>OW388299.1:74039808-74639808 GCA_936450465.1 Gibbula magus | reverse complement strand
GCAGGTTCTATAAGGCTTTCTTGGCCTGTACATTTGGGAGCAGGTTCTATAAGGCTTTCTTGGTCTGTACAGTTGGGAGCAGGTTATATAAGGCTTTCCTGGTCTGTACAGTTAGGAGCAGGTTATATAAGGCTTTCTTGGTCTAAACAGTTGGGAGCAGGTTCTATAAGGATTTCTTGGTCTGTACAGTTGGGAGCAGGTTCTATAAGGATTTCTTGGTCTGTACAGTTGGGAGAAGGTTCTTTAAGGATTTCTTGGTCTGTACAGTTGGGAGCAGGTTCTATAAGGCTTTCTTGGCCTGAACAGTTGGGAGTTGGTTCTATAAGGCTTTCTTGGTCTGATCAGTTGGGAGCAGGTTCTATAAGGCTTTCTTGGCCTGTACAGTTGGGAGTTGGTTCTATAAGGCTTTCTTGGTCTCTACAGTTAGGAGCAGGTTCTATAAGGCTTTCTTGGTCTGTACAGTTGGGAGCAGGTTCTATAAGGATTTCGTGGTCTGTACAGTTGGGAGCAGGTTCTATAAGGCTTTCTTGGTCTGTACAGTTGGGAGCTGGTTCTATAAGGCTTTCTTGGTCTGTACAGTTAGGAGCAGGTTATATAAGGCTTTCTTGGCCTGAACAGTTGGGAGTTGGTTCTATAAGGCTTTCTTGGTCTGATCAGTTGGGAGCAGGTTCTATAAGGCCTTCTTGGCCTGTACATTTGGGAGCAGGTTCTATAAGGCTTTCTTGGTCTGTACAGTTGGGATCAGGTTCTATAAGGCTTTCTTGGTCTGTACAGTTGGGAGCAGGTTCTATATACAGTAGGGAGCAAGTTCTATATACAGTAGGGAGCAGGTTCTATAAGGCTTTCTTGGCCTGTACATTTGGGAGCAGGTTCTATAAGGCTTTCTTGGTCTGTACAGTTGGGAGCAGGTTATATAAGGCTTTCCTGGTCTGTACAGTTAGGAGCAGGTTATATAAGGCTTTCTTGGTCTAAACAGTTGGGAGCAGGTTCTATAAGGATTTCTTGGTCTGTACAGTTGGGAGCAGGTTCTATAAGGATTTCTTGGTCTGTACAGTTGGGAGAAGGTTCTATAAGGATTTCTTGGTCTGTACAGTTGGGAGCAGGTTCTATAAGGCTTTCTTGGCCTGAACAGTTGGGAGTTGGTTCTATAAGGCTTTCTTGGTCTGATCAGTTGGGAGCAGGTTCTATAAGGCTTTCTTGGCCTGTACAGTTGGGAGTTGGTTCTATAAGGCTTTCTTGGTCTCTACAGTTAGGAGCAGGTTCTATAAGGCTTTCTTGGTCTGTACAGTTGGGAGCAGGTTCTATAAGGATTTCGTGGTCTGTACAGTTGGGAGCAGGTTCTATAAGGCTTTCTTGGTCTGTACAGTTGGGAGCAGGTTCTATAAGGCTTTCTTGGTCTGTACAGTTAGGAGCAGGTTATATAAGGCTTTCTTGGCTGTACAGTTAGGAGCAGGTTCTATAAGGATGTCTTGGTCTGTACAGTTGGGAGTTGGTTCTATAAGGATTTCTTGGTCTGTACAGTTGGGAGTTGGTTCTATAAGGCTTTCTTGGCCTGTACAGTTGGGAGCAGGTTCTAGAAGGCTTTCTTGGTCTGTACAGTTGCGAGCCGGTTATATAAGGCTTTCTTGGTCTGTACAGTTGGGATCAGGTTCTATAAGTCTTTCATGGTCTGTACAGTTGGGAGCAGGTTATATAAGGATTTCTTGGTCTTTACAGTTAGGAGCAGGTTATATAAGGCTTTCTTGGTCTATACAGTTGGGGAGCAGGTTCTATAAGGATGTCTTGGTCTGTACAGTTGGGAGCAGGTTCTATAAGGATTTCTTGGTCTGTACAGTTGGGAGATGGTTCTATAAGGCTTTCTTGGTCTGTACAGATAGGAGCAGGTTCTATAAGGCTTTCTTGGTCTGTACAGTTGTGAGCAGGTTATATAAGGCTTTCTTGGTCTGTACAGTTAGGAGCAGGTTATATAAGGCTTTCTTGGTCTAAACAGTTGGGAGCAGGTTCTATAAGGATTTCTTGGTCTGTACAGTTGGGAGCAGGTTCTATAAGGATTTCTTGGTCTGTACAGTTGGGAGCAGGTTCTTTAAGGATTTCTTGGTCTGTACAGTTGGGAGCAGGTTCTATAAGGCTTTCTTGGCCTGTAAAGTTGGGAGTTGGTTCTATAAGACTTTCTTGGTCTGATCAGTTGCAAGCAGGTTCTATAAGGCTTTCTTGGCCTGTACAGTTGGGAGTTGGTTCTATAAGGCTTTCTTGGTCTCTACAGTTAGGAGCAGGTTCTATAAGGCTTTCTTGGTCTGTACAGTTGGGAGCAGGTTCTATAAGGATTTCGTGGTCTGTACAGTTGGGAGCAGGTTCTATAAGGATTTCATGGTCTGTACAGTTGGGAGCAGGTTCTATAAGGCTTTCTTGGTCTGTACAGTTGGGAGCAGGTTCTATAAGGCTGTCTTGGTCTGTACAGTTAGGAGCAGGTTATATAAGGCTTTCTTGGTCTGTACAGTTGGGAACAGGTTCTATAAGGCTTTCTTGGTCTGTACAGTTGGGAGCAGGTTCTATAAGGCTTTCTTGGTCTGTACAGTTAGGAGCAGGTTATATAAGGCTTTCTTGGCTGTACAGTTAGGAGCAGGTTCTATAAGGATGTCTTGGTCTGTACAGTTGGGAGTTGGTTCTATAAGGATTTCTTGGTCTGTACAGTTGGGAGTTGGTTCTATAAGGCTTTCTTGGCCTGTACAGTTGGGAGCAGGTTCTAGAAGGCTTTCTTGGTCTGTACAGTTGGGAGCCGGTTATATAAGGCTTTCTTGGTCTGTACAGTTGGGATCAGGTTCTATAAGTATTTCATGGTCTGTACAGTTGGGAGCAGGTTATATAAGGATTTCTTGGTCTTTACAGTTAGGAGCAGGTTATATAAGGCTTTCTTGGTCTATACAGTTGGGGAGCAGGTTCTATAAGGATGTCTTGGTCTGTACAGTTGGGAGCAGGTTCTATAAGGCTTTCTTGGCCTGTACAGTTGGGAGATGGTTCTATAAGGCTTTCTTGGTCTGTACAGTTAGGAGCAGGTTCTATAAGGCTTTCTTGGTCTGTACAGTTGTGAGCAGGTTATATAAGGCTTTCTTGGTCTGTACAGTTAGGAGCAGGTTATATAAGGCTTTCTTGGTCTAAACAGTTGGGAGCAGGTTCTATAAGGATTTCTTGGTCTGTACAGTTGGGAGCAGGTTCTATAAGGATTTCTTGGTCTGTACAGTTGGGAGCAGGTTCTTTAAGGATTTCTTGGTCTGTACAGTTGGGAGCAGGTTCTATAAGGCTTTCTTGGCCTGTACAGTTGGGAGTTGGTTCTATAAGACTTTCTTGGTCTGATCAGTTGCAAGCAGGTTCTATAAGGCTTTCTTGGCCTGTACAGTTGGGAGTTGGTTCTATAAGGCTTTCTTGGTCTCTACAGTTAGGAGCAGGTTCTATAAGGCTTTCTTGGTCTGTACAGTTGGGAGCAGGTTCTATAAGGATTTCGTGGTCTGTACAGTTGGGAGCAGGTTCTATAAGGCTTTCTTGGTCTGTACAGTTGGGAACAGGTTCTATAAGGCTTTCTTGGTCTGTACAGTTAGGAGCAGGTTATATAAGGCTTTCTTGGCCTGTACAGTTGGGAGTTGGTTCTCTAAGGCTTTCTTGGTCTGTACAGTTGGGAGCAGGTTCTATAAGGATTTCGTGGTCTGTACAGTTGGGAGCAGGTTCTATAAGGCTTTCTTGGTCTGTACAGTTGGGAACAGGTTATATAAGGCTTTCTTGGTCTGTACAGTTGGGATCAGGTTCTATAAGGCTTTCTTGGTCTGTACAGTTTGGAGCAGGTTATATAAGGCTTTCTTGGTCTGTACAGTTAGGAGCAGGTTATATCAGGCTTTCTTGGTCTATACAGTTGGGATTAGGTTCTATAAGGCTTTCTTGGTCTGTACATTTGGGAGCAGGTTATATAAGGTTTTCTTGGACTGTACAGTTGAGAGCAGGTTCTATAAGGCTTTCTTGGTCTGTACAGTTGGGAGCAGGTTCTATAAGGCTTTCTTGGCCTGTACAGTTAGGAGCAGGTTACATAAGGATTTCTTGGTCTGTACAGTTGGGAGTTGGTTCTATAAGGCTTTCTTGGTCTGTACATTTGGGAGCAGGTTATATAAGGCTTTCTTGGTCTGTACAGTTGAGAGCAGGTTCTATAAGGCTTTCTTGGTCTGTACAGTTGGGAGCAGGTTCTATAAGTCTTTCTTGGCCTGTACAGTTAGGAGCAGGTTATATAAGGATTTCTTGGTCTGTACAGTTGGGAGTTGGTTCTCTAAGGCTTTCTTGGTCTGTACAGTTGGGAGCATGTTCTATAAGGCTTTCTTGGCCTGTACAGTTGGGAGCAGGTTCTATAAGGCTTTCTTGGTCTGTACAGTTGGGAGCTGGTTCTATATACAGTAGGGAGCAAGTTCTTTATACAGTAGGGAGCAGGTTCTATATGGCTGTCTTGGTCTGTACAGTTGGGAGCAGGTTCTATAAGGATTTCTTGGTCTGTACAGATGGGAGCAGGTTCTATAAGGCTTTCTTGGTCTGTACAGTAGGGAGCAGGTTCTATATGGCTGTCTTGGTCTGTACAGTTGGGAGCAGGTTCTATAAGGATTTCTTGGTCTGTACAGATGGGAGCAGGTTCTATAAGGCTTTCTTGGTCTGTACAGTTGGGAGCAGGTTCTATAAGGCTTTCTTGGCCTGTACAGTTGGGAACAAGTTATATAAGGCTTTCTTGGTCTGTACAGTTGGGAGCAGGTTCTATAAGGCTTTCTTGGTCTGTACTGTTGGGAGCGGGATCTATAAGGTTTTCTTGGTCTGTACAGTTGGGAGCAGGTTCTATAATGCCTTCTTGGCCTGTACATTTGGGAGCAGGTTCTATAAGGCTTTCTTGGTCTGTACAGTTGGGAGCAGGTTCTATAAGGCTTTCTTGGTCTGTACAGTTGGGAGCAGGTTCTATATACAGTAGGGAGCAAGTTCTATATACAGTAGGGAGCAGGTTCTATAAGGCTTTCTTGGCCTGTACATTTGGGAGCAGGTTCTATAAGGCTTTCTTGGCCTGTACAGATAGGAGCAGGTTCTATAAGGATTTCTTGGTCTGTACAGTTGGGAGCAGGTTCTATAAGGCTTTCTTGGTCTGGACAGTTAGGAGCAGGTTCTATATGGCTTTCTTGATTTGTACAGTTGGGAGTTGGTTCTATAAGGCTTTCTTGGCCTGTACATTTGGGAGTTGGTTCTATAAGGCTTTCTTGGCCTGTACAGTTGGGAGTTGGTTCTATAAGGTTTTCTTGGTCTGTACAGTTGGGAGTTGGTTCTATAAGGATTTCTTGGTATGTACAGTTGGGAGTTGGTTCTATAAGGCTTTCTTGGCCTGTACAGTTAGGAGCGGGTTCTATAAGGATGTCTTGGTCTGTACAGTTGGGAGCAGGTTCTATAAGGATTTCTTGGTCTGTACAGTTGGGAGTTGGTTCTATAAGGCTTTCTTGGCCTGTACAGTTGGGAGCAGGTTCTAGAAGGCTTTCTTGGTCTGTACAGTTGGGAGCAGGTTATATAAGGCTTTCTTGGTCTGTACAGTTGGGATCAGGTTCTATAAGGCTTTCTTGGTCTGTACAGTTGGGAGCAGGTTCTATAAGGATTTCTTGGTCTGTACAGTTAGGAGCAGGTTATATAAGGCTTTCTTGGTCTATACAGTTGGGAGCAGGTTCTATAAGGATTTCTTGGTCTGTACAGTTGGGAGCAGGTTCTATAAGGATTTCTTGGTCTGTACAGTTGGGAGTTGGTTCTATAAGGCTTTCTTGGTCTGTACAGTTAGGAGCAGGTTCTATAAGGCTTTCTTGGTCTGTACAGTTGGGAGCAGGTTATATAAGGCTTTCTTGGTCTGTACAGTTAGGAGCAGGTTATATAAGGCTTTCTTGGTCTAAACAGTTGGGAGCAGGTTCTATAAGGCTTTCTTGGTCTGTACAGTTGGGAGCAGGTTCTATAAGGATTTCTTGGTCTGTACAGTTGGGAGCAGGTTCTATAAGGCTTTCTTGGTCTGTACAGTTTGGAGCAGGTTATATAAGGCTTTCTTGGTCTGTACAGTTAGGAGCAGGTTATATAAGGCTTTCTTGGTCTATACAGTTGGGAGCAGGTTCTATAAGGATTTCTTGGTCTGTACAGTTGGGAGCAGGTTCTATAAGGATTTCTTGGTCTTTACATTTGGGAGTTGGTTCTATAAGGATTTCTTGGTCTGTACAGTTAGGAGCGGGTTCTATAAGGATGTCTTGGTCTGTACAGTTGGGAGTTGGTTCTATAAGGATTTCTTGGTCTGTACAGTTGGGAGTTGGTTCTATAAGGCTTTCTTGGCCTGTACAGTTGGGAGCAGGTTCTAGAAGGCTTTCTTGGTCTGTACAGTTGGGAGCAGGTTATATAAGGCTTTCTTGGTCTGTACAGTTGGGATCAGGTTCTATAAGGCTTTCTTGGTCTGTACAGTTGGGAGCAGGTTATATAAGGATTTCTTGGTCTGTACAGTTAGGAGCAGGTTATATAAGGCTTTCTTGGTCTATACAGTTGGGAGCAGGTTCTATAAGGATTTCTTGGTCTGTACAGTTGGGAGCAGGTTCTATAAGGATTTCTTGGTCTGTACAGTTGGGAGTTGGTTCTATAAGGCTTTCTTGGTCTGTACAGTTAGGAGCAGGTTTTATAAGGCTTTCTTGGTCTGTACAGTTGGGAGCAGGTTATATAAGGCTTTCTTGGTCTGTACAGTTAGGAGCAGGTTATATAAGGCTTTCTTGGTCTAAACAGTTGGGAGCAGGTTCTATAAGGCTTTCTTGGTCTGTACAGTTGGGAGCAGGTTCTATAAGGATTTCTTGGTCTGTACAGTTGGGAGCAGGTTCTATAAGGCTTTCTTGGTCTGTACAGTTTGGAGCAGGTTATATAAGGCTTTCTTGGTCTGTACAGTTAGGAGCAGGTTATATAAGGCTTTCTTGGTCTATACAGTTGGGAGCAGGTTCTATAAGGATTTCTTGGTCTGTACAGTTGGGAGCAGGTTCTATAAGGATTTCTTGGTCTTTACATTTGGGAGTTGGTTCTATAAGGATTTCTTGGTCTGTACAGTTAGGAGCAGGTTCTATAAGGCTTTCTTGGTCTGTACAGTTGGGAGCAGGTTATATAAGGCTTTCTTGGTCTGTACAGTTGGGAGCAGGTTATATAAGACTTTCTTGGTCTAAACAGTTGGGAGCAGGTTCTATAAGGATTTCTTGGTCTGTACAGTTGGGAGCAGGTTCTATAAGGATTTCTTGGTCTGTACAGTTGGGAGCAGGTTCTTTAAGGATTTCTTGGTCTGTACAGTTGGGAGCAGGTTCTATAAGGCTTTCTTGGCCTGAACAGTTGGGAGTTGGTTCTATAAGGCTTTCTTGGTCTGATCAGTTGGGAGCAGGTTCTATAAGGCTTTCTTGGCCTGTACAGTTGGGAGCAGGTTCTATAAGGATTTCGTGGTCTGTACAGTTGGGAGCAGGTTCTATAAGGCTTTCTTGGCCTGTACAGTTGGGAGTTGGTTCTATAAGGCTTTCTTGGTCTGTACAGTTGGGAGCAGGTTCTAGAAGGCTTTCTTGGTCTGTACAGTTGGGAGCCGGTTATATAAGGCTTTCTTGGTCTGTACAGTTGGGATCAGGTTCTATAAGGCTTTCTTGGTCTGTACAGTTGGGAGCAGGTTATATAAGGATGTCTTGGTCTGTACAGTTGGGAGTTGGTTCTATAAGGCTTTCTTGGTCTGTACAGTTCGGAGCAGGTTCTAGAAGGCTTTCTTGGTCTGTACAGTTGGGAGCCGGTTATATAAGGCTTTCTTGGTCTGTACAGTTGGGATCAGGTTCTATAAGGCTTTCTTGGTCTGTACAGTACGGAGCAGGTTATATAAGGATTTCTTGGTCTGTACAGTTGGGAGCAGGTTATATAAGGCTTTCTTGGTCTATACAGTTGGGGAGCAGGTTCTATAAGGATTTCTTGTTCTGTACATTTGGGAGCAGGTTCTATAAGGATTTCTTGGTCTGTACAGTTGGGAGTTGGTTCTATAAGGCTTTCTTGGTCTGTACAGTTAGGAGCAGGTTCTATAAGGCTTTCTTGGTCTGTACAGTTGTGAGCAGGTTATATAAGGCTTTCTTGGTCTGTACAGTTAGGAGCAGGTTATATAAGGCTTTCTTGGTCTAAACAGTTGGGAGCAGGTTCTATAAGGATTTCTTGGTCTGTACAGTTGGGGGCAGGTTCTATAAGGATTTCTTGGTCTGTACAGTTGGGAGCAGGTTCTTTAAGGATTTCTTGGTCTGTACAGTTGGGAGCAGGTTCTATAAGGCTTTCTTGGCCTGTACAGTTGGGAGTTGGTTCTATAAGGCTTTCTTGGTCTGATCAGTTGCAAGCAGGTTCTATAAGGCTTTCTTGGCCTGTACAGTTGGGAGTTGGTTCTATAAGGCTTTCTTGGTCTGTACAGTTAGGAGCAGGTTCTATAAGGCTTTCTTGGTCTGTACAGTTGGGAGCAGGTTCTATAAGGATTTCGTGGTCTGTACAGTTGGGAGCAGGTTCTATAAGGTTTTCTTGGTCTGTACAGTTGGGAACAGGTTCTATAAGGCTTTCTTGGTCTGTACAGTTAGGAGCAGGTTATATAAGGCTTTCTTGGCCTGTACAGTTGGGAGTTGGTTCTATAAGGCTTTCTTGGTATGTACAGTTGGGAGTTGGTTTTATAAGGCTATCTTGGCCTGTACAGTTGGGAGCAGGTTCTATAAGGCTTTCTTGGTCTGTACAGTTGGGAGCAGGTTATATAAGGCTTTCTTGGTCTGTACAGTTTGGAGCAGGTTATATAAGGCTTTCTTGGTCTATACAGTTGGGGAGCAGGTTCTATAAGGATTTCTTGTTCTGTACATTTGGGAGCAGGTTCTATAAGGATTTCTTGGTCTGTATAGTTGGGAGTTGGTTCTATACGGCTTTCTTGGTCTGTACAGTTAGGAGCAGGTTCTATAAGGCTTTCTTGGTCTGTACAGTTGAGAGCAGGTTATATAAGGCTTTCTTGGTCTGTACAGTTAGGAGCAGGTTATATAAGGCTTTCTTGGTCTAAACAGTTGGGAGCAGGTTCTATAAGGATTTCTTGGTCTGTACAGTTGGGAGCAGGTTCTATAAGGATTTCTTGGTCTGTACAGTTGGGAGCAGGTTCTTTAAGGATTTCTTGGTCTGTACAGTTGGGAGCAGGTTCTATAAGGCTTTCTTGGCCTGTACAGTTGGGAGTTGGTTCTATAACGCTTTCTTGGTCTGATCAGTTGCAAGCAGGTTCTATAAGGCTTTCTTGGCCTGTACAGTTGGGAGTTGGTTCTATAAGGCTTTCTTTGTCTGTACAGTTAGGAGCAGGTTCTATAAGGCTTTCTTGGTCTGTACAGTTGGGAGCAGGTTCTATAAGGATGTCGTGGTCTGTACAGTTGGGAGCAGGTTCTATAAGGCTTTCTTGGTCTGTACAGTTGGGAACAGGTTCTATAAGGCTTTCTTGGTCTGTACAGTTAGGAGCAGGTTATATAAGGCTTTCTTGGCCTGTACAGTTGGGAGTTGGTTCTATAAGGCTTTCTTGGTATGTACAGTTGGGAGTTGGTTTTATAAGGCTATCTTGGCCTGTACAGTTGGGAGCAGGTTCTATAAGGCTTTCTTGGTCTGTACAGTTGGGAGCAGGTTATATAAGGCTTTCTTGGTCTGTACAGTTGGGATCAGGTTCTATAAGGCTTTCTTGGTCTGTACAGTTTGGAGCAGGTTATATAAGGCTTTCTTGGTCTGTACAGTTAGGAGCAGGTTATAATAGGCTTTCTTGGTCTCTACAGTTGGGATTAGGTTCTATAAGGATTTCTTGGTCTGTACAGTTGGGAGCAGGTTCTATAAGGATTTCTTGGTCTGTACAGTTGGGAGTTGGTTCTATAAGGCTATCTTGGCCTGTACAGTTGGGAGCAGGTTCTATAAGGCTTTCTTGGTCTGTACAGTTGGGAGCAGGTTATATAAGGCTTTCTTGGTCTGTACAGTTGGGAGCAGGTTATATAAGGCTTTCTTGGTCTATACAGTTGGGGAGCAGGTTCTATAAGGATTTCTTGTTCTGTACATTTGGGAGCAGGTTCTATAAGGATTTCTTGGTCTGTATAGTTGGGAGTTGGTTCTATACGGCTTTCTTGGTCTGTACAGTTAGGAGCAGGTTCTATAAGGCTTTCTTGGTCTGTACAGTTGAGAGCAGGTTATATAAGGCTTTCTTGGTCTGTACAGTTAGGAGCAGGTTATATAAGGCTTTCTTGGTCTAAACAGTTGGGAGCAGGTTCTATAAGGATTTCTTGGTCTGTACAGTTGGGAGCAGGTTCTATAAGGATTTCTTGGTCTGTACAGTTGGGAGCAGGTTCTTTAAGGATTTCTTGGTCTGTACAGTTGGGAGCAGGTTCTATAAGGCTTTCTTGGCCTGTACAGTTGGGAGTTGGTTCTATAACGCTTTCTTGGTCTGATCAGTTGCAAGCAGGTTCTATAAGGCTTTCTTGGCCTGTACAGTTGGGAGTTGGTTCTATAAGGCTTTCTTGGTCTGTACAGTTAGGAGCAGGTTCTATAAGGCTTTCTTGGTCTGTACAGTTGGGAGCAGGTTCTATAAGGATTTCGTGGTCTGTACAGTTGGGAGCAGGTTCTATAAGGCTTTCTTGGTCTGTACAGTTGGGAACAGGTTCTATAAGGCTTTCTTGGTCTGTACAGTTAGGAGCAGGTTATATAAGGCTTTCTTGGCCTGTACAGTTGGGAGTTGGTTCTATAAGGCTTTCTTGGTATGTACAGTTGGGAGTTGGTTTTATAAGGCTATCTTGGCCTGTACAGTTGGGAGCAGGTTCTATAAGGCTTTCTTGGTCTGTACAGTTGGGAGCAGGTTATATAAGGCTTTCTTGGTCTGTACAGTTGGGAGCAGGTTCTATAAGGCTTTCTTGGTCTGTACAGTTTGGAGCAGGTTATATAAGGCTTTCTTGGTCTGTACAGTTAGGAGCAGGTTATAATAGGCTTTCTTGGTCTCTACAGTTGGGATTAGGTTCTATAAGGATTTCTTGGTCTGTACAGTTGGGAGCAGGTTCTATAAGGATTTCTTGGTCTGTACAGTTGGGAGTTGGTTCTATAAGGCTTTCTTGGTCTGTACATTTGGGAGTAGGTTATATAAGGTTTTCTTGGTCTGTACAGTTAGGAGCAGGTTATATCAGGCTTTCTTGGTCTATACAGTTGGGAGCAGGTTCTATAAGGCTTTCTTGGCCTGTACAGTTAGGAGCAGGTTATATAAGGGTTTCTTGGTCTGTACAGTTTGGAGTTGGTTCTATAAGGCTTTCTTGGTCTGTACATTTGGGAGCAGGTTCTATAAGGTTTTCTTGGTCTGTACAGTTGAGAGCAGGTTCTATAAGGCTTTCTTGGTCTGTACATTTGGGAGCAGGTTCTATAAGGCTTTCTTGGCCTGTACAGTTAGGAGCAGGTTATATAAGGATTTCTTGGTCTGTACAGTTGGGAGTTGGTTCTATAAGGCTTTCTTGGTCTGTACATTTGGGAGCAGGTTATATAAGGTTTTCTTGGTCTGTACAGTTGAGCGCAGGTTCTATAAGGCTTTCTTGGTCTGTACAGTTTTGAGCAGGTTATATAAGGCTTTCTTGGCCTGTACATTTGGGAGCAGGTTATATAAGGTTTTCTTGGTCTGTACAGTTGAGAGCAGGTTCTATAAGGCTTTCTTGGTCTGTACAGTTGGGAGCAGGTTCTATAAGGCTTTCTTGGCCTGTACAGTTAGGAGCAGGTTATATAAGGATTTCTTGGTCTGTACAGTTGGGAGTTGGTTCTATAAGGCTTTCTTGGTCTGTACAGTTGGGAGCAGGTTCTATAAGGCTTTCTTGGCCTGTACAGTTGGGAGCAGGTTCTATAAGGCTTTCTTGGTCTGTACAGTTGGGAGCAGGTTCTATATACAGCAGGGAGCAAGTTCTATATACAGTAGGGAGCAGATTCTATATGGCTGTCTTGGTCTGTACAGTTGGGAGCAGGTTCTATAATAATTTCTTGGTCTGTACAGATGGGAGCAGGTTCTATAAGGCTTTCTTGGTCTGTACATTTGGGAGCAGGTTCTATAAGGCTTTCTTGGCCTGTACAGTTGGGAACAAGTTATATAAGGCTTTCTTGGTCTGTACAGTTGGGAGCAGGTTCTATAAGGCTTTCTTGGTCTGTACTGTTGGGAGCGGGATCTATAAGCTTTTCTTGGTCTGTACAGTTGGGAGCAGGTTCTATAAGGCCTTCTTGGCCTGTACATTTGGGAGCAGGTTCTATAAGGCTTTCTTGGTCTGTACTGTTGGGAGCGGGATCTATAAGGTTTTCTTGGTCTGTACAATTGGGAGCAGGTTCTATAAGGCCTTCTTGGCCTGTACATTTGGGAGCAGGTTCTATAAGGCTTTCTTGGTCTAAACAGTTGGGAGCAGGTTCTATAAGGATTTCTTGGTCTGTACAGTTGGGGCAGGTTCTATAAGGATTTCTTGGTCTGTACAGTTGGGAGCAGGTTCTTTAAGGATTTCTTGGTCTGTACAGTTGGGAGCAGGTTCTATAAGGCTTTCTTGGCCTGTACAGTTGGGAGTTGGTTCTATAAGGCTTTCTTGGTCTGATCAGTTGCAAGCAGGTTCTATAAGGCTTTCTTGGCCTGTACAGTTGGGAGTTGGTTCTATAAGGCTTTCTTGGTCTGTACAGTTAGGAGCAGGTTCTATAAGGCTTTCTTGGTCTGTACAGTTGGGAGCAGGTTCTATAAGGATTTCGTGGTCTGTACAGTTGGGAGCAGGTTCTATAAGGCTTTCTTGGTCTGTACAGTTGGGAACAGGTTCTATAAGGCTTTCTTGGTCTGTACAGTTAGGAGCAGGTTATATAAGGCTTTCTTGGCCTGTACAGTTGGGAGTTGGTTCTATAAGGCTTTCTTGGTATGTACAGTTGGGAGTTGGTTTTATAAGGCTATCTTGGCCTGTACAGTTGGGAGCAGGTTCTATAAGGCTTTCTTGGTCTGTACAGTTGAGAGCAGGTTATATAAGGCTTTCTTGGTCTGTACAGTTGGGAGCAGGTTATATAAGGCTTTCTTGGTCTATACAGTTGGGGAGCAGGTTCTATAAGGATTTCTTGTTCTGTACATTTGGGAGCAGGTTCTATAAGGATTTCTTGGTCTGTACAGTTGGGAGTTGGTTCTATAAGGCTTTCTTGGTCTGTACAGTTAGGAGCAGGTTCTATAAGGCTTTCTTGGTCTGTACAGTTGTGAGCAGGTTATATAAGGCTTTCTTGGTCTGTACAGTTAGGAGCAGGTTATATAAGGCTTTCTTGGTCTAAACAGTTGGGAGCAGGTTCTATAAGGATTTCTTGGTCTGTACAGTTGGGAGCAGGTTCTATAAGGATTTCTTGGTCTGTACAGCTGGGAGCAGGTTCTTTAAGGATTTCTTGGTCTGTACAGTTGGGAGCAGGTTCTATAAGGCTTTCTTGGCCTGTACAGTGTGGAGTTGGTTCTATAACGCTTTCTTGGTCTGATCAGTTGCAAGCAGGTTCTATAAGGCTTTCTTGGCCTGTACAGTTGGGAGTTGGTTCTAAAAGGCTTTCTTGGTCTGTACAGTTAGGAGCAGGTTCTATAAGGCTTTCTTGGTCTGTACAGTTGGGAGCAGGTTCTATAAGGATTTCGTGGTCTGTACAGTTGGGAGCAGGTTCTATAAGGCTTTCTTGGTCTGTACAGTTGGGAACAGGTTCTATAAGGCTTTCTTGGTCTGTACAGTTAGGAGCAGGTTATATAAGGCTTTCTTGGCCTGTACAGTTGGGAGTTGGTTCTATAAGGCTTTCTTGGTATGTACAGTTGGGAGTTGGTTTTATAAGGCTATCTTGGCCTGTACAGTTGGGAGCAGGTTCTATAAGGCTTTCTTGGTCTGTACAGTTGGGAGCAGGTTATATAAGGCTTTCTTGGTCTGTACAGTTGGGATCAGGTTCTATAAGGCTTTCTTGGTCTGTACAGTTTGGAGCAGGTTATATAAGGCTTTCTTGGTCTGTACAGTTAGGAGCAGGTTATAATAGGCTTTCTTGGTCTCTACAGTTGGGATTAGGTTCTATAAGGATTTCTTGGTCTGTACAGTTGGGAGCAGGTTCTATAAGGATTTCTTGGTCTGTACAGTTGGGAGTTGGTTCTATAAGGCTTTCTTGGTCTGTACATTTGGGAATAGGTTATATAAGGTTTTCTTGGTCTGTACAGTTAGGAGCAGGTTATATCAGGCTTTCTTGGTCTATACAGTTGGGAGCAGGTTCTATAAGGCTTTCTTGGCCTGTACAGTTAGGAGCAGGTTATATAAGGATTTCTTGGTCTGTACAGTTGGGAGTTGGTTCTATAAGGCTTTCTTGGTCTGTACATTTGGGAGCAGGTTCTATAAGGTTTTCTTGGTCTGTACAGTTGAGAGCAGGTTCTATAAGGCTTTCTTGGTCTGTACATTTGGGAGCAGGTTCTATAAGGCTTTCTTGGCCTGTACAGTTAGGAGCAGGTTATATAAGGATTTCTTGGTCTGTACAGTTGGGAGTTGGTTCTATAAGGCTTTCTTGGTCTGTACATTTGGGAGCAGGTTATATAAGGTTTTCTTGGTCTGTACAGTTGAGAGCAGGTTCTATAAGGCTTTCTTGGTCTGTACAGTTTGGAGCATATTCTATAAGGCTTTCTTGGCCTGTACATTTGGGAGCAGGTTATATAAGGTTTTCTTGGTCTGTACAGTTGAGAGCAGGTTCTATAAGGCTTTCTTGGTCTGTACAGTTGGGAGCAGGTTCTATAAGGCTTTCTTGGCCTGTACAGTTAGGAGCAGGTTATATAAGGATTTCTTGGTCTGTACAGTTGGGAGTTGGTTCTATAAGGCTTTCTTGGCCTGTACAGTTGGGAGCAGGTTCTATATACAGTAGGGAGCAAGTTCTATATACAGTAGGGAGCAGGTTCTATATGGCTTTCTTGGTCTGTACAGTTGGGAGCAGGTTCTATATACAGTAGGGAGCAAGTTCTATATACAGTAGGGAGCAGGTTCTATATGGCTGTCTTGGTCTGTACAGTTGGGAGCAGGTTCTATAAGAATTTCTTGGTCTGTACAGATGGGAGCAGGTTCTATAAGGCTTTCTTGGTCTGTACAGTTGGGAGCAGGTTCTATAAGGCTTTCTTGGCCTGTACAGTTGGGAACAAGTTATATAAGGCTTTCTTGGTCTGTACAGTTGGGAGCAGGTTCTATAAGGCTTTCTTGGTCTGTACTGTTGGGAGCGGGATCTATAAGGTTTTCTTGGTCTGTACAGTTGGGAGCAGGTTCTATAAGGCCTTCTTGGCCTGTACATTTGGGAGCAGGTTCTATAAGGCTTTCTTGGTCTGTACAGTTGGGAGCAGGTTCTATAAGGCTTTCTTGGTCTGTACAGTTGGGAGCAGGTTCTATATACAGTAGGGAGCAAGTTCTATATACAGTAGGGAGCAGGTTCTATAAGGCTTTCTTGGCCTGTACAGTTAGGAGCAGGTTCTATAATAATGTCTTGGTCTGTACAGTTTGGAGTTGGTTCTATAAGGATTTCTTGGTCTGTACAGTTGGGAGCAGGTTCTATAAGAATTTCTTGGTCTGTACAGTTGGGAGCAGGTTCTATAAGGCTTTCTTGGTCTGTACAGTTTGGAGCAGGTTATATAAGGCTTTCTTGGTCTATACAGTTGGGAGCAGGTTCTATAAGGATTTCTTGGTCTGTACAGTTGGGAGCAGGTTCTATAAGGATTTCTTGGTCTTTACATTTGGGAGTTGGTTCTATAAGGATTTCTTGGTCTGTACAGTTAGGAGCAGGTTCTATAAGGCTTTCTTGGTCTGTACAGTTGGGAGCAGGTTATATAAGGCTTTCTTGGTCTGTACAGTTGGGAGCAGGTTATATAAGACTTTCTTGGTCTAAACAGTTGGGAGCAGGTTCTATAAGGATTTCTTGGTCTGTACAGTTGGGAGCAGGTTCTATAAGGATTTCTTGGTCTGTACAGTTGGGAGCAGGTTCTTTAAGGATTTCTTGGTCTGTACAGTTGGGAGCAGGTTCTATAAGGCTTTCTTGGCCTGAACAGTTGGGAGTTGGTTCTATAAGGCTTTCTTGGTCTGATCAGTTGGGAGCAGGTTCTATAAGGTTTTCTTGGCCTGTACAGTTGGGAGCAGGTTCTATAAGGATTTCGTGGTCTGTACAGTTGGGAGCAGGTTCTATAAGGCTTTCTTGGCCTGTACAGTTGGGAGTTGGTTCTATAAGGCTTTCTTGGTCTGTACAGTTGGGAGCAGGTTCTAGAAGGCTTTCTTGGTCTGTACAGTTGGGAGCCGGTTATATAAGGCTTTCTTGGTCTGTACAGTTGGGATCAGGTTCTATAAGGCTTTCTTGGTCTGTACAGTTGGGAGCAGGTTATATAAGGATGTCTTGGTCTGTACAGTTGGGAGTTGGTTCTATAAGGATTTCTTGGTCTGTACAGTTGGGAGTTGGTTCTATAAGGCTTTCTTGGTCTGTACAGTTGGGAGCAGGTTCTAGAAGGCTTTCTTGGTCTGTACAGTTGGGAGCAGGTTCTATAAGGCTTTCTTGGTCTGTACAGTTGGGATCAGGTTCTATAAGGCTTTCTTGGTCTGTACAGTTGGGAGCAGGTTATATAAGGATTTCTTGGTCTGTACAGTTGGGAGCAGGTTATATAAGGCTTTCTTGGTCTATACAGTTGGGGAGCAGGTTCTATAAGGATTTCTTGTTCTGTACATTTGGGAGCAGGTTCTATAAGATTTTCTTGGTCTGTACAGTTGGGAGTTGGTTCTATAAGGCTTTCTTGGTCTGTACAGTTAGGAGCAGGTTCTATAAGGCTTTCTTGGTCTGTACAGTTGTGAGCAGGTTATATAAGGATTTCTTGGTCTGTACAGTTAGGAGCAGGTTATATAAGGCTTTCTTGGTCTAAACAGTTGGGAGCAGGTTCTATAAGGATTTCTTGGTCTGTACAGTTGGGGGCAGGTTCTATAAGGATTTCTTGGTCTGTACAGTTGGGAGCAGGTTCTTTAAGGATTTCTTGGTCTGTACAGTTGGGAGCAGGTTCTATAAGGCTTTCTTGGCCTGTACAGTTGGGAGTTGGTTCTATAAGGCTTTCTTGGTCTGATCAGTTGCAAGCAGGTTCTATAAGGCTTTCTTGGCCTGTACAGTTGGGAGTTGGTTCTATAAGGCTTTCTTGGTCTGTACAGTTAGGAGCAGGTTCTATAAGGCTTTCTTGGTCTGTACAGTTGGGAGCAGGTTCTATAACGATTTCGTGGTCTGTACAGTTGGGAGCAGGTTCTATAAGGCTTTCTTGGTCTGTACAGTTGGGAACAGGTTCTATAAGGCTTTCTTGGTCTGTACAGTTAGGAGCAGGTTATATAAGGCTTTCTTGGCCTGTACAGTTGGGAGTTGGTTCTATAAGGCTTTCTTGGTATGTACAGTTGGGAGTTGGTTTTATAAGGCTATCTTGGCCTGTACAGTTGGGAGCAGGTTCTATAAGGCTTTCTTGGTCTGTACAGTTGGGAGCAGGTTATATAAGGCTTTCTTGGTCTGTACAGTTGGGAGCAGGTTATATAAGGCTTTCTTGGTCTCTACAGTTGGGGAGCAGGTTCTATAAGGATTTCTTGTTCTGTACATTTGGGAGCAGGTTCTATAAGGATTTCTTGGTCTGTACAGTTGGGAGTTGGTTCTATAAGGCTTTCTTGGTCTGTACAGTTAGGAGCAGGTTCTATAAGGCTTTCTTGGTCTGTACAGTTAGGAGCAGGTTATATAAGGCTTTCTTGGTCTAAACAGTTGGGAGCAGGTTCTATAAGGATTTCTTGGTCTGTACAGTTGGGAGCAGGTTCTATAAGGATTTCTTGGTCTGTACAGTTGGGAGCAGGTTCTTTAAGGATTTCTTGGTCTGTACAGTTGGGAGCAGGTTCTATAAGGCTTTCTTGGCCTGTACAGTTGGGAGTTGGTTCTATAAGGCTTTCTTGGTCTGATCAGTTGCAAGCAGGTTCTATAAGGCTTTCTTGGCCTGTACAGTTGGGAGTTGGTTCTATAAGGCTTTCTTGGTCTGTACAGTTAGGAGCAGGTTCTATAAGGCTTTCTTGGTCTGTACAGTTGGGAGCAGGTTCTATAAGGATTTCGTGGTCTGTACAGTTGGGAGCAGGTTCTATAAGGCTTTCTTGGTCTGTACAGTTGGGAACAGGCTCTATAAGGCTTTCTTGGTCTGTACAGTTAGGAGCAGGTTATATAAGGCTTTCTTGGCCTGTACAGTTGGGAGTTGGTTCTATAAGGCTTTCTTGGTATGTACAGTTGGGAGTTGGTTTTATAAGGCTATCTTGGCCTGTACAGTTGGGAGCAGGTTCTATAAGGCTTTCTTGGTCTGTACAGTTGGGAGCAGGTTATATAAGGCTTTCTTGGTCTGTACAGTTGGGATCAGGTTCTATAAGGCTTTCTTGGTCTGTACAGTTTGGAGCAGGTTATATAAGGCTTTCTTGGTCTGTACAGTTAGGAGCAGGTTATATCAGGCTTTCTTGGTCTCTACAGTTGGGCTTAGGTTCTATAAGGATTTCTTGGTCTGTACAGTTGGGAGCAGGTTCTATAAGGATTTCTTGGTCTGTACAGTTGGGAGTTGGTTCTATAAGGCTTTCTTGGTCTGTACATTTGGGAGTAGGTTATATAAGGTTTTCTTGGTCTGTACAGTTAGGAGCAGGTTATATCAGGCTTTCTTGGTCTATACAGTTGGGAGCAGGTTCTATAAGGCTTTCTTGGCCTGTACAGTTAGGAGCAGGTTATATAAGGATTTCTTGGTCTGTACAGTTGGGAGTTGGTTCTATAAGGCTTTCTTGGTCTGTACATTTGGGAGCAGGTTCTATAAGGTTTTCTTGGTCTGTACAGTTGAGAGCAGGTCCTATAAGGCTTTCTTGGTCTGTACAGTTGGGAGCAGGTTCTATAAGGCTTTCTTGGTCTGTACATTTGGGAGCAGGTTATATAAGGTTTTCTTGGTCTGTACAGTTGAGAGCAGGTTCTATAAGGCTTTCTTGGTCTGTACAGTTTGGAGCAGGTTCTATAAGGCTTTCTTGGCCTGTACATTTGGGAGCAGGTTATATAAGGTTTTCTTGGTCTGTACAGTTGAGAGCAGGTTCTATAAGGCTTTCTTGGTCTGTACAGTTGGGAGCAGGTTCTATAAGGCTTTCTTGGCCTGTACAGTTAGGAGCAGGTTATATAAGGATTTCTTGGTCTGTACAGTTGGGAGTTGGTTCTATAAGGCTTTCTTGGTCTGTACAGTTGGGAGCAGGTTCTATAAGGCTTTCTTGGCCTGTACAGTTGGGAGCAGGTTCTATAAGGCTTTCTTGGTCTGTACAGTTGGGAGCAGGTTCTATATACAGTAGGGAGCAAGTTCTATATACAGTAGGGAGCAGGTTCTATATGGCTGTCTTGGTCTGTACAGTTGGGAGCAGGTTCTATAAGAATTTCTTGGTCTGTACAGATGGGAGCAGGTTCTATAAGGCTTTCTTGGTCTGTACAGTTGGGAGCAGGTTCTATAAGGCTTTCTTGGCCTGTACAGTTGGGAACAAGTTATATAAGGCTTTCTTGGTCTGTACAGTTGGGAGCAGGTTCTATAAGGCTTTCTTGGTCTGTACTGTTGGGAGCGGGATCTATAAGGTTTTCTTGGTCTGTACAGTTGGGAGCAGGTTCTATAAGGCCTTCTTGGCCTGTACATTTGGGAGCAGTTTCTATAAGGCTTTCTTGGTCTGTACAGTTGGGAGCAGGTTCTATAAGGCTTTATTGGTCTGTACAGTTGGGAGCAGGTTCTATATACAGTAGGGAGCAAGTTCTATATACAGTAGGGAGCAGGTTCTATAAGGCTTTCTTGGCCTGTACATTTGGGAGCAGGTTCTATAAGGCTTTCTTGGCCTGTACAGATAGGAGCAGGTTCTATAAGGATTTCTTGGTCTGTACAGTTGGGAGCAGGTTCTATAAGGCTTTCTTGGTCTGGACAGTTAGGAGCAGGTTCTATATGGCTTTCTTGGTTTGTACAGTTGGGAGTTGGTTCTATAAGGCTTTCTTGGCCTGTACATTTGGGAGTTGGTTCTATAAGGCTTTCTTGGCCTGTACAGTTGGGAGTTGGTTCTATAAGGATTTCTTGGTCTGTACAGTTGGGAGTTGGTTCTATAAGGATTTCTTGGTATGTACAGTTGGGAGTTGGTTCTATAAGGCTTTCTTGGCCTGTACAGTTAGGAGCAGGTTCTATAAGGATGTCTTGGTCTGTACAGTTGGGAGTTGGTTCTATAAGGCTTTCCTTGCCTGTACAGTTGGGAGCAGGTTCTAGAAGGCTTTCTTGGTCTGTACAGTTGGGAGCAGGTTATATAAGGCTTTCTTGGTCTGTACAGTTGGGATCAGGTTCTATAAGGCTTTCTTGGTCTGTACAGTTGGGAGCAGGTTCTATAAGGATTTCTTGGTCTATACAGTTGGGATTAGGTTCTATAAGGATTTCTTGGTCTGTACAGTTGGGAGCAGGTTCTATAAGGATTTCTTGGTCTGTACAGTTGGGAGCAGGTTCTATAAGGATTTCTTGGTCTGTACAGTTGGGAGCAGGTTCTATAAGGATTTCTTGGTCTATACAGTTGGGATTAGGTTCTATAAGGATTTCTTGGTTTGTACAGTTGGGAGTTGGTTCTATAAGGCTTTCTTGGCCTGTACATTTGGGAGTTGGTTCTATAAGGCTTTCTTGGCCTGTACATTTGGGAGCAGGTTATATAAGGTTTTCTTGGTCTGTACAGTTGAGAGCAGGTTCTATAAGGCTTTCTTGGTCTGTACAGTTTGGAGCAGGTTCTATAAGGCTTTCTTGGCCTGTACATTTGGGAGCAGGTTATATAAGGTTTTCTTGGTCTGTACAGTTGAGAGCAGGTTCTATAAGGCTTTCTTGGTCTGTACAGTTGGGAGCAGGTTCTATAAGGATTTCTTGGCCTGTACAGTTAGGAGCAGGTTATATAAGGATTTCTTGGTCTGTACAGTTGGGAGTTGGTTCTATAAGGCTTTCTTGGTCTGTACAGTTGGGAGCAGGTTCTATAAGGCTTTCTTGGCCTGTACAGTTGGGAGCAGGTTCTATAAGGCTTTCTTGGTCTGTACAGTTGGGAGCAGGTTCTATATACAGTAGGGAGCAAGTTCTATATACAGTAGGGAGCAGGTTCTATATGGCTGTCTTGGTCTGTACAGTTGGGAGCAGGTTCTATAAGAATTTCTTGGTCTGTACAGATGGGAGCAGGTTCTATAAGGCTTTCTTGGTCTGTACAGTTGGGAGCAGGTTCTATAAGGCTTTCTTGGCCTGTACAGTTGGGAACAAGTTATATAAGGCTTTCTTGGTCTGTACAGTTGGGAGCAGGTTCTATAAGGCTTTCTTGGTCTGTACTGTTGGGAGCGGGATCTATAAGGTTTTCTTGGTCTGTACAGTTGGGAGCAGGTTCTATAAGGCCTTCTTGGCCTGTACATTTGGGAGCAGGTTCTATAAGGCTTTCTTGGTCTGTACAGTTGGGAGCAGGTTCTATAAGGCTTTCTTGGTCTGTACAGTTGGGAGCAGGTTCTATATACAGTAGGGAGCAAGTTCTATATACAGTAGGGAGCAGGTTCTATAAGGCTTTCTTGGCCTGTACATTTGGGAGCAGGTTCTATAAGGCTTTCTTGGCCTGTACAGATAGGAGCAGGTTCTATAAGGATTTCTTGGTCTGTACAGTTGGGAGCAGGTTCTATAAGGCTTTCTTGGTCTGGACAGTTAGGAGCAGGTTCTATATGGCTTTCTTGGTTTGTACAGTTGGGAGTTGGTTCTATAAGGCTTTCTTGGCCTGTACATTTGGGAGTTGGTTCTATAAGGCTTTCTTGGCCTGTACAGTTGGGAGTTGGTTCTATAAGGAATTCTTGGTCTGTACAGTTGGGAGTTGGTTCTATAAGGATTTCTTGGTATGTACAGTTGGGAGTTGGTTCTATAAGGCTTTCTTGGCCTGTACAGTTAGGAGCAGGTTCTATAAGGATGTCTTGGTCTGTACAGTTGGGAGTTGGTTCTATAAGGCTTTCTTGGCCTGTACAGTTGGGAGCAGGTTCTAGAAGGCTTTCTTGGTCTGTACAGTTGGGAGCAGGTTATATAAGGCTTTCTTGGTCTGTACAGTTGGGATCAGGTTCTATAAGGCTTTCTTGGTCTGTACAGTTGGGAGCAGGTTCTATAAGGATTTCTTGGTCTATACAGTTGGGATTAGGTTCTATAAGGATTTCTTGGTCTGTACAGTTGGGAGCAGGTTCTATAAGGATTTCTTGGTCTGTACAGTTGGGAGCAGGTTCTATAAGGATTTCTTGGTCTGTACAGTTGGGAGCAGGTTCTATAAGGATTTCTTGGTCTATACAGTTGGGATTAGGTTCTATAAGGATTTCTTGGTTTGTACAGTTGGGAGTTGGTTCTATAAGGCTTTCTTGGCCTGTACATTTGGGAGTTGGTTCTATAAGGCTTTCTTGGCCTGTACAGTTGGGAGTTGGTTCTATAAGGATGTCTTGGTCTGTACAGTTGGGAGTTGGTTCTATAAGGATTTCTTGGTATGTACAGTTGGGATCAGGTTCTATAAGGCTTTCTTGGTATGTACAGTTGGGAGTTGGTTCTATAAGGCTATCTTGGCCTGTACAGTTGGGAGCAGGTTCTATAAGGCTTTCTTGGTCTGTACAGTTGGGAGCAGGTTATATAAGGCTTTCTTGGTCTGTACAGTTGGGATCAGGTTCTATAAGGCTTTCTTGGTCTGTACAGTTTGGAGCAGGTTATATAAGGCTTTCTTGGTCTGTACAGTTAGGAGCAGGTTATATCAGGCTTTCTTGGTCTATACAGTTGGGATTAGGTTCTATAAGGATTTCTTGGTCTGTACAGTTGGGAGCAGGTTCTATAAGGATTTCTTGGTCTGTACAGTTGGGAGTTGGTTCTATAAGGCTTTCTTGGTCTGTACATTTGGGAGTAGGTTATATAAGGTTTTCTTGGTCTGTACAGTTAGGAGCAGGTTATATCAGGCTTTCTTGGTCTATACAGTTGGGAGCAGTTTCTATAAGGCTTTCTTGGCCTGTACAGTTAGGAGCAGGTTATATAAGGATTTCTTGGTCTGTACAGTTGGGAGTTGGTTCTATAAGGTTTTCTTGGTCTGTACAGTTGAGAGCAGGTTCTATAAGGCTTTCTTGGTCTGTACAGTTGGGAGCAGGTTCTATAAGGCTTTCTTGGCCTGTACATTTGGGAGCAGGTTATATAAGGTTTTCTTGGTCTGTACAGTTGAGAGCAGGTTCTATAAGGCTTTCTTGGTCTGTACAGTTGGGAGCAGGTTCTATAAGGCTTTCTTGGCCTGTACAGTTAGGTGCAGGTTATATAAGGATTTCTTGGTCTGTACAGTTTGGAGTTGGTTCTATAAGGCTTTCTTGGTCTGTACAGTTGGGAGCAGGTTCTATAAGGCTTTCTTGGCCTGTACAGTTGGGAGCAGGTTCTATAAGGCTTTTTTGGTCTGTACAGTTGGGAGCTGGTTCTATATACAGTAGGGAGCAAGTTCTATATACAGTAGGGAGCAGGTTCTATATGGCTGTCTTGGTCTGTACAGTTGGGAGCAGGTTCTATAAGGATTTCTTGGTCTGTACAGATGGGAGCAGGTTCTATAAGGCTTTCTTGGTCTGTACAGTAGGGAGCAGGTTCTATATGGCTGTCTTGGTCTGTACAGTTGGGAGCAGGTTCTATAAGGATTTCTTGGTCTGTACAGATGGGAGCAGGTTCTATAAGGCTTTCTTGGTCTGTACAGTTGGGAGCAGGTTCTATAAGGCTTTCTTGGCCTGTACAGTTGGGAACAAGTTATATAAGGCTTTCTTGGTCTGTACAGTTGGGAGCAGGTTCTATAAGGCTTTCTTGGTCTGTACTGTTGGGAGCGGGATCTATAAGGTTTTCTTGGTCTGTACAGTTGGGAGCAGGTTCTATAAGGCCTTCTTGGCCTGTACATTTGGGAGCAGGTTCTATAAGGCTTTCTTGGTCTGTACAGTTGGGAGCAGGTTCTATAAGGCTTTCTTGGTCTGTACAGTTGGGAGCAGGTTCTATATACAGTAGGGAGCACTTTCTATATACAGTAGGGAGCAGGTTCTATAAGGCTTTTTTGGCCTGTACATTTGGGAGCAGGTTCTATAAGGCTTTCTTGGCCTGTACAGATAGGAGCAGGTTCTATAAGGATTTCTTGGTCTGTACAGTTGGGAGCAGGTTATATAAGGCTTTCTTGGTCTGTACAGTTAGGAGCAGGTTATATAAGGCTTTCTTGGTCTAAACAGTTGGGAGCAGGTTCTCTAAGGATTTCTTGGTCTGTACAGTTGGGAGCAGGTTCTATAAGGATTTCTTGGTCTGTACAGTTGGGAGCAGGTTCTTTAAGGATTTCTTGGTCAGTACAGTTGGGAGCAGGTTCTATAAGGCTTTCTTGGCCTGAACAGTTGGGAGTTGGTTCTATAAGGCTTTCTTGGTCTGATCAGTTGGGAGCAGGTTCTATAAGGCTTTCTTGGCCTGTACAGTTGGGAGTTGGTTCTATAAGGCTTTCTTGGTCTCTACAGTTAGGAGCAGGTTCTATAAGGCTTTCTTGGTCTGTACAGTTGGGAGCAGGTTCTATAAGGATTTCGTTGTCTGTACAGTTGGGAGCAGGTTCTATAAGGATTTCTTGGTCTGTACAGTTGGGAGCAGGTTCTATAAGGCTTTCTTGGTCTGTACAGTTAGGAGCAGGTTATATAAGGCTTTCTTGGCCTGTACAGTTAGGAGCAGGTTCTATAATAATGTCTTGGTCTGTACAGTTGGGAGTTGGTTCTATAAGGACTTCTTGGTCTGTACAGTTGGGAGTTGGTTCTATAAGGCTTTCTTGGCCTGTACAGTTGGGAGCAGGTTCTAGAAGGCTTTCTTGGTCTGTACAGTTGGGAGCCGGTTATATAAGGCTTTCTTGGTCTGTACAGTTGGGATCAGGTTCTATAAGGCTTTCATGGTCTGTACAGTTGGGAGCAGGTTATATAAGGATTTCTTGGTCTTTACAGTTAGGAGCAGGTTATATAAGGCTTTCTTGGTCTATACAGTTGGGGAGCAGGTTCTATAAGGATGTCTTGGTCTGTACAGTTGGGAGCAGGTTCTATAAGGATTTCTTGGTCTGTACAGTTGGGAGATGGTTCTATAAGGCTTTCTTGGTCTGTACAGTTAGGAGCAGGTTCTATAAGGCTTTCTTGGTCTGTACAGTTGTGAGCAGGTTATATAAGGCTTTCTTGGTCTGTACAGTTAGGAGCAGGTTATATAAGGCTTTCTTGGTCTAAACAGTTGGGAGCAGGTTCTATAAGGATTTCTTGGTCTGTACAGTTGGGAGCAGGTTCTATAAGGATTTCTTGGTCTGTACAGTTGGGAGCAGGTTCTTTAAGGATTTCTTGGTCTGTACAGTTGGGAGCAGGTTCTATAAGGCTTTCTTGGCCTGTACAGTTGGGAGTTGGTTCTATAAGGCTTTCTTGGTCTGATCAGTTGCAAGCAGGTTCTATAAGGCTTTCTTGGCCTGTACAGTTGGGAGTTGGTTCTATAAGGCTTTCTTGGTCTCTACAGTTAGGTGCAGGTTCTATAAGGCTTTCTTGGTCTGTACAGTTGGGAGCAGGTTCTATAAGGATTTCGTGGTCTGTACAGTTGGGAGCAGGTTATATAAGGCTTTCTTGGTCTGTACAGTTGGGAGCAGGTTATATAAGGCTTTCTTGGTCTGTACAGTTGGGAGCAGGTTCTATAAGGATTTCTTGGTCTGTACAGTTGGGAGCAGGTTCTTTAAGGATTTCTTGGTCAGTACAGTTGGGAGCAGGTTCTATAAGGCTTTCTTGGCCTGAACAGTTGGGAGTTGGTTCTATAAGGCTTTCTTGGTCTGATCAGTTGGGAGCAGGTTCTATAAGGCTTTCTTGGCCTGTACAGTTGGGAGTTGGTTCTATAAGGCTTTCTTGGTCTCTACAGTTAGGAGCAGGTTCTATAAGGCTTTCTTGGTCTGTACAGTTGGGAGCAGGTTCTATAAGGATTTCGTTGTCTGTACAGTTGGGAGCAGGTTCTATAAGGCTTTCTTGGTCTGTACAGTTGGGAGCAGGTTCTATAAGGCTTTCTTGGTCTGTACAGTTAGGAGCAGGTTATATAAGGCTTTCTTGGCCTGTACAGTTAGGAGCAGGTTCTATAAGGATGTCTTGGTCTGTACAGTTATGAGTTGGTTCTATAAGGACTTCTTGGTCTGTACAGTTGGGAGTTGGTTCTATAAGGCTTTCTTGGCCTGTACAGTTGGGAGCAGGTTCTAGAAGGCTTTCTTGGTCTGTACAGTTGGGAGCCGGTTATATAAGGCTTTCTTGGTCTGTACAGTTGGGATCAGGTTCTATAAGGCTTTCATGGTCTGTACAGTTGGGAGCAGGTTATATAAGGATTTCTTGGTCTTTACAGTTAGGAGCAGGTTATATAAGGCTTTCTTGGTCTATACAGTTGGGGAGCAGGTTCTATAAGGATGTCTTGGTCTGTACAGTTGGGAGCAGGTTCTATAAGGATTTCTTGGTCTGTACAGTTGGGAGATGGTTCTATAAGGCTTTCTTGGTCTGTACAGTTAGGAGCAGGTTCTATAAGGCTTTCTTGGTCTGTACAGTTGTGAGCAGGTTATATAAGGCTTTCTTGGTCTGTACAGTTAGGAGCAGGTTATATAAGGCTTTCTTGGTCTAAACAGTTGGGAGCAGGTTCTATAAGGATTTCTTGGTCTGTACAGTTGGGAGCAGGTTCTATAAGGATTTCTTGGTCTGTACAGTTGGGAGCAGGTTCTTTAAGGATTTCTTGGTCTGTACAGTTGGGAGCAGGTTCTATAAGGCTTTCTTGGCCTGTACAGTTGGGAGTTGGTTCTATAAGGCTTTCTTGGTCTGATCAGTTGCAAGCAGGTTCTATAAGGCTTTCTTGGCCTGTACAGTTGGGAGTTGGTTCTATAAGGCTTTCTTGGTCTCTACAGTTAGGAGCAGGTTCTATAAGGCTTTCTTGGTCTGTACAGTTGGGAGCAGGTTCTATAAGGATTTCGTGGTCTGTACAGTTGGGAGCAGGTTATATAAGGCTTTCTTGGTCTGTACAGTTGGGATCAGGTTCTATAAGGCTTTTTTGGTCTGTACAGTTTGGAGCAGGTTATATAAGGCTTTCTTGGTCTGTACAGTTAGGAGCAGGTTATATCAGGCTTTCTTGGTATATACAGTTGGGATTAGGTTCTATAAGGATTTCTTGGTCTGTACAGTTGGGTGCAGGTTCTATAAGGATTTCTTGGTCTGTACAGTTGGGAGTTGGTTCTATAAGGCTTTCTTGGTCTGTACATTTGGGAGTAGGTTATATAAGGTTTTCTTGGTCTGTACAGTTAGGAGCAGGTTATATCAGGCTTTCTTGGTCTATACAGTTGGGAGCAGGTTCTATAAGGCTTTCTTGGCCTGTACAGTTAGGAGCAGGTTATATAATAATTTCTTGGTCTGTACAGTTGGGAGTTGGTTCTATAAGGCTTTCTTGGTCTGTACATTTGGGAGCAGGTTATATAAGGTTTTCTTGGTCTGTACAGTTGAGAGCAGGTTATATAAGGCTTTCTTGGTCTGTACAGTTGGGAGCAGGTTCTATAAGGCTTTCTTGGCCTGTACAGTTAGGAGCAGGTTACATAAGGATTTCTTGGTCTGTACAGTTGGGAGTTGGTTCTATAAGGCTTTCTTGGTCTGTACATTTGGGAGCAGGTTATATAAGGTTTTCTTGGTCTGTACAGTTGAGAGCAGGTTCTATAAGGCTTTCTTGGTCTGTACAGTTGGGAGCAGGTTCTATAAGGCTTTCTTGGTCTGTACATTTGGGAGCAGGTTATATAAGGTTTTCTTGGTCTGTACAGTTGAGAGCAGGTTCTATAAGGCTTTCTTGGTCTGTACAGTTGGGAGCAGGTTCTATAAGGCTTTCTTGGCCTGTACATTTGGGAGCAGGTTATATAAGGTTTTCTTGGTCTGTACAGTTGAGAGCAGGTTCTATAAGGCTTTCTTGGTCTGTACAGTTGGGAGCAGGTTCTATAAGTCTTTCTTGGCCTGTACAGTTAGGAGCAGGTTATATAAGGCTTTCTTGGCCTGTACAGTTGGGAGCAGGTTCTATAAGGCTTTCTTGGTCTGTACAGTTGGGAGATGGTTCTATATACAGTAGGGAGCAAGTTCTATATACAGTAGGGAGCAGGTTCTATATGGCTGTCTTCGTCTGTACAGTTGGGAGCAGGTTCTATAAGGATTTCTTGGTCTGTACAGATGGGAGCAGGTTCTATAAGGCTTTCTTGGTCTGTACAGTAGGGAGCAGGTTCTATATGGCTGTCTTGGTCTGTACAGTTGGGAGCAGGTTCTATAAGGATTTCTTGGTCTGTACAGATGGGAGCAGGTTCTATAAGGCTTTCTTGGTCTGTACAGTTGGGAGCAGGTTCTATAAGGCTTTCTTGGCCTGTACAGTTGGGAACAAGTTATATAAGGCTTTCTTGGTCTGTACAGTTGGGAGCAGGTTCTATAAGGCTTTCTTGGTCTGTACTGTTGGGAGCGGGATCTATAAGGTTTTCTTGGTCTGTACAGTTGGGAGCAGGTTCTATAAGGCCTTCTTGGCCTGTACATTTGGGAGCAGGTTCTATAAGGCTTTCTTGGTCTGTACAGTTGGGAGCAGGTTCTATAAGGCTTTCTTGGTCTGTACAGTTGGGAGCAGGTTCTATATACAGTAGGGAGCAAGTTCTATATACAGTAGGGAGCAGGTTCTATAAGGCTTTCTTGGCCTGTACATTTGGGAGCAGGATCTATTAGGCTTTCTTGGCCTGTACAGATAGGAGCAGGTTCTATAAGGATTTCTTGGTCTGTACAGTTGGGAGCAGGTTCTATAAGGCTTTCTTGGTCTGGACAGTTAGGAGCAGGTTCTATATGGCTTTCTTGGTTTGTACAGTTGGGAGTTGGTTCTATAAGGCTTTCTTGGCCTGTACATTTGGGAGTTGGTTCTATAAGGCTTTCTTGGCCTGTACAGTTGGGAGTTGGTTCTATAAGGATTTCTTGGTCTGTACAGTTGGGAGTTGGTTCTATAAGGATTTCTTGGTATGTACAGTTGGGAGTTGGTTCTATAAGGCTTTCTTGGCCTGTACAGTTATGAGCAGGTTCTATAAGGATGTCTTGGTCTGTACAGTTGTGAGTTGGTTCTATAAGGATTTCTTGGCCTGTACAGTTGGGAGCAGTTTCTAGAAGGCTTTCTTGGTCTGTACAGTTGGGAGCAGGTTATATAAGGCTTTCTTGGTCTGTACAGTTGGGATCAGGTTCTATAAGGCTTTCTTGGTCTGTACAGTTGGGAGCAGGTTCTATAAGGATTTCTTGGTCTGTACAGTTAGGAGCAGGTTATATAAGCCTTTCTTGGTCTATACAGTTGGGAGCAGGTTCTATAAGGATTTCTTGGTCTGTACAGTTGGGAGCAGGTTCTATAAGGATTTCTTGGTCTGTACAGTTGGGAGTTGGTTCTATAAGGCTTTCTTGGTCTGTACAGTTAGGAGCAGGTTCTATAAGGCTTTCTTGGTCTGTACAGTTGGGAGCAGGTTATATAAGGCTTTCTTGGTCTGTACAGTTAGGACCAGGTTATATAAGGCTTTCTTGGTCTAAACAGTTGGGAGCAGGCTCTAAAAGGCTTTCTTGGTCTGTACAGATGGGAGCAGGTTCTATAAGGATTTCTTGGTCTGTACAGTTGGGAGCAGGTTCTATAAGGCTTTCTTGGTCTGTACAGTTTGGAGCAGGTTATATAAGGCTTTCTTGGTCTGTACAGATGGGAGCAGGTTCTATAAGGATTTCTTGGTCTGTACAGTTGGGAGCAGGTTCTATAAGGCTTTCTTGGTCTGTACAGTTTGGAGCAGGTTATATAAGGCTTTCTTGGTCTGTACAGTTAGGAGCAGGTTATATAAGGCTTTCTTGGTCTATACAGTTGGGAGCAGGTTCTATAAGGATTTCTTGGTCTGTACAGTTGGGAGCAGGTTCTATAAGGATTTCTTGGTCTTTACATTTGGGAGTTGGTTCTATAAGGATTTCTTGGTCTGTACAGTTAGGAGCAGGTTCTATAAGGCTTTCTTGGTCTGTACAGTTGGGAGCAGGTTATATAAGGCTTTCTTGGTCTGTACAGTTAGGAGCAGGTTATATAAGACTTTCTTGGTCTAAACAGTTGGGAGCAGGTTCTATAAGGATTTCATGGTCTGTACAGTTGGGAGCAGGTTCTATAAGGATTTCTTGGTCTGTACAGTTGGGAGCAGGTTCTTTAAGGATTTCTTGGTCTGTACAGTTGGGAGCAGGTTCTATAAGGCTTTCTTGGCCTGAACAGTTGGGAGTTGGTTCTATAAGGCTTTCTTGGTCTGATCAGTTGGGAGCAGGTTCTATAAGGCTTTCTTGGCCTGTACAGTTGGGAGTTGGTTCTATAAGGCTTTCTTGGTCTCTACAGTTAGGAGCAGGTTCTATAAGGCTTTCTTGGTCTGTACAGTTGGGAGCAGGTTCTATAAGGATTTCGTGGTCTGTACAGTTGGGAGCAGGTTCTATAAGGCTTTCTTGGCCTGTACAGTTAGGAGCAGGTTCTATAAGGATGTCTTGGTCTGTACAGTTGGGAGTTGGTTCTATAAGGATGTCTTGGTCTGTACAGTTGGGAGTTGGTTCTATAAGGCTTTCTTGGTCTGTACAGTTGGGAACAGGTTCTAGAAGGCTTTCTTGGTCTGTACAGTTGGGAGCCGGTTATATAAGCCTTTCTTGGTCTGTACAGTTGGGATCAGGTTCTATAAGGCTTTCTTGGTCTGTACAGTTGGGAGCAGGTTATATAAGGATTTCTTGGTCTGTACAGTTGGGAGCAGGTTATATAAGGCTTTCTTGGTATATACAGTTGGGGAGCAGGTTCTATAAGGATTTCTTGGTCTGTACATTTGGGAGCAGGTTCTATAAGGATTTCTTGGTCTGTACAGTTGGGAGTTGGTTCTATAAGGCTTTCTTGGTCTGTACAGTTAGGAGCAGGTTCTATAAGGCTTTCTTGGTCTGTACAGTTGTGAGCAGGTTATATAAGGCTTTCTTGGTCTGTACAGATGGGAGCAGGTTCTATAAGGATTTCTTGGTCTGTACAGTTGGGAGCAGGTTCTATAAGGCTTTCTTGGTCTGTACAGTTTGGAGCAGGTTATATAAGGCTTTCTTGGTCTGTACAGTTAGGAGCAGGTTATATAAGGCTTTCTTGGTCTATACAGTTGGGAGCAGGTTCTATAAGGATTTCTTGGTCTGTACAGTTGGGAGCAGGTTCTATAAGGATTTCTTGGTCTTTACATTTGGGAGTTGGTTCTATAAGGATTTCTTGGTCTGTACAGTTAGGAGCAGGTTCCATAAGGCTTTCTTGGTCTGTACAGTTGGGAGCAGGTTATATAAGGCTTTCTTGGTCTGTACAGTTAGGAGCAGGTTATATAAGACTTTCTTGGTCTAAACAGTTGGGAGCAGGTTCTATAAGGATTTCATGGTCTGTACAGTTGGGAGCAGGTTCTAAAAGGATTTCTTGGTCTGTACAGTTGGGAGCAGGTTCTTTAAGGATTTCTTGGTCTGTACAGTTGGGAGCAGGTTCTATAAGGCTTTCTTGGCCTGAACAGTTGGGAGTTGGTTCTATAAGGCTTTCTTGGTCTGATCAGTTGGGAGCAGGTTCTATAAGGCTTTCTTGGCCTGTACAGTTGGGAGCAGGTTCTATAAGGATGTCTTGGTCTGTACAGTTGGGAGTTGGTTCTATAAGGATGTCTTGGTCTGTACAGTTGGGAGTTGGTTCTATTAGGATTTCTTGGTCTGTACAGTTGGGAGTTGGTTCTATAAGGCTTTCTTGGTCTGTACAGTTGGGAACAGGTTCTAGAAGGCTTTCTTGGTCTGTACAGTTGGGAGCCGGTTATATAAGCCTTTCTTGGTCTGTACAGTTGGGATCAGGTTCTATAAGGCTTTCTTGGTCTGTACAGTTGGGAGCAGGTTATATAAGGATTTCTTGGTCTGTACAGTTGGGAGCAGGTTATATAAGGCTTTCTTGGTATATACAGTTGGGGAGCAGGTTCTATAAGGATTTCTTGGTCTGTACAGTTGGGAGCAGGTTCTATAAGGATTTCTTGGTCTGTACAGTTGGGAGCAGGTTCTTTAAGGATTTCTTGGTCTGTACAGTTGGGAGCAGGTTCTATAAGGCTTTCTTGGCCTGTACAGTTGGGAGTTGGTTCTATAAGGCTTTCTTGGTCTGATCAGTTGCAAGCAGGTTCTATAAGGCTTTCTTGGCCTGTACAGTTGGGAGTTGGTTCTATAAGGCTTTCTTGGTCTCTACAGTTAGGAGCAGGTTCTCTAAGGCTTTCTTGGTCTGTACAGTTGGGAGCAGGTTCTATAAGGATTTCGTGGTCTGTACAGTTGGGAGCAGGTTCTATAAGGCTTTCTTGGTCTGTACAGTTGGGAACAGGTTCTATAAGGCTTTCTTGGTCTGTACAGTTAGGAGCAGGTTATATAAGGCTTTCTTGGCCTGTACAGTTGGGAGTTGGTTCTATAAGGCTTTCTTGGTATGTACAGTTGGGAGTTGGTTTTATAAGGCTATCTTGGCCTTTACAGTTGGGAGCAGGTTCTATAAGGCTTTCTTGGTCTGTACAGTTGGGAGCAGATTATATAAGGCTTTCTTGGTCTGTACAGTTGGGATCAGGTTCTATAAGGCGTTCTTGGTCTGGACAGTTTGGAGCAGGTTATATAAGGCTTTCTTGGTCTGTACAGTTAGGAGCAGGTTATATCAGGCTTTCTTGGTCTCTACAGTTGGGATTAGGTTCTATAAGGATTTCTTGGTCTGTACAGTTGGGAGCAGGTTCTATAAGGATTTCTTGGTCTGTACAGTTGGGAGTTGGTTCTATAAGGCTTTCTTGGTCTGTACATTTGGGAGTAGGTTATATTAGGTTTTCTTGGTCTGTACAGTTAGGAGCAGGTTATATCAGGCTTTCTTGGTCTATACAGTTGGGAGCAGGTTCTATAAGGCTTTCTTGGCCTGTACAGTTAGGAGCAGGTTATATAAGGATTTCTTGGTCTGTACAGTTGGGAGTTGGTTCTATAAGGCTTTCTTGGTCTGTACATTTGGGAGCAGGTTATATAAGGTTTTCTTGGTCTGTACAGTTGAGAGCAGGTTCTATAAGGCTTTCTTGGTCTGTACAGTTGGGAGCAGGTTCTATAAGGCTTTCTTGGCCTGTACAGTTAGGAGCAGGTTATATAAGGATTTCTTGGTCTGTACAGTTGGGAGTTGGTTCTATAAGGCTTTCTTGGTCTGTACATTTGGGAGCAGGTTATATAAGGTTTTCTTGGTTTGTACAGTTGAGAGCAGGTTCTATAAGGCTTTCTTGGTCTGTACAGTTGGGAGCAGGTTCTATAAGGCTTTCTTGGCCTGTACAGTTAGGAGCAGGTTATATAAGGATTTCTTGGTCTGTACAGTTGGGAGTTGGTTCTATAAGGCTTTCTTGGTCTGTACAGTTGGGAGCAGGTTCTATAAGGCTTTCTTGGCCTGTACAGTTGGGAGCAGGTTCTATAAGGCTTTCTTGGTCTGTACAGTTGGGAGCAGGTTCTATATACAGTAGGGAGTAAGTTCTATATACAGTAGGGAGCAGGTTCTATATGGCTGTCTTGGTCTGTACAGTTGGGAGCAGGTTCTATAAGGATTTCTTGGTCTGTACAGATGGGAGCAGGTTCTATAAGGCTTTCTTGGTCTGTACAGTTGGGAGCAGGTTCTATATACAGTAGGGAGCAAGTTCTATATACAGTAGGGGGCAGGTTCTATATGGCTGTCTTGGTCTGTACAGTTGGGAGCAGGTTCTATAAGGATTTCTTGGTCTGTACAGATGGGAGCAGGTTCTATAAGGCTTTCTTGGTCTGTACAGTTGGGAGCAGGTTCTATAAGGCTTTCTTGGCCTGTACAGTTGGGAACAAGTTATATAAGGCCTTCTTGGTCTGTACAGTTGGGAGCAGGTTCTATAAGGCTTTCTTGGTCTGTACTGTTGGGAGCGGGATCTATAAGGTTTTCTTGGTCTGTACAGTTGGGAGCAGATTATATAAGGCTTTCTTGGTCTGTACAGTTGGGATCAGGTTCTATAAGGCTTTCTTGGTCTGTACAGTTTGGAGCAGGTTATATAAGGCTTTCTTGGTCTGTACAGTTAGGAGCAGGTTATATCAGGCTTTCTTGGTCTCTACAGTTGGGATTAGGTTCTATAAGGATTTCTTGGTCTGTACAGTTGGGAGCAGGTTCTATAAGGATTTCTTGGTCTGTACAGTTGGGGGTTGGTTCTATAAGGCTTTCTTGGTCTGTACATTTGGGAGTAGGTTATATAAGGTTTTCTTGGTCTGTACAGTTAGGAGCAGGTTATATCAGGCTTTCTTGGTCTATACAGTTGGGAGCAGGTTCTATAAGGCTTTCTTGGCCTGTACATTTAGGAGCAGGTTATATAAGGATTTCTTGGTCTGTACAGTTGGGAGTTGGTTCTATAAGGCTTTCTTGGTCTGTACAGTTGGGAGCAGGTTATATAAGGTTTTCTTGGTCTGTACAGTTGAGAGCAGGTTCTATAAGGCTTTCTTGGTCTGTACAGTTGGGAGCAGGTTCTATAAGGCTTTCTTGGCCTGTACAGTTAGGAGCAGGTTATATAAGGATTTCTTGGTCTGTACAGTTGGGAGTTGGTTCTATAAGGCTTTCTTGGTCTGTACATTTGGGAGCAGGTTATATAAGGTTTTCTTGGTCTGTACAGTTGAGAGCAGGTTCTATAAGGCTTTCTTGGTCTGTACAGTTGGGAGCAGGTTCTATAAGGCTTTCTTGGCCTGTACAGTTAGGAGCAGGTTATATAAGGATTTCTTGGTCTGTACAGTTGGGAGTTGGTTCTATAAGGCTTTCTTGGTCTGTACAGTTGGGAGCAGGTTCAATAAGGCTTTCTTGGCCTGTACAGTTGGGAGCAGGTTCTATAAGGCTTTCTTGGTCTGTACAGTTGGGAGCAGGTTCTATATACAGTAGGGAGCAAGTTCTATATACAGTAGGGAGCAGGTTCTATATGGCTGTCTTGGTCTGTACAGTTGGGAGCAGGTTCTATAAGGATTTCTTGGTCTGTACAGATGGGAGCAGGTTCTATAAGGCTTTCTTGGTCTGTACAGTTGGGAGCAGGTTCTATAAGGCTTTCTTGGCCTGTACAGTTGGGAACAAGTTATATAAGGCTTTCTTGGTCTGTACAGTTGGGAGCAGGTTCTATAAGGCTTTCTTGGTCTGTACTGTTGGGAGCAGTATCTATAAGGTTTTCTTGGTCTGTACAGTTGGGAGCAGGTTCTATAAGGCCTTCTTGGCCTGTACATTTGGGAGCAGGTTCTATAAGACTTTCTTGGTCTGTACAGTTGGGAGCAGGTTCTATAAGGCTTTCTTGGTCTGTACAGTTGGGAGCAGGTTCTATATACAGTAGGGAGCAAGTTCTATATACAGTAGGGAGCAAGTTCTATATACAGTAGGGAGCAGGTTCTATAAGGTTTTCTTGGCCTGTACATTTGGGAGCAGGTTCTATAAGGCTTTCTTGTCCTGTACAGATAGGAGCAGGTTCTATAAGGATTTCTTGGTCTGTACATTTGGGAGCAGGTTCTATAAGGATTTCTTGGCCTGTACAGTTGGGAGTTGGTTCTATAAGGCTTTCTTGGTCTGATCAGTTGCAAGCAGGTTCTATAAGGCTTTCTTGGCCTGTACAGTTGGGAGTTGGTTCTATAAGGCTTTCTTGGTCTCTACAGTTAGGAGCAGGTTCTATAAGGCTTTCTTGGTCTGTACAGTTGGGAGCAGGTTCTATAAGGATTTCGTGGTCTGTACAGTTGGGAGCAGGTTCTATAAGGCTTTCTTGGTCTGTACAGTTGGGAACAGGTTCTATAAGGCTTTCTTGGTCTGTACAGTTAGGAGCAGGTTATATAAGGCTTTCTTGGCCTGTACAGTTGGGAGTTGGTTCTATAAGGCTTTCTTGGTATGTACAGTTGGGAGTTGGTTTTATAAGGCTATCTTGGCCTGTACAGTTGGGAGCAGGTTCTATAAGGCTTTCTTGGTCTGTACAGTTGGGAGCAGATTATATAAGGATTTCTTGGTCTGTACAGTTGGGAGCAGGTTCTATAAGGATTTCTTGGTCTGTACAGATGGGAGTTGGTTCTATAAGGCTTTCTTGGTCTGTACATTTGGGAGTAGGTTATATAAGGTTTTCTTGGTCTGTACAGTTAGGAGCAGGTTATATCAGGCTTTCTTGGTCTATACAGTTGGGAGCAGGTTCTATAAGGCTTTCTTGGCCTGTACAGTTAGGAGCAGGTTATATAAGGATTTCTTGGTCTGTACAGTTGGGAGTTGGTTCTATAAGGCTTTCTTGGTCTGTACAATTGGGAGCAGGTTATATAAGGTTTTCTTGGTCTGTACAGTTGAGAGCAGGTTCTATAAGGCTTTCTTGGTCTGTACAGTTGGGAGCAGGTTCTATAAGGCTTTCTTGGCCTGTACAGTTAGGAGCAGGTTATATAAGGATTTCTTGGTCTGTACAGTTGGGAGTTGGTTCTATAAGGCTTTCTTGGTCTGTACATTTGGGAGCAGGTTATATAAGGTTTTCTTGGTTTGTACAGTTGAGAGCAGGTTCTATAAGGCTTTCTTGGTCTGTACAGTTGGGAGCAGGTTCTATAAGGCTTTCTTGGCCTGTACAGTTAGGAGCAGGTTATATAAGGATTTCTTGGTCTGTACAGTTGGGAGTTGGTTCTATAAGGCTTTCTTGGTCTGTACAGTTGGGAGCAGGTTCTTTAAGGCTTTCTTGGCCTGTACAGTTGGGAGCAGGTTCTATAAGGCTTTCTTGGTCTGTACAGTTGGGAGCAGGTTCTATATACAGTAGGGAGCAAGTTCTATATACAGTAGGGAGCAGGTTCTATATGGCTGTCTTGGTCTGTACAGTTGGGAGCAGGTTCTATAAGGATTTCTTGGTCTGTACAGATGGGAGCAGGTTCTATAAGGCTTTCTTGGTCTGTACAGTTGGGAGCAGGTTCTATAAGGCTTTCTTGGCCTGTACAGTTGGGAACAAGTTATATAAGGCTTTCTTGGTCTGTACAGTTGGGAGCAGGTTCTATAAGGCTTTCTTGGTCTGTACTGTTGGGAGCGGGATCTATCAGGTTTTCTTGGCCTGTACAGTTGGGAGCAGATTATATAAGGCTTTCTTGGTCTGTACATTTGGTATCAGGTTCTATAAGGCTTTCTTGGTCTGTACAGTTTGGAGCAGGTTATATAAGGCTTTCTTGGTCTGTACAGTTAGGAGCAGGTTATATCAGGCTTTCTTGGTCTCTACAGTTGGGATTAGGTTCTATAAGGATTTCTTGGTCTGTACAGTTGGGAGCAGGTTCTATAAGGATTTCTTGGTCTGTACAGTTGGGAGTTGGTTCTATAAGGCTTTCTTGGTCTGTACATTTGGGAGTAGGTTATATAAGGTTTTCTTGGTCTGTACAGTTAGGAGCAGGTTATATCAGGCTTTCTTGGTCTATACAGTTGGGAGCAGGTTCTATAAGGCTTTCTTGGCCTGTACAGTTAGGAGCAGGTTATATAAGGATTTCTTGGTCTGTACAGTTGGGAGTTGGTTCTATAAGGCTTTCTTGGTCTGTACATTTGGGAGCAGGTTACATAAGGTTTTCTTGGTCTGTACAGTTGAGAGCAGGTTCTATAAGGCTTTCTTGGTCTGTACAGTTGGGAGCAGGTTCTATAAGGCTTTCTTGGCCTGTACAGTTAGGAGCAGGTTATATAAGGATTTCTTGGTCTGTACAGTTGGGAGTTGGTTCTATAAGGCTTTCTTGGTCTGTACATTTGGGAGCAGGTTATATAAGGTTTTCTTGGTCTGTACAGTTGAGAGCAGGTTCTATAAGGCTTTCTTGGTCTGTACAGTTGGGAGCAGGTTCTATAAGGCTTTCTTGGCCTGTACAGTTAGGAGCAGGTTATATAAGGATTTCTTGGTCTGTACAGTTGGGAGTTGGTTCTATAAGGCTTTCTTGGTCTGTACAGTTGGGAGCAGGTTCAATAAGGCTTTCTTGGCCTGTACAGTTGGGAGCAGGTTCTATAAGGCTTTCTTGGTCTGTACAGTTGGGAGCAGGTTCTATATACAGTAGGGAGCAAGTTCTATATACAGTAGGGAGCAGGTTCTATATGGCTGTCTTGGTCTGTACAGTTGGGAGCAGGTTCTATAAGGATTTCTTGGTCTGTACAGATGGGAGCAGGTTCTATAAGGCTTTCTTGGTCTGTACAGTTGGGAGCAGGTTCTATAAGGCTTTCTTGGCCTGTACAGTTGGGAACAAGTTATATAAGGCTTTCTTGGTCTGTACAGTTGGGAGCAGGTTCTATAAGGCTTTCTTGGTCTGTACTGTTGGGAGCGGGATCTATAAGGTTTTCTTGGTCTGTACAGTTGGGAGCAGATTATATAAGGCTTTCTTGGTCTGTACAGTTGGGATCAGGTTCTATAAGGCTTTCTTGGTCTGTACAGTTTGGAGCAGGTTATATAAGGCTTTCTTGGTCTGTACAGTTAGGAGCAGGTTATATCAGGCTTTCTTGGTCTCTACAGTTGGGATTAGGTTCTATAAGGATTTCTTGGTCTGTACAGTTGGGAGCAGGTTCTATAAGGATTTCTTGGTCTGTACAGTTGGGAGTTGGTTCTATAAGGCTTTCTTGGTCTGTACATTTGGGAGTAGGTTATATAAGGTTTTCTTGGTCTGTACAGTTAGGAGCAGGTTATATCAGGCTTTCTTGGTCTATACAGTTGGGAGCAGGTTCTATAAGGCTTTCTTGGCCTGTACAGTTAGGAGCAGGTTATATAAGGATTTCTTGGTCTGTACAGTTGGGAGTTGGTTCTATAAGGCTTTCTTGGTCTGTACATTTGGGAGCAGGTTACATAAGGTTTTCTTGGTCTGTACAGTTGAGAGCAGGTTCTATAAGGCTTTCTTGGTCTGTACAGTTGGGAGCAGGTTCTATAAGGCTTTCTTGGCCTGTACAGTTAGGAGCAGGTTATATAAGGATTTCTTGGTCTGTACAGTTGGGAGTTGGTTCTATAAGGCTTTCTTGGTCTGTACATTTGGGAGCAGGTTATATAAGGTTTTCTTGGTCTGTACAGTTGAGAGCAGGTTCTATAAGGCTTTCTTGGTCTGTACAGTTAGGAGCAGGTTATATAAGGATTTCTTGGTCTGTACAGTTGGGAGTAGGTTATATAAGGATTTCTTGGTCTGTACAGTTGGGAGCAGGTTCTATATACAGTAGGGAGCAAGTTCTATATACAGTAGGGAGCAGGTTCTATATGGCTGTCTTGGTCTGTACAGTTGGGAGCAGGTTCTATAAGGATTTCTTGGTCTGTACAGATGGGAGCAGGTTCTATAAGGCTTTCTTGGTCTGTACAGTTGGGAGCAGGTTCTATAAGGCTTTCTTGGCCTGTACAGTTGGGAACAAGTTATATAAGGCTTTCTTGGTCTGTACAGTTGGGAGCAGGTTCTATAAGGCTTTCTTGGTCTGTACTGTTGGGAGCAGTATCTATAAGGTTTTCTTGGTCTGTACAGTTGGGAGCAGGTTCTATAAGGCCTTCTTGGCCTGTACATTTGGGAGCAGGTTCTATAAGGCTTTCTTGGTCTGTACAGTTGGGAGCAGGTTCTATAAGGCTTTCTTGGTCTGTACAGTTGGGAGCAGGTTCTATATACAGTAGGGAGCAAGTTCTATATACAGTAGGGAGCAGGTTCTATAAGGTTTTCTTGGCCTGTACATTTGGGAGCAGGTTCTATAAGGCTTTCTTGTCCTGTACAGATAGGAGCAGGTTCTATAAGGATTTCTTGGTCTGTACAGTTGGGAGCAGGTTCTATAAGGCTTTCTTGGTCTGGACAGTTAGGAGCAGGTTCTATATGGCTTTCTTGGTTTGTACAGTTGGGAGTTGGTTCTATAAGGCTTTCTTGGCCTGTACATTTGGGAGTTGGTTCTATAAGGCTTTCTTGGCCTGTACAGTTGGGAGTTGGTTCTATAAGGATTTCTTGGTCTGTACAGTTGGGAGTTGGTTCTATAAGGAGTTCTTGGTATGTACAGTTGGGAGTTGGTTCTATAAGGCTTTCTTGGCCTGTACAGTTAGGAGCAGGTTCTATAAGGATGTCTTGGTCTGTACAGTTTGGAGTTGGTTCTATAAGGATTTCTTGGTCTGTACAGTTGGGAGTTGGTTCTATAAGGCTTTCTTGGCCTGTACAGTTGGGAGCAGGTTCTAGAAGGCTTTCTTGGTCTGTACAGTTGGGAGCAGGTTGTATAAGGCTTTCTTGGTCTGTACAGTTGGGATCAGGTTCTATGAGTCTTTCTTGGTCTGTACAGTTTGGAGCAGGTTCTATAAGGATTTCTTGGTCTGTACAGTTAGGAGCAGGTTATATAAGGCTTTCTTGGTCTATACAGTTGGGAACAGGTTCTATAAGGATTTCTTGGTCTGTACAGTTGGGAGCAGGTTCTATAAGGATTTCTTGGTCTGTACAGTTGGGAGCAGGTTCTATAAGGCTTTCTTGGTCTGTACAGTTGGGAGCAGGTTATATAAGGCTTTCTTGGTCTGTACAGTTAGGAGCAGGTTATATAAGGCTTTCTTGGTCTAAACAGTTGGGAGCAGGTTCTATAAGGCTTTCTTGGTCTGTACAGTTGGGAGCAGGTTCTATAAGGATTTCTTGGTCTGTACAGTTGGGAGCAGGTTCTATAAGGCTTTCTTGGTCTGTACAGTTTGGAGCAGGTTATATAAGGCTTTCTTGGCCTGTACAGTTGGGAGCAGGTTCTATAAGGCTTTCTTGGTCTGTACAGTTGGGAGCAGGTTCTATATACAGTAGGGAGCAAGGTCTATATACAGTAGGGAGCAGGTTCTCTATGGCTGTCTTGGTCTGTACAGTTGGGAGCAGGTTCTATAAGGTTTTCTTGGTCTGTACAGATGGGAGCAGGTTCTATAAGGCTTTCTTGGTCTGTACAGTTGGGAGCAGGTTCTATAAGGCTTTCTTGGCCTGTACAGTTGGGAACAAGTTATATAAGGCTTTCTTGGTCTGTACAGTTGGGAGCAGGTTCTATAAGGCTTTCTTGGTCTGTACTGTTGGGAGCGGGATCTATAAGGTTTTCTTGGTCTGTACAGTTGGGAGCAGATTATATAAGGCTTTCTTGGTCTGTACAGTTGGGATCAGGTTCTATAAGGCTTTCTTGGTCTGTACAGTTTGGAGCAGGTTATATAAGGCTTTCTTGGTCTGTACAGTTAGGAGCAGGTTATATCAGGCTTTCTTGGTCTCTAGAGTTGGGATTAGGTTCTATAAGGATTTCTTGGTCTGTACAGTTGGGAGCAGGTTCTATAAGGATTTATTGGTCTGTACAGTTGGGAGTTGGTTCTATAAGGCTTTCTTGGTCTGTACATTTGGGAGTAGGTTATATAAGGTTTTCCTGGTCTGTACAGTTAGGAGCAGGTTATATCAGGCTTTCTTGGTCTATACAGTTGGGAGCAGGTTCTATAAGGCTTTCTTGGCCTGTACAGTTAGGAGCAGGTTATATAAGGATTTCTTGGTCTGTACAGTTGGGAATTGGTTCTATAAGGCTTTCTTGGTCTGTACATTTGGGAGCAGGTTATATAAGGTTTTCTTGGTCTGTACAGTTGAGAGCAGGTTCTATAAGGCTTTCTTGGTCTGTACAGTTGGGAGCAGGTTCTATAAGGCTTTCTTGGCCTGTACAGTTAGGAGCAGGTTATATAAGGATTTCTTGGTCTGTACAGTTGGGAGTTGGTTCTATAAGGCTTTCTTGGTCTGTACATTTGGGAGCAGGTTATATAAGGTTTTCTTGGTCTGTACAGTTAGGAGCAGGTTATATCAGGCTTTCTTGGTCTCTACAGTTGGGATTAGGTTCTATGAGGATTTCTTGGTCTGTACAGTTGGGAGCAGGTTCTATAAGGATTTCTTGGTCTGTACAGTTGGGAGTTGGTTCTATAAGGCTTTCTTGGTCTGTACATTTGGGAGTAGGTTATATAAGGTTTTCTTGGTCTGTACAGTTAGGAGCAGGTTATATCAGGCTTTCTTGGTCTATACAGTTGGGAGCAGGTTCTATAAGGCTTTCTTGGCCTGTACAGTTAGGAGCAGGTTATATAAGGATTTCTTGGTCTGTACAGTTGGGAGTTGGTTCTATAAGGCTTTCTTGGTCTGTACATTTGGGAGCAGGTTATATAAGGTTTTCTTGGTCTGTACAGTTAGGAGCAGGTTATATCAGGCTTTCTTGGTCTATACAGTTGGGAGCAGGTTCTATAAGGCTTTCTTGGCCTGTACAGTTAGGAGCAGGTTATATAAGGATTTCTTGGTCTGTACAGTTGGGAATTGGTTCTATAAGGCTTTCTTGGTCTGTACATTTGGGAGCAGGTTATATAAGGTTTTCTTGGTCTGTACAGTTGAGAGCAGGTTCTATAAGGCTTTCTTGGTCTGTACAGTTGGGAGCAGGTTCTATAAGGCTTTCTTGGCCTGTACAGTTAGGAGCAGGTTATATAAGGATTTCTTGGTCTGTACAGTTGGGAGTTGGTTCTATAAGGCTTTCTTGGTCTGTACATTTGGGAGCAGGTTATATAAGGTTTTCTTGGTCTGTACAGTTGAAAGCAGGTTCTATAAGGCTTTCTTGGTCTGTACAGTTGGGAGCAGGTTCTATAAGGCTTTCTTGGCCTGTACAGTTAGGAGCAGGTTATATAAGGATTTCTTGGTCTGTACAGTTGGGAGTTGGTTCTATAAGGCTTTCTTGGTCTGTACAGTTGGGAGCAGGTTCTATAAGGCTTTCTTGGCCTGTACAGTTGGGAGCAGGTTCTATAAGGCTTTCTTGGTCTGTACAGTTGGGAGCAGGTTCTATATACAGTAGGGAGCAAGTTCTATATACAGTAGGGAGCAGGTTCTATATGGCTGTCTTGGTCTGTACAGTTGGGAGCAGGTTCTATAAGGATTTCTTGGTCTGTACAGATGGGAGCAGGTTCTATAAGGCTTTCTTGGTCTGTACAGTTGGGAGCAGGTTCTATAAGGCTTTCTTGGTCTGTACTGTTGGGAGCAGTATCTATAAGGTTTTCTTGGTCTGTACAGTTGGGAGCAGGTTCTATAAGGCCTTCTTGGCCTGTACATTTGGGAGCAGGTTCTATAATGCTTTCTTGGTCTGTACAGTTGGGAGCAGGTTCTATAAGGCTTTCTTGGTCTGTACAGTTGGGAGCAGGTTCTATATACAGTAGGGAGCAAGTTCTATATACAGTACGGAGCAGGTTCTATAAGGCTTTCTTGGCCTGTACATTTGGGAGCAGGTTCTATAAGGCTTTCTTGGCCTGTACAGATAGGAGCAGGTTCTATAAGGATTTCTTGGTCTGTACAGTTGGGAGCAGGTTCTATAAGGCTTTCTTGGTCTGGACAGTTAGGAGCAGGTTCTATATGGCTTTCTTGGTTTGTACAGTTGGGAGTTGGTTCTATAAGGCTTTCTTGGCCTGTACATTTGGGAGTTGGTTCTATAAGGCTTTCTTGGCCTGTACAGTTGGGAGTTGGTTCTATAATGATTTCTTGGTCTGTACAGTTGGGAGTTGGTTCTATAAGGATTTCTTGGTATGTACAGTTGGGAGTTGGTTCTATAAGGCTTTCTTGGCCTGTACAGTTAGGAGCAGGTTCTATAAGGATGTCTTGGTCTGTACAGTTTGGAGTTGGTTCTATAAGGATTTCTTGGTCTGTACAGTTGGGAGTTGGTTCTATAAGGCTTTCTTGGCCTGTACAGCTGGGAGCAGGTTCTAGAAGGCTTTCTTGGTCTGTACAGTTGGGAGCAGGTTATATAAGGCTTTCTTGGTCTGTACAGTTGGGTGCAGGTTCTATAAGGCTTTCTTGGTCTGTACAGTTGGGAGCAGGTTCTATAAGGATTTCTTGGTCTGTACAGTTAGGAGCAGGTTATATAAGGCTTTCTTGGTCTATACAGTTGGGAGCAGGTTCTATAAGGATTTCTTGGTCTGTACAGTTGGGAGCAGGTTCTATAAGGATTTCTTGGTCTGTACAGTTGGGAGCAGGTTCTATAAGGCTTTCTTGGTCTGTACAGTTGGGAGCAGGTTATATAAGGCTTTCTTGGTCTGTACAGTTAGGAGCAGGTTATATAAGGCTTTCTTGGTCTAAACAGTTGGGAGCAGGTTCTATAAGGCTTTCTTGGTCTGTACAGTTGGGAGCAGGTTCTATAAGGGTTTCTTGGCCTGTACAGATAGGAGCAGGTTCTATAAGGATTTCTTGGTCTGTACAGTTGGGAGCAGGTTCTATAAGGATTTCTTGGTCTGTACAGTTGGGAGCAGGTTCTATAAGGCTTTCTTGGTCTGTACAGTTGGGAGCAGGTTATATAAGGCTTTCTTGGTCTGTACAGTTAGGAGCAGGTTATATAAGGCTTTCTTGGTCTAAACAGTTGGGAGCAGGTTCTATAAGGCTTTCTTGGTCTGTACAGTTGGGAGCAGGTTCTATAAGGCTTTCTTGGTCTGTACAGTTGGGAGCAGGTTCTATAAGGCTTTCTTGGTCTGTACAGTTGGGAGCAGGTTCTATAAGGCTTTCTTGGTCTGTACAGTTAGGAGCAGGTTATATAAGGCTTTCTTGGTCTAAACAGTTGGGAGCAGGTTCTATAAGGCTTTCTTGGTCTGTACAGTTGGGAGCAGGTTCTATAAGGCTTTCTTGGTCTGTACAGTTGGGAGCAGGTTCTAAAAGGCTTTCTTGGTCTGTACATTTGGGAGCAGGTTCTATAAGGCTTTCTTGACCTGTACAGATAGGAGCAGGTTCTATAAGGATTTCTTGGTCTGTACAGTTGGGAGCAGGTTCTATAAGGCTTTCTTGGTCTGGACAGTTAGGAGCAGGTTCTATATGGCTTTCTTGGTTTGTACAGTTGGGAGTTGGTTCTATAAGGCTTTCTTGGCCTGTACATTTGGGAGTTGGTTCTATAAGGCTTTCTTGGCCTGTACAGTTGGGAGTTGGTTCTATAAGGATTTCTTGGTCTATACAGTTGGGAGTTGGTTCTATAAGGATTTCTTGGTATGTACAGTTGGGAGTTGGTTCTATAAGGCTTTCTTGGCCTGTACAGTTAGGAGCAGGTTCTATAAGGATGTCTTGGTCTGTACAGTTTGGAGTTGGTTCTATAAGGATTTCTTGGTCTGTACAGTTGGGAGTTGGTTCTATAAGGCTTTCTTGGCCTGTACAGTTAGGAGCAGGTTCTATAAGGATGTCTTGGTCTGTACAGTTTGGAGTTGGTTCTATAAGGATTTCTTGGTCTGTACAGTTGGGAGTTGGTTCTATAAGGCTTTCTTGGCCTGTACAGCTGGGAGCAGGTTCTAGAAGGCTTTCTTGGTCTGTACAGTTGGGAGCAGGTTATATAAGGCTTTCTTGGTCTGTACAGTTGGGTGCAGGTTCTATAAGGCTTTCTTGGTCTGTACAGTTGGGAGCAGGTTCTATAAGGATTTCTTGGTCTGTACAGTTAGGAGCAGGTTATATAAGGCTTTCTTGGTCTATACAGTTGGGAGCAGGTTCTATAAGGATTTCTTGGTCTGTACAGTTGGGAGCAGGTTCTATAAGGATTTCTTGGTCTGTACAGTTGGGAGCAGGTTCTATAAGGCTTTCTTGGTCTGTACAGTTGGGAGCAGGTTATATAAGGCTTTCTTGGTCTGTACAGTTAGGAGCAGGTTATATAAGGCTTTCTTGGTCTAAACAGTTGGGAGCAGGTTCTATAAGGCTTTCTTGGTCTGTACAGTTGGGAGCAGGTTCTATAAGGATTTCTTGGCCTGTACAGATAGGAGCAGGTTCTATAAGGATTTCTTGGTCTGTACAGTTGGGAGCAGGTTCTATAAGGATTTCTTGGTCTGTACAGTTGGGAGCAGGTTCTATAAGGCTTTCTTGGTCTGTACAGTTGGGAGCAGGTTATATAAGGCTTTCTTGGTCTGTACAGTTGGGAGCAGGTTATATAAGGCTTTCTTGGTCTAAACAGTTGGGAGCAGGTTCTATAAGGCTTTCTTGGTCTGTACAGTTGGGAGCAGGTTCTATAAGGCTTTCTTGGTCTGTACAGTTGGGAGCAGGTTCTATAAGGCTTTCTTGGTCTGTACAGTTGGGAGCAGGTTCTATAAGGCTTTCTTGGTCTGTACAGTTAGGAGCAGGTTATATAAGGCTTTCTTGGTCTAAACAGTTGGGAGCAGGTTCTATAAGGCTTTCTTGGTCTGTACAGTTGGGAGCAGGTTCTATAAGGCTTTCTTGGTCTGTACAGTTGGGAGCAGGTTCTATAAGGCTTTCTTGGCCTGTACATTTGGGAGCAGGTTCTATAAGGCTTTCTTGGCCTGTACAGATAGGAGCAGGTTCTATAAGGATTTCTTGGTCTGTACAGTTGGGAGCAGGTTCTATAAGGCTTTCTTGGTCTGGACAGTTAGGAGCAGGTTCTATATGGCTTTCTTGGTTTGTACAGTTGGGAGTTGGTTCTATAAGGCTTTCTTGGCCTGTACATTTGGGAGTTGGTTCTATAAGGCTTTCTTGGCCTGTACAGTTGGGAGTTGGTTCTATAAGGATTTCTTGGTCTATACAGTTGGGAGTTGGTTCTATAAGGATTTCTTGGTATGTACAGTTGGGAGTTGGTTCTATAAGGCTTTCTTGGCCTGTACAGTTAGGAGCAGGTTCTATAAGGATGTCTTGGTCTGTACAGTTTGGAGTTGGTTCTATAAGGATTTCTTGGTCTGTACAGTTGGGAGTTGGTTCTATAAGGCTTTCTTGGCCTGTACAGTTGGGAGCAGGTTCTAGAAGGCTTTCTTGGTCTGTACAGTTGGGAGCAGGTTATATAAGGCTTTCTTGGTCTGTACAGTTGGGATCAGGTTCTATAAGGCTTTCTTGGTCTGTACAGTTGGGAGCAGGTTCTATAAGGATTTCTTGGTCTGTACAGTTAGGAGCAGGTTATATAAGGCTTTCTTGGTCTATACAGTTGGGAGCAGGTTCTATAAGGATTTCTTGGTCTGTACAGTTGGGAGCAGGTTCTATAAGGATTTCTTGGTCTGTACAGTTGGGAGCAGGTTCTATAAGGCTTTCTTGGTCTGTACAGTTGGGAGCAGGTTATATAAGGCTTTCTTGGTCTGTACAGTTAGGAGCAGGTTATATAAGGCTTTCTTGGTCTAAACAGTTGGGAGCAGGTTCTATAAGGCTTTCTTGGTCTGTACAGTTGGGAGCAGGTTCTATAAGGATTTCTTGGTCTGTACAGTTGGGAGCAGGTTCTATAAGGCTTTCTTGGTCTGTACAGTTTGGAGCAGGTTATATAAGGCTTTCTTGGCCTGTACAGTTGGGAGCAGGTTCTATAAGGCTTTCTTGGTCTGTACAGTTGGGAGCAGGTTCTATAAGGATTTCTTGGTCTGTACAGATGGGAGCAGGTTCTATAAGGCTTTCTTGGTCTGTACAGTTGGGAGCAGGTTCTATAAGGCTTTCTTGATCTATACAGTTGGGAGCAGGTTCTATAAGGATTTCTTGGTCTGTACAGTTGGGAGCAGGTTCTATAAGGATTTCTTGGTCTGTACAGTTGGGAGCAGGTTCTATAAGGCTTTCTTGGTCTGTACAGTTGGGAGCAGGTTATATAAGGCTTTCTTGGTCTGTACAGTTAGGAGCAGGTTATATAAGGCTTTCTTGGTCTAAACAGTTGGGAGCAGGTTCTATAAGGCTTTCTTGGTCTGTACAGTTGGGAGCAGGTTCTATAAGGATTTCTTGGTCTGTACAGTTGGGAGCAGGTTCTATAAGGCTTTCTTGGTCTGTACAGTTTGGAGCAGGTTATATAAGGCTTTCTTGGCCTGTACAGTTGGGAGCAGGTTCTATAAGGCTTTCTTGGTCTGTACAGTTGGGAGCAGGTTATATAAGGCTTTCTTGGTCTGTACAGTTAGGAGCAGGTTATATAAGGCTTTCTTGGTCTAAACAGTTGGGAGCAGGTTCTATAAGGCTTTCTTGGTCTGTACAGTTGGGAGCAGGTTCTATAAGGATTTCTTGGCCTGTACAGATAGGAGCAGGTTCTATAAGGATTTCTTGGTCTGTACAGTTGGGAGCAGGTTCTATAAGGATTTCTTGGTCTGTACAGTTGGGAGCAGGTTCTATAAGGCTTTCTTGGTCTGTACAGTTGGGAGCAGGTTATATAAGGCTTTCTTGGTCTGTACAGTTAGGAGCAGGTTATATAAGGCTTTCTTGGTCTAAACAGTTGGGAGCAGGTTCTATAAGGCTTTCTTGGTCTGTACAGTTGGGAGCAGGTTCTATAAGGCTTTCTTGGTCTGTACAGTTGGGAGCAGGTTCTATAAGGCTTTCTTGGTCTGTACAGTTGGGAGCAGGTTCTATAAGGCTTTCTTGGTCTGTACAGTTAGGAGCAGGTTATATAAGGCTTTCTTGGTCTAAACAGTTGGGAGCAGGTTCTATAAGGCTTTCTTGGTCTGTACAGTTGGGAGCAGGTTCTATAAGGCTTTCTTGGTCTGTACAGTTGGGAGCAGGTTCTATAAGGCTTTCTTGGCCTGTACATTTGGGAGCAGGTTCTATAAGGCTTTCTTGGCCTGTACAGATAGGAGCAGGTTCTATAAGGATTTCTTGGTCTGTACAGTTGGGAGCAGGTTCTATAAGGCTTTCTTGGTCTGGACAGTTAGGAGCAGGTTCTATATGGCTTTCTTGGTTTGTACAGTTGGGAGTTGGTTCTATAAGGCTTTCTTGGCCTGTACATTTGGGAGTTGGTTCTATAAGGCTTTCTTGGCCTGTACAGTTGGGAGTTGGTTCTATAAGGATTTCTTGGTCTATACAGTTGGGAGTTGGTTCTATAAGGATTTCTTGGTATGTACAGTTGGGAGTTGGTTCTATAAGGCTTTCTTGGCCTGTACAGTTAGGAGCAGGTTCTATAAGGATGTCTTGGTCTGTACAGTTTGGAGTTGGTTCTATAAGGATTTCTTGGTCTGTACAGTTGGGAGTTGGTTCTATAAGGCTTTCTTGGCCTGTACAGTTGGGAGCAGGTTCTAGAAGGCTTTCTTGGTCTGTACAGTTGGGAGCAGGTTATATAAGGCTTTCTTGGTCTGTACAGTTGGGATCAGGTTCTATAAGGCTTTCTTGGTCTGTACAGTTGGGAGCAGGTTCTATAAGGATTTCTTGGTCTGTACAGTTAGGAGCAGGTTATATAAGGCTTTCTTGGTCTATACAGTTGGGAGCAGGTTCTATAAGGATTTCTTGGTCTGTACAGTTGGGAGCAGGTTCTATAAGGATTTCTTGGTCTGTACAGTTGGGAGCAGGTTCTATAAGGCTTTCTTGGTCTGTACAGTTGGGAGCAGGTTATATAAGGCTTTCTTGGTCTGTACAGTTAGGAGCAGGTTATATAAGGCTTTCTTGGTCTAAACAGTTGGGAGCAGGTTCTATAAGGCTTTCTTGGTCTGTACAGTTAGGAGCAGGTTATATAAGGCTTTCTTGGTCTGTACAGTTTGGAGTTGGTTCTATAAGGATTTCTTGGTCTGTACAGTTGGGAGTTGGTTCTATAAGGCTTTCTTGGCCTGTACAGTTGGGAGCAGGTTCTAGAAGGCTTTCTTGGTCTGTACAGTTGGGAGCAGGTTATATAAGGCTTTCTTGGTCTGTACAGTTGGGATCAGGTTCTATAAGGCTTTCTTGGTCTGTACAGTTGGGAGCAGGTTCTATAAGGATTTCTTGGTCTGTACAGTTAGGAGCAGGTTATATAAGGCTTTCTTGGTCTATACAGTTGGGAGCAGGTTCTATAAGGATTTCTTGGTCTGTACAGTTGGGAGCAGGTTCTATAAGGATTTCTTGGTCTGTTCAGTTGGGAGCAGGTTCTATAAGGCTTTCTTGGTCTGTACAGTTGGGAGCAGGTTATATAAGGCTTTCTTGGTCTGTACAGTTAGGAGCAGGTTATATAAGGCTTTCTTGGTCTAAACAGTTGGGAGCAGGTTCTATAAGGCTTTCTTGGTCTGGACAGTTAGGAGCAGGTTCTATATGGCTTTCTTGGTTTGTACAGTTGGGAGTTGGTTCTATAAGGCTTTCTTGGCCGGTACATTTGGGAGTTGGTTCTATAAGGCTTTCTTGGCCTGTACAGTTGGGAGTTGGTTCTATAAGGATTTCTTGGTCTATACAGTTGGGAGTTGGTTCTATAAGGATTTCTTGGTATGTACAGTTGGGAGTTGGTTCTATAAGGCTTTCTTGGCCTGTACAGTTAGGAGCAGGTTCTATAAGGATGTCTTGGTCTGTACAGTTTGGAGTTGGTTCTATAAGGATTTCTTGGTCTGTACAGTTGGGAGTTGGTTCTATAAGGCTTTCTTGGCCTGTACAGTTGGGAGCAGGTTCTAGAAGGCTTTCTTGGTCTGTACAGTTGGGAGCAGGTTATATAAGGCTTTCTTGGTCTGTACAGTTGGGATCAGGTTCTATAAGGCTTTCTTGGTCTGTACAGTTGGGAGCAGGTTCTATAAGGATTTCTTGGTCTGTACAGTTAGGAGCAGGTTATATAAGGCTTTCTTGGTCTATACAGTTGGGAGCAGGTTCTATAAGGATTTCTTGGTCTGTACAGTTGGGAGCAGGTTCTATAAGGATTTCTTGGTCTGTACAGTTGGGAGCAGGTTCTATAAGGCTTTCTTGGTCTGTACAGTTGGGAGCAGGTTATATAAGGCTTTCTTGGTCTGTACAGTTAGGAGCAGGTTATATAAGGCTTTCTTGGTCTAAACAGTTGGGAGCAGGTTCTATAAGGCTTTCTTGGTCTGTACAGTTAGGAGCAGGTTATATAAGGCTTTCTTGGTCTGTACAGTTGGGATCAGGTTCTATAAGGCTTTCTTGGTCTGTACAGTTGGGAGCAGGTTCTATAAGGATTTCTTGGTCTGTACAGTTAGGAGCAGGTTCTATAAGGCTTTCTTGGTCTGTACAGTTGGGAGCAGGTTATATAAGGATTTCTTGGTCTGTACAGATGGGAGCAGGTTATATAAGGCTTTCTTGGTCTGTACAGTTGGGAGCAGGTTCTATAAGGCTTTCTTGGCCTGTACAGTTGGGAACAAGTTATATAAGGCTTTCTTGGTCTGTACAGTTGGGAGCAGGTTCTATAAGGCTTTCTTGGTCTGTACTGTTGGGAGCGGGATCTATAAGGTTTTCTTGGTCTGTACAGTTGGGAGCAGATTATATAAGGCTTTCTTGGTCTGTACAGTTGGGATCAGGTTCTATAAGGCTTTCTTGGTCTGTACAGTTTGGAGCAGGTTATATAAGGCTTTCTTGGTCTGTACAGTTAGGAGCAGGTTATATCAGGCTTTCTTGGTCTCTACAGTTGGGATTAGGTTCTATAAGGATTTCTTGGTCTGTACAGTTGGGCGCAGGTTCTATAAGGATTTCTTGGTCTGTACAGTTGGGAGTTGGTTCTATAAGGCTTTCTTGGTCTGTACATTTGGGAGTAGGTTATATAAGGTTTTCTTGGTCTGTACAGTTAGGAGCAGGTTATATCAGGCTTTCTTGGTCTATACAGTTGGGAGCAGGTTCTATAAGGCTTTCTTGGCCTGTACAGTTAGGAGCAGGTTATATAAGGATTTCTTGGTCTGTACAGTTGGGAGTTGGTTCTATAAGGCTTTCTTGGTCTGTACATTTGGGAGCAGGTTATATAAGGTTTTCTTGGTCTGTACAGTTGAGAGCAGGTTCTATAAGGCTTTCTTGGTCTGTACAGTTGGGAGCAGGTTCTATAAGGCTTTCTTGGCCTGTACAGTTAGGAGCAGGTTATATAAGGATTTCTTGGTCTGTACAGTTGGGAGTTGGTTCTATAAGGCTTTCTTGGTCTGTACAGTTGGGAGCAGGTTCTATAAGGCTTTCTTGGCCTGTACAGTTGGGAGCAGGTTATATAAGGCTTTCTTGGTCTGTACAGTTGGGAGCAGGTTCTATATACAGTAGGGAGCAAGTTCTATATACAGTAGGGAGCAGGTTCTATATGGCTGTCTTGGTCTGTACAGTTGGGAGCAGGTTCTATAAGGATTTCTTGGTCTGTACAGATGGGAGCAGGTTCTATAAGGCTTTCTTGGTCTGTACAGTTGGGAGCAGGTTCTATAAGGCTTTCTTGGTCTGTACAGTTAGGAGCAGGTTATATAAGGCTTTCTTGGTCTAAACAGTTGGGAGCAGGTTCTATAAGGCTTTCTTGGTCTGTACAGTTGGGAGCAGGTTCTATAAGGCTTTCTTGGTCTGTACAGTTGGGAGCAGGTTCTATAAGGCTTTCTTGGCCTGTACATTTGGGAGCAGGTTCTATAAGGCTTTCTTGGCCTGTACAGATAGGAGCAGGTTCTATAAGGATTTCTTGGTCTGTACAGTTGGGAGCAGGTTCTATAAGGCTTTTTTGGTCTGGACAGTTAGGAGCAGGTTCTATATGGCTTTCTTGGTTTGTACAGTTGGGAGTTGGTTCTATAAGGCTTTCTTGGCCTGTACATTTGGGAGTTGGTTCTATAAGGCTTTCTTGGCCTGTACAGTTGGGAGTTGGTTCTATAAGGATTTCTTGGTCTGTACAGTTGGGAGTTGGTTCTATAAGGATTTCTTGGTATGTACAGTTGGGAGTTGGTTCTATAAGGCTTTCTTGGCCTGTACAGTTAGGAGCAGGTTCTATAAGGATGTCTTGGTCTGTACAGTTTGGAGTTGGTTCTATAAGGATTTCTTGGTCTGTACAGTTGGGAGTTGGTTCTATAAGGCTTTCTTGGCCTGTACAGTTGGGAGCAGGTTCTAGAAGGCTTTCTTGGTCTGTACAGTTGGGAGCAGGTTATATAAGGCTTTCTTGGTCTGTACAGTTGGGATCAGGTTCTATAAGGCTTTCTTGGTCTGTACAGTTTGGAGCAGGTCATATAAGGCTTTCTTGGTCTGTACAGTTAGGAGCAGGTTATATCAGGCTTTCTTGGTCTCTACAGTTGGGATTAGGTTCTATAAGGATTTCTTGGTCTGTACAGTTGGGAGCAGGTTCTATAAGGCTTTCTTGGTCTGTACAGTTGGGAGCAGGTTATATAAGGCTTTCTTGGTCTGTACAGTTAGGAGCAGGTTATATAAGGCTTTCTTGGTCTAAACAGTTGGGAGCAGGTTCTATAAGGCTTTCTTGGTCTGTACAGTTGGGAGCAGGTTCTATAAGGATTTCTTGGTCTGTACAGTTGGGAGCAGGTTCTATAAGGCTTTCTTGGTCTGTACAGTTTGGAGCAGGTTATATAAGGCTTTCTTGGTCTGTACAGTTAGGAGCAGGTTATATAAGGCTTTCTTGGTCTATACAGTTGGGAGCAGGTTCTATAAGGATTTCTTGGTCTGTACAGTTGGGAGCAGGTTCTATAAGGATTTCTTGGTCTTTACATTTGGGAGTTGGTTCTATAAGGATTTCTTGGTCTGTACAGTTAGGAGCAGGTTCTATAAGGCTTTCTTGGTCTGTACAGTTGGGAGCAGGTTATATAAGGCTTTCTTGGTCTGTACAGTTGGGAGCAGGTTCTATAAGGCTTTCTTGGTCTGGACAGTTAGGAGCAGGTTCTATATGGCTTTCTTGGTTTGTACAGTTGGGAGTTTGTTCTATAAGGCTTCCTTGGCCTGTACATTTGGGAGTTGGTTCTATAAGGCTTTCTTGGCCTGTACAGTTGGGAGTTGGTTCTATAAGGATTTCTTGGTCTGTACAGTTGGGAGTTGGTTCTATAAGGATTTCTTGGTATGTACAGTTGGGAGTTGGTTCTATAAGGCTTTCTTGGCCTGTACAGTTAGGAGCAGGTTCTATAAGGATGTCTTGGTCTGTACAGTTTGGAGTTGGTTCTATAAGGATTTCTTGGTCTGTACTGTTGGGAGCGGGATCTATAAGGTTTTCTTGGTCTGTACAGTTGGGAGCAGGTTCTATAAGGCCTTCTTGGCCTGTACATTTGGGAGCAGGTTCTATAAGGCTTTTTTGGTCTGTACAGTTGGGAGCAGGTTCTATAAGGCTTTCTTGGTCTGTACAGTTGGGAGCAGGTTCTATGTACAGTAGGGAGCAAGTTCTATATACAGTAGGGAGCAGGTTCTATTAGGCTTTCTTGGCCTGTACATTTGGGAGCAGGTTCTACAAGGCTTTCTTGGCCTGTACAGATAGGAGCAGGTTCTATAAGGATTTCTTGGTCTGTACAGTTGGGAGCAGGTTCTATAAGGCTTTCTTGGTCTGGACAGTTAGGAGCAGGTTCTATATGGCTTTCTTGGTTTGTACAGTTGGGAGTTGGTTCTATAAGGCTTTCTTGGCCTGTACATTTGGGAGTTGGTTCTATAAGGCTTTCTTGGCCTTTACAGTTGGGAGATGCTTCTATAAGGATTTCTTGGTCTGTACAGTTGGGAGTTGGTTCTATAAGGATTTCTTGGTATGTACAGTTGGGAGTTGGTTCTATAAGGCTTTCTTGGCCTGTACAGTTAGGAGCAGGTTCTATAAGGATGTCTTGGTCTGTACAGTTTGGAGTTGGTTCTATAAGGATTTCTTGGTCTGTACAGTTGGGAGTTGGTTCTATAAGGCTTTCTTGGCCTGTACAGTTGGGAGCAGGTTCTAGAAGGCTTTCTTGGTCTGTACAGTTGGGAGCAGGTTATATAAGGCTTTCTTGGTCTGTACAGTTGGGATCAGGTTCTATAAGGCTTTCTTGGTCTGTACAGTTGGGAGCAGGTTCTATAAGGATTTCTTGGTCTGTACAGTTAGGAGCAGGTTATATAAGGCTTTCTTGGTCTATACAGTTGGGAGCAGGTTCTATAAGGATTTCTTGGTCTGTACAGTTGGGAGCAGGTTCTATAAGGATTTCTTGGTCTGTACAGTTGGGAGCAGGTTCTATAAGGCTTTCTTGGTCTGTACAGTTGGGAGCAGGTTATATAAGGCTTTCTTGGTCTGTACAGTTAGGAGCAGGTTATATAAGGCTTTCTTGGTCTAAACAGTTGGGAGCAGGTTCTATACGGCTTTCTTGGTCTGTACAGTTGGGAGCAGGTTCTATAAGGATTTCTTGGTCTGTACAGTTGGGAGCAGGTTCTATAAGGCTTTCTTGGTCTGTACAGTTTGGAGCAGGTTATATAAGGCTTTCTTGGTCTGTACAGTTAGGAGCAGGTTATATAAGGCTTTCTTGGTCTATACATTTGGGAGCAGGTTCTATAAGGATTTCTTGGTCTGTACAGTTGGGAGCAGGTTCTATAAGGATTTCTTGGTTTTTACATTTGGGAGTTGGTTCTATAAGGATTTTTTGGTCTGTACAGTTGGGAGCAGGTTCTATGAGGCTTTCTTGGTCTGTACAGTTGGGAGCAGGTTATATAAGGCTTTCTTGGTCTGTACAGTTAGGAGCAGGTTATATAAGACTTTCTTGGTCTAAACAGTTGGGAGCAGGTTCTATAAGTATTTCTTGGTCTGTACAGTTGGGAGCAGGTTCTATAAGGATTTCTTGGTCTGTACAGTTGGGAGCAGGTTCTTTAAGGATTTCTTGGTCTGTACAGTTTGGAGCAGGTTCTATAAGGCTTTCTTGGCCTGAACAGTTGGGAGTTGGTTCTATAAGGCTTTCTTGGTCTGATCAGTTGGGAGCAGGTTCTATAAGGCTTTCTTGGCCTGTACAGTTGGGAGTTGGTTCTATAAGGCTTTCTTGGTCTCTACAGTTAGGAGCAGGTTCTATAAGGCTTTCTTGGTCTGTACAGTTGGGAGCAGGTTCTATAAGGATTTCGTGGTCTGTACAGTTGGGAGCAGGTTCTATAAGGCTTTCTTGGCCTGTACAGTTAGGAGCAGGTTCTATAAGGCTTTCTTGGCCTGAACAGTTGGGAGTTGGTTCTATAAGGCTTTCTTGGTCTGATCAGTTGGGAGCAGGTTCTATAAGGCTTTCTTGGCCTGTACAGTTGGGAGTTGGTTCTATAAGGCTTTCTTGGTCTCTACAGTTAGGAGCAGGTTCTATAAGGCTTTCTTGGTCTGTACAGTTGGGAGCAGGTTCTATAAGGATTTCGTGGTCTGTACAGTTGGGAGCAGGTTCTATAAGGCTTTCTTGGCCTGTACAGTTAGGAGCAGGTTCTATAAGGATGTCTTGGTCTGTACAGTTAGGAGCAGGTTATATAAGGCTTTCTTGGTCTAAACAGTTGGGAGCAGGTTCTATAAGGCTTTCTTGGTCTGTACAGTTGGGAGTTGGTTCTATAAGGATGTCTTGGTCTGTATAGTTGGGAGTTGGTTCTATAAGGATTTCTTGGTCTGTACAGTTGGGAGTTGGTTCTATAAGGCTGTCTTGGTCTGTACAGTTGGGAGCAGGTTCTAGAAGGCTTTCTTGGTCTGTACAGTTGGGAGCCGGTTATATAAGGCTTTCTTGGTCTGTACAGTTGGGATCAGGTTCTATAAGGCTTTCTTGGTCTGTACAGTTGGGAGCAGGTTATATAAGGATTTCTTGGTCTGTACAGCTGGGAGCAGGTTATATAAGGCTTTCTTGGTCTATACAGTTGGGGAGCAGGTTCTATAAGGATTTCTTGGTCTGTACATTTGGGAGCAGGTTCTATAAGGATTTCTTGGTCTGTACAGTTGGGAGTTGGTTCTATAAGGCTTTCTTGGTCTGTACAGTTAGGAGCAGGTTCTATAAGGCTTTCTTGGTCTGTACAGTTGTGAGCAGGTTATATAAGGCTTTCTTGGTCTGTACAGTTAGGAGCAGGTTATATAAGGCTTTCTTGGTCTAAACAGTTGGGAGCAGGTTCTATAAGGATTTCTTGGTCTGTACAGTTGGGAGCAGGTTCTATAAGGATTTCTTGGTCTGTACAGTTGGGAGCAGGTTCTTTAAGGATTTCTTGGTCTGTACAGTTGGGAGCAGGTTCTATAAGGCTTTCTTGGCCTGTACAGTTGGGAGTTGGTTCTATAAGGCTTTCTTGGTCTGATCAGTTGGAAGCAGGTTCTATAAGGCTTTCTTGGCCTGTACAGTTGGGAGTTGGTTCTATAAGGCTTTCTTGGTCTCTACAGTTAGGAGCAGGTTCTATAAGGCTTTCTTGGTCTGTACAGTTGGGAGCAGGTTCTATAAGGATTTCGTGGTCTGTACAGTTGGGAGCAGGTTCTATAAGGCTTTCTTGGTCTGTACAGTTGGGAACAGGTTCTATAAGACTTTCTTGGTCTGTACAGTTAGGAGCAGGTTATATAAGGCTTTCTTGGCCTGTACAGTTGGGAGTTGGTTCTATAAGGCTTTCTTGGTATGTACAGTTTGGAGTTGGTTTTATAAGGCTATCTTGGCCTGTACAGTTGGGAGCAGGTTCTATAAGGCTTTCTTGGTCTGTACAGTTGGGAGCAGGTTATATAAGGCTTTCTTGGTCTGTACAGTTGGGATCAGGTTCTATAAGGCTTTCTTGGTCTGTACAGTTTGGAGCAGGTTATATAAGGCTTTCTTGGTCTGTACAGTTAGGAGCAGGTTATATCAGGCTTTCTTGGTCTCTACAGTTGGGATTAGGTTCTATAAGGATTTCTTGGTCTGTACAGTTGGGAGCAGGTTCTATAAGGATTTCTTGGTCTGTACAGTTGGGAGTTGGTTCTATAAGGCTTTCTTGGTCTGTACATTTGGGAGTAGGTTATATAAGGTTTTCTTGGTCTGTACAGTTAGGAGCAGGTTATATCAGGCTTTCTTGGTCTATACAGTTGGGAGCAGGTTCTATAAGGCTTTCTTGGCCTGTACAGTTAGGAGCAGGTTATATAAGGATTTCTTGGTCTGTACAGTTGGGAGTTGGTTCTATAAGGCTTTCTTGGTCTGTACATTTGGGAGCAGGTTATATAAGGTTTTCTTGGTCAGTACAGTTGAGAGCAAGTTCTATAAGGCTTTCTTGGTCTGTACAGTTGGGAGCAGGTTCTATAAGGCTTTCTTGGCCTGTACAGTTAGCACTGGGAAAACAGAAGCTATTTATTACCTTTACAAGTATTTATTATTTTGTAAATATCATCTTTAATAGATATTTAATCTTTGTAAACATCATCTTTAATCTGTATTAAATATTTGTAAATATTTGTAAATGTTTGTAAATATTATTAAACATTTGTAAATAACATCTTTAATCTGTATTTAATATTTGTAAATATCATCTTTAATCTGTTTTAAATATTTGTATATATCATCTTTAATAATGTTGTAAAGGTTTGTAAATATCATCTCTAATCATGCTGTAAGTTATAGCATCTTAATGTATGTAGTAATTAGTGAAGCTGACAGATACCATGGGGGATGGGTGAGTGGGGAGAGTCTGCGCGGGGGTAGGGGGAAGGATGGAGGTGTGGGTTTGGATTTTGGCTTTTTGGGTCAGGTTCTTTTTGGGTCGGGGTCGGGGTCGGCGGACTGCAGGGATTGGAGGGGAGAGGGGTGTCTGTTGGTTAAGGGTTGGAGGTTTGGGGTGACTTATGTGGACTGAATAGAGATTGAGGGTAAGAAGAGGGAGTGTATGTTGGAAGTGAGGGTGGTTAAGTTGTGAAGTAGGGTGACTGGGGTTTCGTTGTGGTTGGCGTTTGTGTGTGGGGTGGTGCAGGGGATACCATGTTTCTGTGTTGAGCTGGAAGGCGAGAGGCATGAGTGCGCGTGTGTCTGTAGGGATGGGGTTGGGCGGCAGGCGTTGCCTGTGTTGAGTTGGGGGTGATAGGCGAGTGCATTTGTATGTATGTTTGAGGGGGTAAAACTGGCGAGGTGGGTGGCTGCCGAGTTGGGGATTGCGGGTGTTGACTGTGTATAACTGGAGGGTGATGGGAGGTAGCTTTGGGTTAGAGTTAGTTTAGCGGGCGTTGCCTGTGTTGAGTTGGAAGGTTGGAGGGGAGTGCATGTGTATGTATGTTTTCGAATGTTGACTGTATAACTGGATGATGAGAGTGGTGTAAGTGCGTGTACATTAGCCAGGATAGTAGCCGTTCATTGTGGGTCAATTGGGGTTGTGGTATATGGTACTTGACAGGTTTAGGAGTGCGTATTTGAACAGTGGTTGAATTTCATTGTAGATGTACATGTAGAGGCACAGTTTGTAATCTGCCCTAATTTTAGGAGTTGTGAAGAGGTCGATCTAGGGTGGGTGATAAAATGATAGGTGAAGGTGGGAGCTGGGGATAGTCAGAAATGAATATAGTGAGTGACTGGGGGTTGGGAGAATGGATCGAGCCGGCCTATGGTGCAGATGAGGATGTAAGATGACTAAGGCAGGTTGGATATGGGGAATTTGATGTAGGGAGAATGCCAGTCACGGGATATACTTGGAGCTGGGGATACATGTGCCTAGCGGTAGGCGCAGGTGTGAGAGTTTAAATATCTATGCTGAGAACATAGACAAGGACTAAGACATAAAATGTAACACATGAATGCTTTGTTAAGCGTATAGTTGTATTCAGTGAAATTTATAGTTGATTATCGGTGTGACATGTCATTCAACAGTTATATCAGGGTCAAAGACAGTTAACATAGTCATAGTCAAGATGTATCATAGATTTATCGATCAATGTTTGGGTTTCAAACATCATTTTAATTTCGAAAGTGATACATTGCATTCTTGTATAATTTCAAAGATTACAGACCCATGCTAGATATATTATACAAATACGTAAAAAAGCTTGAAATATAGTAAATGTGATTAGTCTTAACATAGGAAGATTAATAATTATTATTATTAACCATATAAATGGTCTTTTCATACTATTTTCCTCGTTTTATGCGTGAGTAGTTGTATAGTATATGTCATTCCAATGTCATTCTGTTCTCAAATACAAAGCTGTACTACCATATTGTAAATGTACAAAGTATCGTTAAGGATAACAGTATTTAACGAACCCTATTGGAATTGTGAACTTCATAGATTATGTAGATCCTTTTGAAGAGCGAGTTTATTGGGGCAATAAATTAATTAGGGAATAGTTGTTTGTACCGATAACAGTGATTAACGATCCGTAACGGAAATGTGAACTGCCTAGATTCTAAACATCCTTTTGGATAGCTTGTTTATTGTGGCAATAAATTAATTACAGCATTAGTGCTAGCTTCATTGCCAAATTAATTGTTGCTTATTCATATTAGTAAAGTTTGTGCAGAAATTAAAAATGTCAGTGTTTCAGGGTTGAAAATCTATATTAGCTATATAACATAAGAACCATTTGTAAAATGCATGTGTTCAAATACTTCAACTCGATATACTGTCTCAATCAAAATGTGTACTTCCTAAAGATTTAGTTTATTTTGGGAGCATATTCCTCATATAAACATTAGAATAACGACTTTGCTTTTACCAATGTATTACTTTTCAAACATGAACTCTTTTGATGTTAGGTCATGTGTAGCCTTGTTTAGAGATATCTTAATTTTATGTTTGCCTATAACATTTATAACTGTACATAAACGAATTTAAATATGTGAGCGAATACAGACAGAGTCAACAAACAGGCAAAATGATAATCAAGGGAGAGTTAAATGCGTTTAATATTCCCTCTAAATACAAAATAAGATAAGCATATAACGATGTGATTCATATGGAGCTTAGTCCAACCCAAAAACTATATTTCACATTAACAATATTTGTCTACTGCGGTTAAATTCACTTTCATTATATATTCCTGTAAATGGTCAGGTAAATCTAGTTTCTAATTAGCATAATGTATTAACTAGTAATTGTAGAAACACCCTTGTATTATTTCTTATTACATACGAACAGCGTTTGCGCAAAGAAAATATGTCAATTCATAGTAAATAATTAATGTATTTGTAAAATGTTATTGTTTACTCAACAAAATTGTAATGTTTAGATGCATTGTACATGGGCCGAGGACCTATAAAATAATTGAACTATAATATACCATATAACAAAAATAGAACACTAGTTATAGACAGGCAAGTAAATAAACATTTGTTCGGTGTCATTATAATTGTGTCATTTTTTAATGATATTCTTTATCTTAGAGATTTCTTTTAATCTCTCATTTTAAACAAATGTCGGGCTGACAGAAAGATAATGTAAAAACCTAAAACTTGTTACACAATGCCATTATTTTGTTTCTCTCTCTCTCTCTCTCTCTCTCTCTCTCTCTCTCTCTCTCTCTCTCTCTCTCTCTCTCTCTCTCTCTCTCTCTCTCTCTCTCTCTCTCTCTCTCTCTCTCTCTCTCTCTATCTCTCTCTCTCTCTCTCTCTCTCTCTCTCTCTCTCTCTCTCTCTCTCTCTCAAACATACAACATGTGCTAAGCCGTCAGGTTTGACCTATGAGACACTCAATTACTAACTACGTGATTAACATTAATATTATTTTAATAAATGTCCATCCGCATATCATTACAGTACAACAAGAATGATTGAATAAGTTGTTATCTATAGGTATTGAGTCCTGCACAGATAATAGGTAGACAACGTTAAATGTGTGATGACTAGTTTGTAAAACAGTAAGGTATGAAAAAGGAAATTTCATAATGTTAGATAAAGTGCCGTATGACACATACGAGCCCACAACACTCATAAACATATAAATAACATAAAACCATATTTTTTACAAATATGAGATAATGTTACTACTGTTAGTAAGAACAGATTACATTTTTCAATTACTAACCATTCTCGTGTATTGCACAGGATGTTTTATGACCCTCAATTGCTATCTTTAGATGGGCTCAACAGCGTGTATTCGCGACTTCGCATACATGTATATTCGGTTGTGTATTTGTGAACTCTGATGAGAGAAGTCTCTTCTTTGACCAATACGCATTCACGTGTACACTGTATATGGGACAAGCATTCATTCTTCAACAAATTAAATTGTATTATCAAGATAGCTAACATAGGTTTTCTGTGTTATTGTTGTCCCGTATGTATATACTGTCTGTTTTGCAATTGTGTCGGGGTGTGATTTGTAAGTATTTTAATATTTTCAATAAAAATAATAAAATATGTCATCTTCTGTCCATCGTTCTACGTTTTCGGATCACAAATTAAAACTGGTGGAATCAATCAAATATTTACGTGTACATGACGCAAGAGTGTGTCTACTGATTTTAGATATTAAGAATTATTATTAAAAAAAACGGAAAATAACGATGATATGTATCGTTTGTGGAAATAAATTGAAACCGACTGAAGATGTGACAGAAATTATGAATTTGTATTTGTAAATGATAAAATGTATAAATGTATGCTTTGTTTATGAAGCATATTACATTAAAACTGAATGCGTGTGCTATGTAGTACGTTCGCAGCAAACGGCCTAATAATAGTACGTTTTTGATTAAACGTAATTATTTATACTTACCTGTTGACTAGACCTACTTTGCCTTACCTCCTAAGGGTAATGCTATTTCAACCTTAATACAGACGAACTTGAAGAGTGGAGAAGGGGTGCGTAAAATCCCTTATCCAAGGGCCGGTAAGTCTAGGTGGTCTCGTCACTACCTGTTCATATCACTCTCCGAAAGTCCCAAAGGCAAGACAGACCAAGTGGGGAGGATGGGAGGGCCTAGAGCGTAGGTCTAGTCAACAGGTAAGTATAAATAATTACGTTTAATCAAAAACGTACTATTATTTAAATACGTATCTGTTGACTAGACCTACTTTGCCTAGAATCCCACCGCAAGGAGGCGGGTCAGTAGATACATGGTAGTGACGAGACCAGCGACTAGCCCTGAGTGTAAGCTAACCTACGAGTCCTCCACCCTGTGGTGAGGACAAGGCACAGCCCGGGAGATACCATCTCTACCGCTAAGCGGATCGAAGAGACAACCCTGCCACTCAACTTCCGATCAACACACCGCCCCCCAAACCCCAACAGGGAGGGGGGTGTTAAAGCGAAGTTAAAGAAAAAACCAACAGACACGAGAGCTAGTAATGTAAACCATGTTTATTTACAATAAGTCTCAAAAGTGTCTAAGAAGGATGACCCCTTCTTGGTCTGGTTGGGGGGACCACTTTCGTCTGCGCGAAGACCTGTTGACCCAGCCTAGAGATGCCTTCAAGATCTGCTGTGGAGACATCTCGTAGGTAATGGAAGGCGAAAACCTCTGATGAACGCCAAACACACCCTGCCATGACATCCGAAAACGCGATGTTGCAGTGATAAGCCATTGTGGCTGAAACTGCTCGGATCTCATGAGGGATGGAACGCGACGGCGGAGGCAAATCAGCGGCCTTGTACGCATCAATTACCGCCGACCTTAGATACACCCCCAACGCTCGCTTATCAAGCTCCTTGGTGCTCCTCGGTGAGTGAGGCAAGAAACAGACGACGCCTGCCATCCCTCAGCCTGCGGGTACACCCTCAAGGCTCTCACCGGACACAGAGAGAGATCTCCTGAGTCAGAACCCAGAACCGTGATAGAGAACGTAAGGTCAGCTTCATAAGCTGCCTGGTCCTTACAGACAAAGTCGGGAGCCAACTCAAGAGAGGTCGATCCCCCCCCCTCCCTGACCTCATAACGTAGAAGGTCCGCCTGCAACGCATGGATTTCCGAAATCCGCGCTGCGGAGGCCATAGCCCCCAGAAAAAAGACCTTGCATGTGAGAGGGAGAAGGGACACGTCGGAGAGCGGTTCACGTATCGGAGCGAAGGTGGTTGAGCACAATGGCTAAGTCCCACTCAGGTGGACGAAGCCTGGACCTGCCGTCAACCAAACGGAATGTTTTAATGAGGTCCTTGAGGACCGACACATCCAAGCCTGGCGATCTCTTCCTGAGGACAGACAGGATAGCAGACATGTTGGCGTTGATTGATGGCTCGAGCCCACGACCGCGAGACTATGAGTCTCGCGCTCTACCGACTGAGCTAGCCCGAGACCGCGATGTTACAGTGGTAAGCCATTGTGGCTGACACTGCACGGATCTCATGCGGGTTGGAACGCGAAGGAGGAGGCAGGTCAGCAGCCTTGTACGCATCAATGACCTCAGGTACACCCCCAACACTCGCTTATCTAGCCCTTGGGCTCTCCGTTGGCGAGTGAGGCAAGACCAGCCTCAACAACCCTTCTGATAGCTAATTACTCCAAAAACACCCAGAGTGTAAACTCACGAAAACGTAGAACGAAAACGCTTAAGTGAAAACACGCAAGGCGAGACGAGAGAGACTATCGAAAGTGTTGAAGGCAGAGGCTCCGAACCCGAAGGGTGCGAAGTCCAAAGACTGACGAAGCGAGACACTGGCGAAACGAGTCACTGGCGAAACGAGTCACAGACGACACGAGGCAATCAAGTCGAGTCGTAGGTGAAGGCGAGTGACAGGCAAAGGCGAGTGAGACGAGCCACTGACGAAAGAGAGCCAAAACAAATTGACAACCTAAAGGCGAATGACTGGCTACGCGAGTGCCTGGCGAAGCGAGTCACTTGCTAGCCGAAGCGAGTCAAGTAGAATCGAGCCTAAGGCGAGAGACAGGTGAGTGACAGTCCGTTCCCTTACGCAGGTGAGCGATAGACGAGATACTCACACGTGAATGTAGACGAGGTGAATAACCGGCGAATCACTGACTACCTAAGTAGCGTAGCGTAAGACACAACAAATCACGTGGGGGTGACACCACCGTGACACGACGCGTAGGGTGTGAGGGGTACGCGATGGGGTCGCGGATGCGGAGGCCCTAGCGGACGTAGAACACGAACCCTGAGGTACGACATCCGCATTGGGTTCACACGGTAGCGTAGTCGTAGTGTGAGTGGGTAAGGTCCGCGGACCCAGACGCGCATCGAGCAAGGAAGAGACCATATCCTTGACGGATGCCAGAAGGAGGGACGGATTGACCTTGTCAAACCTAGCCATCTTCGACTTCTTCTTTTTGCTCATGGGCTTAGAGGCGGACTTCCTGCCTCCGCAATTCGTGCAAAAGGCGGAGTACATGGCGGACGAAACGATAAGACGCGTAACGTAAGCGAAGGTAAAGACAGTCGAGTCACCTACGCGGCGTGGCGAAACGCGAGACACTCGCTCGCGTAGCGTAGACGAGGTGAATCCCTACAGAAAGACACCTAAGTAGCGTAGCGTAGACGAGGTGAGTCACACACGTGAAACACCCAAGAGGCGGAGCAAAAGCACAACAACTCTGACGATATGCAATCAAGAGAGTTGAACCAAAAACTCTGAACTCGAAGAGCACAAAGTCAAAATCAAGTAACGACCCGCCAAGGTAAACAAAGACGAATAAGCCAGACAAAAACTAGGCTAAACACTTACAAGATAATTCAATCTTTATTTCACCAAAGCACAACAACTCTGACGATATGCAATCAAGAGAGTTGAACCAAAAACTCTGAACTCGAAGAGCACAAAGTCAAAATCAAGTAACGACCCGCCAAGGTAAACAAAGACGAACAAGCCAGACAAAAACTAGGCTAAACACTTACAAGATAATTCAATCTTATCTCACATAACACTCGTGCGTGTACCAAACCGTAAGTGACTGGCGTAGCGAGTCACTTGAACCAAAGTGATTCACCCTAAGGATGAGTCGCGTAGATTCGACCTAAGGCGATGCCAAAGGCGAATGGTAGGCGAAAGCTAGCAACGGGCAACGCGTGTCACTGACGAGGAGTGTATCCACTGCTCCTTAACCAAGCTAGTCACTCACCTTAGGCGAACAACTAGCGAAGCCAGTGACAGGCGAGGCGAGAAGCCAAGCGAGACGCGAAGCACTTGAGTACGGACCGCAGGCGTATGACAAGCGACAAGCGAATGACAAGCGAAGCAAGCCAACCGCGTAGGAGAGATTCCACTGCTCCTTTACCCTACGCAAGTCAAACCCACAGTTCCCTAAAGTACAGACCGTAAGCGTATGACAAGCGAAAGCGAATGACAAACGAAGCAAGCCAAACGAATAGGAGAGATACCACTACTCCTCTACCATACGCAAGACAAACACCTAACAGTTAGCACTAGAGTACGACCGACAGGCGTATGACAAGCGAATTAGGAGTGATTCCACTAGCTCCTTTACCGTACGCAAGTCAACAACCCACAGTTAGCACTAGAGTACAGACCGAAAAGCGCATGACAAGCGAAAGCGAATGGCCAGCGAAGCAACTCAAACGATTAGGAGAGATGCCACTACTCCTCTACCATACGCAAGACAAACACCTAACAGTAGCACTAGTAAACGGAACGAACGGCGTATGACAAGCGAAAGCGGATGGCAAGCGAAGCGAGTCACACGCGTAGGAGAGATTCCACTGCTCCTTTACCCTACGCATGTCAACAACCCACAGTTCCCTAAAGTACAGACCGAAAAGCGTATGACAAGCGAAAGCGAATGACAAACGAAGCAAGCCAAACGATTAGGAGAGATACCACTACTCCTCTACCATACGCAAGACAAACACCTAACAGTTAGCACTAGAGTACGACCGACAGGCGTATGACAAGCGAATTAGGAGTGATTCCACTAGCTCCTTTACCGTACGCAAGTCAACAACCCACAGTTAGCACTAGAGTACAGACCGAAAAGCGCATGAAAAGCGAAAGCGAATGGCCAGCGAAGCAAGTCAAACGATTAGGAGAGATGCCACTACTCCTCTACCATACGCAAGACAAACACCTAACAGTTAGCACTCGGAACGAATGGCGAATGACAAGCGAAAGCGAATGACAAGCGAAGCGAGTCACACGCGTAGGAGAGATACCACTGCTCCTTTACCCTACGCAAGTCAAACACCCAACAGTCAGGTGAGAGAAAACAAAGAATCACGAGCTGCACGTGCGGCGCATGCAATCCACCTACTCCGGGTGGTCGCTAGCTAGCACATGTCAACAAGGCCCCTTGAAAACTAACACCTACTTGAAAACAGATTGCAAACACAACCTGCACTATCGAAGAATAAAGTTGAGGGTATCTCTTGAACTAACAAGAGAAAAATAGCAAGTTAGCAACACAAGCCGCTAAAACCCCAGTCACAGAACAAAACACGTCTGCCTTGCTCTGCAACTTTTAGGAGAGTGATATGAACAGGTAGTGACGTCACGAGACCACCTAGACTTACCGGCCCTTGGATAAGGGATTTTACGCACCCCTTCTCCACTCTTCAAGTTCGTCTGTATTAAGGTTGAAATAGCATTACCCTTAGGAGGTAAGGCAAAGTAGGTCTAGTCAACAGATAGGTATTTAAATAATAGCTTTAATATATATATATCATACTGATGCAAATAAACACAGCTGGCAAGTTCGTATGAAATGTCACATGCAGAACATTAAAGTATATCATGTTTGTTTTCATATTGTTGCAGACAAATAAAAAAAGCTCACAGTTGTCATGTATACAGCTTTGATTGCTTAAAATTAGTTTTAAGATACATGTTCAATAACGAGTACGCATCCTTAAATATGTCCCGTTAACACGCATTAGTTAGCTGATATGAGAAATATGTATTGTCAAGTGGATTGTCTTATATTTGGTTGAATCAAAATGTTGGTGACAGGTAAATATATGTGTTTATGTTTAAAGGATATGTTTATACAAATTGGTCCGAAACAATTAATTCATCAAGTTATTTAAGTCATTACATCATTTCAAATCAGGGTTTTGGCCAGACTAGTATTTAAGTTTTCTTACTGATAAGTCACTCTTACGAAATCTATGAACATTTAGAATCGCATTACACTCCTTAAAAATACAACATTTTAGAAAGGACTAATACATACTGGATGATCTATGATGTTCTAATGATTATTCTGGTCGTGCAATCCATAAAGGATGTATAATCTACTAATTTATAATGTATCTGAAAATACGTTGCCATGTTTATAAAAGATTTGATGAAAACTCCGGGGGAAATAATTATCGAAGTAACGTCATCTCAAGCCGTCATGCTGAAACGTGAATTGTACTTTGGGCCAGATTGTTTTGGCCTTATATATTGAATAAACCTGTCTGTATGTGATCCTTTCACAAATAGCTATTGCATAAATGTACATCAATAAAACATGCATTAATTTAACCGTCCGTATGTCCTACCAGACATTTTATAAATGGCATTACAAACATATCAACAGTATCGATTCAGAGTAATGAACCGAGAAGACGTTTTTACAAGGTTTAAAACAATCCAGTATGAATGAGTACATTGTTTACATATCACGCATACCACTGCAGGGTATACACGTTTACGTTCCAAAGATAAAATTGATAAACCAAAGCTTCGAAAGAAGAATCTGTAGTAAAATGTAAATAATATAAGTGATGATAAGATATAGAGATAGCATTACAGTATTAACGGACAGCTAATACACGCAAAATTTAAGATAATTCAGGCCCCCCTAAGTAATTGAAGGAAATGCGTCAATTTTGAAGAAAATCCATCCAGATTTGAAAGAAATGCGTCCATTACGGAAGAAAATGCTTCTTTTCTCGAAACAATCGCAGCAATATCGGTGAATTCACGGTAATTACAGAAACAATCATTCCGATTTTGGAAGGAAGAGCGTCTCTATCGGAAACGACTTCGTCCTTTTCCGTGAATTCTCGGTCGATGTCGGAAATGCACACATAGAAAAATGGCGTCCGAAGAAGGTTGTCCTGTTTTGGTGAGTAATGTTTTTACTGTTTACAGTCCGTACTTTACATGAATCGGAGTTAAAATACTTTTGTTGAATGCGTCTATGTATAAGGAATCGACAAGACTATAGTTTATTGTCATGAAAATGACTAGTGACGGTGCTTATGTTGAAACAGTTCACGATTCGCCGATTGTTTACATCGAAGACGGGTGAAGCCTAATCAAGTCAAATTGCAAAGCTATTTGATGTTCAAACAATGAACGTTGATACAAAGGCGCATACTGGTACCTCTTTGTCATTAATTGTCAAGAATTAGTTTAGATACCCATATGAAAGTGTCTATAGCGATTGATGATAGATGAATAGCTGAATATGGCTGCAGTACAAGATAACCGAATCAAGTGTAACAGTCCACCAGGAGACCCGTTAGAATTCAGCGAATACACATGTTACATAACACCGACCGGAACGCATCGTTTAACAAGTTGTTCTGATAGGCATTTACACGTGACGCTTGCTCCTGCATATAGCCAGGTACTCCCATCTGATTACAGAGTCCCTGGTTGACCGCCGTCAGTGAAGCTCAGCAAAAAGGAGATTGACAAAAAGAGTCATTGCAAAATGAAATACAGATGTATATAATGTTACAACTTGACAGCATTATTATCATGATAACCGCTGCATTAGCTTGCGACATAACAATACTAAATTTAATTTGTATTATGACAGTATGAAACTTCCTCCAATAACAGAAACTCTTCCGCATACAATCTTAAAAATAAAGAAAGGGCGGAACAACAAGTATTAGTATTTTAATTTAATACACTTAAACAACATGTGTTGAATTTCTATCATTAATCCTTAACATTCAAACGTATACACTTTAATAAGAGTTAGTAGTGTGATAGTTGTAATGAGCCTATCGGCTTATGATAAATTGTTTAACTCAAAATGATAAATTACAATCGTGATACCATTTCACATATTCATTAAATATAAGACTGTGAAGTGATCATGTCAAAATAACCGGATGAAACATCATGGAAATAGCTAATTTCGTAACTGAAGGTTTTAAATAAAACTTTTGTTATAAAGAACAAGTGTAAAGGTATTGACATTTAAAGCTTTAACTTTACTTAAACCACAATCTTTGTTGGCCATTCTTGTAGATGCTATCTGTGTTTGAATTTGTCATAAAAAATAGTGCCGAGATACTTATACTCTGGGACAACTTCTATGATGGAATTGTCAATGAGAACAGGTTTATAGTTGTCTTTCTTCACTGTTTAATCTATATTTAATCTCATTGCCTTTATTTTCCGGGTATTAGAACTATAAGGGTGTTTCAGCACAATATACAAAGACGTTATATGGCCTTATGGCAAGTGAAGTATACATTTATTTAAAATCGTAACCAAAAAATATTTAAGAATGAGAAAGTCAGCAATTAAAATGTTTTAATTATAGATTTTAATATAACATACTTCAAATTGGTAGTTAGTTTCTTTTCTCTCTGTGTTAATGAGGGTAAGCACGAAAAATGACCTTGAAAGGCTTTGCAGCGTGATATATGGGGCCGCGGCCGCGGCCGCCTTTGATGAAACTATTACGTAATTCATTGGGACACATCGTGTGTGCAGACGGCATAATGCCGACATATGATCGCTAATTGGTTTATAACCCTCGTACTGTTTATATCAAAGACGACGATCGTTTTCAAGTGTCACAGGTATGAAACCATCCATCTAAAATTTATCTAGGAGATACTAAACGTCACTATGGAACATGCTATACATAAAAATACAGTATGACTGCAAGTTACCCATTGCTGTGAATGTCGATGTGAACAGTTGAGAACAGCTTTGACATAACAAACATATGTTAATGTACATGATCGTATATCTCTTCTTCATCACCTTAACTTAAAGGGAAAGTTCTATCACCGATCTATCGGCAGCATCCGCCATCTTGGATTTTTGACATTTCTTGAAATGAAAACACGCTATATTTAACTCAATTTTAATTTTTTGTAATAATAAAACATATATACTGATAGAACATTCACATAGTAACAAATGACGTATCATAACACTAATAAACACTATGCCGTTAGGCCGTAGCGAAGTTTTCCCACTCGCAGTGCCGAATGGCTTCAATTCTCATTGTTTTTATTTTTCAACAAATGCTTGTATTTATCAAGTTGTGAAATGTAAAGTCATCAAAGTATTAACTTCATTAATATATTTCAGTTTGACGATGTTTTAATCATGTATTAATAGCATATATGTGTAAACGGGAATATCCTCTGGAATTTCGTTTCCACAAAAAATACCCCGATAGAACCCTCCTTTTAAAGAATGCCAGTCAAAGAAATGTACATGCTCTTTGAATATTTCTTCTTTAAAATGTACACCTGGTCAATACGATCGTTTTTGCATAGCTTTTAGTGAAAAAGAAATGGTTAGTAGTAAAGAAACCGATATTACCCCACATAACAATAACATGACTAATTAAGAGGTTAAGTGAACAATCTAATGTGATTGATAATATGCAAATTGATGTAGGATAATTGAAAGGCAGTCCTATGATAAACACTTAGACATATTTCTAAAATCTACCAGTAATTGAACTTAATTTATTATCAAATGTGGAAGTTAAGAAGCAGTAGTGGAGCAGTAAACATACTGTAAGATAGGTTATCATCAAGTTGACACAACTTACTTTGTCAATAAAAGTTGTTTTAAGCTTGCTCTAGTTCTTAATATAACTCATCATTTCACAGGTGTTATGCTATGTATTTTTGTGATTCAGGTCGAATGAATATAAGATTATCTTTCGGGATATGTCTGTTATACTTATGATAATTTAGATCACTACTGCTTGGGTGAACATGCCAATCTTTCATTCATTCTCTCTGTCGTTCCATCATTCAGTCAAACACTATGTATGAAGGACCTACTTTTTAAGTCATTTACATTTAACTTATGGTTAGCTAGTGAAATTAAGGAATGAAATAAAAATTGTATCACCTTCCCCTGTTCTATCAGTGATTAGTTACATTTCAAAGATAACCACATTACGCCCGGAGTATTGGTAATGCCCTGTAGGATCATGTAGTGTTTAGACATGGTTATAGTGATAATATTATACATGGTTATCTTTTCTTATGATAGCATCAGGCTGGTCGGTTATTTATTTTATCTTTGAACACACATGTGCTCCTTTTGTACATGCAAATAGTTCCAAAATATAATATGTAAAGGTAGTGAGATGTTGGATACTTAGAAATGAAACGTTACCTGTAAATGTGGTCATATGCAAACGTATTCTTTTAAAGATGCATAATCAGTTTTGCATGATACTTTATATGGTTCTAAAATGTACATATTACAGTAGGTGCTGGGTTACGTTATATCATCTTACTCGACTTTCTATCAACTATATATATATATATATATATATATATATATATATATATATCAATGGAAACTAAGGAACAGTCACATGCACATGTAGTATCCGACATATACAGTATCTACTTGTTATCAGACCTATTAAAAGCTATAAGAGCAAATCTGTCTTCCTATCCATTTCATGAAAGTTTCCAAATATATATTTGACTTAATGGCTGCAGCATGCCAAGGTTCTATGTCCTGTTTTCGATCATGACCCCGACTTTGAATAGTTGTATTTTCTTTATAATGAACTGACTGACCTTAAACTGGTTATTTTCGGTTAAAGTTGATCAATCTCAATTAAATAACACAAATTTTAACATTGGACATACATGTGACCTCACCATAATATTGATGTTTATCTTCATATTTCTAACCCAAAGAAAGCACTTAAGTATGTCTTGAATCTATATCTACGACTGTGCATATTTTGGTTTTCAAAATATTCAACGTCAACAAAGTTTTACTCAAAAAACTTAGATATATGTACATAAATATCGGGTAGACGTTTCCTTGGAAGCTCAGTTGAAAGCCGACTCAAGTAAAGACAATGGAGTCAAATCAAGAGGAGAGTCGTGACAGCTTGGACACAAATGAGAGTACAGCAGAAGACAGTGAACACATTCACTTAACACAGCCAAGTGACGAAACAGACCAAGCGATCTACTTGGAGATAAAGAAGAAGCTTGGGAACAAAGACAGACAAAGTTTTGTTGATAGCCTGCTGGATATTTATCAACACAACGCCAAGGAGATTCACTATATCAGGGCAAGCTTGTATGACTTTGCGAAAGAAAATTGTGAAGAGTTTCCTGAAGGACAACTAATCAGACGTAGACATACCAATGGGACAACAGTATCAATGTTGGACAGATACGCCCACGATATCTACTATCTGTACCACTTCATTGAAGGTGGGGTTCCAGGTCATGTCATTCAGACAAAAGTTCTCAGCCGAGCAAATATCCGATACCTGTCAATCACTGGTGCTGGTGGCGAGGAGACAGAGGATGAACAGACAAGGCATCAAGAGAACAGTCAAGGCAAGACTCCACAGAGACCAGGTGACACTGACAAATTTGACTTCTTATTGACTCACATCATACAGTTAAAACAATGTGTATCACAAAATCGAGATGAAGCAAACAAACGACTCTCAAATATGGAAGAAGTCTTGAATCAAGAATCAAAGCAAGATCATAGAAGAAAAGAACAAACAAATACAGGACTTGCACCAGCGACTGCAAGATTCTGAAGCTAGACGGACTGAATTAAGAGCTGAAACGAGACTATACTCTCAAGACAACAAGATACTTAAGGATAAAGTTCACGACCTAGAAGACCAAATTATTCGCCTCAACTATCAGGTGGACAACAAGCTCAAAATGATATCCAGTAAACTGGGGAGTGTCGGCAAGCAGAAGTCAACGTATGCTAGTGTTGTGAAATCACCAATTTCAACAGAAGATAAAACTTCCAACAAACAAAACACCCTGGCTTGCCCCGTAATCATCAATGACACCCCAAGTAAATCGCAGACTGTGAACGAAGATGAACAGAACTGTAACCCTGACACATCGGATCTGGAGCCTACTCAATCTACGAGTAGTCGTAGACAGCCTGACTCACATCATGGTCTTAACATGGACATAGCTGAAGAAAATACCAATTCAGTCAAACAATCAAAGATGGTAAATCTTTCCGAAAAAGATAAACTGCGGGCCTACTACTCAGAGAATATTCATGGACTAGTCTTTGAAGGTGAAGCGAATAAACCACCTACAGTGCAACCAAATGGATACAGGCAACGTTCTCGTCATGACGCTCATTTGGATAAATCACAGACTGCAACAACGTATCAGATACAGTCCCTAGCAAAGACCTACTCAACACTAGAAGGCGTACCTAGGGTGAAAACAAAACGTGTAGTGCTGTCAAACATAAAGGCTGATAAACCCTTTGACGATGTGAAGCAGTTAATTCATGACTATACACATGATCGCCATGTGCGTGTGACGTACACGAGGCTACTACGTAAGCGCTCACACTATGGCGGATCAGAGACCTACACAGTTCAGGTTAACATGGCCTGTGATGACTACAGTGGTGATATGAACGATAGCTTCTGGCCAGCTGACATTACCTGTCGAGACTTCATACCACGACAGAGGAATCGCGACAACTATGGACAATATACTGGTAATGGATATTCACACTAAAATGAGTAAGTTTGTGACTATCTGCTTATATATCATGACTTTAAGTTTATTGACATGGAACTTCCGTGGTCTGTCGAATGATTGCATTGATGTTATCAACGATATACCACATAGTGTAGATATTATTGCCGTGCAAGAACATTGGCTTAACCTGGATAATGTCCACAGACTTAATGAGATAACTGACTTTTCACTCGTTGCATCAAAATGTAATAAAACCACTTCATCTCGAGGTGCAGGTGGTGTTGCAATACTATCCAACAATAAGTCCAAGTGGCGTCTTCACAGTGTTGCCACCATCTCAGAATTCTTTGTTGCTGCCGTTGTGTATGCAAATGGATATCCTGATATGTATGTGATATCTTGCCGACTACCCTCTACTAATGTCCTGAATTCTGTGTATGTATGTGCGGTTGAAGAAGTATTTGATATGTATGACATGCTTAGTGAAAAAGGTGATACTTTCATACTTGGTGATTTGAATGCAGATATATGTAAACATGTATTGGCATCACGTGGAAGCGTTCTTTCTAGTTATATCACAAATAGACACCTTGTACATACAGTTAGTTCATTGCGTAACCATGGGCCTGACCACACGTGTAGAACTAAAGATAACAGATTCAAATCATTAATTGATTACATACTCATCCCGTCACACATGACTGGTCAGCTTGCCTATTGTTGTGTAATGGATAGTTGTAGTTACAATGTGTCCGACCATTATCCATGCCTCGTTACTATATCACGAGAGCAAGAACATCTGCGCAAATCAGATAGCCTATACTTTCCAAAATGGCAAAAAGCTGAACAAAATGACATTAATATGTACAGAGAAGAGAGTAATCGGCTTCTCTCAGATATCCATATCCCCTCTCATTATCTAACTCCTTATCAAATTGAGTACTACACTTCCAATGTAATAGATGCATTACATTTGGCCAGTTCCCGGTGTATTCCCACTGGTGTATTTAAAGCTCACTTAAAGCCATACTGGAAACAAGATAGGCTAAATGATTTGCATTACAACATGCGTGTAACTAGACTTGAATGGATAGCTAATGGTAAACCAAGGGCAAGTAACTCATCCTTGTACTGTGATTACAAATCAACTAAGCGGGAGTTTAGACGTTTACATCGGAAGTCTAAAAGGAAACAACATTCAGATACAATTAAAGAACTAGAAAGGTGTTCTGATGCCGACGTAGGTACATTCTTTCGGTCTGTCCGCAAAATGAGGCGGCAGAGCCCTGTTATTAAAGAACTTGTAATGGGCAGCAAAAGGGCAAACACAGCAGAAGATATCTGTGAAGTTTGGGGTGATTACTTTGCTGACCTGGCTAAACCACATTCCTCCTCGTTATTTGATAATGACTTTAAAATATCTGTTGACAGAAAGATAAATCAAATACGTCAAGAATATCCCTCCTGTGATGATGATACCTTGTGTAAATGTATTACACCAGGCGAATTAAAAGGGCATGTAAAAAGTCTTCACAAAGATAAATCTCCTGGCCCGGATTGTGTTCACAACGAACATATAATATACAGTACCGAAGGTATCATAAATGTTCTAGCTGCTCTCTTTAATTCTATCATAAAATCAACATATGTCCCTAACATATTTCGAAAAGGGGTACTTATTCCAATATATAAAGGCAAAAAAGCCAAACATGATCCTAAAAATTATAGAGGAATCACCCTAACATCTTGTGTGGGTAAATTATTTGAGAAAGTCATTCTCGCTAGATTAGAAACCTGGGTGCAGGAATATATACCCAATTTTCCTGACAAGCTCCAGTTTGGCTTTAGAAAGGAATACGGAACAACTAATTCAGTTTTTACTTTAAACGAAAGCCTAAGTTACTACATAAACAGAGACTCACGGGTATTTACAGCCTTTATGGATAATGAAAAGGCGTTTGACCGTATTTGGCACAATGGGCTCTTTTTAAAATTGTATGAAATGGGTATAAAAGGGAAAATGTGGCACCTCCTATACCAAAGCTACACATCAAGTTCTGCATTTGTTCAATATTGTGGTTTAAAATCAAATGAATATGCCATACACCAAGGTGTTGGACAAGGTAGGGTCTTATCATCCTGGTTTTTCCTTGTTTTTATCAATGACTTAATATCTGAACTAAGAACCTTGAGCAATGGTATCCGTGCATATGGTATTGATAGTCCGTGTATTTTGTTAGCTGATGACACTACACTTGCTTCTACATCTCCTAAAGGTCTTCAATCATCACTTGACACTGTGTATGACTATGCTTGTAAGTGGCGTCTCACATATAATGGCTCTAAGAGTACTTGTATTATATTCAGTAAGTCTAGAAAACAACTAAGTGGTTGTTCTTTCAAATTTGGGGAATCAGATATCGCAATAAGTGATAGTGTCAAATATGGAGGAATCCTACTCTCCTCTGATTTATCCTCCAAGTCTAGAGTCCAGGCATATTGTCAAAAAGCACGACAGTCTGTAAACTCTCTCAGTAATCTTGGGCTAAACTGTAACGATCTCCACCCTATTACGTGTGTTAAAATATGGAAGAGGATGATACTTCCCACAAGCTTCTATGGATGCGAACTCTTACCTATTCTGCGAGGTAAAGATTATGAATTGGTAGAAATCACACAAAGATATTTTGCTAAGCGTATTCAAGGTTTCGGCAAACGATTTTCCTCTGCCTCAGTGTTAGGAAACCTTGGTTTATGGAGCATGACTGGCTACATAAATAAATGTAGACTTTTATTCTTTGGTAGATTATGCAACAGTCAATGCTACTCCTCCTTTAAGGACTTATTTTGTGTTCAACTAGCAACTCTTCAAACTAGAACAGCAGCATCGCATAGTATATGTGACACACTTCTACAAACTGTTCGTAACTACAATCTCTTTAAGTACGTTAATGACTATCTTGAAACTGGAACGTTTCCATGTAAATCTTCATGGCGTAAAATAGTTATAAACTGTGTTAATGAAACTGAATCTGTACGATGGCATACCCAAGTTTGTTTGCGGCTGGATATGTCCAGATACCGCCTTACCCACAAAACATTTGCTGTACATAGATTATATAATTTGATGTATATCTATCCACAATACAGAGATATTTTAACATTTTGTGTACAAGTCAGCTCAAGAGCAAAATTCTCAAAATATTGTGAACTGTGTGAAAGACACTGTAATGACTATGACTGCCATGTTATTTTACATTGTGAACACTTTATGTACGACAGGAATCATTTCTTTTCAAAACTTATAGACCTTTTTGATGTAAATGCATATGTACAAATATAATTACTAACTGAAGATGAAATGTTGGCTCTCTTTGCTGGAGGTGAAATACCATTAACTGACGATTTAGAGGAAATGTCATGGAGATGTATGGTAATCCTCTTTAGTAAGTTCCTCTATTCCATGCTCTCTTCACTCAGGTCTATATACTAGATCTTTGTCTTAACTCTGTTCTGTACATATGTATGACTTGTTGTAATTATCTGATGTAACTGTTTTATGTACATTGATCTTCGGACTTATGTCTGGAGGAAATAAAGAGATTCATTCATTCATTCATTCATTCATTCATTCATTCATTCATTCTAAATTTAATTTGTATTATGACAGTATGAAACTTCCTCCAACAACAGAAACTCTTCCGCATACAATCTTAAAAATAAAGAAAGGGCGGAACAACAAGTATTAGTATTTTAATTTAATACACTTAAACAACATGTGTTGAATTTCTATCATTAATCCTTAACATTCAAACGTATACACTTTAATAAGAGTTAGTAGTGTGATAGTTGTAATGAGCCTATCGGCTTATGATAAATTGTTTAACTCAAAATGATAAATTACAATCGTGATACCATTTCACCTATTCATTAAATATAAGACTGTGAAGTGATCATGTCAAAATAACCGGATGAAACATCATGGAAATAGCTAATTTCGTAACTGAAGGTTTTAAATAAAACTTTTGTTATAAAGAACAAGTGTAAAGGTATTGACATTTAAAGCTTTAACTTTACTTAAACCACAATCTTTGTTGGCCATTCTTGTAGATGCTATCTGTGTTTGAATTTGTCATAAAAAATAGTGCCGAGATACTTATACTCTGGGACAACTTCTATGATGGAATTGTCAATGAGAACAGGTTTATAGTTGTCTTTCTTCACTGTTTAATCTATATTTAATCTCATTGCCTTTATTTTCCGGGTATTAGAACTATAAGGGTGTTTCAGCACCATATACAAAGACGTTATATGGCCTTATGGCAAGTGAAGTATACATTTATTTAAAATCGTAACCAAAAAATATTTAAGAATGAGAAAGTCAGCAATTAAAATGTTTTAATTATAGATTTTAATATAACATACTTCAAATTGGTAGTTAGTTTCTTTTCTCTCTGTGTTAATGAGGGTAAGCACGAAAAATGACCTTGAAAGGCTTTGCAGCGTGATATATGGGGCCGCGGCCGCGGCCGCCTTTGATGAAACTATTACGTAATTCATTGGGACACATCGTGTGTGCAGACGGCATAATGCCGACATATGATCGCTAATTGGTTTATAACCCTCGTACTGTTTATATCAAAGACGACGATCGTTTTCAAGTGTCACAGGTATGAAACCATCCATCTAAAATTTATCTAGGAGATACTAAACGTCACTATGGAACATGCTATACATAAAAATACAGTATGACTGCAAGTTACCCATTGCTGTGAATGTCGATGTGAACAGTTGAGAACAGCTTTGACATAACAAACATATGTTAATGTACATGATCGTATATCTCTTCTTCATCACCTTAACTTAAAGGGAAAGTTCTATCACCGATCTATCGGCAGCATCCGCCATCTTGGATTTTTGACATTTCTTGAAATGAAAACACGCTATATTTAACTCAATTTTAATTTTTTGTAATAATAAAACATATATACTGATAGAACATTCACATAGTAACAAATGACGTATCATAACACTAATAAACACTATGCCGTTAGGCCGTAGCGAAGTTTTCCCACTCGCAGTGCCGAATGGCTTCAATTCTCATTGTTTTTATTTTTCAACAAATGCTTGTATTTATCAAGTTGTGAAATGTAAAGTCATCAAAGTATTAACTTCATTAATATATTTCAGTTTGACGATGTTTTAATCATGTATTAATAGCATATATGTGTAAACGGGAATATCCTCTGGAATTTCGTTTCCACAAAAAATACCCCGATAGAACCCTCCTTTTAAAGAATGCCAGTCAAAGAAATGTACATGCTCTTTGAATATTTCTTCTTTAAAATGTACACCTGGTCAATACGATCGTTTTTGCATAGCTTTTAGTGAAAAAGAAATGGTTAGTAGTAAAGAAACCGATATTACCCCACATAACAATAACATGACTAATTAAGAGGTTAAGTGAACAATCTAATGTGATTGATAATATGTAAATTGATGTAGGATAATTGAAAGGCAGTCCTATGATAAACACTTAGACATATTTCTAAAATCTACCAGTAATTGAACTTAATTTATTATCAAATGTGGAAGTTAAGAAGCAGTAGTGGAGCAGTAAACATACTGTAAGATAGGTTATCATCAAGTTGACACAACTTACTTTGTCAATAAAAGTTGTTTTAAGCTTGCTCTAGTTCTTAATATAACTCATCATTTCACAGGTGTTATGCTATGTATTTTTGTGATTCAGGTCGAATGAATATAAGATTATCTTTCGGGATATGTCTGTTATACTTATGATAATTTAGATCACTACTGCTTGGGTGAACATGCCAATCTTTCATTCATTCTCTCTGTCGTTCCATCATTCAGTCAAACACTATGTATGAAGGACCTACTTTTTAAGTCATTTACATTTAACTTATGGTTAGCTAGTGAAATTAAGGAATGAAATAAAAATTGTATCACCTTCCCCTGTTCTATCAGTGATTAGTTACATTTCAAAGATAACCACATTACGCCCGGAGTATTGGTAATGCCCTGTAGGATCATGTAGTGTTTAGACATGGTTATAGTGATAATATTATTCATGGTTATCTTTTCTTATGATAGCATCAGGCTGGTCGGTTATTTATTTTATCTTTGAACACACATGTGCTCCTTTTGTACATGCAAATAGTTCCAAAATATAATATGTAAAGGTAGTGAGATGTTGGATACTTAGAAATGAAACGTTACCTGTAAATGTGGTCATATGCAAACGTATTCTTTTAAAGATGCATAATCAGTTTTGCATGATACTTTATATGGTTCTAAAATGTACATATTACAGTAGGTGCTGGGTTACGTTATATCATCTTACTCGACTTTCTATCAACTATATATATATATATATATATATATATATATCAATGGAAACTAAGGAACAGTCACATGCACATGTAGTATCCGACATATACAGTATCTACTTGTTATCAGACCTATTAAAAGCTATAAGAGCAAATCTGTCTTCCTATCCATTTCATGAAAGTTTCCAAATATATATTTGACTTAATGGCTGCAGCATGCCAAGGTTCTATGTCCTGTTTTCGATCATGACCCCGACTTTGAATAGTTGTATTTTCTTTATAATGAACTGACTGACCTTAAACTGGTTATTTTCGGTTAAAGTTGATCAATCTCAATTAAATAACACAAATTTTAACATTGGACATACATGTGACCTCACCATAATATTGATGTTTATCTTCATATTTCTAACCCAAAGAAAGCACTTAAGTATGTCTTGAATCTATATCTACGACTGTGCATATTTTGGTTTTCAAAATATTCAACGTCAACAAAGTTTTACTCAAAAAACTTAGATATATGTACATAAATATCGGGTAGACGTTTCCTTGGAAGCTCAGTTGAAAGCCGACTCAAGTAAAGACAATGGAGTCCAATCAAGAGGAGAGTCGTGACAGCTTGGACACAAATGAGAGTACAGCAGAAGACAGTGAACACATTCACTTAACACAGCCAAGTGACGAAACAGACCAAGCGATCTACTTGGAGATAAAGAAGAAGCTTGGGAACAAAGACAGACAAAGTTTTGTTGATAGCCTGCTGGATATTTATCAACACAACGCCAAGGAGATTCACTATATCAGGGCAAGCTTGTATGACTTTGCGAAAGAAAATTGTGAAGAGTTTCCTGAAGGACAACTAATCAGACGTAGACATACCAATGGGACAACAGTATCAATGTTGGACAGATACGCCCACGATATCTACTATCTGTACCACTTCATTGAAGGTGGGGTTCCAGGTCATGTCATTCAGACAAAAGTTCTCAGCCGAGCAAATATCCGATACCTGTCAATCACTGGTGCTGGTGGCGAGGAGACAGAGGATGAACAGACAAGGCATCAAGAGAACAGTCAAGGCAAGACTCCACAGAGACCAGGTGACACTGACAAATTTGACTTCTTATTGACTCACATCATACAGTTAAAACAATGTGTATCACAAAATCGAGATGAAGCAAACAAACGACTCTCAAATATGGAAGAAGTCTTGAATCAAGAATCAAAGCAAGATCATAGAAGAAAAGAACAAACAAATACAGGACTTGCACCAGCGACTGCAAGATTCTGAAGCTAGACGGACTGAATTAAGAGCTGAAACGAGACTATACTCTCAAGACAACAAGATACTTAAGGATAAAGTTCACGACCTAGAAGACCAAATTATTCGCCTCAACTATCAGGTGGACAACAAGCTCAAAATGATATCCAGTAAACTGGGGAGTGTCGGCAAGCAGAAGTCAACGTATGCTAGTGTTGTGAAATCACCAATTTCAACAGAAGATAAAACTTCCAACAAACAAAACACCCTGGCTTGCCCCGTAATCATCAATGACACCCCAAGTAAATCGCAGACTGTGAACGAAGATGAACAGAACTGTAACCCTGACACATCGGATCTGGAGCCTACTCAATCTACGAGTAGTCGTAGACAGCCTGACTCACATCATGGTCTTAACATGGACATAGCTGAAGAAAATACCAATTCAGTCAAACAATCAAAGATGGTAAATCTTTCCGAAAAAGATAAACTGCGGGCCTACTACTCAGAGAATATTCATGGACTAGTCTTTGAAGGTGAAGCGAATAAACCACCTACAGTGCAACCACATGGATACAGGCAACGTTCTCGTCATGACGCTCATTTGGATAAATCACAGACTGCAACAACGTATCAGATACAGTCCCTAGCAAAGACCTACTCAACACTAGAAGGCGTACCTAGGGTGAAAACAAAACGTGTAGTGCTGTCAAACATAAAGGCTGATAAACCCTTTGACGATGTGAAGCAGTTAATTCATGACTATACACATGATCGCCATGTGCGTGTGACGTACACGAGGCTACTACGTAAGCGCTCACACTATGACGGATCAGAGACCTACACAGTTCAGGTTAACATGGCCTGTGATGACTACAGTGGTGATATGAACGATAGCTTCTGGCCAGCTGACATTACCTGTCGAGACTTCATACCACGACAGAGGAATCGCGACAACTATGGACAATATACTGGTAATGGATATTCACACTAAAATGAGTAAGTTTGTGACTATCTGCTTATATATCATGACTTTAAGTTTATTGACATGGAACTTCCGTGGTCTGTCGAATGATTGCATTGATGTTATCAACGATATACCACATAGTGTAGATATTATTGCCGTGCAAGAACATTGGCTTAACCTGGATAATGTCCACAGACTTAATGAGATAACTGACTTTTCACTCGTTGCATCAAAATGTAATAAAACCACTTCATCTCGAGGTGCAGGTGGTGTTGCAATACTATCCAACAATAAGTCCAAGTGGCGTCTTCACAGTGTTGCCACCATCTCAGAATTCTTTGTTGCTGCCGTTGTGTATGCAAATGGATATCCTGATATGTATGTGATATCTTGCCGACTACCCTCTACTAATGTCCTGAATTCTGTGTATGTATGTGCGGTTGAAGAAGTATTTGATATGTATGACATGCTTAGTGAAAAAGGTGATACTTTCATACTTGGTGATTTGAATGCAGATATATGTAAACATGTATTGGCATCACGTGGAAGCGTTCTTTCTAGTTATATCACAAATAGACACCTTGTACATACAGTTAGTTCATTGCGTAACCATGGGCCTGACCACACGTGTAGAACTAAAGATAACAGATTCAAATCATTAATTGATTACATACTCATCCCGTCACACATGACTGGTCAGCTTGCCTATTGTTGTGTAATGGATAGTTGTAGTTACAATGTGTCCGACCATTATCCATGCCTCGTTACTATATCACGAGAGCAAGAACATCTGCGCAAATCAGATAGCCTATACTTTCCAAAATGGCAAAAAGCTGAACAAAATGACATTAATATGTACAGAGAAGAGAGTAATCGGCTTCTCTCAGATATCCATATCCCCTCTCATTATCTAACTCCTTATCAAATTGAGTACTACACTTCCAATGTAATAGATGCATTACATTTGGCCAGTTCCCGGTGTATTCCCACTGGTGTATTTAAAGCTCACTTAAAGCCATACTGGAAACAAGATAGGCTAAATGATTTGCATTACAACATGCGTGTAACTAGACGTGAATGGATAGCTAATGGTAAACCAAGGGCAAGTAACTCATCCTTGTACTGTGATTACAAATCAACTAAGCGGGAGTTTAGACGTTTACATCGGAAGTCTAAAAGGAAACAACATTCAGATACAATTAAAGAACTAGAAAGGTGTTCTGATGCCGACGTAGGTACATTCTTTCGGTCTGTCCGCAAAATGAGGCGGCAGAGCCCTGTTATTAAAGAACTTGTAATGGGCAGCAAAAGGGCAAACACAGCAGAAGATATATGTGAAGTTTGGGGTGATTACTTTGCTGACCTGGCTAAACCACATTCCTCCTCGTTATTTGATAATGACTTTAAAATATCTGTTGACAGAAAGATAAATCAAATACGTCAAGAATATCCCTCCTGTGATGATGATACCTTGTGTAAATGTATTACACCAGGCGAATTAAAAGGGCATGTAAAAAGTCTTCACAAAGATAAATCTCCTGGCCCGGATTGTGTTCACAACGAACATATAATATACAGTACCGAAGGTATCATAAATGTTCTAGCTGCTCTCTTTAATTCTATCATAAAATCAACATATGTCCCTAACATATTTCGAAAAGGGGTACTTATTCCAATATATAAAGGCAAAAAAGCCAAACATGATCCTAAAAATTATAGAGGAATCACCCTAACATCTTGTGTGGGTAAATTATTTGAGAAAGTCATTCTCGCTAGATTAGAAACCTGGGTGCAGGAATATATACCCAATTTTCCTGACAAGCTCCAGTTTGGCTTTAGAAAGGAATACGGAACAACTAATTCAGTTTTTACTTTAAACGAAAGCCTAAGTTACTACATAAACAGAGACTCACGGGTATTTACAGCCTTTATGGATAATGAAAAGGCGTTTGACCGTATTTGGCACAATGGGCTCTTTTTAAAATTGTATGAAATGGGTATAAAAGGGAAAATGTGGCACCTCCTATACCAAAGCTACACATCAAGTTCTGCATTTGTTCAATATTGTGGTTTAAAATCAAATGAATATGCCATACACCAAGGTGTTGGACAAGGTAGGGTCTTATCATCCTGGTTTTTCCTTGTTTTTATCAATGACTTAATATCTGAACTAAGAACCTTGAGCAATGGTATCCGTGCATATGGTATTGATAGTCCGTGTATTTTGTTAGCTGATGACACTACACTTGCTTCTACATCTCCTAAAGGTCTTCAATCATCACTTGACACTGTGTATGACTATGCTTGTAAGTGGCGTCTCACATATAATGGCTCTAAGAGTACTTGTATTATATTCAGTAAGTCTAGAAAACAACTAAGTGGTTGTTCTTTCAAATTTGGGGAATCAGATATCGCAATAAGTGATAGTGTCAAATATGGAGGAATCCTACTCTCCTCTGATTTATCCTCCAAGTCTAGAGTCCAGGCATATTGTCAAAAAGCACGACAGTCTGTAAACTCTCTCAGTAATCTTGGGCTAAACTGTAACGATCTCCACCCTATTACGTGTGTTAAAATATGGAAGAGGATGATACTTCCCACAAGCTTCTATGGATGCGAACTCTTACCTATTCTGCGAGGTAAAGATTATGAATTGGTAGAAATCACACAAAGATATTTTGCTAAGCGTATTCAAGGTTTCGGCAAACGATTTTCCTCTGCCTCAGTGTTAGGAAACCTTGGTTTATGGAGCATGACTGGCTACATAAATAAATGTAGACTTTTATTCTTTGGTAGATTATGCAACAGTCAATGCTACTCCTCCTTTAAGGACTTATTTTGTGTTCAACTAGCAACTCTTCAAACTAGAACAGCAGCATCGCATAGTATATGTGACACACTTCTACAAACTGTTCGTAACTACAATCTCTTTAAGTACGTTAATGACTATCTTGAAACTGGAACGTTTCCATGTAAATCTTCATGGCGTAAAATAGTTATAAACTGTGTTAATGAAACTGAATCTGTACGATGGCATACCCAAGTTTGTTTGCGGCTGGATATGTCCAGATACCGCCTTACCCACAAAACATTTGCTGTACATAGATTATATAATTTGATGTATATCTATCCACAATACAGAGATATTTTAACATTTTGTGTACAAGTCAGCTCAAGAGCAAAATTCTCAAAATATTGTGAACTGTGTGAAAGACACTGTAATGACTATGACTGCCATGTTATTTTACATTGTGAACACTTTATGTACGACAGGAATCATTTCTTTTCAAAACTTATAGACCTTTTTGATGTAAATGCATATGTACAAATATAATTACTAACTGAAGATGAAATGTTGGCTCTCTTTGCTGGAGGTGAAATACCATTAACTGACGATTTAGAGGAAATGTCATGGAGATGTATGGTAATCCTCTTTAGTAAGTTCCTCTATTCCATGCTCTCTTCACTCAGGTGTATATACTAGATCTTTGTCTTAACTCTGTTCTGTACATATGTATGACTTGTTGTAATTATCTGATGTAACTGTTTTATGTACATTGATCTTCGGACTTATGTCTGGAGGAAATAAAGAGATTCATTCATTCATTCATTCATTCATTCATTCTAAATTTAATTTGTATTATGACAGTATGAAACTTCCTCCAATAACAGAAACTCTTCCGCATACAATCTTAAAAATAAAGAAAGGGCGGAACAACAAGTATTAGTATTTTAATTTAATACACTTAAACAACATGTGTTGAATTTCTATCATTAATCCTTAACATTCAAACGTATACACTTTAATAAGAGTTAGTAGTGTGATAGTTGTAATGAGCCTATCGGCTTATGATAAATTGTTTAACTCAAAATGATAAATTACAATCGTGATACCATTTCACCTATTCATTAAATATAAGACTGTGAAGTGATCATGTCAAAATAACCGGATGAAACATCATGGAAATAGCTAATTTCGTAACTGAAGGTTTTAAATAAAACTTTTGTTATAAAGAACAAGTGTAAAGGTATTGACATTTAAAGCTTTAACTTTACTTAAACCACAATCTTTGTTGGCCATTCTTGTAGATGCTATCTGTGTTTGAATTTGTCATAAAAAATAGTGCCGAGATACTTATACTCTGGGACAACTTCTATGATGGAATTGTCAATGAGAACAGGTTTATAGTTGTCTTTCTTCACTGTTTAATCTATATTTAATCTCATTGCCTTTATTTTCCGGGTATTAGAACTATAAGGGTGTTTCAGCACCATATACAAAGACGTTATATGGCCTTATGGCAAGTGAAGTATACATTTATTTAAAATCGTAACCAAAAAATATTTAAGAATGAGAAAGTCAGCAATTAAAATGTTTTAATTATAGATTTTAATATAACATACTTCAAATTGGTAGTTAGTTTCTTTTCTCTCTGTGTTAATGAGGGTAAGCACGAAAAATGACCTTGAAAGGCTTTGCAGCGTGATATATGGGGCCGCGGCCGCGGCCGCCTTTGATGAAACTATTACGTAATTCATTGGGACACATCGTGTGTGCAGACGGCATAATGCCGACATATGATCGCTAATTGGTTTATAACCCTCGTACTGTTTATATCAAAGACGACGATCGTTTTCAAGTGTCACAGGTATGAAACCATCCATCTAAAATTTATCTAGGAGATACTAAACGTCACTATGGAACATGCTATACATAAAAATACAGTATGACTGCAAGTTACCCATTGCTGTGAATGTCGATGTGAACAGTTGAGAACAGCTTTGACATAACAAACATATGTTAATGTACATGATCGTATATCTCTTCTTCATCACCTTAACTTAAAGGGAAAGTTCTATCACCGATCTATCGGCAGCATCCGCCATCTTGGATTTTTGACATTTCTTGAAATGAAAACACGCTATATTTAACTCAATTTTAATTTTTTGTAATAATAAAACATATATACTGATAGAACATTCACATAGTAACAAATGACGTATCATAACACTAATAAACACTATGCCGTTAGGCCGTAGCGAAGTTTTCCCACTCGCAGTGCCGAATGGCTTCAATTCTCATTGTTTTTATTTTTCAACAAATGCTTGTATTTATCAAGTTGTGAAATGTAAAGTCATCAAAGTATTAACTTCATTAATATATTTCAGTTTGACGATGTTTTAATCATGTATTAATAGCATATATGTGTAAACGGGAATATCCTCTGGAATTTCGTTTCCACAAAAAATACCCCGATAGAACCCTCCTTTTAAAGAATGCCAGTCAAAGAAATGTACATGCTCTTTGAATATTTCTTCTTTAAAATGTACACCTGGTCAATACGATCGTTTTTGCATAGCTTTTAGTGAAAAAGAAATGGTTAGTAGTAAAGAAACCGATATTACCCCACATAACAATAACATGACTAATTAAGAGGTTAAGTGAACAATCTAATGTGATTGATAATATGTAAATTGATGTAGGATAATTGAAAGGCAGTCCTATGATAAACACTTAGACATATTTCTAAAATCTACCAGTAATTGAACTTAATTTATTATCAAATGTGGAAGTTAAGAAGCAGTAGTGGAGCAGTAAACATACTGTAAGATAGGTTATCATCAAGTTGACACAACTTACTTTGTCAATAAAAGTTGTTTTAAGCTTGCTCTAGTTCTTAATATAACTCATCATTTCACAGGTGTTATGCTATGTATTTTTGTGATTCAGGTCGAATGAATATAAGATTATCTTTCGGGATATGTCTGTTATACTTATGATAATTTAGATCACTACTGCTTGGGTGAACATGCCAATCTTTCATTCATTCTCTCTGTCGTTCCATCATTCAGTCAAACACTATGTATGAAGGACCTACTTTTTAAGTCATTTACATTTAACTTATGGTTAGCTAGTGAAATTAAGGAATGAAATAAAAATTGTATCACCTTCCCCTGTTCTATCAGTGATTAGTTACATTTCAAAGATAACCACATTACGCCCGGAGTATTGGTAATGCCCTGTAGGATCATGTAGTGTTTAGACATGGTTATAGTGATAATATTATACATGGTTATCTTTTCTTATGATAGCATCAGGCTGGTCGGTTATTTATTTTATCTTTGAACACACATGTGCTCCTTTTGTACATGCAAATAGTTCCAAAATATAATATGTAAAGGTAGTGAGATGTTGGATACTTAGAAATGAAACGTTACCTGTAAATGTGGTCATATGCAAACGTATTCTTTTAAAGATGCATAATCAGTTTTGCATGATACTTTATATGGTTCTAAAATGTACATATTACAGTAGGTGCTGGGTTACGTTATATCATCTTACTCGACTTTCTATCAACTATATATATATATATATATATATATATATATCAATGGAAACTAAGGAACAGTCACATGCACATGTAGTATCCGACATATACAGTATCTACTTGTTATCAGACCTATTAAAAGCTATAAGAGCAAATCTGTCTTCCTATCCATTTCATGAAAGTTTCCAAATATATATTTGACTTAATGGCTGCAGCATGCCAAGGTTCTATGTCCTGTTTTCGATCATGACCCCGACTTTGAATAGTTGTATTTTCTTTATAATGAACTGACTGACCTTAAACTGGTTATTTTCGGTTAAAGTTGATCAATCTCAATTAAATAACACAAATTTTAACATTGGACATACATGTGACCTCACCAACATCATTTAGTCGCTTTACATGATATGTAATCAAATTGGAGACCCAGTTTGAGTATATTAGCGTTAGTGACTTTGAAATACATAATATATTCTTGCTCGAACTACATAAAAACTAAGTGAGCAAAATTGATTAATGACAGAAAGAAATTAATACTTCAATTTATCAATGTTTTTTTCATTAAATACATTTTTGTCATCAAAGACATTTTTGTCATCAAAGGCCATTTTTTAAAATTCAAAGTCATGCTATCATCAAAGTTTTTACCATCACAGTCGGTTTTCAATCAAAATCATTAATTAATGAAAATAATTTTGTTTCATTCAATTCATTTTTCTCATTAAAGTCATTTTTTTAATCAAATTAATTTTGTCGTCAAATTTAATTTTTCATCAGTCATTTTTTAATTCAAAGTCATCTTTTCATCAAAGTCATTTTTTAAAATCAAAATCATTTCTAAAAATCAAAGTAATTTTTGTAAAATCAAAGTCGGTTTTTTAATCAAATTCATATCAAAATTAAATTCATTTTCTCATTAAAATTATTATTTTTCATCAAATTATTTTTTCATCATATTCATTTTTTCATCAAATTTATTTTTCCATCAAATTTTTCTTTTCATCAAAAACCTTTTTTTTAATATTCAAAGTCATTTTCTTCATCAAAGTCAGATTTTCCATCAAAGTAATTTTTTTACTGCAAAATATTCTTTTTATTTAAGTCATTTTTCTTATCAAAGTCATTTTTCTTATCAAAGTCTTTTTTTTAATCAAATTAATTTTTTCATCAAAAGTAATTTTTCTTAATTAAAAGTCATGTTTTCATCAAAGTCAATCTTTTCATCAAAGATATTTTTTCTTCATCAAAGTAATTTTTTCCCATCAAAGTCGTTTTTCTCATTAAAGTCTTCTCTTTTTTTATTCAAAGTCATGTTTTTATCAAAGTCATTTTTTTCATAAAAGATATTTTTTCTTCATCAATGTCATTTTTTTCCATCAAAGTCGTTTTTTCTCACCAACGTCATTTTTTCATTAAAATTATTATTTCATTATAGTCATTTTATTTATTAAATTCATTTTTTCATCGAACTTATTTTTAAACCAAATTAATTAATTGAAGTCATGTTTTCATCAATATAAATTTTGTTCATCAAAGATATTTTTATTCATCAAAGTCAGTTTCTTCCATCAAAGTCGGTTTTTAATCAAAATCAGTTGTTTTCATTAAATTAATTGTTCTCATTAAAGTCTGATTTTTCAATCAAAATCATTTTTCCATCAAATTCATTTTTTCTCATTCAAAGTCATTTTCTTCATCAAAGTCAGTATTCTCACCAAAGTAATTTTTTAATCAAATACACTTTTTCATCAATTTTTTTTTTCATCAAAAGTCATTGTTCCTTATTCAAAGTCATGTTTTCATCAAAGTAAATGTTTTCATCAAAGATATTTTTTCTTCATCAAAGTCATATTTTTCCATCTCACCAAAGTAAGTTTTCCATTAAAATCATTTTTTTCATTAGTAAATTTTCTCATCAAGTCATTTTTTTAAATCAAATTCATGTTTTTTATTCAAAGTCAAGTTTTCATCAATATCAAATTTTTTCATCAAAGATATTCTTTATTCATCAAAGTCTCTTCCATCAAAGTCGGTTTTTAATCAAAATAATTTTTTTCATTAAATTAATTTTTCTCATTCAAGTCTGATTTTTATTCAAAATAATTTTCCATCAAATTTATTTTTCCCATTAAAGACTTCTTTTTTAAAAAAATTATAAGTCATGTTTTCATCAAAGTCAATTTTTTCATCAAACATATTTTTCCTTCATCAAAGTCATTTTTTCATTAAAGTTATTTTTTTCATTCAAGCCATTTTTCTCATCAAAGTTATTTTTTTTCATCAAATTCTCTTTTTTAATCAAAGTTAGCTGTTTTCATCAAAAGTCATATTTTTTTTTATTCAAAGTCAAAGATGATATTTACAAAACTTTTCAACGATATTAAAGATGATATTTACAAAGCTTTACAAAGCTTTACAAAGCTTTACAAATGTTTACAAAATAATAAATATCTTGTAAATACCATCTTTAATAGATATTTATTACCTTTATTATTTTTGTAAAAGAAGTATTTTAATATTTGTAAATAGCTTGTAAATACCATCTTTAATAGATATTTAATCCTTTGTAAATATCATTATTTCATGTAGTGTAGGAGCAGGTTATATAAGGATTTCTTGGTCTCTACAGTTGGGAGTTGGTTCTATAAGGCTTTCTTGGTCTGTACATTTGGGAGCAGGTTATATAAGGTTTTCTTGGTCTGTACAGTTGAGAGCAGGTTCTATAAGGCTTTCTTGGTCTGTACAGTTGGGAGCAGGTTCTATAAGGCTTTCTTGGCCTGTACATTTGGGAGCAGGTTATATAAGGTTTTCTTGGTCTGTACAGTTGGGAGCAGGTTCTATAAGGCTTTCTTGGCCTGTACAGTTAGGAGCAGGTTATATAAGGATTTCTTGGTCTGTACAGTTGGGAGTTGGTTCTATAAGGCTTTCTTGGTCTGTACAGCTGGGAGCAGGTTCTATAAGGCTTTCTTGGCCTGTACAGTTGGGAGCAGGTTCTATAAGGCTTTCTTGGTCTGTACAGTTGGGAGCAGGTTCTATATACAGTAGGGAGCAAGTTCTATATACAGTAGGGAGCAGGTTCTATATGGCTGTCTTGGTCTGTACAGTTGGGAGCAGGTTCTATAAGGATTTCTTGGTCTGTACAGATGGGAGCAGGTTCTATAAGGCTTTCTTGGTCTGTACAGTTGGGAGCAGGTTCAATAAGGCCTTCTTGGCCTGTACATTTGGGAGCAGGTTCTATAAGGCTTTCTTGGTCTGTACAGTTGGGAGCAGGTTCTATAAGGCTTTCTTGGTCTGTACAGTTGGGAGCAGGTTCTATATACAGTAGGGAGCAAGTTCTATATACAGTAGGGAGCAGGTTCTATAAGGCTTTCTTGGCCTGTACATTTGGGAGCAGGTTCTATAAGGCTTTCTTGGCCTGTACAGATAGGAGCAGGTTCTATAAGGATTTCTTGGTCTGTACAGTTGGGAGCAGGTTCTATAAGGCTTTCTTGGTCTGGACAGTTAGGAGCAGGTTCTATATGGCTTTCTTGGTTTGTACAGTTGGGAGTTGGTTCTATTAGGCTTTCTTGGCCTGTACATTTGGGAGTTGGTTCTATAAGGCTTTCTTGGCCTGTACAGTTGGGAGTTGGTTCTATAAGGATTTCTTGGTCTGTACAGTTGGGAGTTGGTTCTATAAGGATTTCTTGGTATGTACAGTTGGGAGTTGGTTCTATAAGGCTTTCTTGGCCTGTACAGTTAGGAGCAGGTTCTATAAGGATGTCTTGGTCTGTACAGTTGGGAGTTGGTTCTATAAGGATTTCTTGGTCTGTACAGTTGGGAGTTGGTTCTATAAGGCTTTCTTGGCCTGTACAGTTGGGAGCAGGTTCTAGAAGGCTTTCTTGGTCTGTACAGTTGGGAGCAGGTTATATAAGGCTTTCTTGGTCTGTACAGTTGGGATCAGGTTCTATAAGGCTTTCTTGGTCTGTACAGTTGGGAGCAGGTTATATAAGGATTTCTTGGTCTGTACAGTTAGGAGCAGGTTATATAAGGCTTTCTTGGTCTACACAGTTGGGAGCAGGTTCTATAAGGATTTCTTGGTCTGTACGGTTGGGAGCAGGTTCTATAAGGATTTCTTAGTCTGTACAGTTGGGAGTTGGTTCTATAAGGCTTTCTTGGTCTGTACAGTTAGGAGAAGGTTCTATAAGGCTTTCTTGGTCTGTACAGTTGGGAGCAGGTTATATAAGGCTTTCTTGGTCTGTACAGTTAGGAGCAGGTTATATAAGGCTTTCTTGGTCTAAACAGTTGGGAGCAGGTTCTATAAGGCTTTCTTGGTCTGTACAGTTGGGAGCAGGTTCTATAAGGATTTCTTGGTCTGTACAGATAGGAGCAGGTTCTATAAGGATTTCTTGGTCTGGACAGTTGGGAGCAGGTTCTATAAGGCTTTCTTGGTCTGGACAGTTTGGAGCAGGTTCTAGAAGGCTTTATTGGTCTGTACAGTTGGGAGCAGGTTATATAAGGCTTTCTTGGTCTGTACAGTTGGGATCAGGTTCTATAAGGCTTTCTTGGTCTGTACAGTTGGGAGCAGGTTATATAAGGATTTCTTGGTCTGTACAGTTAGGAGCAGGTTATATAAGGCTTTCTTGGTCTATACAGTTGGGAGCAGGTTCTATAAGGATTTCTTGGTCTGTACGGTAGGGAGCAGGTTCTATAAGGAGTTCTTGGTCTGTACAGTTGGGAGTTGGTTCTATAAGGCTTTCTTGGTCTGTACAGTTAGGAGCAGGTTCTATAAGGCTTTCTTGGTCTGTACAGTTGGGAGCAGGTTATATAAGGCTTTTTGGTCTGTACAGTTAGGAGCAGGTTATATAAGGCTTTCTTGGTCTAAACAGTTGGGAGCAGGTTCTATAAGGCTTTCTTGGTCTGTACAGTTGGGAGCAGGTTCTATAAGGATTTCTTGGTCTGTACAGATAGGAGCAGGTTTTATAAGGATTTCTTGGTCTGTACAGTTGGGAGCAGGTTCTATAAGGCTTTCTTGGTCTGGACAGTTAGGAGCAGGTTCTATATGGCTTTCTTGGTTTGTACAGTTGGGAGTTGGTTCTATAAGGCTTTCTTGGCCTGTACATTTGGGAGTTGGTTCTATAAGGCTTTCTTGGCCTGTACAGTTGGGAGTTGGTTCTATAAGGATTTCTTGGTCTGTACAGTTGGGAGTTGGTTCTATAAGGATTTCTTGGTATGTACAGTTGGGAGTTGGTTCTATAAGGCTTTCTTGGTCTGGACAGTTAGGAGCAGGTTCTATATGGCTTTCTTGGTTTGTACAGTTGGGAGTTGGTTCTATAAGGCTTTCTTGGCCTGTACATTTGGGAGTTGGTTCTATAAGGCTTTCTTGGCCTGTACAGTTGGGAGTTGGTTCTAGAAGGCTTTCTTGGTCTGTACAGTTGGGAGCAGGTTATATAAGGCTTTCTTGGTCTGTACAGTTGGGATCAGGTTCTATAAGGCTTTCTTGGTCTGTACAGTTAGGAGCAGGTTCTATAAGGATGTCTTGGTCTGTACAGTTGGGAGTTGGTTCTATAAGGATTTCTTGGTCTGTACAGTTGGGAGTTGGTTCTATAAGGCTTTCTTGGCCTGTACAGTTGGGAGCAGGTTCTAGAAGGCTTTCTTGGTCTGTACAGTTGGGAGCAGGTTATATAAGGCTTTCTTGGTCTGTACAGTTGGGATCAGGTTCTATAAGGCTTTCTTGGTCTGTACAGTTGGGAGCAGGTTATATAAGGATTTCTTGGTCTGTACAGTTAGGAGCAGGTTATATAAGGCTTTCTTGGTCTATACAGTTGGGAGCAGGTTCTATAAGGATTTCTTGGTCTGTACGGTTGGGAGCAGGTTCTATAAGGATTTCTTGGTCTGTACAGTTGGGAGTTGGTTCTATAAGGCTTTCTTGGTCTGTACAGTTAGGAGCAGGTTCTATAAGGCTTTCTTGGTCTGTACAGTTGGGAGCAGGTTATATAAGGCTTTCTTGGTCTGTACAGTTAGGAGCAGGTTATATAAGGCTTTCTTGGTCTAAACAGTTGGGAGCAGGTTCTATAAGGCTTTCTTGGTCTGTACAGTTGGGAGCAGGTTCTATAAGGATTTCTTGGTCTGTACAGTTGGGAGCAGGTTCTATAAGGCTTTCTTGGTCTGTACAGTTGGTAGCAGGTTATATAAGGCTTTCTTGGTCTGTACAGTTGGGATCAGGTTCTATAAGGCTTTCTTGGTCTGTACAGTTTGGAGCAGGTTATATAAGGCTTTCTTGGTCTGTACAGTTAGGAGCAGGTTATATAAGGCTTTCTTGGTCTATACAGTTGGGAGCAGGTTCTATAAGGATTTCTTAGTCTGTACAGTTGGGAGCAGGTTCTATAAGGATTTCTTGGTCTGTACAGTTGGGAGCAAGGTTCTATAAGGCTTTCTTGGTCTGTACAGTTAGGAGCAGGTTCTATAAGGCTTTCTTGGTCTGTACAATTGGGAGCAGGTTATATAAGGCTTTTTTGGTCTGTACAGTTAGGAGCAGGTTATATAAGGCTTTCTTGGTCTAAACAGTTGGGAGCAGGTTCTATAAGGCTTTCTTGGTCTGTACAGTTGGGAGCAGGTTCTATAAGGATTTCTTGGTCTGTACAGTTGGGAGCAGGTTCTATAAGGCTTTCTTGGTCTGTACAGTTGGGAGCAGGTTCTATTAGGCTTTCTTGGCCTGAACAGTTGGGAGTTGGTTCTATAAGGCTTTCTTGGTCTGATCAGTTGGGAGCAGGTTCTATAAGGCTTTCTTGGCCTGTACAGTTGGGAGTTGGTTCTATAAGGCTTTCTTGGTCTCTACAGTTAGGAGCAGGTTCTATAAGGCTTTCTTGGTCTGTACAGTTGGGAGCAGGTTCTATAAGGATTTCGTGGTCTGTACAGTTGGGAGCAGGTTCTATAAGGCTTTCTTGGTCTGTACAGTTGGGAGCAGGTTACATAAGGCTTTCTTGGCCTGTACAGTTAGGAGCAGGTTCTATAAGGCTTTCTTGGTCTGTACAGTTGGGAGCAGGTTCTATAAGGATTTCTTGGTCTGTACAGTTAGGAGCAGGTTCTATAAGGCTTTCTTGGTCTGGACAGTTAGGAGCAGGTTCTATATGGCTTTCTTGGTTTGTACAGTTGGGAGTTGGTTCTATAAGGCTTTCTTGGCCTGTACATTTGGGAGTTGGTTCTATAAGGCTTTCTTGGCCTGTACAGTTGGGAGTTGGTTCTATAAGGATTTCTTGGTCTGTACAGTTGGGAGTTGGTTCTATAAGGATTTCTTGGTATGTACAGTTGGGAGTTGGTTCTATAAGGCTTTCTTGGCCTGTACAGTTAGGAGCAGGTTCTATAAGGATGTCTTGGTCTGTACAGTTGGGAGTTGGTTCTATGAGGATTTCTTGGTCTGTACAGTTGGGAGTTGGTTCTATAAGGCTTTCTTGGCCTGTACAGTTGGGAGCAGGTTCTAGAAGGCTTTCTTGGTCTGTACAGTTGGGAGTTGGTTCTATAAGGCTTTCTTGGCCTGTACAGTTAGGAGCAGGTTCTATAAGGATGTCTTGGTCTGTACAGTTGGGAGTTGGTTCTATGAGGATTTCTTGGTCTGTACAGTTGGGAGTTGGTTCTATAAGGCTTTCTTGGCCTGTACAGTTGGGAGCAGGTTCTAGAAGGCTTTCTTGGTCTATACAGTTGGGAGCAGGTTATATAAGGCTTTCTTGGTCTGTACAGTTGGGATCAGGTTCTATAAGGCTTTCTTGGTCTGTACAGTTGGGAGCAGGTTATATAAGGATTTCTTGGTCTGTACAGTTAGGAGCAGGTTATATAAGGCTTTCTTGGTCTATACAGTTGGGAGCAGGTTCTATAAGGATTTCTTGGTCTGTACGGTTGGGAGCAGGTTCTATAAGGATTTCTTGGTCTGTACAGTTGGGAGTTGGTTCTATAAGGCTTTCTTGGTCTGTACAGTTAGGAGCAGGTTCTATAAGGCTTTCTTGGTCTGTACAGTTGGGAGCAGGTTATATAAGGCTTTCTTGGTCTGTACAGTTAGGAGCAGGTTATATAAGGCTTTCTTGGTCTAAACAGTTGGGAGCAGGTTATATAAGGCTTTCTTGGTCTGTACAGTTGGGAGCAGGTTCTATAAGGATTTCTTGGTCTGTACAGTTGGGAGCAGGTTCTATAAGGCTTTCTTGGTCTGTACAGTTGGTAGCAGGTTCTATAAGGCTTTCTTGGTCTGTACAGTTGGGAGCAGGTTATATAAGGCTTTCTTGGTCTGTACAGTTAGGAGCAGGTTATATAAGGCTTTCTTGGTCTAAACAGTTGGGAGCAGGTTCTATAAGGCTTTCTTGGTCTGTACAGTTGGGAGCAGGTTCTATAAGGATGTCTTGGTCTGTACAGTTGGGAGCAGGTTCTATAAGGCTTTCTTGGTCTGTACAGTTGGTAGCAGGTTATATAAGGCTTTCTTGGTCTGTACAGTTGGGATCAGGTTCTATAAGGCTTTCTTGGTCTATACAGTTGGGAGCAGGTTATATAAGGCTTTTTTGGTCTGTACAGTTGGGAGTTGGTTCTATAAGGCTTTCTTGGCCTGTACAGTTAGGAGCAGGTTCTATAAGGATGTCTTGGTCTGTACAGTTGGGAGTTGGTTCTATGAGGATTTCTTGGTCTGTACAGTTAGGAGTTGGTTCTATAAGGCTTTCTTGGCCTGTACAGTTGGGAGCAGGTTCTAGAAGGCTTTCTTGGTCTATACAGTTGGGAGCAGGTTATATAAGGCTTTCTTGGTCTGTACAGTTGGGATCAGGTTCTATAAGGCTTTCTTGGTCTGTACAGTTGGGAGCAGGTTATATAAGGATTTCTTGGTCTGTACGGTTAGGAGCAGGTTATATAAGGCTTTCTTGGTCTATACAGTTGGGAGCAGGTTCTATAAGGATTTCTTGGTCTGTACGGTTGGGAGCAGGTTCTATAAGGATTTCTTGGTCTGTACAGTTGGGAGTTGGTTCTATAAGGCTTTCTTGGTCTGTACAGTTAGGAGCAGGTTCTATAAGGCTTTCTTGGTCTGTACAGTTGGGAGCAGGTTATATAAGGCTTTCTTGGTCTGTACAGTTGGGAGCAGGTTATATAAGGCTTTCTTGGTCTGTACAGTTAGGAGCAGGTTATATAAGGCTTTCTTGGTCTAAACAGTTGGGAGCAGGTTCTATAAGGCTTTCTTGGTCTGTACAGTTGGGAGCAGGTTCTATAAGGATGTCTTGTTCTGTACAGTTGGGAGCAGGTTCTATAAGGCTTTCTTGGTCTGTACAGTTGGTAGCAGGTTATATAAGGCTTTCTTGGTCTGTACAGTTGGGATCAGGTTCTATAAGGCTTTCTTGGTCTATACAGTTGGGAGCAGGTTATATAAGGCTTTTTTGGTCTGTACAGTTAGGAGCAGGTTATATAAGGCTTTCTTGGTCTGTACAGTTAGGAGCAGGTTATATAAGGCTTTCTTGGTCTATACAGTTGGGAGCAGGTTATATAAGGCTTTCTTGGTCTAAACAGTTGGGAGCAGGTTCTATAAGGCTTTCTTGGTCTGTACAGTTGGGAGCAGGTTCTATAAGGATGTCTTGTTCTGTACAGTTGGGAGCAGGTTCTATAAGGCTTTCTTGGTCTGTACAGTTGGTAGCAGGTTATATAAGGCTTTCTTGGTCTGTACAGTTGGGATCAGGTTCTATAAGGCTTTCTTGGTCTATACAGTTGGGAGCAGGTTATATAAGGCTTTTTTGGTCTGTACAGTTAGGAGCAGGTTATATAAGGCTTTCTTGGTCTGTACAGTTAGGAGCAGGTTATATAAGGCTTTCTTGGTCTATACAGTTGGGAGCAGGTTATATAAGGCTTTTTTGGTCTGTACAGTTGGGAGTTGGTTCTATAAGGCTTTCTTGGCCTGTACAGTTAGGAGCAGGTTCTATAAGGATGTCTTGGTCTGTACAGTTGGGAGTTGGTTCTATGAGGATTTCTTGGTCTGTACAGTTGGGAGTTGGTTCTATAAGGCTTTCTTGGCCTGTACAGTTGGGAGCAGGTTCTAGAAGGCTTTCTTGGTCTATACAGTTGGGAGCAGGTTATATAAGGCTTTCTTGGTCTGTACAGTTGGGATCAGGTTCTATAAGGCTTTCTTGGTCTGTACAGTTGGGAGCAGGTTATATAAGGATTTCTTGGTCTGTACGGTTAGGAGCAGGTTATATAAGGCTTTCTTGGTCTATACAGTTGGGAGCAGGTTCTATAAGGATTTCTTGGTCTGTACGGTTGGGGGCAGGTTCTATAAGGATTTCTTGGTCTGTACAGTTGGGAGTTGGTTCTATAAGGCTTTCTTGGTCTGTACAGTTAGGATCAGGTTCTATAAGGCTTTCTTGGTCTGTACAGTTGGGAGCAGGTTATATAAGGCTTTCTTGGTCTGTACAGTTAGGAGCAGGTTATATAAGGCTTTCTTGGTCTAAACAGTTGGGAGCAGGTTATATAAGGCTTTCTTGGTCTGTACAGTTGGGAGCAGGTTCTATAAGGATTTCTTGGTCTGTACAGTTGGGAGCAGGTTCTATAAGGCTTTCTTGGTCTGTACAGTTGGTAGCAGGTTCTATAAGGCTTTCTTGGTCTGTACAGTTGGGAGCAGGTTATATAAGGCTTTCTTGGTCTGTACAGTTAGGAGCAGGTTATATAAGGCTTTCTTGGTCTAAACAGTTGGGAGCAGGTTCTATAAGGCTTTCTTGGTCTGTACAGTTGGTAGCAGGTTCTATAAGGATGTCTTGGTCTGTACAGTTGGGAGCAGGTTCTATAAGGCTTTCTTGGTCTGTACAGTTGGTAGCAGGTTATATAAGGCTTTCTTGGTCTGTACAGTTGGGATCAGGTTCTATAAGGCTTTCTTGGTCTATACAGTTGGGAGCAGGTTATATAAGGCTTTTTTGGTCTGTACAGTTAGGAGCAGGTTATATAAGGCTTTCTTGGTCTGTACAGTTAGGAGCAGGTTATATAAGGCTTTCTTGGTCTAAACAGTTGGGAGCAGGTTCTATAAGGATTTCTTGGTCTGTACAGTTGGGAGCAGGTTCTATAAGGATTTCTTGGTCTGTACAGTTGGGAGCAGGTTCTTTAAGGATTTCTTGGTCTGTACAGTTGGGAGCAGGTTCTATAAGGCTTTCTTGGTCTGATCAGTTGGGAGCAGGTTCTATAAGCCTTTCTTGGCCTGTACAGTTGGGAGTTGGTTCTACAAGGCTTTCTTGGTCTCTACAGTTAGGAGCAGGTTCTATAAGGCTTTCTTGGTCTGTACAGTTGGGAGCAGGTTCTATAAGGATTTCGTGGTCTGTACAGTTGGGAGCAGGTTCTATAAGGCTTTCTTGGTCTGTACAGTTAGGAGCAGGTTATATAAGGCTTTCTTGGCCTGTACAGTTAGGAGCAGGTTCTATAAGGATGTCTTGGTCTGTACAGTTGGGAGTTGGTTCTATAAGGATTTCTTGGTCTGTACAGTTGGGAGTTGGTTCTATAAGGCTTTCTTGGCCTGTACAGTTGGGAGCAGGTTCTAGAAGGCTTTCTTGGTCTGTACAGTTGGGAGCAGGTTATATAAGGCTTTCTTGGTCTGTACAGTTGGGATCAGGTTCTATAAGGCTTTCTTGGTCTGTACAGTTGGGAGCAGGTTATATAAGGATTTCTTGGTCTGTACAGTTAGGTGCATGTTATATAAGGCTTTCTTGGTCTATACAGTTGGGAGCAGGTTCTATAAGGATTTCTTGGTCTGTACGGTTGGGAGCAGGTTCTATAAGGATTTCTTGGTCTGTACAGTTGGGAGTTGGTTCTATAAGGCTTTCTTGGTCTGTACAGTTAGGAGCAGGTTCTATAAGGCTTTCTTGGTCTGTACAGTTGGGAGCAGGTTATATAAGGCTTTCTTGGTCTGTACAGTTAGGAGCAGGTTATATAAGGCTTTCTTGGTCTAAACAGTTGGGAGCAGGTTATATAAGGCTTTCTTGGTCTGTACAGTTGGGAGCAGGTTCTATAAGGATTTCTTGGTCTGTACAGTTGGGAGCAGGTTCTATAAGGCTTTCTTGGTCTGTACAGTTGGTAGCAGGTTATATAAGGCTTTCTTGGTCTGTACAGTTGGGATCAGGTTCTATAAGGCTTTCTTGGTCTGTACAGTTTGGAGCAGGTTATATAAGGCTTTCTTGGTCTCTACAGTTAGGAGCAGGTTATATAAGGCTTTCTTGGTCTATACAGTTGGGAGCAGGTTCTATAAGGATTTCTTGGTCTGTACAGTTGGGAGCAGGTTCTATAAGGATTTCTTGGTCTGTACAGTTGGGAGTTGGTTCTATAAGGCTTTCTTGGTCTGTACAGTTAGGAGCAGGTTCTATAAGGCTTTCTTGGTCTGTACAGTTGGGAGCAGGTTATATAAGGCTTTCTTGGTCTGTACAGTTAGGAGCAGGTTATATAAGGCTTTCTTGGTCTAAACAGTTGGGAGCAGGTTCTATAAGGCTTTCTTGGTCTGTACAGTTGGGAGCAGGTTCTATAAGGATTTCTTGGTCTGTACAGTTGGGAGCAGGTTCTATAAGGCTTTCTTGGTCTGTACAGTTGGTAGCAGGTTATATAAGGCTTTCTTGGTCTGTACAGTTGGGATCAGGTTCTATAAGGCTTTCTTGGTCTATACAGTTGGGAGCAGGTTATATAAGGCTTTTTTGGTCTGTACAGTTAGGAGCAGGTTCTATAAGGCTTTCTTAGTCTGTACAGTTGGGAGCAGGTTATATAAGGCTTTCTTGGTCTGTACAGTTAGGAGCAGGTTATATAAGGCTTTCTTGGTCTAAACAGTTGGGAGCAGGTTCTATAAGGATTTCTTGGTCTGTACAGTTGGGAGCAGGTTCTATAAGGATTTCTTGGTCTGTACAATTGGGAGCAGGTTCTTTAAGGATTTCTTGGTCTGTACAGTTGGGAGCAGGTTCTATAAGGCTTTCTTGGTCTGATCAGTTGGGAGCAGGTTCTATAAGGCTTTCTTGGCCTGTACAGTTGGGAGTTGGTTCTACAAGGCTTTCTTGGTCTCTACAGTTAGGAGCAGGTTCTATAAGGCTTTCTTGGTCTGTACAGTTGGGAGCAGGTTCTATAAGGATTTCGTGGTCTGTACAGTTGGGAGCAGGTTCTATAAGGCTTTCTTGGTCTGTACAGTTAGGAGCAGGTTATATAAGGCTTTCTTGGCCTGTACAGTTAGGAGCAGGTTCTATAAGGATGTCTTGGTCTGTACAGTTGGGAGTTGGTTCTATAAGGATTTCTTGGTCTGTACAGTTGGTAGTTGGTTCTATAAGGCTTTCTTGGCCTGTACAGTTGGGAGCAGGTTCTAGAACGCTTTCTTGGTCTGTACAGTTGGGAGCAGGTTATATAAGGCTTTCTTGGTCTGTACAGTTGGGATCAGGTTCTATAAGGCTTTCTTGGTCTGTACAGTTGGGAGCAGGTTATATAAGGATTTCTTGGTCTGTACAGTTAGGAGCAGGTTATATAAGGCTTTCTTGGTCTATACAGTTGGGAGCAGGTTCTATAAGGCTTTCTTGGTCTGTACAGTTGGGAGCAGGTTATATAAGGCTTTCTTGGTCTGTACAGTTAGGAGCAGGTTATATAAGGCTTTCTTGGTCTAAACAGTTGGGAGCAGGTTATATAAGGCTTTCTTGGTCTGTACAGTTGGGAGCAGGTTCTATAAGGATTTCTTGGTCTGTACAGTTGGGAGCAGGTTCTATAAGGCTTTCTTGGTCTGTACAGTTGGTAGCAGGTTATATAAGGCTTTCTTGGTCTGTACAGTTGGGATCAGGTTCTATAAGGCTTTCTTGGTCTGTACAGTTTGGAGCAGGTTATATAAGGCTTTCTTGGTCTCTACAGTTAGGAGCAGGTTATATAAGGCTTTCTTGGTCTATACAGTTGGGAGCAGGTTCTATAAGGATTTCTTGGTCTGTACAGTTGGGAGCAGGTTCTATAAGGCTTTCTTGGTCTGTACAGTTGGGAGCAGGTTATATAAGGCTTTCTTGGTCTGTACAGTTAGGAGCAGGTTATATAAGGCTTTCTTGGTCTAAACAGTTGGGAGCAGGTTCTATAAGGCTTTCTTGGTCTGTACAGTTGGGAGCAGGTTCTATAAGGATTTCTTGGTCTGTACAGTTGGGAGCAGGTTCTATAAGGCTTTCTTGGTCTGTACAGTTGGTAGCAGGTTATATAAGGCTTTCTTGGTCTGTACAGTTGGGATCAGGTTCTATAAGGCTTTCTTGGTCTATACAGTTGGGAGCAGGTTATATAAGGCTTTTTTGGTCTGTACAGTTAGGAGCAGGTTCTATAAGGCTTTCTTAGTCTGTACAGTTGGGAGCAGGTTATATAAGGCTTTCTTGGTCTGTACAGTTAGGAGCAGGTTATATAAGGCTTTCTTGGTCTAAACAGTTGGGAGCAGGTTCTATAAGGATTTCTTGGTCTGTACAGTTGGGAGCAGGTTCTATAAGGATTTCTTGGTCTGTACAATTGGGAGCAGGTTCTTTAAGGATTTCTTGGTCTGTACAGTTGGGAGCAGGTTCTATAAGGCTTTCTTGGTCTGATCAGTTGGGAGTTGGTTCTATAAGGCTTTCTTGGCCTGTACAGTTGGGAGTTGGTTCTACAAGGCTTTCTTGGTCTCTACAGTTAGGAGCAGGTTCTATAAGGCTTTCTTGGTCTGTACAGTTGGGAGCAGGTTCTATAAGGATTTCGTGGTCTGTACAGTTGGGAGCAGGTTCTATAAGGCTTTCTTGGTCTGTACAGTTAGGAGCAGGTTATATAAGGCTTTCTTGGCCTGTACAGTTAGGAGCAGGTTCTATAAGGATGTCTTGGTCTGTACAGTTGGGAGTTGGTTCTATAAGGATTTCTTGGTCTGTACAGTTGGGAGTTGGTTCTATAAGGCTTTCTTGGTCTGTACAGTTAGGAGCAGGTTCTATAAGGCTTTCTTGGTCTGTACAGTTGTGAGCAGGTTATATAAGGCTTTCTTGGTCTGTACAGTTAGGAGCAGGTTATATAAGGATTTCTTGGTCTAAACAGTTGGGAGCAGGTTCTATAAGGATTTCTTGGTCTGTACAGTTGGGAGCAGGTTCTATAAGGATTTCTTGGTCTGTACAGTTGGGAGCAGGTTCTTTAAGGATTTCTTGGTCTGTACAGTTGGGAGCAGGTTCTATAAGGCTTTCTTGGCCTGTACAGTTGGGAGTTGGTTCTATAAGGCTTTTTTGGTCTGATCAGTTGGGAGCAGGTTCTATAAGGCTTTCTTGGCCTGTACAGTTGGGAGTTGGTTCTATAAGGCTTTCTTGGTCTCTACAGTTAGGAGCAGGTTCTATAAGGCTTTCTTGGTCTGTACAGTTGGGAGCAGGTTCTATAAGGATTTCGTGGTGTGTACAGTTGGGAGCAGGTTCTATAAGGCTTTCTTGGTCTGTACAGTTGGGAGCAGGTTCTATAAGGCTTTCTTGGTCTGTACAGTTGGGAGCAGGTTATAAAAGGCTTTCTTGGCCTGTACAGTTAGGAGCAGGTTCTATAAGGATGTCTTGGTCTGTACAGTTGGGAGTTGGTTCTATAAGGATGTCTTGGTCTGTACAGTTGGGAGTTGGTTCTATAAGGCTTTCTTGGTCTGTACAGTTGGGAGCAGGTTCTAGAAGGCTTTCTTGGTCTGTACAGTTGGGATCAGGTTCTATAAGGCTTTCTTGGTCTGTACAGTTGGGAGCAGGTTATATAAGGATTTCTTGGTCTGTACAGTTGGGAGCAGGTTCTATAAGGCTTTCTTGGTCTGTACAGTTGGTAGCAGGTTATATAAGGCTTTCTTGGTCTGTACAGTTGGGATCAGGTTCTATAAGGCTTTCTTGGTCTGTACAGTTTGGAGCAGGTTATATAAGGCTTTCTTGGTCTGTACAGTTAGGAGCAGGTTATATAAGGCTTTCTTGGTCTATACAGTTGGGAGCAGGTTCTATAAGGATTTCTTGGTCTGTACAGTTGGGAGCAGGTTCTATAAGGATTTCTTGGTCTGTACAGTTGGGAGTTGGTTCTATAAGGCTTTCTTGGTCTGTACAGTTAGGAGCAGGTTTTATAAGGCTTTCTTGGTCTGTACAGTTGGGAGCAGGTTCTATAAGGCTTTCTTGGTCTGTACAGTTAGGAGCAGGTTATATAAGGCTTTCTTGGTCTAAACAGTTGGGAGCAGGTTCTATAAGGCTTTCTTGGTCTGTACAGTTGGGAGCAGGTTCTATAAGGATTTCTTGGTCTGTACAGTTGGGAGCAGGTTCTTTAAGGATTTCTTGGTCTGTACAGTTGGGAGCAGGTTCTATAAGGATTTCTTGGTCTGTACAGTTGGGAGCAGGTTCTATAAGGCTTTCTTGGTCTGTACAGTTGGGAGCAGGTTCTATAAGGATTTCTTGGTCTGTACAGTTGGGAGCAGGTTCTTTAAGGATTTCTTGGTCTGTACAGTTGGGAGCAGGTTCTATAAGGCTTTCTTGGCCTGTACAGTTGGGAGTTGGTTCTATAAGGCTTTCTTGGTCTGATCAGTTGGGAGCAGGTTCTATAAGGCTTTCTTGGCCTGTACAGTTGGGAGTTGGTTCTATAAGGCTTTCTTGGTCTCTACAGTTAGGAGCAGGTTCTATAAGGCTTTCTTGGTCTGTACAGTTGGGAGCAGGTTCTATAAGGGTTTCGTGGTGTGTACAGTTGGGAGCAGGTTCTATAAGGCTTTCTTGGTCTGTACAGTTGGGAGCAGGTTCTATAAGGCTTTCTTGGTCTGTACAGTTGGGAGCAGGTTATAAAAGGCTTTCTTGGCCTGTACAGTTAGGAGCAGGTTCTATAAGGATGTCTTGGTCTGTACAGTTGGGAGTTGGTTCTATAAGGATGTCTTGGTCTGTACAGGTGGGAGTTGGGTCTATAAGGCTTTCTTGGTCTGTACAGTTGGGAGCAGGTTCTAGAAGGCTTTCTTGGTCTGTACAGTTGGGATCAGGTTCTATAAGGCTTTCTTGGTCTGTACAGTTGGGAGCAGGTTATATAAGGATTTCTTGGTCTGTACAGTTGGGAGCAGGTTATATAAGGCTTTCTTGGTCTATACAGTTGGGGAGCAGGTTCTATAAGGATTTCTTGGTCTGTACAGTTGGGAGCAGGTTCTATAAGGATTTCTTGGTCTGTACAGTTGGGAGATGGTTCTATAAGGCTTTCTTGGTCTGTACAGTTAGGAGCAGGTTCTATAAGGCTTTCTTGGTCTGTACAGTTGTGAGCAGGTTATATAAGGCTTTCTTGGTCTGTACAGTTAGGAGCAGGTTATATAAGGCTTTCTTGGTCTAAACAGTTGGGAGGAGGTTCTATAAGGATTTCTTGGTCTGTACAGTTGGGAGCAGGTTCTATAAGGATTTCTTGGTCTGTACAGATGGGAGCAGGTTCTTTAAGGATTTCTTGGTCTGTACAGTTGGGAGCAGGTTCTATAAGGCTTTCTTGGCCTGTACAGTTGGGAGTTGGTTCTATAAGGCTTTCTTGGTCTGATCAGTTGCAAGCAGGTTCTATAAGGCTTTCTTGGCCTGTACAATTGGGAGTTGGTTCTATAAGGCTTTCTTGGCCTGTACAGTTGGGAGTTGGTTCTATAAGGCTTTCTTGGTCTCTACAGTTAGGAGCAGGTTCTATAAGGCTTTCTTGGTCTGTACAGTTGGGAGCAGGTTCTATAAGGATTTCGTGGTGTGTACAGTTGGGAGCAGGTTCTATAAGGCTTTCTTGGTCTGTACAGTTGGGAGCAGGTTCTATAAGGCTTTCTTGGTCTGTACAGTTGGGAGCAGGTTATAAAAGGCTTTCTTGGCCTGTACAGTTAGGAGCAGGTTCTATAAGGATGTCTTGGTCTGTACAGTTGGGAGTTGGTTCTATAAGGATGTCTTGGTCTGTACAGTTGGGAGTTGGTTCTATAAGGCTTTCTTGGTCTGTACAGTTGGGAGCAGGTTCTAGAAGGCTTTCTTGGTCTGTACAGTTGGGATCAGGTTCTATAAGGCTTTCTTGGTCTGTACAGTTGGGAGCAGGTTATATAAGGATTTCTTGGTCTGTACAGTTGGGAGCAGGTTATATAAGGCTTTCTTGGTCTATACAGTTGGGGAGCAGGTTCTATAAGGATTTCTTGGTCTGTACAGTTAGGAGCAGGTTCTATAAGGATTTCTTGGTCTGTACAGTTGGGAGTTGGTTCTATAAGGCTTTCTTGGTCTGTACAGTTAGGAGCAGGTTCTATAAGGCTTTCTTGGTCTGTACAGTTGTGAGCAGGTTATATAAGGCTTTCTTGGTCTGTACAGTTAGGAGCAGGTTATATAAGGCTTTCTTGGTCTAAACAGTTGGGAGCAGGTTCTATAAGGATTTCTTGGTCTGTACAGTTGGGAGCAGGTTCTATAAGGATTTCTTGGTCTGTACAGTTGGGAGCAGGTTCTTTAAGGATTTCTTGGTCTGTACAGTTGGGAGCAGGTTCTATAAGGCTTTCTTGGCCTGTACAGTTGGGAGTTGGTTTTATAAGGCTTTCTTGGTCTGATCAGTTGCAAGCAGGTTCTATAAGGCTTTCTTGGCCTGTACAAGTGGGAGTTGGTTCTATAAGGCTTTCTTGGTCTGTACAGTTGTGAGCAGGTTATATAAGGCTTTCTTGGTCTGTACAGTTAGGAGCAGGTTCTATAAGGCTTTCTTGGTCTGTACAGTTGGGAGCAGGTTCTATAAGGATTTCGTGGTCTGTACAGTTGGGAGCAGGTTCTATAAGGCTTTCTTGGTCTGTACAGTTGGGAACAGGTTCTATAAGGCTTTCTTGGTCTGTACAGTTAGGAGCAGGTTATATAAGGCTTTCTTGGCCTGTACAGTTGGGAGTTGGTTCTATAAGGCTTTCTTGGTATGTACAGTTGGGAGTTGGTTTTAAAAGGCTATCTTGGCCTGTACAGTTGGGACCAGGTTCTATAAGGCTTTCTTGGTCTGTACAGTTGGGAGCAGGTTATATAAGGCTTTCTTGGTCTGTACAGTTGGGATCAGGTTCTATAAGGCTTTCTTGGTCTGTACAGTTTGGAGCAGGTTATATAAGGCTTTCTTGGTCTGTACAGTTAGGAGCAGGTTATATCAGGCTTTCTTGGTCTATACAGTTGGGATTAGGTTCTATTAGGAGTTCTTGGTCTGTACAGTTGGGAGCAGGTTCTATATGGATTTCTTGGTCTGTACAGTTGGGAGTTGGTTCTATAAGGCTTTCTTGGTCTGTACATTTGGGAGTAGGTTATATACGGTTTTCTTGGTCTGTACAGTTAGGAGCAGGTTATATCAGGCTTTCTTGGTCTATACAGTTGGGAGCAGGTTCTATAAGGCTTTCGTGGCCTGTACAGTTAGGAGCAGGTTATATAAGGATTTCTTGGTCTGTACAGTTGGGAGTTGGTTCTATAAGGCTTTCTTGGTCTGTACATTTGGGAGCAGGTTATATAAGGTTTTCTTGGTCTGTACAGTTGGGATCAGGTTCTATAAGGCTTTATTGGTCTGTACAGTTTGGAGCAGGTTATATAAGGCTTTTTTGGTCTGTACAGTTAGGAGCAGGTTATATAAGGCTTTCTTGGTCTATACAGTTAGGAGCAGGTTCTATAAGGATTTCTTGGTCTTTACAGTTGGGAGCAGGTTCTATAAGGATTTCTTGGTCTTTACAGTTGGGAGTTGGTTCTATAAGGCTTTCTTGGTCTGTACAGTTAGGAGCAGGTTCTATAAGGCTTTCTTGGTCTGTACAGTTGGGAGCAGGTTCTATAAGGCTTTCTTGGTCTGTACAGTTAGGAGCAGGTTATATAAGGCTTTCTTGGTCTAAACAGTTGGGAGCAGGTTCTATAAGGATTTCTTGGTCTGTACAGTTGGGAGCAGGTTCTATGAGGATTTATTGGTCTGTACAGTTGGGAGCAGGTTCTTTAAGGATTTCTTGGTCTGTACAGTTGGGAGCAGGTTCTATAAGGCTTTCTTGGCCTGAACAGTTGGGAGTTGGTTCTATAAGGCTTTCTTGGTCTGATCAGTTGGGAGCAGGTTCTATAAGGCTTTCTTGGCCTGTACAGTTGGGAGTTGGTTCTATAAGGCTTTCTTGGTCTCTACAGTTAGGAGCAGGTTCTATAAGGCTTTCTTGGTCTGTACAGTTGGGAGCAGGTTCTATAAGGATTTCGTGGTCTGTACAGTTGGGAGCAGGTTCTATAAGGCTTTCTTGGTCTGTACAGTTAGGAGCAGGTTATATAAGGCTTTCTTGGTCTGTACAGTTAGGAGCAGGTTCTATAAGGATGTCTTGGTCTGTACAGTTGGGAGTTGGTTCTATAAGGATTTCTTGGTCTGTACAGTTGGGAGTTGGTTCTATAAGGCTTTCTTGGCCTGTACAGTTGGGAGCAGGTTCTGGAAGGCTTTCTTGGTCTCTACAGTTGGGAGCAAGTTATATAAGGCTTTCTTGGTCTGTACAGTTGGGAGCAGGTTCTATAAGGCTTTCTTGGTCTGTACAGTTGGGAGCAGGTTATAGAAGGATTTCTTGGTCTGTACAGTTAGGAGCAGGTTATATAAGGCTTTCTTGGTCTATAAAGTTGGGGAGCAGGTTCTATAAGGATTTCTTGGTCTGTACAGTTAGGAGCAGGTTATATAAGGCTTTCTTGGTCTAAACAGTTGGGAGCAGGTTCTATAAGGATTTCTTGGTCTGTACAGTTGGGAGCAGGTTCTATAAGGATTTCTTGGTCTGTACAGTTGGGAGCAGGTTCTTTAAGGATTTCTTTGTCTGTACAGTTGGGAGCAGGTTCTATAAGGCTTTCTTGGCCTGTACAGTTGGGAGTTGGTTCTATAAGGCTTTCTTGGCCTGTAGAGTTGCAAGCAGGTTCTATAAGGCTTTCTTGGTCTGTACAGTTAGGAGCAGGTTATATAAGGCTTTCTTGGTCTAAACAGTTGGGAGCAGGTTCTATAAGGATTTCTTGGTCTGTACAGTTGGGAGCAGGTTCTATAAGGATTTCTTGGTCTGTACAGTTGGGAGCAGGTTCTTTAAGGATTTCTTTGTCTGTACAGTTGGGAGCAGGTTCTATAAGGCTTTCTTGGCCTGTACAGTTGGGAGTTGGTTCTATAAGGCTTTCTTGGCCTGTAGAGTTGCAAGCAGGTTCTATAAGGCTTTCTTGGCCTGTACAGTTGGGAGTTGGTTCTATAAGGCTTTCTTGGTCTCTACAGTTAGGAGCAGGTTCTATAAGGATTTCGTGGTCTGTACAGTTGGGAGCAGGTTCTATAAGGATTTCGTGGTCTGTACAGTTGGGAGCAGGTTCTATAAGGCTTTCTTGGTCTGTACAGTTGGGAACAGGTTCTATAAGGCTTTCTTGGTCTGTACAGTTAGGAGCAGGTTATATAAGGCTTTCTTGGCCTGTACAGTTGGGAGTTGGTTCTATAAGGCTTTCTTGGTCTCTACAGTTGGGAGCAGGTTCTATAAGGCTTTCTTGGTCTGTACAGTTTGGAGCAGGTTCTATATGGATTTCTTGGTCTGTACAGTTGGGAGTTGGTTCTATAAGGCTTTCTTGGTCTGTACATTTGGGAGTAGGTTATATACGGTTTTCTTGGTCTGTACAGTTAGGAGCAGGTTATATCAGGCTTTCTTGGTCTATACAGTTGGGAGCAGGTTCTATAAGGCTTTCGTGGCCTGTACAGTTAGGAGCAGGTTATATAAGGATTTCTTGGTCTGTACAGTTGGGAGTTGGTTCTATAAGGCTTTCTTGGTCTGTACATTTGGGAGCAGGTTATATAAGGTTTTCTTGGTCTGTACAGTTGGGATCAGGTTCTATAAGGCTTTATTGGTCTGTACAGTTTGGAGCAGGTTATATAAGGCTTTTTTGGTCTGTACAGTTAGGAGCAGGTTATATAAGGCTTTCTTGGTCTATACAGTTAGGAGCAGGTTCTATAAGGATTTCTTGGTCTTTACAGTTGGGAGCAGGTTCTATAAGGATTTCTTGGTCTTTACAGTTGGGAGTTGGTTCTATAAGGCTTTCTTGGTCTGTACAGTTAGGAGCAGGTTCTATAAGGCTTTCTTGGTCTGTACAGTTGGGAGCAGGTTATATAAGGCTTTCTTGGTCTGTACAGTTAGGAGCAGGTTATATAAGGCTTTCTTGGTCTAAACAGTTGGGAGCAGGTTCTATAAGGATTTCTTGGTCTGTACAGTTGGGAGCAGGTTCTATGAGGATTTATTGGTCTGTACAGTTGGGAGCAGGTTCTTTAAGGATTTCTTGGTCTGTACAGTTGGGAGCAGGTTCTATAAGGCTTTCTTGGCCTGAACAGTTGGGAGTTGGTTCTATAAGGCTTTCTTGGTCTGATCAGTTGGGAGCAGGTTCTATAAGGCTTTCTTGGCCTGTACAGTTGGGAGTTGGTTCTATAAGGCTTTCTTGGTCTCTACAGTTAGGAGCAGGTTCTATAAGGCTTTCTTGGTCTGTACAGTTGGGAGCAGGTTCTATAAGGATTTCGTGGTCTGTACAGTTGGGAGCAGGTTCTATAAGGCTTTCTTGGTCTGTACAGTTAGGAGCAGGTTATATAAGGCTTTCTTGGCCTGTACAGTTAGGAGCAGGTTCTATAAGGATGTCTTGGTCTGTACAGTTGGGAGTTGGTTCTATAAGGATTTCTTGGTCTGTACAGTTGGGAGTTGGTTCTATAAGGCTTTCTTGGCCTGTACAGTTGGGAGCAGGTTCTGGAAGGCTTTCTTGGTCTCTACAGTTGGGAGCAAGTTATATAAGGCTTTCTTGGTCTGTACAGTTGGGATCAGGTTCTATAAGGCTTTCTTGGTCTGTACAGTTGGGAGCAGGTTATAGAAGGATTTCTTGGTCTGTACAGTTAGGAGCAGGTTATATAAGGCTTTCTTGGTCTATAAAGTTGGGGAGCAGGTTCTATAAGGATTTCTTGGTCTGTACAGTTAGGAGCAGGTTATATAAGGCTTTCTTGGTCTAAACAGTTGGGAGCAGGTTCTATAAGGATTTCTTGGTCTGTACAGTTGGGAGCAGGTTCTATAAGGATTTCTTGGTCTGTACAGTTGGGAGCAGGTTCTTTAAGGATTTCTTTGTCTGTACAGTTGGGAGCAGGTTCTATAAGGCTTTCTTGGCCTGTACAGTTGGGAGTTGGTTCTATAAGGCTTTCTTGGCCTGTAGAGTTGCAAGCAGGTTCTATAAGGCTTTCTTGGTCTGTACAGTTAGGAGCAGGTTATATAAGGCTTTCTTGGTCTAAACAGTTGGGAGCAGGTTCTATAAGGATTTCTTGGTCTGTACAGTTGGGAGCAGGTTCTATAAGGATTTCTTGGTCTGTACAGTTGGGAGCAGGTTCTTTAAGGATTTCTTTGTCTGTACAGTTGGGAGCAGGTTCTATAAGGCTTTCTTGGCCTGTACAGTTGGGAGTTGGTTCTATAAGGCTTTCTTGGCCTGTAGAGTTGCAAGCAGGTTCTATAAGGCTTTCTTGGCCTGTACAGTTGGGAGTTGGTTCTATAAGGCTTTCTTGGTCTCTACAGTTAGGAGCAGGTTCTATAAGGATTTCGTGGTCTGTACAGTTGGGAGCAGGTTCTATAAGGATTTCGTGGTCTGTACAGTTGGGAGCAGGTTCTATAAGGCTTTCTTGGTCTGTACAGTTGGGAACAGGTTCTATAAGGCTTTCTTGGTCTGTACAGTTAGGAGCAGGTTATATAAGGCTTTCTTGGCCTGTACAGTTGGGAGTTGCTTCTATAAGGCTTTCTTGGTATGTACAGTTGGGAGTTGGTTTTATAAGGCTATCTTGGCCTGTACAGTTGGGACCTGTTTCTATAAGGCTTTCTTGGTCTGTACAGTTGGGAGCAGGTTATATAAGGCTTTCTTGGTCTGTACAGTTAGGAGCAGGTTATATAAGGCTTTCTTGGTCTAAACAGTTGGGAGGAGGTTCTATAAGGATTTCTTGGTCTGTACAGTTGGGAGCAGGTTCTATAAGGATTTCTTGGTCTGTACAGTTGGGAGCAGGTTCTTTAAGGATTTCTTGGTCTGTACAGTTGGGAGCAGGTTCTTTAAGGCTTTCTTGGCCTGTACAGTTGGGAGTTGGTTCTATAAGGCTTTCTTGGTCTGATCAGTTGCAAGCAGGTTCTATAAGGCTTTCTTGGCCTGTACAATTGGGAGTTGGTTCTATAAGGCTTTCTTGGCCTGTACAGTTGGGAGTTGGTTCTATAAGGCTTTCTTGGTCTCTACAGTTAGGAGCAGGTTCTATAAGGCTTTCTTGGTCTGTACAGTTGGGAGCAGGTTCTATAAGGATTTCGTGGTGTGTACAGTTGGGAGCAGGTTCTATAAGGCTTTCTTGGTCTGTACAGTTGGGAGCAGGTTCTATAAGGCTTTATTGGTCTGTACAGTTGGGAGCAGGTTATAAAAGGCTTTCTTGGCCTGTACAGTTAGGAGCAGGTTCTATAAGGATGTCTTGGTCTGTACAGTTGGGAGTTGGTTCTATAAGGATGTCTTGGTCTGTACAGTTGGGAGTTGGTTCTATAAGGCTTTCTTGGTCTGTACAGTTGGGAGCAGGTTCTAGAAGGCTTTCTTGGTCTGTACAGTTGGGATCAGGTTCTATAAGGCTTTCTTTGTCTGTACAGTTGGGAGCAGGTTATATAAGGATTTCTTGGTCTGTACAGTTGGGAGCAGGTTATATAAGGCTTTCTTGGTCTATACAGTTGGGGAGCAGGTTCTATAAGGATTTCTTGGTCTGTACAGTTAGGAGCAGGTTCTATAAGGATTTCTTGGTCTGTACAGTTGGGAGTTGGTTCTATAAGGCTTTCTTGGTCTGTACAGTTAGGAGCAGGTTCTATAAGGCTTTCTTGGTCTGTACAGTTGTGAGCAGGTTATATAAGGCTTTCTTGGTCTGTACAGTTAGGAGCAGGTTATATAAGGCTTTCTTGGTCTAAACAGTTGGGAGCAGGTTCTATAAGGATTTCTTGGTCTGTACAGTTGGGAGCAGGTTCTATAAGGATTTCTTGGTCTGTACAGTTGGGAGCAGGTTCTTTAAGGATTTCTTGGTCTGTACAGTTGGGAGCAGGTTCTATAAGGCTTTCTTGGCCTGTACAGTTGGGAGTTGGTTCTATAAGGATTTCTTGGTCTGATCAGTTGCAAGCAGGTTCTATAAGGCTTTCTTGGCCTGTACAAGTGGGAGTTGGTTCTATAAGGCTTTCTTGGTCTGTACAGTTGTGAGCAGGTTATATAAGGCTTTCTTGGTCTGTACAGTTAGGAGCAGGTTCTATAAGGCTTTCTTGGTCTGTACAGTTGGGAGCAGGTTCTATAAGGATTTCGTGGTCTGTACAGTTGGGAGCAGGTTCTATAAGGCTTTCTTGGTCTGTACAGTTGGGAACAGGTTCTATAAGGCTTTCTTGGTCTGTACAGTTAGGAGCAGGTTATATAAGGCTTTCTTGGCCTGTACAGTTGGGAGTTGGTTCTATAAGGCTTTCTTGGTATGTACAGTTGGGAGTTGGTTTTAAAAGGCTATCTTGGCCTGTACAGTTGGGACCAGGTTCTATAAGGCTTTCTTGGTCTGTACAGTTGGGAGCAGGTTATATAAGGCTTTCTTGGTCTGTACAGTTGGGATCAGGTTCTATAAGGCTTTCTTGGTCTGTACAGTTTGGAGCAGGTTATATAAGGCTTTCTTGGTCTGTACAGTTAGGAGCAGGTTATATCAGGCTTTCTTGGTCTATACAGTTGGGATTAGGTTCTATAAGGAGTTCTTGGTCTGTACAGTTGGGAGCAGGTTCTATATGGATTTCTTGGTCTGTACAGTTGGGAGTTGGTTCTATAAGGCTTTCTTGGTCTGTACATTTGGGAGTAGGTTATATACGGTTTTCTTGGTCTGTACAGTTAGGAGCAGGTTATATCAGGCTTTCTTGGTCTATACAGTTGGGAGCAGGTTCTATAAGGCTTTCGTGGCCTGTACAGTTAGGAGCAGGTTATATAAGGATTTCTTGGTCTGTACAGTTGGGAGTTGGTTCTATAAGGCTTTCTTGGTCTGTACATTTGGGAGCAGGTTATATAAGGTTTTCTTGGTCTGTACAGTTGGGATCAGGTTCTATAAGGCTTTATTGGTCTGTACAGTTTGGAGCAGGTTATATAAGGCTTTTTTGGTCTGTACAGTTAGGAGCAGGTTATATAAGGCTTTCTTGGTCTATACAGTTAGGAGCAGGTTCTATAAGGATTTCTTGGTCTTTACAGTTGGGAGCAGGTTCTATAAGGATTTCTTGGTCTTTACAGTTGGGAGTTGGTTCTATAAGGCTTTCTTGGTCTGTACAGTTAGGAGCAGGTTCTATAAGGCTTTCTTGGTCTGTACAGTTGGGAGCAGGTTATATAAGGCTTTCTTGGTCTGTACAGTTAGGAGCAGGTTATATAAGGCTTTCTTGGTCTAAACAGTTGGGAGCAGGTTCTATAAGGATTTCTTGGTCTGTACAGTTGGGAGCAGGTTCTATGAGGATTTATTGGTCTGTACAGTTGGGAGCAGGTTCTTTAAGGATTTCTTGGTCTGTACAGTTGGGAGTTGGTTCTATAAGGCTTTCTTGGTCTGTACATTTGGGAGTAGGTTATATACGGTTTTCTTGGTCTGTACAGTTAGGAGCAGGTTATATCAGGCTTTCTTGGTCTATACAGTTGGGAGCAGGTTCTATAAGGCTTTCGTGGCCTGTACAGTTAGGAGCAGGTTATATAAGGATTTCTTGGTCTGTACAGTTGGGAGTTGGTTCTATAAGGCTTTCTTGGTCTGTACATTTGGGAGCAGGTTATATAAGGTTTTCTTGGTCTGTACAGTTGGGATCAGGTTCTATAAGGCTTTATTGGTCTGTACAGTTTGGAGCAGGTTATATAAGGCTTTCTTGGTCTGTACAGTTAGGAGCAGGTTATATAAGGCTTTCTTGGTCTATACAGTTAGGAGCAGGTTCTATAAGGATTTCTTGGTCTTTACAGTTGGGAGCAGGTTCTATAAGGATTTCTTGGTCTTTACAGTTGGGAGTTGGTTCTATAAGGCTTTCTTGGTCTGTACAGTTAGGAGCAGGTTCTATAAGGCTTTCTTGGTCTGTACAGTTGGGAGCAGGTTATATAAGGCTTTCTTGGTCTGTACAGTTAGGAGCAGGTTATATAAGGCTTTCTTGGTCTAAACAGTTGGGAGCAGGTTCTATAAGGATTTCTTGGTCTGTACAGTTGGGAGCAGGTTCTATGAGGATTTATTGGTCTGTACAGTTGGGAGCAGGTTCTTTAAGGATTTCTTGGTCTGTACAGTTGGGAGCAGGTTCTATAAGGCTTTCTTGGCCTGAACAGTTGGGAGTTGGTTCTATAAGGCTTTCTTGGTCTGTACAGTTGGGAGCAGGTTCTATAAGGCTTTCTTGGCCTGTACAGTTGGGAGTTGGTTCTATAAGGCTTTCTTGGTCTCTACAGTTAGGAGCAGGTTCTATAAGGCTTTCTTGGTCTGTACAGTTGGGAGCAGGTTCTATAAGGATTTCTTGGTCTGTACAGTTGGGAGCAGGTTCTATAAGGCTTTCTTGGTCTGTACAGTTAGGAGCAGGTTATATAAGGCTTTCTTGGCCTGTACAGTTAGGAGCAGGTTCTATAAGGATGTCTTGGTCTGTACAGTTGGGAGTTGGTTCTATAAGGATTTCTTGGTCTGTACAGTTGGGAGTTGGTTCTATAAGGCTTTCTTGGCCTGTACAGTTGGGAGCAGGTTCTGGAAGGCTTTCTTGGTCTCTACAGTTGGGAGCAAGTTATATAAGGCTTTCTTGGTCTGTACAGTTGGGATCAGGTTCTATAAGGCTTTCTTGGTCTGTACAGTTGGGAGCAGGTTATAGAAGGATTTCTTGGTCTGTACAGTTAGGAGCAGGTTATATAAGGCTTTCTTGGTCTATAAAGTTGGGGAGCAGGTTCTATAAGGATTTCTCAGTCTGTACAGTTGGGAGCAAGGTTCTATAAGGATTTCTTGGTCTGTACAGTTGGGAGTTGGTTCTATAAGGCTTTCTTGGTCTGTACAGTTAGGAGCAGGTTCTATAAGGCTTTCTTGGTCTGTACAGTTGTGAGCAGGTTATATAAGGCTTTCTTGGTCTGTACAGTTAGGAGCAGGTTATATAAGGCTTTCTTGGTCTAAACAGTTGGGAGCAGGTTCTATAAGGATTTCTTGGTCTGTACAGTTGGGAGCAGGTTCTATAAGGATTTCTTGGTCTGTACAGTTGGGAGCAGGTTCTTTAAGGATTTCTTTGTCTGTACAGTTGGGAGCAGGTTCTATAAGGCTTTCTTGGCCTGTACAGTTGGGAGTTGGTTCTATAAGGCTTTCTTGGCCTGTAGAGTTGCAAGCAGGTTCTATAAGGCTTTCTTGGCCTGTACAGTTGGGAGTTGGTTCTATAAGGCTTTCTTGGTCTCTACAGTTAGGAGCAGGTTCTATAAGGATTTCGTGGTCTGTACAGTTGGGAGCAGGTTCTATAAGGATTTCGTGGTCTGTACAGTTGGGAGCAGGTTCTATAAGGCTTTCTTGGTCTGTACAGTTGGGAACAGGTTCTATAAGGCTTTCTTGGTCTGTACAGTTAGGAGCAGGTTATATAAGGTTTTCTTGGCCTGTACAGTTGGGAGTTGCTTCTATAAGGCTTTCTTGGTATGTACAGTTGGGAGTTGGTTTTATAAGGCTATCTTGGCCTGTACAGTTGGGACCAGTTTCTATAAGGCTTTCTTGGTCTGTACAGTTGGGAGCAGGTTATATAAGGCTTTCTTGGTCTCTACAGTTGGGATCAGGTTCTATAAGGCTTTCTTGGTCTGTACAGTTTGGAGCAGGTTATATAAGGCTTTCTTGGTCTGTACAGTTAGGAGCAGTTTATATCAGGCTTTCTTGGTCTATACAGTTGGGATTAGGTTCTATAAGGATTTCTTGGTCTGTACAGTTGGGAGCAGGTTCTATAAGGATTTATTGGTCTGTACAGTTGGGAGTTGGTTCTATAAGGCTTTCTTGGTCTGTACATTTGGGAGTAGGTTATATAAGGTTTTCTTGGTCTGTACAGTTAGGAGCAGGTTATATCAGGCTTTCTTGGTCTATACAGTTGGGAGCAGGTTCTATAAGGCTTTCTTGGCCTGTACAGTTGGGAGTTGGTTCTATAAGGCTTTCTTGGTCTGTACATTTGGGAGCAGGTTATATAAGGTTTTCTTGGTTTGTACAGTTGAGAGCAGGTTCTATAAGGCTTTCTTGGTCTGTACAGTTGGGAGCAGGTTCTATAAGGATTTCTTGGTCTGTACAGTTGGGAGCAGGTTCTTTAAGGATTTCTTTGTCTGTACAGTTGGGAGCAGGTTCTATAAGGCTTTCTTGGCCTGTACAGTTGGGAGTTGGTTCTATAAGGCTTTCTTGGCCTGTAGAGTTGCAAGCAGGTTCTATAAGGCTTTCTTGGCCTGTACAGTTGGGAGTTGGTTCTATAAGGCTTTCTTGGTCTCTACAGTTAGGAGCAGGTTCTATAAGGATTTCGTGGTCTGTACAGTTGGGAGCAGGTTCTATAAGGATTTCGTGGTCTGTACAGTTGGGAGCAGGTTCTATAAGGCTTTCTTGGTCTGTACAGTTGGGAACAGGTTCTATAAGGCTTTCTTGGTCTGTACAGTTAGGAGCAGGTTATATAAGGTTTTCTTGGCCTGTACAGTTGGGAGTTGCTTCTATAAGGCTTTCTTGGTATGTACAGTTGGGAGTTGGTTTTATAAGGCTATCTTGGCCTGTACAGTTGGGACCAGTTTCTATAAGGCTTTCTTGGTCTGTACAGTTGGGAGCAGGTTATATAAGGCTTTCTTGGTCTCTACAGTTGGGATCAGGTTCTATAAGGCTTTCTTGGTCTGTACAGTTTGGAGCAGGTTATATAAGGCTTTCTTGGTCTGTACAGTTAGGAGCAGTTTATATCAGGCTTTCTTGGTCTATACAGTTGGGATTAGGTTCTATAAGGATTTCTTGGTCTGTACAGTTGGGAGCAGGTTCTATAAGGATTTATTGGTCTGTACAGTTGGGAGTTGGTTCTATAAGGCTTTCTTGGTCTGTACATTTGGGAGTAGGTTATATAAGGTTTTCTTGGTCTGTACAGTTAGGAGCAGGTTATATCAGGCTTTCTTGGTCTATACAGTTGGGAGCAGGTTCTATAAGGCTTTCTTGGCCTGTACAGTTGGGAGTTGGTTCTATAAGGCTTTCTTGGTCTGTACATTTGGGAGCAGGTTATATAAGGTTTTCTTGGTTTGTACAGTTGAGAGCAGGTTCTATAAGGCTTTCTTGGTCTGTACAGTTGGGAGCAGGTTCTGTAAGGCTTTCTTGGCCTGTACAGTTAGGAGCAGGTTATATAAGGATTTCTTGGTCTGTACAGTTGGGAGTTGGTTCTATAAGGCTTTCTTGGTCTGTACATTTGGGAGCAGGTTATATAAGGTTTTCTTGGTCTGTACAGTTGAGAGCAGGTTATATAAGGCTTTTTTGGTCTGTACAGTTGGGAGCAGGTTCTATAAGGCTTTCTTGGCCTGTACATTTGGGAGCAGGTTATATAAGGTTTTCTTGGTCTGTACAGTTGAGAGCAGGTTCTATAAGGCTTTCTTGGTCTGTACAGTTGGGAGCAGGTTCTATAAGGCTTTCTTGGCCTGTACAGTTAGGAGCAGGTTATATAAGGATTTCTTGGTCTGTACAGTTGGGAGTTGGTTCTATAAGGCTTTCTTGGTCTGTACAGTTGGGAGCAGGTTCTTAATTCTTTCTTGGCCAGTACAGTTGGGAGCAGGTTCTATAAGGCTTTCTTCGTCTGTACAGTTGGGAGCAGGTTCTATATACAGTAGGGAGCAAGTTCTATATACAGTAGGGAGCAGGTTCTATATGGCTGTCTTGGTCTGTACAGTTGGGAGCAGGTTCTATAAGGATTTCTTGGTCTGTGCAGATGGGAGCAGGTTCTATAAGGCTTTCTTGGTCTGTACAGTTGGGAGCAGGTTCTATAAGGCTTTCTTGGCCTGTACAGTTGGGAACAAGTTATATAAGGCTTTCTTGGTCTGTACAGTTGGGAGCAGGTTCTATAAGGCTTTCTTGGTCTGTACTGTTGTGAGCGGGATCTATAAGGTTTTCTTGGTCTGTACAGTTGGGAGTGGGATCTATAAGGTTTTCTTGGTCTGTACAGTTGGGAGCAGGTTCTATAAGGCCTTCTTGGCCTGTACATTTGGGAGCAGGTTCTATAAGGCTTTCTTGATCTGTACAGTTGGGAGCAGGTTCTATAAGGCTTTCTTGGTCTGTACAGTTGGGAGCAGGTTCTATATACAGTAGGGAGCAAGTTCTATATACAGTAGGGAGCAGGTTCTATAAGGCTTTCTTGGCCTGTACATTTGGGAGCAGGTTCTATAAGGCTTTCTTGGCCTGTACAGATAGGATCAGGTTCTATAAGGCTTTCTTGGTCTGGACAGTTAGGAGCAGGTTCTATTTGGCTTTCTTGGTTTGTACAGTTGGGAGTTGGTTCTATAAGGCTTTCTTGGCCTGTACATTTGGGAGTTGGTTCTATAAGGCTTTCTTGGCCTGTACAGTTGGGAGTTGGTTCTATAAGGATTTCTTGGTCTGTACAGTTGGGAGTTGGTTCTATAAGGATTTCTTGGTATGTACAGTTGGGAGTTGGTTCTATAAGGCTTTCTTGGCCTGTACAGTTAGGAGCAGGTTCTATAAGGATGTCTTGGTCTGTACAGTTGGGAGTTGGTTCTATAAGGATTTCGTGGTCTGTACAGTTGGGAGCAGGTTCTATAAGGCTTTCTTGGTCTGTACAGTTGGGAACAGGTTCTATAAGGCTTTCTTGGTCTGTACAGTTAGGAGCAGGTTATATAAGGCTTTCTTGGCCTGTACAGTTGGGAGTTGGTTCTATAAGGATTTCTTGGTATGTACAGTTGGGAGTTGGTTCTATAAGGCTTTCTTGGCCTGTACAGTTAGGAGCAGGTTCTATAAGGATGTCTTGGTCTGTACAGTTGGGAGTTGGTTCTATAAGGATTTCTTGGTCTGTACAGTTGGGAGTTGGTTCTATAAGGCTTTCTTGGCCTGTACAGTTGGGAGCAGGTTCTAGAAGGCTTTCTTGGTCTGTACACTTGGGAGCAGGTTATATAAGGCTTTCTTGGTCTGTACAGTTGGGATCAGGTTCTATAAGGCTTTCTTGGTCTGTACAGTTGGGAGCAGGTTATATAAGGATTTCTTGGTCTGTACAGTTAGGAGCAGGTTATATAAGGCTTTCTTGGTCTATACAGTTGGGAGCAGGTTCTATAAGGATTTCTTGGTCTGTATAGTTGGGAGCAGGTTCTATAAGGATTTCTTGGTCTGTACAGTTGGGAGTTGGTTCTATAAGGCTTTCTTGGTCTGTACAGTTAGGAGCAGGTTCTATAAGGCTTTCTTGGTCTGTACAGTTGGGAGCAGGTTATATAAGGCTTTCTTGGTCTAAACAGTTGGGAGCAGGTTCTATAAGGCTTTCTTGGTCTGTACAGTTGGGAGCAGGTTCTATAAGGATTTCTTGGTCTGTACAGTTGGGAGCAGGTTCTATAAGGCTTTCTTGGTCTGTACAGTTGGTAGCAGGTTATATAAGGCTTTCTTGGTCTGTCAGTTGGGATCAGGTTCTATAAGGCTTTCTTGGTCTGTACAGTTTGGAGCAGGTTATATAAGGCTTTCTTGGTCTGTACAGTTAGGAGCAGGTTATATAAGGCTTTCTTGGTCTATACAGTTGGGTGCAGGTTCTATAAGGATTTCTTGGTCTGTACAGTTGGGAGCAGGTTTTATAAGGATTTCTTGGTCTGTACAGTTGGGAGTTGGTTCTATAAGGCTTTCTTGGTCTGTACAGTTAGGAGCAGGTTCTATAAGGCTTTCTTGGTCTGTACAGTTGGGAGCAGGTTATATAAGGCTTTCTTGGTCTGTACAGTTAGGAGCAGGTTATATAAGGCTTTCTTGGTCTAAACAGTTTGGAGCAGGTTCTATAAGGCTTTCTTGGTCTGTACAGTTGGGAGCAGGTTCTATAAGGATTTCTTGGTCTGTACAGTTGGGAGCAGGTTCTATAAGGCTTTCTTGGTCTGTAAAGTTGGTAGCAGGTTATATAAGGCTTTCTTGGTCTGTACAGTTGGGATCAGGTTCTATAAGGCTTTCTTGGTCTGTACAGTTTGGAGCAGGTTATATAAGGCTTTTTTGGTCTGTACAGTAAGAAGCAGGTTATATAAGGCTTTCTTGGTCTATACAGTTGGGAGCAGGTTCTATCAGGATTTCTTGGTCTGTACAGTTGGGAGCAGGTTCTATAAGGATTTCTTGGTCTTTACAGTTGGGAGTTGGTTCTATAAGGCTTTCTTGGTCTGTACAGTTAGGAGCAGGTTCTATAAGGCTTTCTTGGTCTGTACAGTTGGGAGCAGGTTATATAAGGCTTTCTTGGTCTGTACAGTTAGGAGCAGGTTATATAAGGCTTTCTTGGTCTAAACAGTTGGGAGCAGGTTCTATAAGGATTTCTTGGTCTGTACAGTTGGGAGCAGGTTCTATAAGGATTTCTTGGTCTGTACAGTTAGGAGCAGGTTCTATAAGGCTTTCTTGGTCTGTACAGTTGGGAGCAGGTTATATAAGGCTTTCTTGGTCTGTACAGTTAGGAGCAGGTTATATAAGGCTTTCTTGGTCTAAACAGTTTGGAGCAGGTTCTATAAGGCTTTCTTGGTCTGTACAGTTGGGAGCAGGTTCTATAAGGATTTCTTGGTCTGTACAGTTGGGAGCAGGTTCTATAAGGCTTTCTTGGTCTGTACAGTTGGTAGCAGGTTATATAAGGCTTTCTTGGTCTGTACAGTTGGGATCAGGTTCTATAAGGCTTTCTTGGTCTGTACAGTTTGGAGCAGGTTATATAAGGCTTTTTTGGTCTGTACAGTTAGGAGCAGGTTATATAAGGCTTTCTTGGTCTATACAGTTGGGAGTTGGTTCTATAAGGATTTCTTGGTCTGTACAGTTGGGAGCAGGTTCTATAAGGATTTCTTGGTCTGTACAGTTGGGAGTTGGTTCTATAAGGCTTTCTTGGTCTGTACAGTTGGGAGCAGGTTCTATAAGGCTTTCTTGGTCTGTACAGTTGGGAGCAGGTTATATAAGGCTTTCTTGGTCTGTACAGTTAGGAGCAGGTTATATAAGGCTTTCTTGGTCTAAACAGTTGGGAGCAGGTTCTATAAGGATTTCTTGGTCTGTACAGTTGGGAGCAGGTTCTATAAGGATTTCTTGGTCTGTACAGTTGGGAGCAGGTTCTTTAAGGATTTCTTGGTCTGTACAGTTGGGAGCAGGTTATATAAGGCTCTCTTGGCCTGAACAGTTGGGAGTTGGTTCTATAAGGCTTTCTTGGTCTGATCAGTTGGGAGCAGGTTCTATAAGGCTTTCTTGGCCTGTACAGTTGGGAGTTGGTTCTATAAGGCTTTCTTGGTCTCTACAGTTAGGAGCAGGTTCTATAAGGCTTTCTTGGTCTGTACAGTTGGGAGCAGGTTATATAAGGCTTTCTTGGTCTGTACAGTTAGGAGCAGGTTATATAAGGCTTTCTTGGTCTAAACAGTTTGGAGCAGGTTCTATAAGGCTTTCTTGGTCTGTACAGTTGGGAGCAGGTTCTATAAGGATTTCTTGGTCTGTACAGTTGGGTGCAGGTTCTATAAGGCTTTCTTGGTCTGTACAGTTGGGAGCAGGTTATATAAGGCTTTCTTGGTCTGTACAGTTAGGAGCAGGTTATATAAGGCTTTCTTGGTCTAAACAGTTTGGAGCAGGTTATATAAGGCTTTCTTGGTCTGTACAGTTAGGAGCAGGTTATATAAGGCTTTCTTGGTCTATACAGTTGGGTGCAGGTTCTATAAGGATTTCTTGGTCTGTACAGTTGGGAGCAGGTTTTATAAGGATTTCTTGGTCTGTACAGTTGGGAGTTGGTTCTATAAGGCTTTCTTGGTCTGTACAGTTAGGAGCAGGTTCTATAAGGCTTTCTTGGTCTGTACAGTTGGGAGCAGGTTATATAAGGCTTTCTTGGTCTGTACAGTTAGGAGCAGGTTATATAAGGCTTTCTTGGTCTAAACAGTTTGGAGCAGGTTCTATAAGGCTTTCTTGGTCTGTACAGTTGGGAGCAGGTTATATAAGGCTTTCTTGGTCTGTACAGTTGGGAGCAGGTTCTATAAGGCTTTCTTGGTCTGTACAGTTTGGAGCAGGTTATATAAGGCTTTTTTGGTCTGTACAGTTAGGAGCAGGTTATATAAGGCTTTCTTGGTCTATACAGTTGGGAGCAGGTTCTATCAGGATTTCTTGGTCTGTACAGTTGGGAGCAGGTTCTATAAGGATTTCTTGGTCTTTACAGTTGGGAGTTGGTTCTATAAGGCTTTCTTGGTCTGTACAGTTAGGAGCAGGTTCTATAAGGCTTTCTTGGTCTGTACAGTTGGGAGCAGGTTATATAAGGCTTTCTTGGTCTGTACAGTTAGGAGCAGGTTATATAAGGCTTTCTTGGTCTAAACAGTTGGGAGCAGGTTCTATAAGGATTTCTTGGTCTGTACAGTTGGGAGCAGGTTCTATAAGGATTTCTTGGTCTGTACAGTTGGGAGCAGGTTCTTTAAGGATTTCTTGGTCTGTACAGTTGGGAGCAGGTTCTATAAGGCTTTCTTGGCCTGAACAGTTGGGAGTTGGTTCTATAAGGCTTTCTTGGTCTGATCAGTTGGGAACAGGTTCTATAAGGCTTTCTTGGCCTGTACAGTTGGGAGTTGGTTCTATAAGGCTTTCTTGGTCTGTACAGTTAGGAGCAGGTTCTATAAGGCTTTCTTGGTCTGTACAGTTGGGAGCAGGTTATATAAGGCTTTCTTGGTCTGTACAGTTAGGAGCAGGTTCTATAAGGCTTTCTTGGTCTAAACAGTTTGGAGCAGGTTCTATAAGGCTTTCTTGGTCTGTACAGTTGGGAGCAGGTTCTATAAGGATTTCTTGGTCTGTACAGTTTGAAGCAGGTTCTATAAGGCTTTCTTGGTCTGTACAGTTGGTAGCAGGTTATAAAAGGCTTTCTTGGTCTGTACAGTTGGGATCAGGTTCTATAAGGCTTTCTTGGTCTGTACAGTTTGGAGCAGGTTATATAAGGCTTTTTTGGTCTGTACAGTTAGGAGCAGGTTATATAAGGCTTTCTTGGTCTATACAGTTGGGAGTTGGTTCTATAAGGATTTCTTGGTCTGTACAGTTGGGAGCAGGTTCTATAAGGATTTCTTGGTCTTTACAGTTGGGAGTTGGTTCTATAAGGCTTTCTTGGTCTGTACAGTTAGGAGCAGGTTCTATAAGGCTTTCTTGGTCTGTACAGTTGGGAGCAGGTTATATAAGGCTTTCTTGGTCTGTACAGTTAGGAGCAGGTTATATAAGGCTTTCTTGGTCTAAACAGTTGGGAGCAGGTTCTATAAGGATTTCTTGGTCTGTACAGTTGGGAGCAGGTTCTATAAGGATTTCTTGGTCTGTACAGTTGGAAGCAGGTTCTTTAAGGATTTCTTGGTCTGTACAGTTGGGAGCAGGTTATATAAGGCTCTCTTGGCCTGAACAGTTGGGAGTTGGTTCTATAAGGCTTTCTTGGTCTGATCAGTTGGGAGCAGGTTCTATAAGGCTTTCTTGGCCTGTACAGTTGGGAGTTGGTTCTATAAGGCTTTCTTGGTCTCTACAGTTAGGAGCAGGTTCTATAAGGCTTTCTTGGTCTGTACAGTTGGGAGCAGGTTATATAAGGCTTTCTTGGTCTGTACAGTTAGGAGCAGGTTATATAAGGCTTTCTTGGTCTAAACAGTTTGGAGCAGGTTCTATAAGGCTTTCTTGGTCTGTACAGTTGGGAGCAGGTTCTATAAGGATTTCTTGGTCTGTACAGTTTGGAGCAGGTTCTATAAGGCTTTCTTGGTCTGTACAGTTGGTAGCAGGTTATATAAGGCTTTCTTGGTCTGTACAGTTGGGATCAGGTTCTATAAGGCTTTCTTGGTCTGTACAGTTTGGAGCAGGTTATATAAGGCTTTTTTGGTCTGTACAGTTAGGAGCAGGTTATATAAGGCTTTCTTGGTCTATACAGTTGGGAGCAGGTTCTATAAGGATTTCTTGGTCTGTACAGTTGGGAGCAGGTTCTATAAGGATTTCTTGGTCTTTACAGTTGGGAGTTGGTTCTATAAGGCTTTCTTGGTCTGTACAGTTAGGAGCAGGTTCTATAAGGCTTTCTTGGTCTGTACAGTTGGGAGCAGGTTATATAAGGCTTTCTTGGTCTGTACAGTTAGGAGCAGGTTATATAAGGCTTTCTTGGTCTAAACAGTTGGGAGCAGGTTCTATAAGGATTTCTTGGTCTGTACAGTTGGGAGCAGGTTCTATAAGGATTTCTTGGTCTGTACAGTTGGAAGCAGGTTCTTTAAGGATTTCTTGGTCTGTACAGTTGGGAGCAGGTTATATAAGGCTCTCTTGGCCTGAACAGTTGGGAGTTGGTTCTATAAGGCTTTCTTGGTCTGATCAGTTGGGAGCAGGTTCTATAAGGCTTTCTTGGCCTGTACAGTTGGGAGTTGGTTCTATAAGGCTTTCTTGGTCTCTACAGTTAGGAGCAGGTTCTATAAGGCTTTCTTGGTCTGTACAGTTGGGAGCAGGTTATATAAGGCTTTCTTGGTCTGTACAGTTAGGAGCAGGTTCTATAAGGCTTTCTTGGTCTGTACAGTTGGGAGCAGGTTCTATAAGGATTTCTTGGTCTGTACAGTTTGGAGCAGGTTCTATAAGGCTTTCTTGGTCTGTACAGTTGGTAGCAGGTTATATAAGGCTTTCTTGGTCTGTACAGTTGGGATCAGGTTCTATAAGGCTTTCTTGGTCTGTACAGTTTGGAGCAGGTTATATAAGGCTTTTTTGGTCTGTACAGTTAGGAGCAGGTTATATAAGGCTTTCTTGGTCTATACAGTTGGGAGCAGGTTCTATAAGGATTTCTTGGTCTGTACAGTTGGGAGCAGGTTCTATAAGGATTTCTTGGTCTTTACAGTTGGGAGTTGGTTCTATAAGGCTTTCTTGGTCTGTACAGTTAGGAGCAGGTTCTATAAGGCTTTCTTGGTCTGTACAGTTGGGAGCAGGTTATATAAGGCTTTCTTGGTCTGTACAGTTAGGAGCAGGTTATATAAGGCTTTCTTGGTCTAAACAGTTGGGAGCAGGTTCTATAAGGATTTCTTGGTCTGTACAGTTGGAAGCAGGTTCTTTAAGGATTTCTTGGTCTGTACAGTTGGGAGCAGGTTATATAAGGCTCTCTTGGCCTGAACAGTTGGGAGTTGGTTCTATAAGGCTTTCTTGGTCTGATCAGTTGGGAGCAGGTTCTATAAGGCTTTCTTGGCCTGTACAGTTGGGAGTTGGTTCTATAAGGCTTTCTTGGTCTCTACAGTTAGGAGCAGGTTCTATAAGGCTTTCTTGGTCTGTACAGTTGGGAGCAGGTTATATAAGGCTTTCTTGGTCTGTACAGTTAGGAGCAGGTTATATAAGGCTTTCTTGGTCTAAACAGTTTGGAGCAGGTTCTATAAGGCTTTCTTGGTCTGTACAGTTGGGAGCAGGTTCTATAAGGATTTCTTGGTCTGTACAGTTTGGAGCAGGTTCTATAAGGCTTTCTTGGTCTGTACAGTTGGTAGCAGGTTATATAAGGCTTTCTTGGTCTGTACAGTTGGGATCAGGTTCTATAAGGCTTTCTTGGTCTGTACAGTTTGGAGCAGGTTATATAAGGCTTTTTTGGTCTGTACAGTTAGGAGCAGGTTATATAAGGCTTTCTTGGTCTATACAGTTGGGAGCAGGTTCTATAAGGATTTCTTGGTCTGTACAGTTGGGAGCAGGTTCTATAAGGATTTCTTGGTCTTTACAGTTGGGAGTTGGTTCTATAAGGCTTTCTTGGTCTGTACAGTTAGGAGCAGGTTCTATAAGGCTTTCTTGGTCTGTACAGTTGGGAGCAGGTTATATAAGGCTTTCTTGGTCTGTACAGTTAGGAGCAGGTTATATAAGGCTTTCTTGGTCTAAACAGTTGGGAGCAGGTTCTATAAGGATTTCTTGGTCTGTACAGTTGGGAGCAGGTTCTATAAGGATTTATTGGTCTGTACAGTTGGGAGCAGGTTCTTTAAGGATTTCTTGGTCTGTACAGTTGGGAGCAGGTTATATAAGGCTTTCTTGGCCTGAACAGTTGGGAGTTGGTTCTATAAGGCTTTCTTGGTCTTATCAGTTGGGAGCAGGTTCTATAAGGCTTTCTTGGCCTGTACAGTTGGGAGTTGGTTCTATAAGGCTTTCTTGGTCTCTACAGTTAGGAGCAGGTTCTATAAGGCTTTCTTGGTCTGTACAGTTGGGAGCAGGTTCTATAAGGATTTCGTGGTCTGTACAGTTGGGAGCAGGTTCTATAAGGCTTTCTTGGTCTGTACAGTTGGGAGTTGGTTCTATAAGGCTTTCTTGGTCTGTACAGTTAGGAGCAGGTTCTATAAGGCTTTCTTGGTCTGTACAGTTGGGAGCAGGTTATATAAGGCTTTCTTGGTCTGTACAGTTAGGAGCAGGTTATATAAGGCTTTCTTGGTCTAAACAGTTGGGAGCAGGTTCTATAAGGCTTTCTTGGTCTGTACAGTTGGAATCAGGTTCTATAAGGATTTCTTGGTCTGTACAGTTGGGAGCAGGTTCTATAAGGCTTTCTTGGTCTGTACAGTTGGTAGCAAGTTATATAAGGCTTTCTTGGTCTGTACAGTTGGGATCAAGTTCTATAAGGCTTTCTTGGTCTGTACAGTTTGGAGCAGGTTATATAAGGCTTTGTTGGTCTGTACAGTTGGGAGCAGGTGCTATAAGGATTTCTTGGTCTGTACAGTTGGGAGCAGGCTCTATAAGGATTTCTTGGTCTGTACAGTTGGGATCAGGTTCTATAAGGCTTTCCTGGTCTGTACAGTTGGGATCAGGTTCTATAAGGCTTTCTTGGTCTGTACAGTTTGGAGCAGGTTATATAAGGCTTTCTTGGTCTATACAGTTGGGAGCAGGTTCTATAAGGATTTCTTGGTCTGTACAGTTGGGAGCAGGTTCTATAAGGATTTCTTGGTCTTTACAGTTGGGAGTTGGTTCTATAAGGCTTTCTTGGTCTGTACAGTTAGGAGCAGGTTCTATAAGGCTCTCTTGGTCTGTACAGTTGGGAGCAGGTTATATAAGGCTTTCTTGGTCTGTACAGTTAGGAGCAGGTTATATAAGGCTTTCTTGGTCTAAACAGTTGGGAGCAGGTTCTATAAGGATTTCTTGGTCTGTACAGTTGGGAGCAGGTTCTATAAGGATTTCTTGGTCTGTACAGTTGGGAGCAGGTTCTTTAAGGATTTCTTGGTCTGTACAGTTGGGAGCAGGTTATATAAGGCTTTCTTGGCCTGAACAGTTGGGAGTTGGTTCTATAAGGCTTTCTTGGTCTGATCAGTTGGGAGCAGGTTCTATAAGGCTTTCTTGGCCTGTACAGTTGGGAGTTGGTTCTATAAGGCTTTCTTGGTCTCTACAGTTAGGAGCAGGTTCTATAAGGCTTTCTTGGTCTGTACAGTTGGGAGCAGGTTCTATAAGGATTTCTTGGTCTGTACAGTTGGGAGCAGGTTCTATAAGGCTTTCTTGGTCTGTACAGTTGGGAGTTGGTTCTATAAGGCTTTCTTGGTCTGTACAGTTAGGAGCAGGTTCTATAAGGCTTTCTTGGTCTGTACAGTTGGGAGCAGGTTATATAAGGCTTTCTTGGTCTGTACAGTTAGGAGCAGGTTATATAAGGCTTTCTTGGTCTAAACAGTTGGGAGCAGGTTCTATAAGGCTTTCTTGGTCTGTACAGTTGGGATCAGGTTCTATAAGGATTTCTTGGTCTGTACAGTTGGGAGCAGGTTCTATAAGGCTTTCTTGGTCTGTACAGTTGGGAGCAGGTTATATAAGGCTTTCTTGGTCTGTACAGTTGGGATCAAGTTCTATAAGGCTTTCTTGGTCTGTACAGTTTGGAGCAGGTTATATAAGGCTTTCTTGGTCTGTACAGTTGGGAGCAGGTTCTATAAGGATTTCTTGGTCTGTACAGTTGGGAGCAGGTTCTATAAGGATTTCTTGGTCTGTACAGTTGGGAGCAGGTTATATAAGGCTTTCTTGGTCTGTACAGTTGGGATCAGGTTCTATAAGGCTTTCTTGGTCTGTACAGTTTGGAGCAGGTTATATAAGGCTTTCTTGGTCTATACAGTTGGGAGCAGGTTCTATAAGGATTTCTTGGTCTGTACAGTTGGGAGCAGGTTCTATAAGGCTTTCTTGGTCTGTACAGTTGGGAGCAGGTTCTATAAGGCTTTCTTGGTCTGTACAGTTGGGAGCAGGTTATATAAGGCTTTCTTGGTCTGTACAGTTAGGAGCAGGTTATATAAGGCTTTCTTGGTCTAAACAGTTGGGAGCAGGTTCTATAAGGCTTTCATGGTCTGTACAGTTGGGAGCAGGTTCTATAAGGATTTCTTGGTCTGTACAGTTGGGAGCAGGTTCTATAAGGCTTTCTTGGTCTGTTCAGTTGGTAGCAGGTTATATAAGGCTTTCTTGGTCTGTACAGCTGGGATCAGGTTCTATAAGGCTTTCTTGGTCTGTACAGTTTGGAGCAGGTTATATAAGGCTTTTTTGGTCTGTACAGTTAGGAGCAGGTTATATAAGGCTTTCTTGGTCTATACAGTTGGGAGCAGGTTCTATAAGGATTTCTTGGTCTGTACAGTTGGGAGCAGGTTCTATAAGGCTTTCTTGGTATGTACAGTTGGGAGTTGGTTCTATAATGATTTCTTGGCCTGTACAGTTGGGAGCAGGTTCTATAAGGCTTTCTTGGCCTGAACAGTTGGGAGTTGGTTCTATAAGGCTTTCTTGGTCTGATCAGTTGGGAGCAGGTTCTATAAGGCTTTCTTGGCCTGTACAGTTGGGAGTTGGTTCTATAAGGCTTTCTTGGTCTCTACAGTTAGGAGCAGGTTCTATAAGTCTTTCTTGGTCTGTACAGTTGGGAGCAGGTTCTATAAGGATTTCGTGGTCTGTACAGTTGGGAGCAGGTTCTATAAGGCTTTCTTGGTCTGTACAGTTAGGAGCAGGTTCTATAAGGATGTCTTGGTCTGTACAGTTGGGAGTTGGTTCTATAAGGATTTCTTGGTCTGTACAGTTGGGAGCAGGTTCTATAAGGCTTTCTTGGTCTGATCAGTTGGGAGCAGGTTCTATAAGGCTTTCTTGGCCTGTACAGTTGGGAGTTGGTTCTATAAGGCTTTCTTGGTCTCTACAGTTAGGAGCAGGTTCTATAAGGCTTTCTTGGTCTGTACAGTTGGGAGCAGGTTCTATAAGGCTTTCTTGGTCTGTACAGTTAGGAGCAGGTTCTATAAGGATGTCTTGGTCTGTACAGTTGGGCGCAGGTTCTATAAGGATTTCGTGGTCTGTACAGTTGGGAGCAGGTTCTATAAGGCTTTCTTGGCCTGTACAGTTAGGAGCAGGTTCTATAAGGATGTCTTGGTCTGTACAGTTGGGAGTTGGTTCTATAAGGATTTCTTGGTCTGTACAGTTGGGAGTTGGTTCTATAAAGCTTTCTTGGCCTGTACAGTTGGGAGCAGGTTCTGGAAGGCTTTCTTGGTCTCTACAGTTGGTAGCCGGTTATATAAGGCTTTCTTGGTCTGTACAGTTGGGAGCAGGTTCTATAAGGATTTCTTGGTCTGTACAGTTGGGAGCAGGTTCTATAAGGCTTTCTTGGTCTGTAAAGTTGGTAGCAGGTTATATAAGGCTTTCTTGGTCTGTACAGTTGGGATCAGGTTCTATAAGGCTTTCTTGGTCTGTACAGTTTGGAGCAGGTTATATAAGGCTTTTTTGGTCTGTACAGTAAGAAGCAGGTTATATAAGGCTTTCTTGGTCTATACAGTTGGGAGCAGGTTCTATCAGGATTTCTTGGTCTGTACAGTTGGGAGCAGGTTCTATAAGGATTTCTTGGTCTTTACAGTTGGGAGTTGGTTCTATAAGGCTTTCTTGGTCTGTACAGTTAGGAGCAGGTTCTATAAGGCTTTCTTGGTCTGTACAGTTGGGAGCAGGTTATATAAGGCTTTCTTGGTCTGTACAGTTAGGAGCAGGTTATATAAGGCTTTCTTGGTCTAAACAGTTGGGAGCAGGTTCTATAAGGATTTCTTGGTCTGTACAGTTGGGAGCAGGTTCTATAAGGATTTCTTGGTCTGTACAGTTAGGAGCAGGTTCTATAAGGCTTTCTTGGTCTGTACAGTTGGGAGCAGGTTATATAAGGCTTTCTTGGTCTGTACAGTTAGGAGCAGGTTATATAAGGCTTTCTTGGTCTAAACAGTTTGGAGCAGGTTCTATAAGGCTTTCTTGGTCTGTACAGTTGGGAGCAGGTTCTATAAGGATTTCTTGGTCTGTACAGTTTGGAGCAGGTTCTATAAGGCTTTCTTGGTCTGTACAGTTGGTAGCAGGTTATATAAGGCTTTCTTGGTCTGTACAGTTGGGATCAGGTTCTATAAGGCTTTCTTGGTCTGTACAGTTTGGAGCAGGTTATATAAGGCTTTTTTGGTCTGTACAGTTAGGAGCAGGTTATATAAGGCTTTCTTGGTCTATACAGTTGGGAGTTGGTTCTATAAGGATTTCTTGGTCTGTACAGTTGGGAGCAGGTTCTATAAGGATTTCTTGGTCTTTACAGTTGGGAGTTGGTTCTATAAGGCTTTCTTGGTCTGTACAGTTAGGAGCAGGTTCTATAAGGCTTTCTTGGTCTGTACAGTTGGGAGCAGGTTATATAAGGCTTTCTTGGTCTGTACAGTTAGGAGCAGGTTATATAAGGCTTTCTTGGTCTATACAGTTGGGAGCAGGTTCTATAAGGATTTCTTGGTCTGTACAGTTGGGAGCAGGTTCTATAAGGATTTCTTGGTCTGTACAGTTGGAAGCAGGTTCTTTAAGGATTTCTTGGTCTGTACAGTTGGGAGCAGGTTATATAAGGCTCTCTTGGCCTGAACAGTTGGGAGTTGGTTCTATAAGGCTTTCTTGGTCTGATCAGTTGGGAGCAGGTTCTATAAGGCTTTCTTGGCCTGTACAGTTGGGAGTTGGTTCTATAAGGCTTTCTTGGTCTCTACAGTTAGGAGCAGGTTCTATAAGGCTTTCTTGGTCTGTACAGTTGGGAGCAGGTTATATAAGGCTTTCTTGGTCTGTACAGTTAGGAGCAGGTTATATAAGGCTTTCTTGGTCTAAACAGTTTGGAGCAGGTTCTATAAGGCTTTCTTGGTCTGTACAGTTGGGAGCAGGTTCTATAAGGATTTCTTGGTCTGTACAGTTGGGAGCAGGTTCTATAAGGCTTTCTTGGTCTGTACAGTTGGGAGCAGGTTATATAAGGCTTTCTTGGTCTGTACAGTTAGGAGCAGGTTATATAAGGCTTTCTTGGTCTAAACAGTTTGGAGCAGGTTATATAAGGCTTTCTTGGTCTGTACAGTTAGGAGCAGGTTATATAAGGCTTTCTTGGTCTATACAGTTGGGTGCAGGTTCTATAAGGATTTCTTGGTCTGTACAGTTGGGAGCAGGTTTTATAAGGATTTCTTGGTCTGTACAGTTGGGAGTTGGTTCTATAAGGCTTTCTTGGTCTGTACAGTTAGGAGCAGGTTCTATAAGGCTTTCTTGGTCTGTACAGTTGGGAGCAGGTTATATAAGGCTTTCTTGGTCTGTACAGTTAGGAGCAGGTTATATAAGGCTTTCTTGGTCTAAACAGTTTGGAGCAGGTTCTATAAGGCTTTCTTGGTCTGTACAGTTGGGAGCAGGTTCTATAAGGATTTCTTGGTCTGTACAGTTGGGAGCAGGTTCTATAAGGCTTTCTTGGTCTGTAAAGTTGGTAGCAGGTTATATAAGGCTTTCTTGGTCTGTACAGTTGGGATCAGGTTCTATAAGGCTTTCTTGGTCTGTACAGTTTGGAGCAGGTTATATAAGGCTTTTTTGGTCTGTACAGTTAGGAGCAGGTTATATAAGGCTTTCTTGGTCTATACAGTTGGGAGCAGGTTCTATCAGGATTTCTTGGTCTGTACAGTTGGGAGCAGGTTCTATAAGGATTTCTTGGTCTTTACAGTTGGGAGTTGGTTCTATAAGGCTTTCTTGGTCTGTACAGTTAGGAGCAGGTTCTATAAGGCTTTCTTGGTCTGTACAGTTGGGAGCAGGTTATATAAGGCTTTCTTGGTCTGTACAGTTAGGAGCAGGTTATATAAGGCTTTCTTGGTCTAAACAGTTGGGAGCAGGTTCTATAAGGATTTCTTGGTCTGTACAGTTGGGAGCAGGTTCTATAAGGATTTCTTGGTCTGTACAGTTGGGAGCAGGTTCTTTAAGGATTTCTTGGTCTGTACAGTTGGGAGCAGGTTCTATAAGGCTTTCTTGGCCTGAACAGTTGGGAGTTGGTTCTATAAGGCTTTCTTGGTCTGATCAGTTGGGAGCAGGTTCTATAAGGCTTTCTTGGCCTGTACAGTTGGGAGTTGGTTCTATAAGGCTTTCTTGGTCTGTACAGTTAGGAGCAGGTTCTATAAGGCTTTCTTGGTCTGTACAGTTGGGAGCAGGTTATATAAGTCTTTCTTGGTCTGTACAGTGAGGAGCAGGTTCTATAAGGCTTTCTTGGTCTAAACAGTTTGGAGCAGGTTCTATAAGGCTTTCTTGGTCTGTACAGTTGGGAGCAGGTTCTATAAGGATTTCTTGGTCTGTACAGTTTGAAGCAGGTTCTATAAGGCTTTCTTGGTCTGTACAGTTGGTAGCAGGTTATATAAGGCTTTCTTGGTCTGTACAGTTGGGATCAGGTTCTATAAGGCTTTCTTGGTCTGTACAGTTTGGAGCAGGTTATATAAGGCTTTTTTGGTCTGTACAGTTAGGAGCAGGTTATATAAGGCTTTCTTGGTCTATACAGTTGGGAGTTGGTTCTATAAGGATTTCTTGGTCTGTACAGTTGGGAGCAGGTTCTATAAGGATTTCTTGGTCTTTACAGTTGGGAGTTGGTTCTATAAGGCTTTCTTGGTCTGTACAGTTAGGAGCAGGTTCTATAAGGCTTTCTTGGTCTGTACAGTTGGGAGCAGGTTATATAAGGCTTTCTTGGTCTGTACAGTTAGGAGCAGGTTATATAAGGCTTTCTTGGTCTAAACAGTTGGGAGCAGGTTCTATAAGGATTTCTTGGTCTGTACAGTTGGGAGCAGGTTCTATAAGGATTTCTTGGTCTGTACAGTTGGAAGCAGGTTCTTTAAGGATTTCTTGGTCTGTACAGTTGGGAGCAGGTTATATAAGGCTCTCTTGGCCTGAACAGTTGGGAGTTGGTTCTATAAGGCTTTCTTGGTCTGATCAGTTGGGAGCAGGTTCTATAAGGCTTTCTTGGCCTGTACAGTTGGGAGTTGGTTCTATAAGGCTTTCTTGGTCTCTACAGTTAGGAGCAGGTTCTATAAGGCTTTCTTGGTCTGTACAGTTGGGAGCAGGTTATATAAGGCTTTCTTGGTCTGTACAGTTAGGAGCAGGTTATATAAGGCTTTCTTGGTCTAAACAGTTTGGAGCAGGTTCTATAAGGCTTTCTTGGTCTGTACAGTTGGGAGCAGGTTCTATAAGGATTTCTTGGTCTGTACAGTTTGGAGCAGGTTCTATAAGGCTTTCTTGGTCTGTACAGTTGGTAGCAGGTTATATAAGGCTTTCTTGGTCTGTACAGTTGGGATCAGGTTCTATAAGGCTTTCTTGGTCTGTACAGTTTGGAGCAGGTTATATAAGGCTTTCTTGGTCTGTACAGTTAGGAGCAGGTTATATAAGGCTTTCTTGGTCTATACAGTTGGGAGCAGGTTCTATAAGGATTTCTTGGTCTGTACAGTTGGGAGCAGGTTCTATAAGGATTTCTTGGTCTTTACAGTTGGGAGTTGGTTCTATAAGGCTTTCTTGGTCTGTACAGTTAGGAGCAGGTTCTATAAGGCTTTCTTGGTCTGTACAGTTGGGAGCAGGTTATATAAGGCTTTCTTGGTCTGTACAGTTAGGAGCAGGTTATATAAGGCTTTCTTGGTCTAAACAGTTGGGAGCAGGTTCTATAAGGATTTCTTGGTCTGTACAGTTGGGAGCAGGTTCTATAAGGATTTCTTGGTCTGTACAGTTGGAAGCAGGTTCTTTAAGGATTTCTTGGTCTGTACAGTTGGGAGCAGGTTATATAAGGCTCTCTTGGCCTGAACAGTTGGGAGTTGGTTCTATAAGGCTTTCTTGGTCTGATCAGTTGGGAGCAGGTTCTATAAGGCTTTCTTGGCCTGTACAGTTGGGAGTTGGTTCTATAAGGCTTTCTTGGTCTCTACAGTTAGGAGCAGGTTCTATAAGGCTTTCTTGGTCTGTACAGTTGGGAGCAGGTTATATAAGGCTTTCTTGGTCTGTACAGTTAGGAGCAGGTTATATAAGGCTTTCTTGGTCTAAACAGTTTGGAGCAGGTTCTATAAGGCTTTCTTGGTCTGTACAGTTGGGAGCAGGTTCTATAAGGATTTCTTGGTCTGTACAGTTTGGAGCAAGTTCTATAAGGCTTTCTTGGTCTGTACAGTTGGTAGCAGGTTATATAAGGCTTTCTTGGTCTGTACAGTTGGGATCAGGTTCTATAAGGCTTTCTTGGTCTGTACAGTTTGGAGCAGGTTATATAAGGCTTTTTTGGTCTGTACAGTTAGGAGCAGGTTATATAAGGCTTTCTTGGTCTATACAGTTGGGAGCAGGTTCTATAAGGATTTCTTGGTCTGTACAGTTGGGAGCAGGTTCTATAAGGATTTCTTGGTCTTTACAGTTGGGAGTTGGTTCTATAAGGCTTTCTTGGTCTGTACAGTTAGGAGCAGGTTCTATAAGGCTTTCTTGGTCTGTACAGTTGGGAGCAGGTTCTATAAGGCTTTCTTGGTCTGTACAGTTAGGAGCAGGTTATATAAGGCTTTCTTGGTCTAAACAGTTGGGAGCAGGTTCTATAAGGATTTCTTGGTCTGTACAGTTGGAAGCAGGTTCTTTAAGGATTTCTTGGTCTGTACAGTTGGGAGCAGGTTATATAAGGCTCTCTTGGCCTGAACAGTTGGGAGTTGGTTCTATAAGGCTTTCTTGGTCTGATCAGTTGGGAGCAGGTTCTATAAGGCTTTCTTGGCCTGTACAGTTGGGAGTTGGTTCTATAAGGCTTTCTTGGTCTCTACAGTTAGGAGCAGGTTCTATAAGGCTTTCTTGGTCTGTACAGTTGGGAGCAGGTTATATAAGGCTTTCTTGGTCTGTACAGTTAGGAGCAGGTTATATAAGGCTTTCTTGGTCTAAACAGTTTGGAGCAGGTTCTATAAGGCTTTCTTGGTCTGTACAGTTGGGAGCAGGTTCTATAAGGATTTCTTGGTCTGTACAGTTTGGAGCAGGTTCTATAAGGCTTTCTTGGTCTGTACAGTTGGTAGCAGGTTATATAAGGCTTTCTTGGTCTGTACAGTTGGGATCAGGTTCTATAAGGCTTTCTTGGTCTGTACAGTTTGGAGCAGGTTATATAAGGCTTTTTTGGTCTGTACAGTTAGGAGCAGGTTATATAAGGCTTTCTTGGTCTATACAGTTGGGAGCAGGTTCTATAAGGATTTCTTGGTCTGTACAGTTGGGATCAGGTTCTATAAGGATTTCTTGGTCTTTACAGTTGGGAGTTGGTTCTATAAGGCTTTCTTGGTCTGTACAGTTAGGAGCAGGTTCTATAAGGCTTTCTTGGTCTGTACAGTTGGGAGCAGGTTATATAAGGCTTTCTTGGTCTGTACAGTTAGGAGCAGGTTATATAAGGCTTTCTTGGTCTAAACAGTTGGGAGCAGGTTCTATAAGGATTTCTTGGTCTGTACAGTTGGGAGCAGGTTCTATAAGGATTTCTTGGTCTGTACAGTTGGGAGCAGGTTCTTTAAGGATTTCTTGGTCTGTACAGTTGGGAGCAGGTTATATAAGGCTTTCTTGGCCTGAACAGTTGGGAGTTGGTTCTATAAGGCTTTCTTGGTCTGATCAGTTGGGAGCAGGTTCTATAAGGCTTTCTTGGCCTGTACAGTTGGGAGTTGGTTCTATAAGGCTTTCTTGGTCTCTACAGTTAGGAGCAGGTTCTATAAGGCTTTCTTGGTCTGTACAGTTGGGAGCAGGTTCTATAAGGATTTCTTGGTCTGTACAGTTGGGAGCAGGTTCTATAAGGCTTTCTTGGTCTGTACAGTTGGGAGTTGGTTCTATAAGGCTTTCTTGGTCTGTACAGTTAGGAGCAGGTTCTATAAGGCTTTCTTGGTCTGTACAGTTGGGAGCAGGTTATATAAGGCTTTCTTGGTCTGTACAGTTAGGAGCAGGTTATATAAGGCTTTCTTGGTCTAAACAGTTGGGAGCAGGTTCTATAAGGCTTTCTTGGTCTGTACAGTTGGAATCAGGTTCTATAAGGATTTCTTGGTCTGTACAGTTGGGAGCAGGTTCTATAAGGCTTTCTTGGTCTGTACAGTTGGTAGCAAGTTATATAAGGCTTTCTTGGTCTGTACAGTTGGGATCAAGTTCTATAAGGCTTTCTTGGTCTGTACAGTTTGGAGCAGGTTATATAAGGCTTTGTTGGTCTGTACAGTTGGGAGCAGGTTCTATAAGGATTTCTTGGTCTGTACAGTTGGGAGCAGGTTCTATAAGGATTTCTTGGTCTGTACAGTTGGTAGCAGGTTATATAAGGCTTTCTTGGTCTGTACAGTTGGGATCAGGTTCTATAAGGCTTTCTTGGTCTGTACAGTTTGGAGCAGGTTATATAAGGCTTTCTTGGTCTATACAGTTGGGAGCAGGTTCTATAAGGATTTCTTGGTCTGTACAGTTGGGAGCAGGTTCTATAAGGCTTTCTTGGTCTGTACAGTTGGGAGCAGGTTCTATAAGGCTTTCTTGGTCTGTACAGTTGGGAGCAGGTTATATAAGGCTTTCTTGGTCTGTACAGTTAGGAGCAGGTTATATAAGGCTTTCTTGGTCTAAACAGTTGGGAGCAGGTTCTATAAGGCTTTCATGGTCTGTACAGTTGGGAGCAGGTTCTATAAGGATTTCTTGGTCTGTACAGTTGGGAGCAGGTTCTATAAGGCTTTCTTGGTCTGTTCAGTTGGTAGCAGGTTATATAAGGCTTTCTTGGTCTGTACAGTTGGGATCAGGTTCTATAAGGCTTTCTTGGTCTGTACAGTTTGGAGCAGGTTATATAAGGCTTTCTTGGTCTGTACAGTTAGGAGCAGGTTATATAAGGCTTTCTTGGTCTAAACAGTTTGGAGCAGGTTCTATAAGGCTTTCTTGGTCTGTACAGTTGGGAGCAGGTTCTATAAGGATTTCTTGGTCTGTACAGTTTGGAGCAGGTTCTATAAGGCTTTCTTGGTCTGTACAGTTGGTAGCAGGTTATATAAGGCTTTCTTGGTCTGTACAGTTGGGATCAGGTTCTATAAGGCTTTCTTGGTCTGTACAGTTTGGAGCAGGTTATATAAGGCTTTTTTGGTCTGTACAGTTAGGAGCAGGTTATATAAGGCTTTCTTGGTCTATACAGTTGGGAGCAGGTTCTATAAGGATTTCTTGGTCTGTACAGTTGGGAGCAGGTTCTATAAGGATTTCTTGGTCTTTACAGTTGGGAGTTGGTTCTATAAGGCTTTCTTGGTCTGTACAGTTAGGAGCAGGTTCTATAAGGCTTTCTTGGTCTGTACAGTTGGGAGCAGGTTATATAAGGCTTTCTTGGTCTGTACAGTTAGGAGCAGGTTATATAAGGCTTTCTTGGTCTAAACAGTTGGGAGCAGGTTCTATAAGGATTTCTTGGTCTGTACAGTTGGAAGCAGGTTCTTTAAGGATTTCTTGGTCTGTACAGTTGGGAGCAGGTTATATAAGGCTCTCTTGGCCTGAACAGTTGGGAGTTGGTTCTATAAGGCTTTCTTGGTCTGATCAGTTGGGAGCAGGTTCTATAAGGCTTTCTTGGCCTGTACAGTTGGGAGTTGGTTCTATAAGGCTTTCTTGGTCTCTACAGTTAGGAGCAGGTTCTATAAGGCTTTCTTGGTCTGTACAGATGGGAGCAGGTTATATAAGGCTTTCTTGGTCTGTACAGTTAGGAGCAGGTTATATAAGGCTTTCTTGGTCTAAACAGTTTGGAGCAGGTTCTATAAGGCTTTCTTGGTCTGTACAGTTGGGAGCAGGTTCTATAAGGATTTCTTGGTCTGTACAGTTTGGAGCAGGTTCTATAAGGCTTTCTTGGTCTGTACAGTTGGTAGCAGGTTATATAAGGCTTTCTTGGTCTGTACAGTTGGGATCAGGTTCTATAAGGCTTTCCTGGTCTGTACAGTTTGGAGCAGGTTATATAAGGCTTTTTTGGTCTGTACAGTTAGGAGCAGGTTATATAAGGCTTTCTTGGTCTATACAGTTGGGAGCAGGTAATATAAGGATTTCTTGGTCTGTACAGTTGGGAGCAGGTTCTATAAGGATTTCTTGGTCTTTACAGTTGGGAGTTGGTTCTATAAGGCTTTCTTGGTCTGTACAGTTAGGAGCAGGTTCTATAAGGCTCTCTTGGTCTGTACAGTTGGGAGCAGGTTATATAAGGCTTTCTTGGTCTGTACAGTTAGGAGCAGGTTATATAAGGCTTTCTTGGTCTAAACAGTTGGGAGCAGGTTCTATAAGGATTTCTTGGTCTGTACAGTTGGGAGCAGGTTCTATAAGGATTTCTTGGTCTGTACAGTTGGGAGCAGGTTCTTTAAGGATTTCTTGGTCTGTACAGTTGGGAGCAGGTTATATAAGGCTTTCTTGGCCTGAACAGTTGGGAGTTGGTTCTATAAGGCTTTCTTGGTCTGATCAGTTGGGAGCAGGTTCTATAAGGCTTTCTTGGCCTGTACAGTTGGGAGTTGGTTCTATAAGGCTTTCTTGGTCTCTACAGTTAGGAGCAGGTTCTATAAGGCTTTCTTGGTCTGTACAGTTGGGAGCAGGTTCTATAAGGATTTCGTGGTCTGTACAGTTGGGAGCAGGTTCTATAAGGCTTTCTTGGTCTGTACAGTTGGGAGTTGGTTCTATAAGGCTTTCTTGGTCTGTACAGTTAGGAGCAGGTTCTATAAGGCTTTCTTGGTCTGTACAGTTGGGAGCAGGTTATATAAGGCTTTCTTGGTCTGTACAGTTAGGAGCAGGTTATATAAGGCTTTCTTGGTCTAAACAGTTGGGAGCAGGTTCTATAAGGCTTTCTTGGTCTGTACAGTTGGGATCAGGTTCTATAAGGATTTCTTGGTCTGTACAGTTGGGAGCAGGTTCTATAAGGCTTTCTTGGTCTGTACAGTTGGTAGCAGGTTATATAAGGCTTTCTTGGTCTGTACAGTTGGGATCAAGTTCTATAAGGCTTTCTTGGTCTGTACAGTTTGGAGCAGGTTATATAAGGCTTTCTTGGTCTGTACAGTTGGGAGCAGGTTCTATAAGGATTTCTTGGTCTGTACAGTTGGGAGCAGGTTCTATAAGGATTTCTTGGTCTGTACAGTTGGGATCAGGTTCTATAAGGCTTTCCTGGTCTGTACAGTTGGGATCAGGTTCTATAAGGCTTTCTTGGTCTGTACAGTTTGGAGCAGGTTATATAAGGCTTTCTTGGTCTATACAGTTGGGAGCAGGTTCTATAAGGATTTCTTGGTCTGTACAGTTGGGAGCAGGTTCTATAAGGATTTCTTGGTCTTTACAGTTGGGAGTTGGTTCTATAAGGCTTTCTTGGTCTGTACAGTTAGGAGCAGGTTCTATAAGGCTCTCTTGGTCTGTACAGTTGGGAGCAGGTTATATAAGGCTTTCTTGGTCTGTACAGTTAGGAGCAGGTTATATAAGGCTTTCTTGGTCTAAACAGTTGGGAGCAGGTTCTATAAGGATTTCTTGGTCTGTACAGTTGGGAGCAGGTTCTATAAGGATTTCTTGGTCTGTACAGTTGGGAGCAGGTTCTTTAAGGATTTCTTGGTCTGTACAGTTGGGAGCAGGTTATATAAGGCTTTCTTGGCCTGAACAGTTGGGAGTTGGTTCTATAAGGCTTTCTTGGTCTGATCAGTTGGGAGCAGGTTCTATAAGGCTTTCTTGGCCTGTACAGTTGGGAGTTGGTTCTATAAGGCTTTCTTGGTCTCTACAGTTAGGAGCAGGTTCTATAAGGCTTTCTTGGTCTGTACAGTTGGGAGCAGGTTCTATAAGGATTTCTTGGTCTGTACAGTTGGGAGCAGGTTCTATAAGGCTTTCTTGGTCTGTACAGTTGGGAGTTGGTTCTATAAGGCTTTCTTGGTCTGTACAGTTAGGAGCAGGTTCTATAAGGCTTTCTTGGTCTGTACAGTTGGGAGCAGGTTATATAAGGCTTTCTTGGTCTGTACAGTTAGGAGCAGGTTATATAAGGCTTTCTTGGTCTAAACAGTTGGGAGCAGGTTCTATAAGGCTTTCTTGGTCTGTACAGTTGGGATCAGGTTCTATAAGGATTTCTTGGTCTGTACAGTTGGGAGCAGGTTCTATAAGGCTTTCTTGGTCTGTACAGTTGGGAGCAGGTTATATAAGGCTTTCTTGGTCTGTACAGTTGGGATCAAGTTCTATAAGGCTTTCTTGGTCTGTACAGTTTGGAGCAGGTTATATAAGGCTTTCTTGGTCTGTACAGTTGGGAGCAGGTTCTATAAGGATTTCTTGGTCTGTACAGTTGGGAGCAGGTTCTATAAGGATTTCTTGGTCTGTACAGTTGGTAGCAGGTTATATAAGGCTTTCTTGGTCTGTACAGTTGGGATCAGGTTCTATAAGGCTTTCTTGGTCTGTACAGTTTGGAGCAGGTTATATAAGGCTTTCTTGGTCTATACAGTTGGGAGCAGGTTCTATAAGGATTTCTTGGTCTGTACAGTTGGGAGCAGGTTCTATAAGGCTTTCTTGGTCTGTACAGTTGGGAGCAGGTTCTATAAGGCTTTCTTGGTCTGTACAGTTGGGAGCAGGTTATATAAGGCTTTCTTGGTCTGTACAGTTAGGAGCAGGTTATATAAGGCTTTCTTGGTCTAAACAGTTGGGAGCAGGTTCTATAAGGCTTTCATGGTCTGTACAGTTGGGAGCAGGTTCTATAAGGATTTCGTGGTCTGTACAGTTGGGAGCAGGTTCTATAAGGCTTTCTTGGTCTGTACAGTTGGGAGTTGGTTCTATAAGGCTTTCTTGGTCTGTACAGTTAGGAGCAGGTTCTATAAGGCTTTCTTGGTCTGTACAGTTGGGAGCAGGTTATATAAGGCTTTCTTGGTCTGTACAGTTAGGAGCAGGTTATATAAGGCTTTCTTGGTCTAAACAGTTGGGAGCAGGTTCTATAAGGCTTTCTTGGTCTGTACAGTTGGGATCAGGTTCTATAAGGATTTCTTGGTCTGTACAGTTGGGAGCAGGTTCTATAAGGCTTTCTTGGTCTGTACAGTTGGTAGCAGGTTATATAAGGCTTTCTTGGTCTGTACAGTTGGGATCAAGTTCTATAAGGCTTTCTTGGTCTGTACAGTTTGGAGCAGGTTATATAAGGCTTTCTTGGTCTGTACAGTTGGGAGCAGGTTCTATAAGGATTTCTTGGTCTGTACAGTTGGGAGCAGGTTCTATAAGGATTTCTTGGTCTGTACAGTTGGTAGCAGGTTATATAAGGCTTTCTTGGTCTGTACAGTTGGGATCAGGTTCTATAAGGCTTTCTTGGTCTGTACAGTTTGGAGCAGGTTATATAAGGCTTTCTTGGTCTATACAGTTGGGAGCAGGTTCTATAAGGATTTCTTGGTCTGTACAGTTGGGAGCAGGTTCTATAAGGCTTTCTTGGTCTGTACAGTTGGGAGCAGGTTCTATAAGGCTTTCTTGGTCTGTACAGTTGGGAGCAGGTTATATAAGGCTTTCTTGGTCTGTACAGTTAGGAGCAGGTTATATAAGGCTTTCTTGGTCTAAACAGTTGGGAGCAGGTTCTATAAGGCTTTCATGGTCTGTACAGTTGGGAGCAGGTTCTATAAGGATTTCTTGGTCTGTACAGTTGGGAGCAGGTTCTATAAGGCTTTCTTGGTCTGTTCAGTTGGTAGCAGGTTATATAAGGCTTTCTTGGTCTGTACAGCTGGGATCAGGTTCTATAAGGCTTTCTTGGTCTGTACAGTTTGGAGCAGGTTATATAAGGCTTTTTTGGTCTGTACAGTTAGGAGCAGGTTATATAAGGCTTTCTTGGTCTATACAGTTGGGAGCAGGTTCTATAAGGATTTCTTGGTCTGTACAGTTGGGAGCAGGTTCTATAAGGCTTTCTTGGTATGTACAGTTGGGAGTTGGTTCTATAATGATTTCTTGGCCTGTACAGTTGGGAGCAGGTTCTATAAGGCTTTCTTGGCCTGAACAGTTGGGAGTTGGTTCTATAAGGCTTTCTTGGTCTGATCAGTTGGGAGCAGGTTCTATAAGGCTTTCTTGGCCTGTACAGTTGGGAGTTGGTTCTATAAGGCTTTCTTGGTCTCTACAGTTAGGAGCAGGTTCTATAAGTCTTTCTTGGTCTGTACAGTTGGGAGCAGGTTCTATAAGGATTTCGTGGTCTGTACAGTTGGGAGCAGGTTCTATAAGGCTTTCTTGGTCTGTACAGTTAGGAGCAGGTTCTATAAGGATGTCTTGGTCTGTACAGTTGGGAGTTGGTTCTATAAGGATTTCTTGGTCTGTACAGTTGGGAGCAGGTTCTATAAGGCTTTCTTGGCCTGAACAGTTGGGAGTTGGTTCTATAAGGCTTTCTTGGTCTGATCAGTTGGGAGCAGGTTCTATAAGGCTTTCTTGGCCTGTACAGTTGGGAGTTGGTTCTATAAGGCTTTCTTGGTCTCTACAGTTAGGAGCAGGTTCTATAAGGCTTTCTTGGTCTGTACAGTTGGGAGCAGGTTCTATAAGGCTTTCTTGGTCTGTACAGTTAGGAGCAGGTTCTATAAGGATGTCTTGGTCTGTACAGTTGGGCGCAGGTTCTATAAGGATTTCGTGGTCTGTACAGTTGGGAGCAGGTTCTATAAGGCTTTCTTGGCCTGTACAGTTAGGAGCAGGTTCTATAAGGATGTCTTGGTCTGTACAGTTGGGAGTTGGTTCTATAAGGATTTCTTGGTCTGTACAGTTGGGAGTTGGTTCTATAAAGCTTTCTTGGCCTGTACAGTTGGGAGCAGGTTCTGGAAGGCTTTCTTGGTCTCTACAGTTGGTAGCCGGTTATATAAGGCTTTCTTGGTCTGTACAGTTGGGATCAGGTTCTATAAGGCTTTCTTGGTCTGTACAGTTGGGAGCAGGTTATATAAGGATTTCTTGGTCTGTACAATTAGGAGCAGGTTATATAAGGCTTTCTTGGTCTATACAGTTGGGGAGCAGGTTCTATAAGGATTTCTTGGTCTGTACAGTTGGGAGCAAGGTTCTATAAGGATTTCTTGGTCTGTACAGTTGGGAGTTGGTTCTATAAGGCTTTCTTGGTCTGTACAGTTGGGAGCAGGTTCTTTAAGGATTTCTTGGTCTGTACAGTTGGGAGCAGGTTCTATAAGGCTTTCTTGGCCTGTACAGTTGGGAGTTGGTTCTATAAGGCTTTCTTGGTCTGATCAGTTGCAAGCAGGTTCTATAAGGCTTTCTTGGCCTGTACAGTTGGGAGTTGGTTCTATAAGGCTTTCTTGGTCTCTACAGTTAGGAGCAGGTTCTATAAGGCTTTCTTGGTCTGTACAGTTGGGAGCAGGTTCTATAAGGATTTCGTGGTCTGGACAGTTGGGAGCAGGTTCTATAAGGCTTTCTTGGTCTGTACAGTTGGGAACAGGTTCTATAAGGCTTTCTTGGTCTGTACAGTTAGGAGCAGGTTATATAAGGCTTTCTTGGCCTGTACAGTTGGGAGTTGGTTCTATAAGGCTTTCTTGGTATGTACAGTTGGGAGTTGGTTCTATAAGGCTATCTTGGCCTGTACAGTTGGGAGCAGGTTCTATAAGGCTTTCTTGGTCTGTACAGTTGGGAGCAGGTTATATAAGGCTTTCTTGGTCTGTACAGTTGGGATCAGGTTCTATAAGGCTTTCTTGGTCTGTACAGTTTGGAGCAGGTTATATAAGGCTTTCTTGGTCTGTACAGTTAGGAGCAGGTTATATCAGGCTTTCTTGGTCTATACAGTTGGGATTAGGTTCTATAAGGATTTCTTGGTCTGTACAGTTGGGAGCAGGTTCTATAAGGATTTCTTGGTCTGTACAGTTCGGAGTTGGTTATATAAGGTTTTCTTGGTCTGTACAGTTGAGAGCAGGTTCTATAAGGCTTTCTTGGTCTGTACAGTTGGGAGCACGTTCTATAAGGTTTTCTTGGTCTGTACAGTTGAGAGCAGGTTCTATAAGGCTTTCTTGGTCTGTACAGTTGGGAGCACGTTCTATAAGGCTTTCTTGGCCTGTACAGTTAGGAGCAGGTTATATAAGGATTTCTTGGTCTGTACAGTTGGGAGGTGGTTCTATAAGGCTTTCTTGGTCTGTACATTTGGGAGCAGGTTATTTAAGGTTTTCTTGGTCTGTACAGTTGAGAGCAGGTTCTATAAGTCTTTCTTGGTCTGTACAGTTGGGAGCAGGTTCTATAAGGCTTTCTTGGCCTGTACATTTGGGAGCAGGTTATATAAGGTTTTCTTGGTCTGTACAGTTGAGAGCAGGTTCTATAAGGCTTTCTTGGTCTGTACAGTTGGGAGCAGGTTCTATAAGGCTTTCTTGGCCTGTACAGTTAGGAGCAGGTTATATAAGGATTTCTTGGTCTGTACAGTTGGGAGTTGGTTCTATAAGGCTTTCTTGGTCTGTACAGTTGGGAGCAGGTTCTATAAGGCTTTCTTGGCCTGTACAGTTGGGAGCAGGTTCTATAAGGCTTTCTTGGTCTGTACAGTTGGGAGCAGGTTCTATATACAGTAGGGAGCAAGTTCTATATACTGTAGGGAGCAGGTTCTATATGGCTGTCTTGGTCTGTACAGTTGGGAGCAGGTTCTATAAGGATTTCTTGGTCTGTACAGTTGGGAGCAGGTTCTATAAGGCTTTCTTGGTCTGTACATTTGGGAGCAGGTTATATAAGGTTTTCTTGGTCTGTACAGTTGAGAGCAGGTTCTATAAGGATTTCTTGGTCTGTGCAGTTGGGAGCAGGTTCTATAAGGCTTTCTTGGCCTGTACAGTTAGGAGCAGGTTATATAGGGATTTCTTGGTCTGTACAGTTGGGAGTTGGTTCTATAAGGCTTTCTTGGTCTGTACATTTGGGAGCAGGTTATATAAGGTTTTCCTGGTCTGTACAGTTGAGAGCAGGTTCTATAAGGCTTTCTTGGTCTGTACAGTTTGGAGCAGGTTCTATAAGGCTTTCTTGGCCTGTACATTTGGGAGCAGGTTATATAAGGTTTTCTTGGTCTGTACAGTTGAGAGCAGGTTCTATAAGGCTTTCTTGGTCTGTACAGTTGGGAGCAGGTTCTATAAGGCTTTCTTGGCCTGTACAGTTAGGAGCAGGTTCTATATACAGTAGGGAGCAAGTTCTATATACAGTAGGGAGCAGGTTCTATATGGCTGTCTTGGTCTGTACAGTTGGGAGCAGGTTCTATACGGATTTCTTGGTCTGTACAGTTGGGAGCAGGTTCTATAAGGCTTTCTTGGTCTGTACATTTGGGAGCAGGTTATATAAGGTTTTCTAGGTCTGTACAGTTGAGAGCAGGTTCTATAAGGCTTTCTTGGTCTGTGCAGTTGGGAGCAGGTTCTATAAGGCTTTGTTGGCCTGTACAGCTAGGAGCAGGTTATATAAGGATTTCTTGGTCTGTACAGTTTGGAGCAGGTTCTATAAGGCTTTCTTGGCCTGTACATTTGGGAGCAGGTTATATAAGGTTTTCTTGGTCTGTACAGTTGAGAGCAGGTTCTATAAGGCTTTCTTGGTCTGTACAGTTGGGAGCAGGTTCTATAAGGCTTTCTTGGCCTGTACAGTTAGGAGCAGGTTTTATAAGGATTTCTTGGTCTGTACAGTTGGGAGTTGGTTCTATAAGGCTTTCTTGGTCTGTACAGTTGGGAGCAGGTTCTATAAGGCTTTCTTGGCCTGTACAGTTGGGAGCAGGTTCTATAAGGCTTTCTTGGTCTGTACAGTTGGGAGCAGGTTCTATATACAGTAGGGAGCAAGTTCTATATACAGTAGGGAGCAGGTTCTATATGGCTGTCTTGGTCTGTACAGTTGGGAGCAGGTTCTATAAGGATTTCTTGGTCTGTACAGTTGGGAGCAGGTTCTATAAGGCTTTCTTGGTCTGTACAGTTGGGAGCAGGTTCTATAAGGCTTTCTTGGCCTGTACAGTTGGGAACAAGTTATATAAGGCTTTCTTGGTCTGTACAGTTGGGAGCAGGTTCTATAAGGCTTTCTTGGTCTGTACTGTTGGAAGCGGGATCTATAAGGTTTTCTTGGTCTGTACAGTTGGGAGCAGGTTCTATAAGGCCTTCTTGGCCTGTACATTTGGGAGCAGGTTCTATAAGGCTTTCTTGGTCTGTACAGTTGGGAGCAGGTTCTATAAGGCTTTCTTGGTCTGTACAGTTGGGAGCAGGTTCTATATACAGTAGGGAGCAAGTTCTATATACAGTAGGGAGCAGGTTCTATAAGGCTTTCTTGGCCTGTACATTTGGGAGCAGGTTCTATAAGGCTTTCTTGGCCTGTACAGATAGGAGCAGGTTCTATAAGGATTTCTTGGTCTGTACAGTTGGGAGCAGGTTTTATAAGGCTTTCTTGGTCTGGACAGTTAGGAGCAGGTTCTATATGGCTTTCTTGGTTTGTACAGTTGGGAGTTGGTTCTATAAGGCTTTCTTGGCCTGTACATTTGGGAGTTGGTTCTATAAGGCTTTCTTGGCCTGTACAGTTGGGAGTTGGTTCTATAAGGATTTCTCGGTCTGTACAGTTGGGAGTTGGTTCTATAAGGATTTCTCGGTATGTTCAGTTGGGAATTGGTTCTATAAGGCTTTCTTGGCCTGTACATTTAGGAGCAGGTTATATAAGGATGTCTTGGTCTGTACAGTTGGGAGTTGGTTCTATAAGGATTTCTTGGTCTGTACAGTTGGGAGTTGGTTCTATAAGGCTTTCTTGACATGTACAGTTGGGAGCAGGTTCTAGAATGCTTTCTTGGTCTGTACAGTTGGGAGCAGGTTATATAAGGCTTTCTTGGTCTGTACAGTTGGGATCAGGTTCTATAAGGCTTTCTTGGTCTGTACAGTTGGGAGCAGGTTATATAAGGATTTCTTGGACTGTACAGTTGGGAGCAGGTTCTATAAGGATTTCTTGGTCTGTACAGTTGGGAGTTGATTCTATAAGGCTTTCTTGGTCTGTACAGTTAGGAGCAGGTTCTATAAGGCTTTCTTGGTCTGTACATTTGGGAGCAGGTTATATAAGGCTTTCTTGGTCTGTACAGTTAGGAGCAGGTTATATGAGGCTTTCTTGGTCTAAACAGTTGGGAGCAGGTTCTATAAGGCTTTCTTGGTCTGTACAGTTGGGCGCAGGTTCTATAAGGATTTCTTGGTCTGTACAGTTGTGAGCAGGTTCTATAAGGCTTTCTTGGTCTGTACAGTTGGTAGCAGGTTATATAAGGCTTTCTTGGTCTGTACAGTTGGGATCAGGTTCTGTAAGGCTTTCTTGGTCTGTACAGTTTGGAGCAGATTATATAAGGCTTTCTTGGTCTGTACAGTTAGGAGCAGGTTATATAAGGCTTTCTTGGTCTATACAGTTGGGAGCAGGTTATATAAGGTTTTCTTGGTCTGTACAGTTGAGAGCAGGTTCTAGAAGGCTTTCTTGGCCTGTACAGTTAGGAGCAGGTTATATAAGGATTTCTTAGTCTGTACAGTTGGGAGTTGGTTCTATAAGGCTTTCTTGGTCTGTACATTTGGGCGCAAGTTCTATAAGGCTTTCTTGGCCTGTACAGTTGGGAGCGGGTTCTATAAGGCTTTCTTGGTCTGTACAGTTGGGAGCAGGTTCTATATACAGTAGGGAGCAAGTTCTATATACAGTAGGGAGCAGGTTCTATATGGCTGTCTTGGTCTTTACAGTTGGGAGCAGGTTCTATAAGGATTTCTTTCTTGGTCTGTACAGTTGGGAGCAGGTTCTATAAGGCTTTCTTGGCCTGTACATTTGGGAACAAGTTATATAAGGCTTTCTTGGTCTGTACAGTTGGGAGCAGGTTCTATAAGGCTTTCTTGGTCTGTACTGTTGGGAGCGGGATCTATAAGGTTGTCTTGGTCTGTACAGTTGGGAGCAGGTTCTATAAGGCTTTCTTGGTCTAAACAGTTGGGAGCAGGTTCTATAAGGCTTTCTTGGTCTAAACAGTTGGGAGCAGGTTCTATAAGGCTTTCTTGGTCTGTACAGTTGGGATCAGGTTGTATAAGGCTTTCTTGGTCTGTACAGTTGGGAGCAGGTTCTATAAGGATTTCTTGGTCTGTACAGTTGGGAGCAGGTTCTATAAGGATTTCTTGGCCTGTACATTTGGGAGCAGGTTCTATAAGTCTTTCTTGGTCTGTACAGTTGGGAGCAGGTTCTATAAGGCTTTCTTGGTCTGTACAGTTGGGAGCAGGTTCTATATACAGTAGGAGCAAGTTCTATATACAGTAGGGAGCAGGTTCTATAAGGCTTTCTTGGCCTGTACATTTTGGAGCAGATTCTATAAGGCTTTCTTGGCCTGTACAGATAGGAGCAGGTTCTATAAGGATTTCTTGGTCTGTACAGTTGGGAGCAGGTTCTATAAGGCTTTCTTGGTCTGGACAGTTAGGAGCAGGTTCTATATGGCTTTCTTGTTTTGTACAGTTGGGAGTTGGTTCTATAAGGCTTCCTTGGCCTGTACATTTGGGAGTTGGTTCTATGAGGCTTTCTTGGCCTGTACAGTTGGGAGTTGGTTCTATAAGGATTTCTTGGTCTGTACAGTTGGGAGCAGGTTATATAAGGATTTCTTAGTCTGTACAGTTGGGAGTTGGTTCTATAAGGCTTTCTTGGTCTGTACAGTTGGGCGCAAGTTCTATAAGGCTTTCTTGGCCTGTACAGTTGGGAGCGGGTTCTATAAGGCTTTCTTGGTCTGTACAGTTGGGAGCAGGTTCTATATACAGTAGGGAGCAAGTTCTATATACAGTAAGGAGCAGGTTCTATATGGCTGTCTTGGTCTGTACAGTTGGGAGCAGGTTCTATAAGGATTTCTTGGTCTGTACAGTTGGGAGCAGGTTCTATAAGGCTTCCTTGGTCTGTACAGTTGGGAGCAGGTTCTATAAGGCTTTCTTGGCCTGTACAGTTGGGAACAAGTTATATAAGGCTTTCTTGGTCTGTACAGTTGGGAGCAGGTTCTATAAGGCTTTCTTGGTCTGTACTGTTGGGAGCGGGATCTATAAGGTTGTCTTGGTCTGTACAGTTGGGAGCAGGTTCTATAAGGCTTTCTTGGTCTAAACAGTTGGGAGCAGGTTCTATAAGGCTTTCTTGGTCTAAACAGTTGGGAGCAGGTTCTATAAGGCTTTCTTGGTCTGTACAGTTGGGAGCAGGTTCTATAAGGATTTCTTGGTCTGTACAGTTGGGAGCAGGTTCTATAAGGCTTTCTTGGTCTGTACAGTTGGTAGCAGGTTATATAAGGCTTTCTTGGTCTGTACAGTTGGGATCAGGTTCTATAAGGCTTTCTTGGTCTGTACAGTTTGGAGCAGGTTGTATAAGGCTTTCTTGGTCTGTACAGTTAGGAGCAGGTTATATAAGGCTTTCTTGGTCTATACAGTTGGGAGCAGGTTCTATAAGGATTTCTTGGTCTGTACAGTTGGGAGCAGGTTCTATAAGGATTTCTTGGCCTGTACATTTGGGAGCAGGTTCTATAAGTCTTTCTTGGTCTGTACAGTTTGGAGCAGGTTGTATAAGGCTTTCTTGGTCTGTACAGTTAGGAGCAGGTTATATAAGGCTTTCTTGGTCTATACAGTTGGGAGCAGGTTCTATAAGGATTTCTTGGTCTGTACAGTTGGGAGCAGGTTCTATAAGGATTTCTTGGCCTGTACATTTGGGAGCAGGTTCTATAAGTCTTTCTTGGTCTGTACAGTTGGGAGCAGGTTCTATAAGGCTTTCTTGGTCTGTACAGTTGGGAGCAGGTTCTATATACAGTAGGAGCAGGTTCTATATACAGTAGGAGCAAGTTCTATATACAATAGGGAGCAGGTTCTATAAGGCTTTCTTGGCCTGTACATTTTGGAGCAGATTCTATAAGGCTTTCTTGGCCTGTACAGATAGGAGCAGGTTCTATAAGGATTTCTTGGTCTGCACAGTTGGGAGCAGGTTCTATAAGGCTTTCTTGGTCTGGACAGTTAGGAGCAGGTTCTATATGGCTTTCTTGTTTTGTACAGTTGGGAGTTGGTTCTATTAGGCTTTCTTGGCCTGTACATTTGGGAGTTGGTTCTATAAGGCTTTCTTGGCCTGTACAGTTGGGAGTTGGTTCTATAAGGATTTCTTGGTCTGTACAGTTGGGAGTTGGTTCTATAAGGATTTCTTGGTATGTACAGTTGGGAGTTGGTTCTATAAGGCTTTCTTGGTCTGTACAGTTAGGAGCAGGTTCTATAAGGATGTCTTGGTCTGTACAGTTGGGAGTTGGTTCTATAAGGATTTCTTGGTCTGTACAGTTGGGAGTTGGTTCTATAAGGCTTTCTTGGCCTGTACAGTTGGGAGCAGGTTCTAGAAGGCTTTCTTGGTCTGTACAGTTGGGATCAGGTTCTATAAGGCTTTCTTGGTCTGTACAGTTGGGAGCAGGTTATGTAAGGATTTCTTGGTCTGTACAGTTAGGAGCAGGTTATATAAGGCTTTCTTGGTCTATACAGTTGGGAGCAGGTTCTATAAGGATTTCTTGGTCTGTACAGTTGGGAGCAGGTTCTATAAGGATGTCTTGGTCTGTACAGTTGGGAGCAGGTTCTATAAGGCTTTCTTGGTCTGTACAGTTGGTAGCAGGTTATATAAGGCTTTCTTGGTCTGTACAGTTGGGATCAGGTTCTATAAGGCTTTCTTGGTCTGTACAGTTTTGAGCAGGTTATATAAGGCTTTCTTGGTCTGTACAGTTAGGAGCAGGTTATATAAGGCTTTCTTGGTCTATACAGTTGGGAGCAGGTTCTATAGGGATTTCTTGGTCTGTACAGTTGGGAGCAGGTTCTATAAGGATTTCTTGGTCTGTACAGTTGGGAGTTGGTTCTATAAGGCTTTCTTGGTCTGTACAGTTAGGAGCAGGTTCTAAAAAGGCTTTCTTGGTCTGTACATTTGGGAGCAGGTTATATAAGGTTTTCTTGGTCTGTACAGTTGAGAGCAGGTTTTATAAGGCTTTCTTGGTCTGTACAGTTGGGAGCAGGTTCTAGAAGGCTTTCTTGGCCTGTACAGTTAGGAGCAGGTTATATAAGGATTTCTTGGTCTGTACAGTTGGGAGTTGGTTCTATAAGGCTTTCTTGGTCTGTACAGTTGGGAGCAGGTTCTATAAGGCTTTCTTGGCCTGTACAGTTTTGAGCAGGTTCTATAAGGTTTTCTTGGTCTGTACAGTTGGGAGCAGGTTCTATATACAGTAGGGAGCAAGTTCTATATACAGTAGGGAGCAGGTTCTATAAGGCTTTCTTGGCCGGTACATTTGGGAGCAGGTTCTATAAGGCTTTCTTGGCCTGTACAGATAGGAGCAGGTTCTATAAGGATTTCTTGGTCTGTACAGTTGGGAGCAGGTTCTATAAGGCTTTCTTGGTCTGGACAGTTAGGAGCAGGTTCTATATGGCTTTCTTGGTTTGTACAGTTGGGAGTTGGTTCTATAAGGCTTTCTTGGCCTGTACATTTGGGAGTTGGTTCTATAAGGCTTTCTTGGTCTGGACAGTTAGGAGCAGGTTCTATATGGCTTTCTTGGTTTGTACAGTTGGGAGTTGGTTCTATAAGGCTTTCTTGGCCTGTACATTTAGGAGCAGGTTATATAAGGATGTCTTGGTCTGTACAGTTGGGAGTTGGTTCTATAAGGATTTCTTGGTCTGTACAGTTGGGAGTTGGTTCTATAAGGCTTTCTTGACCTGTACAGTTGGGAGCAGGTTCTAGAATGCTTTCTTGGTCTGTACAGTTGGGAGCAGGTTATATAAGGCTTTCTTGGTCTGTACAGTTGGGATCAGGTTCTATAAGGCTTTCTTGGTCTGTACAGTTGGGAGCAGGTTATATAAGGATTTCTTGGTCTGTACAGTTAGGAGCAGGTTATATAAGGCTTTCTTGGTCTATACAGTTGGGAGCAGGTTCTATAAGGATTTCTTGGTCTGTACAGTTGGGAGCAGGTTCTATAAGGATTTCTTGGTCTGTACAGTTGGGAGTTGATTCTATAAGGCTTTCTTGGTCTGTACAGTTAGGAGCAGGTTCTATAAGGCTTTCTTGGTCTGTACAGTTGGGAGCAGGTTATATAAGGCTTTCTTGGTCTGTACAGTTAGGAGCAGGTTATATAAGGCTTTCTTGGTCTAAACAGTTGGGAGCAGGTTCTATAAGGCTTTCTTGGTCTGTACAGTTGGGCGCAGGTTCTATAAGGATTTCTTGGTCTGTACAGTTGGGAGCAGGTTCTATAAGGCTTTCTTGGTCTGTACAGTTGGTAGCAGGTTATATAAGGCTTTCTTGGTCTGTACAGTTGGGATCAGGTTCTATAAGGCTTTCTTGGTCTGTACAGTTTGGAGCAGATTATATAAGGCTTTCTTGGTCTGTACAGTTAGGAGCAGGTTATATAAGGCTTTCTTGGTCTATACAGTTGGGAGCAGGTTCTAAAAGGCTTTCTTGGTCTGTACATTTGGGAGCAGGTTATATAAGGTTTTCTTGGTCTGTACAGTTGAGAGCAGGTTCTAGAAGGCATTCTTGGCCTGTACAGTTAGGAGCAGGTTATATAAGGATTTCTTAGTCTGTACAGTTGGGAGTTGGTTCTATAAGGCTTTCTTGGTCTGTACAGTTGGGCGCAAGTTCTATAAGGCTTTCTTGGCCTGTACAGTTGGGAGCGGGTTCTATAAGGCTTTCTTGGTCTGTACAGTTGGGAGCAGGTTCTATATACAGTAGGGAGCAAGTTCTATATATAGTAGGGGGCAGGTTCTATATGGCTGTCTTGGTCTGTACAGTTGGGAGCAGGTTATATAAGGATTTCTTGGTCTGTACAGTTAGGAGCAGGTTATATAAGGCTTTCTTGGTCTATACAGTTGGGAGCAGGTTCTATAAGGATTTCTTGGTCTGTACAGTTGGGAGCAGGTTCTATAAGGATTTCTTGGTCTGTACAGTTGGGAGTTGATTCTATAAGGCTTTCTTGGTCTGTACAGTTAGGAGCAGGTTCTATAAGGCTTTCTTGGTCTGTACAGTTGGGAGCAGGTTATATAAGGCTTTCTTGGTCTGTACAGTTAGGAGCAGGTTATATAAGGCTTTCTTGGTCTAAACAGTTGGGAGCAGGTTCTATAAGGCTTTCTTGGTCTGTACAGTTGGGCGCAGGTTCTATAAGGATTTCTTGGTCTGTACAGTTGGGAGCAGGTTCTATAAGGCTTTCTTGGTCTGTACAGTTGGTAGCAGGTTATATAAGGCTTTCTTGGTCTGTACAGTTGGGATCAGGTTCTATAAGGCTTTCTTGGTCTGTACAGTTTGGAGCAGATTATATAAGGCTTTCTTGGTCTGTACAGTTAGGAGCAGGTTATATAAGGCTTTCTTGGTCTATACAGTTGGGAGCAGGTTCTAAAAGGCTTTCTTGGTCTGTACATTTGGGAGCAGGTTATATAAGGTTTTCTTGGTCTGTACAGTTGAGAGCAGGTTCTAGAAGGCATTCTTGGCCTGTACAGTTAGGAGCAGGTTATATAAGGATTTCTTAGTCTGTACAGTTGGGAGTTGGTTCTATAAGGCTTTCTTGGTCTGTACAGTTGGGCGCAAGTTCTATAAGGCTTTCTTGGCCTGTACAGTTGGGAGCGGGTTCTATAAGGCTTTCTTGGTCTGTACAGTTGGGAGCAGGTTCTATATACAGTAGGGAGCAAGTTCTATATATAGTAGGGGGCAGGTTCTATATGGCTGTCTTGGTCTGTACAGTTGGGAGCAGGTTCTATAAGGATTTCTTGGTCTGTACAGTTGGGAGCAGGTTCTATAAGGCTTCCTTGGTCTGTACAGTTGGGAGCAGGTTCTATAAGGCTTTCTTGGCCTGTACAGTTGGGAACAAGTTATATAAGGCTTTCTTGGTCTGTACAGTTGGGAGCAGGTTCTATAAGGCTTTCTTGGTCTGTACTTTTGGGAGCGGGATCTATAAGGTTGTCTTGGTCTGTACAGTTGGGAGCAGGTTCTATAAGGCTTTCTTGGTCTAAACAGTTAGGAGCAGGTTCTATAAGGCTTTCTTGGTCTAAACAGTTGGGAGCAGGTTCTATAAGGCTTTCTTGGTCTGTACAGTTGGGAGCAGGTTCTATAAGGATTTCTTGGTCTGTACAGTTGGGAGCAGGTTCTATAAGGCTTTCTTGGTCTGTACAGTTGGTAGCAGGTTATATAAGGCTTTCTTGGTCTGTACAGTTGGGATCAGGTTCTATAAGGCTTTCTTGGTCTGTACAGTTTGGAGCAGGTTGTATAAGGCTTTCTTGGTCTGTACAGTTAGGAGCAGGTTATATAAGGCTTTCTTGGTCTATACAGTTGGGAGCAGGTTCTATAAGGATTTCTTGGTCTGTACAGTTGGGAGCAGGTTCTATAAGGATTTCTTGGTCTTTACAGTTGGGAGTTGGTCCTATAAGGCTTCCTTGGTCTGTACAGTTAGGAGCAGGTTCTAAAAGGCTTTCTTGGTCTGTACTTTTGGGAGCAGGTTATATAAGGTTTTCTTGGTCTGTACAGTTGAGAGCAGGTTCTATAAGGCTTTCTTGGTCTGTACAGTTGGGAGCAGGTTCTAGAAGGCTTTCTTGGCCTGTACAGTTAGGAGCAGGTTATATAAGGATTTCTTAGTCTGTACAGTTGGGAGTTGGTTCTATAAGGATTTCTTGGTCTGTACAGTTGGGAGCAAGTTCTATAAGGCTTTCTTGGCCTGTACAGTTGGGAGCAGGTTCTATAAGGCTTTCTTGGTCTGTACAGTTGGGAGCAGGTTCTATAAGGCTTTCTTGGTCTGTACAGTTGGGAGCAGGTTCTATAAGGCTTTCTTGGCCTGTACAGTTGGGAACAAGTTATATAAGGCTTTCTTGGTCTGTACAGTTGGGAGCAGGTTCTATAAGGCTTTCTTGGTCTCGACTGTTGGGAGCGGGATCTATAAGGTTTTCTTGGTCTGTACAGTTGGGAGCAGGTTCTATAAGGCCTTCTTGGCCTGTACATTTGGGAGCAGGTTCTATAAGTCTTTCTTGGTCTGTACAGTTGGGAGCAGGTTCTATAAGGCGTTCTTGGTCTGTACAGTTGGGAGCAGGTTCTATATACAGTAGGAGCAAGTTCTATATACAGTAGGGAGCAGGTTCTATAAGGCTTTCTTGGCCTGTACATTTTGGAGCAGATTCTATAAGGCTTTCTTGGCCTGTACAGATAGGAGCAGGTTCTATAAGGATTTCTTGGTCTGTACAGTTGGGAGCAGGTTCTATAAGGCTTTCTTGGTCTGGACAGTTAGGAGCAGGTTCTATATGGCTTTCTTGTTTTGTACAGTTGGGAGTTGGTTCTATAAGGCTTTCTTGGCCTGTACATTTGGGAGTTGGTTCTATAAGGCTTTCTTGGCCTGTACAGTTGGGAGTTGGTTCTATAAGGATTTCTTGGTCTGTACAGTTGGGAGTTGGTTCTATAAGGATTTCTTGGTATGTACAGTTGGGAGTTGGTTCTATAAGGATTTCTTGGTATGTACAGTTGGGAGTTGGTTCTATAAGGATGTCTTGGTCTGTACAGTTGGGAGTTGGTTCTATAAGGATGTCTTGGTCTGTACAGTTGGGAGTTGGTTCTATAAGGATTTCTTGGTCTGTACAGTTGGGAGTTCGTTCTATAAGGCTTTCTTGGCCTGTACAGTTGGGATCAGGTTCTATAAGGCTTTCTAGGTCTGTACAGTTGGGAGCAGGTTATATAAGGATTTCTTGGTCTGTACAGTTAGGAGCAGGTTATATAAGGCTTTCTTGGTCTATACAGTTGGGAGCAGGTTCTATAAGGATTTCTTGGTCTGTACAGTTGGGAGCAGGTTCTATAAGGATGTCTTGGTCTGTACAGTTGGGAGCAGGTTCTATAAGGCTTTCTTGGTCTGTACAGTTGGTAGCAGGTTATATAAGGCTTTCTTGGTCTGTACAGTTGGGATCAGGTTCTATAAGGCTTTCTTGGTCTGTACAGTTTTGAGCAGGTTATATAAGGCTTTCTTGGTCTGTACAGTTAGGAGCAGGTTATATAAGGCTTTCTTGGTCTATACAGTTGGGAGCAGGTTCTATAAGGATTTTTTGGTCTGTACAGTTGGGAGCAGGTTCTATAAGGATTTCTTGGTCTGTACAGTTGGGAGTTGGTTCTATAAGGCTTTCTTGGTCTGTACAGTTAGGAACAGGTTCTAAAAAGGCTTTCTTGGTCTGTACATTTGGGAGCAGGTTATATAAGGTTTTCTTGGTCTGTACAGTTGAGAGCAGGTTTTATAAGGCTTTCTTGGTCTGTACAGTTGGGAGCAGGTTCTAGAAGGCTTTCTTGGCCTGTACAGTTAGGAGCAGGTTATATAAGGATTTCTTGGTCTGTACAGTTGGGAGTTGGTTCTATAAGGCTTTCTTGGTCTGTACAGTTGGGAGCAGGTTCTATAAGGCTTTCTTGGCCTGTACAGTTGGGAGCAGGTTCTATAAGGCTTTCTTGGTCTGTACAGTTGGGAGCAGGTTCTATATACAGTAGGGAGCAAGTTCTATATACAGTAGGGAGCAGGTTCTATATGGCTGTCTTGGTCTGTACAGTTGGGAACAGGTTCTATAAGGATTTCTTGGTCTGTACAGTTGGGAGCAGGTTCTATAAGGCTTTCTTGGTCTGTACAGTTGGGAGCAGGTTCTATAAGGCTTTCTTGGCCTGTACAGTTGGGAACAAGTTATATAAGGCTTTCTTGGTCTGTACAGTTGGGAGCAGGTTCTATAAGGCTTTCTTGGTCTGTACTGTTGGGAGCGGGATCTATAAGGTTTTCTTGGTCTGTACAGTTGGGAGCAGGTTCTATAAGGCCTTCTTGGCCTGTACATTTGGGAGCAGGTTCTATAAGTCTTTCTTGGTCTGTACAGTTGGGAGCAGGTTCTATAAGGCTTTCTTGGTCTGTACAGTTGGGAGCAGGTTCTATATACAGTAGGAGCAAGTTCTATATACAGTAGGGAGCAGGTTCTATAAGGCTTTCTTGGCCTGTACATTTTGGAGCAGATTCTATAAGGCTTTCTTGGCCTGTACAGATAGGAGCAGGTTCTATAAGGATTTCTTGGTCTGTACAGTTGGGAGCAGGTTCTATAAGGCTTTCTTGGTCTGGACAGTTAGGAGCAGGTTCTATATGGCTTTCTTGTTTTGTACAGTTGGGAGTTGGTTCTATAAGGCTTTCTTGGCCTGTACATTTGGGAGTTGGTTCTATAAGGCTTTCTTGGCCTGTACAGTTAGGAGTTGGTTCTATAAGGATTTCTTGGTCTGTACAGTTGGGAGTTGGTTCTATAAGGATTTCTTGGTATGTACAGTTGGGAGTTGGTTCTATAAGGCTTTCTTGGTCTGTACAGTTAGGAGCAGGTTCTATAAGGATGTCTTGGTCTGTACAGTTGGGAGTTGGTTCTATAAGGATTTCTTGGTCTGTACAGTTGGGAGTTGGTTCTGTAAGGCTTTCTTGGCCTGTACAGTTGGGAGCAGGTTCTAGAAGGCTTTCTTGGTGTGTACAGTTGGGATCAGGTTCTATAAGGCTTTCTTGGTCTGTACAGTTGGGAGCAGGTTATATAAGGATTTCTTGGTCTGTACAGTTAGGAGCAGGTTATATAAGGCTTTCTTGGTCTATACAGTTGGGAGCAGGTTCTATAAGGATTTCTTGGTCTGTACAGTTGGGAGCAGGTTCTATAAGGATGTCTTGGTCTGTACAGTTGGGAGCAGGTTCTATAAGGCTTTCTTGGTCTGTACAGTTGGGATCAGGTTCTATAAGGCTTTCTTGGTCTGTACAGTTTGGAGCAGGTTATATAAGGCTTTCTTGGTCTGTACAGTTAGGAGCAGGTTATATAAGGCTTTCTTGGTCTATACAGTTGGGAGCAGGTTCTATAAGGATTTCTTGGTCTGTACAGTTGGGAGCAGGTTCTATAAGGATTTCTTGGTCTGTACAGTTGGGAGTTGGTTCTATAAGGCTTTCTTGGTCTGTACAGTTAGGAGCAGGTTCTATAAGGCTTTCTTGGTCTGTACAGTTGGGAGCAGGTTCTATAAGGCTTTCTTGGCCTGTACAGTTGGGAACAAGTTATATAAGGCTTTCTTGGTCTGTACAGTTGGGAGCAGGTTCTATAAGGCTTTCTTGGTCTGTACTGTTGGGAGCGGGATCTATAAGGTTTTCTTGGTCTGTACAGTTGGGAGCAGGTTCTATGAGGCCTTCTTGGCCTGTACATTTGGGAGCAGGTTCTATAAGTCTGTCTTTGTCTGTACAGTTGGGAGCAGGTTCTATAAGGCTTTCTTGGTCTGTACAGTTGGGAGCAGGTTCTATATACAGTAGGAGCAAGTTCTATATACAGTAGGGAGCAGGTTCTATAAGGCTTTCTTGGCCTGTACATTTTGGAGCAGATTCTATAAGGCTTTCTTGGCCTGTACAGATAGGAGCAGGTTCTATAAGGATTTCTTGGTCTGTACAGTTGGGAGCAGGTTCTATAAGGCTTTCTTGGTCTGGACAGTTAGGAGCAGGTTCTATATGGCTTTCTTGTTTTGTACAGTTGGGAGTTGGTTCTATAAGGCTTTCTTGGCCTGTACATTTGGGAGTTGGTTCTATAAGGCTTTCTTGGCCTGTACAGTTGGGAGTTGGTTCTATAAGGATTTCTTGGTCTGTACAGTTGGGAGTTGGTTCTATAAGGATTTCTTGGTATGTACAGTTGGGAGTTGGTTCTATAAGGCTTTCTTGGTCTGTACAGTTAGGAGCAGGTTCTATAAGGATGTCTTGGTCTGTACAGTTGGGAGTTGGTTCTATAAGGATTTCTTGGTCTGTACAGTTGGGAGTTGGTTCTATAAGGCTTTCTTGGCCTGTACAGTTGGGAGCAGGTTCTAGAAGGCTTTCTTGGTCTGTACAGTTGGGATCAGGTTCTATAAGGCTTTCTAGGTCTGTACAGTTGGGAGCAGGTTATATAAGGATTTCTTGGTCTGTACAGTTAGGAGCAGGTTATATAAGGCTTTCTTGGTCTATACAGTTGGGATCAGGTTCTATAAGGATTTCTTGGTCTGTACAGTTGGGAGCAGGTTCTATAAGGATGTCTTGGTCTGTACAGTTGGGAGCAGGTTCTATAAGGCTTTCTTGGTCTGTACAGTTGGTAGCAGGTTATATAAGGCTTTCTTGGTCTGTACAGTTGGGATCAGGTTCTATAAGGCTTTCTTGGTCTGTACAGTTTTGAGCAGGTTATATAAGGCTATCTTGGTCTGTACAGTTAGGAGCAGGTTATATAAGGCTTTCTTGGTCTATACAGTTGGGAGCAGGTTCTATAAGGATTTCTTGGTCTGTACAGTTGGGAGCAGGTTCTATAAGGATTTCTTGGTCTGTACAGTTGGGAGTTGGTTCTATAAGGCTTTCTTGGTCTGTACAGTTAGGAGCAGGTTCTAAAAAGGCTTTCTTGGTCTGTACATTTGGGAGCAGGTTATATAAGGTTTTCTTGGTCTGTACAGTTGAGAGCAGGTTTTATAAGGCTTTCTTGGTCTGTACAGTTGGGAGCAGGTTCTAGAAGGCTTTCTTGGTCTGTACAGTTAGGAGCAGGTTATATAAGGATTTCTTGGTCTGTACAGTTGGGAGTTGGTTCTATAAGGCTTTCTTGGTCTGTACAGTTGGGAGCAGGTTCTATAAGGCTTTCTTGGCCTGTACAGTTGGGAGCAGGTTCTATAAGGCTTTCTTGGTCTGTACAGTTGGGAGCAGGTTCTATATACAGTAGGGAGCAAGTTCTATATACAGTAGGGAGCAGGTTCTATATGGCTGTCTTGGTCTGTACAGTTGGGAACAGGTTCTATAAGGATTTCTTGGTCTGTACAGTTGGGAGCAGGTTCTATAAGGCTTTCTTGGTCTGTACAGTTGGGAGCAGGTTCTATAAGGCTTTCTTGGCCTGTACAATTGGGAACAAGTTATATAAGGCTTTCTTGGTCTGTACAGTTGGGAGCAGGTTCTATAAGGCTTTCTTGGTCTGTACTGTTGGGAGCGGGATCTATAAGGTTTTCTTGGTCTGTACAGTTGGGAGCAGGTTCTATAAGGCCTTCTTCGCCTGTACATTTGGGAGCAGGTTCTATAAGTCTTTCTTGGTCTGTACAGTTGGGAGCAGGTTCTATAAGGCTTTCTTGGTCTGTACAGTTGGGAGCAGGTTCTATATACAGTAGGAGCAAGTTCTATATACAGTAGGGAGCAGGTTCTATAAGGCTTTCTTGGCCTGTACATTTTGGAGCAGATTCTATAAGGCTTTCTTGGCCTGTACAGATAGGAGCAGGTTCTATAAGGATTTCTTGGTCTGTACAGTTGGGAGCAGGTTCTATAAGGCTTTCTTGGTCTGGACAGTTAGGAGCAGGTTCTATATGGCTTTCTTGTTTTGTACAGTTGGGAGTTGGTTCTATAAGGCTTTCTTGGCCTGTACATTTGGGAGTTGGTTCTATAAGGCTTTCTTGGCCTGTACAGTTGGGAGTTGGTTCTATAAGGATTTCTTGGTCTGTACAGTTGGGAGTTGGTTCTATAAGGATTTCTTGGTATGTACAGTTGGGAGTTGGTTCTATAAGGCTTTCTTGGTCTGTACAGTTAGGAGCAGGTTCTATAAGGATGTCTTGGTCTGTACAGTTGGGAGTTGGTTCTATAAGGATTTCTTGGTCTGTACAGTTGGGAGTTGGTTCTATAAGGCTTTCTTGGCCTGTAAAGTTGGGAGCAGGTTCTAGAAGGCTTTCTTGGTCTGTACAGTTGGGATCAGGTTCTATAAGGCTTTCTTGGTCTGTACAGTTGGGAGCAGGTTATATAAGGATTTCTTGGTCTGTACAGTTAGGAGCAGGTTATATAAGGCTTTCTTGGTCTATACAGTTGGGAGCAGGTTCTATAAGGATTTCTTGGTCTGTACAGTTGGGAGCAGGTTCTATAAGGATGTCTTGGTCTGTACAGTTGGGAGCAGGTTCTATAAGGCTTTCTTGGTCTGTACAGTTGGGATCAGGTTCTATAAGGCTTTCTTGGTTTGTACAGTTTGGAGCAGGTTATATAAGGCTTTCTTGGTCTCTACAGTTAGGAGCAGGTTATATAAGGCTTTCTTGGTCTATACAGTTGGGAGCAGGTTCTATAAGGATTTCTTGGTCTGTACAGTTGGGAGCAGGTTCTATAAGGATTTCTTGGTCTGTACAGTTGGGATCAGGTTCTATATGGCTTTCTTGTTTTGTACAGTTGGGAGTTGGTTCTATAAGGCTTTCTTGGCCTGTACATTTGGGAGTTGGTTCTATAAGGCTTTCTTGGCCTGTACAGTTGGGAGTTGGTTCTATAAGGATTTCTTGGTCTGTACAGTTGGGAGTTGGTTCTATAAGGATTTCTTGGTATGTACAGTTGGGAGTTGGTTCTATAAGGCTTTCTTGGTCTGTACAGTTAGGAGCAGGTTCTATAAGGATGTCTTGGTCTGTACAGTTGGGAGTTGGTTCTATAAGGATTTCTTGGTCTGTACAGTTGGGAGTTGGTTCTATAAGGCTTTCTTGGCCTGTAAAGTTGGGAGCAGGTTCTAGAAGGCTTTCTTGGTCTGTACAGTTGGGATCAGGTTCTATAAGGCTTTCTTGGTCTGTACAGTTGGGAGCAGGTTATATAAGGATTTCTTGGTCTGTACAGTTAGGAGCAGGTTATATAAGGCTTTCTTGGTCTATACAGTTGGGAGCAGGTTCTATAAGGATTTCTTGGTCTGTACAGTTGGGAGCAGGTTCTATAAGGATGTCTTGGTCTGTACAGTTGGGAGCAGGTTCTATAAGGCTTTCTTGGTCTGTACAGTTGGGATCAGGTTCTATAAGGCTTTCTTGGTTTGTACAGTTTGGAGCAGGTTATATAAGGCTTTCTTGGTCTGTACAGTTAGGAGCAGGTTATATAAGGCTTTCTTGGTCTATACAGTTGGGAGCAGGTTCTATAAGGATTTCTTGGTCTGTACAGTTGGGAGCAGGTTCTATAAGGATTTCTTGGTCTGTACAGTTGGGAGTTGGTTCTATAAGGCTTTCTTGGTCTGTACAGTTAGGAGCAGGTTCTAAAAAGGCTTTCTTGGTCTGTACATTTGGGAGCAGGTTATATAAGGTTTTCTTGGTCTGTACAGTTGAGAGCAGGTTTTATAAGGCTTTCTTGGTCTGTACAGTTGGGAGCAGGTTCTAGAAGGCTTTCTTGGCCTGTACAGGTAGGAGCAGGTTATATAAGGATTTCTTGGTCTGTACAGTTGGGAGTTGGTTCTATAAGGCTTTCTTGGTCTGTACAGTTGGGAGCAGGTTCTATAAGGCTTTCTTGGCCTGTACAGTTGGGAGCAGGTTCTATAAGGCTTTCTTGGTCTGTACAGTTGGGAGCAGGTTCTATATACAGTAGGGAGCAAGTTCTATATACAGTAGGGAGCAGGTTCTATATGGCTGTCTTGGTCTGTACAGTTGGGAGCAGGTTCTATAAGGATTTCTTTTTCTGTACAGTTGGGAGCAGGTTCTATAAGGCTTTCTTGGTCTGTACAGTTGGGAGCAGGTTCTATAAGCCTTTCTTGGCCTGTACAGTTGGGAACAAGTTATATAAGGTTTTCTTGGTCTGTACAGTTGGGAGCAGGTTCTATAAGGCCTTCTTGGCCTGTACATTTGGGAGCAGGTTCTATAAGTCTTTCTTGGTCTGTACAGTTGGGAGCAGGTTCTATAAGGCTTTCTTGGTCTGTACAGTTGGGAGCAGGTTCTATATACAGTAGGGAGCAAGTTCTATATACAGTAGGGAGCAGGTTCTATAAGGCTTTCTTGGCCTGTACATTTTGGAGCAGGTTCTATAAGGATTTCTTGGTCTGTACAGTTGGGAGCAGGTTCTATAAGGATTTCTTGGTCTGTACAGTTGGGAGTTGGTTCTATAAGGCTTTCTTGGTCTGTACAGTTAGGAGCAGGTTCTAAAAGGCTTTCTTGGTCTGTACATTTGGGAGCAGGTTATATAAGGTTTTCTTGGTCTGTTCAGTTGAGAGCAGGTTCTATAAGGCTTTCTTGGTCTGTACAGTTGGGATCAGGTTCTATAAGGCTTTCTTGGTATTTACAGTTGGGAGCAGGTTCTATAAGGATTTCTTGGTCTGTACAGTTAGGAGCAGGTTATATAAGGCTTTCTTGGTCTATACTGTTGGGATCAGGTTCTATAAGGCTTTCTTGGTCTGTACAAATTGGAGCAGGTTATATAAGGCTTTCTTGGTCTGTACAGTTAGGAGCAGGTTATATAAGGCTTTCTTGGTCTATACAGTTGGGAGCAGGTTCTATAAGGCTTTCTTGGCCTGTACAGTTGGGAGCAGGTTCTATAAGGCTTTCTTGGTCTGTAAAGGTGGGAGCAGGTTCTATATACAGTAGGGAGCAAGTTCTATATACAGTAGGGAGCAGGTTCTATATGGCTGTCTTGGTCTGTACAGTTGGGAGCAGGTTCTATAAGGATTTCTTGGTCTGTACAGTTGGGAGTTGGTTCTATAAGGATTTCTTGGTATGTACAGTTGGGAGTTGGTTCTATAAGGCTTTCTTGGTCTGTACAGTTAGGAGCAGGTTCTATAAGGATGTCTTGGTCTGTACAGTTGGGAGTTGGTTCTATAAGGATTTCTTGGTCTGTACAGTTGGGAGTTGGTTCTATAAGGCTTTCTTGGCCTGTAAAGTTGGGAGCAGGTTCTAGAAGGCTTTCTTGGTCTGTACAGTTGGGATCAGGTTCTATAAGGCTTTCTTGGTCTGTACAGTTGGGAGCAGGTTATATAAGGATTTCTTGGTCTGTACAGTTAGGAGCAGGTTATATAAGGCTTTCTTGGTCTATACAGTTGGGAGCAGGTTCTATAAGGATTTCTTGGTCTGTACAGTTGGGAGCAGGTTCTATAAGGATGTCTTGGTCTGTACAGTTGGGAGCAGGTTCTATAAGACTTTCTTGGTCTGTACAGTTGGGATCAGGTTCTATAAGGCTTTCTTGGTTTGTACAGTTTGGAGCAGGTTATATAAGGCTTTCTTGGTCTGTACAGTTAGGAGCAGGTTATATAAGGCTTTCTTGGTCTATACAGTTGGGAGCAGGTTCTATAAGGATTTCTTGGTCTGTACAGTTGGGAGCAGGTTCTATAAGGATTTCTTGGTCTGTACAGTTGGGAGTTGGTTCTATAAGGCTTTCTTGGTCTGTACAGTTAGGAGCAGGTTCTAAAAAGGCTTTCTTGGTCTGTACATTTGGGAGCAGGTTATATAAGGTTTTCTTGGACTGTACAGTTGAGAGCAGGTTTTATAAGGCTTTCTTGGTCTGTACAGTTGGGATCAGGTTCTATAAGGCTTTCTTGGTCTGTACAGTTTGGAGCAGGTTGTATAAGGCTTTCTTGGTCTGTACAGTTAGGAGCAGGTTATATAAGGCTTTCTTGGTCTATACAGTTGGGAGCAGGTTCTATAAGGCTTTCTTGGCCTGTACAGTTGGGAGCAGGTTCTATATACAGTAGGGAGCAAGTTCTACATACAGTAGGGAGCAGGTTCTATATGGCTGTCTTGGTCTGTACAGTTGGGAGCAGGTTCTATAAGGATTTCTTGGTCTGTACAGTTGGGAGCAGGTTCTATAAGGCTTTCTTGGTCTGTACAGTTGGGAGCAGGTTCTATAAGGCTTTCTTGGCCTGTACAGTTGGGAACAAGTTATATAAGGCTTTCTTGGTCTGTACAGTTGAGAGCAGGTTCTATAAGGCTTTCTTGGTCTGTACTGTTGGGAGCGGGATCTATAAGGTTTTCTTGGTCTGTACAGTTGGGAGCAGGTTCTATAAGGCCTTCTTGGCCTGTACATTTCGGAGCAGGTTCTATAAGTCTTTCTTGGTCTGTACAGTTGGGAGCAGGTTCTATAAGGCTTTCTTGGTCTGTACAGTTGGGAGCAGGTTCTATATACAGTAGGGAGCAAGTTCTATATACAGTAGGGAGCAGGTTCTATAAGGCTTTCTTGGCCTGTACATTTTGGAGCAGGTTCTATAAGGATTTCTTGGTCTGTACAGTTGGGAGCAGGTTCTATAAGGATTTCTTGGTCTGTACAGTTGGGAGTTGGTTCTATAAGGCTTTCTTGGTCTGTACAGTTAGGAGCAGGTTCTAAAAGGCTTTCTTGGTCTGTACATTTGGGAGCAGGTTATATAAGGTTTTCTTGGTCTGTACAGTTGAGAGCAGGTTCTATAAGGCTTTCTTGGTCTGTACAGTTGGGAGCAGGTTCTATAAGGCTTTCTTGGCCTGTACAGTTAGGAGTAGGTTATATAAGGCTTTCTTGGTCTGTACAGTTGGGATCAGGTTCTATAAGGCTTTCTTGGTCTGTACAGTTTGGAACAGGTTATATAAGACTTTCTTGGTCTGTACAGTTAGGAGCAGGTTATATAAGGCTTTCTTGGTCTATACAGTTGGGAGCAGGTTCTATAAGGATTTCTTGGTCTGTACAGTTGGGAGCAGGTTCTATAAGGATTTCTTGGTCTGTACAGTTGGGAGTTGGTTCTATAAGGCTTTCTTGGTCTGTACAGTTAGGAGCAGGTTCTAAAAAGGCTTTCTTGGTCTGTACATTTGGGAGCAGGTTATATAAGGTTTTCTTGGTCTGTACAGTTGAGAGCAGGTTTTATAAGGCTTTCTTGGTCTGTACAGTTGGGAGCAGGTTCTAGAAGGCTTTCTTGGCCTGTACAGTTAGGAGCAGGTTATATAAGGATTTCTTGGTCTGTACAGTTGGGAGTTGGTTCTATAAGGCTTTCTTGGTCTGTACAGTTGGGAGCAGGTTCTATAAGGCTTTCTTGGCCTGTACAGTTGGGAGCAGGTTCTATATGGCTTTCTTGGTCTGTACAGTTGGGAGCAGGTTCTATATACAGTAGAGAGCAAGTTCTATATACAGTAGGGAGCAGGTTTTATATGGCTGTCTTGGTCTGTACAGTTGGGAGCAGGTTCTATAAGGATTTCTTGGTCTGTACAGTTGGGAGCAGGTTCTATAAGGCTTTCTTGGTCTGTACAGTTGGGAGCAGGTTCTATAAGGCTTTCTTGGCCTGTACAGTTGGGAACAAGTTATATAAGGCTTTCTTGGTCTGTACAGTTGTGAGCAGGTTCTATAAGGCTTTCTTGGTCTGTACTGTTGGGAGCGGGATCTATAAGGTTTTCTTGGTCTGTACAGTTGGGAGCAGGTTCTATAAGGCCTTCTTGGCCTGTACATTTGGGAGCAGGTTCTATAAGTCTTTCTTGGTCTGTACAGTTGGGAGCAGGTTCTATAAGGCTTTCTTGGTCTGTACAGTTGGGAGCAGGTTCTATATACAGTAGGGAGCAAGTTCTATATACAGTAGGGAGCAGGTTCTATAAGGCTTTCTTGGCCTGTACATTTTGGAGCAGGTTCTATAAGGATTTCTTGGTCTGTACAGTTGGGAGCAGGTTCTATAAGGATTTCTTGGTCTGTACAGTTGGGAGTTGGTTCTATAAGGCTTTCTTGGTCTGTACAGTTAGGAGCAGGTTCTAAAAGGCTTTCTTGGTCTGTACATTTGGGAGCAGGTTATATAAGGTTTTCTTGGTCTGTACAGTTGAGAGCAGGTTCTATAAGGCTTTCTTGGTCTGTACAGTTGGGATCAGGTTCTATAAGGCTTTCTTGGTCTGTACAGTTGGGAGCAGGTTATATAAGGATTTCTTGGTCTGTACAGTTAGGAGCAGGTTATATAAGGCTTTCTTGGTCTATACAGTTGGGAGCAGGTTCTATAAGGATTTCTTGGTCTGTACAGTTGGGAGCAGGTTCTATAAGGATGTCTTGGTCTGTACAGTTGGGAGCAGGTTCTATAAGGCTTTCTTGGTCTGTACAGTTGGTAGCAGGTTATATAAGGCTTTCTTGGTCTGTACAGTTGGGATCAGGTTCTATAAGGCTTTCTTGGTCTGTACAGTTTGGAGCAGGTTAAATAAGGCTTTCTTGGTCTGTACAGTTAGGAGCAGGTTCTAAAAGGCTTTCTTGGTCTGTACATTTGGGAGCAGGTTATATAAGGTTTTCTTGGTCTGTACAGTTGAGAGCAGGTTCTATAAGGCTTTCTTGGTCTGTACAGTTGGGAGCAGGTTCTATAAGGCTTTCTTGGCCTGTACAGTTAGGAGTAGGTTATATAAGGCTTTCTTGGTCTGTACAGTTGGGATCAGGTTCTATAAGGCTTTCTTGGTCTGTACAGTTTGGAACAGGTTATATAAGACTTTCTTGGTCTGTACAGTTAGGAGCAGGTTATATAAGGCTTTCTTGGTCTATACAGTTGGGAGCAGGTTCTATAAGGATTTCTTGGTCTGTACAGTTGGGAGCAGGTTCTATAAGGCTTTCTTGGTCTGTACAGTTAGGAGCAGGTTCTAAAAAGGCTTTCTTGGTCTGTACATTTGGGAGCAGGTTATATAAGGTTTTCTTGGTCTGTACAGTTGAGAGCAGGTTTTATAAGGCTTTCTTGGTCTGTACAGTTGGGAGCAGGTTCTAGAAGGCTTTCTTGGCCTGTACAGTTAGGAGCAGGTTATATAAGGATTTCTTGGTCTGTAGAGTTGGGAGTTGGTTCTATAAGGCTTTCTTGGTCTGTACAGTTGGGAGCAGGTTCTATAAGGCTTTCTTGGCCTGTACAGTTGGGAGCAGGTTCTATAAGGCTTTCTTGGTCTGTACAGTTGGGAGCAGGTTCTATATACAGTAGGGAGCAAGTTCTATATACAGTAGGGAGCAGGTTCTATATGGCTGTCTTGGTCTGTACAGTTGGGAGCAGGTTCTATAAGGATTTCTTGGTCTGTACAGTTGGGAGCAGGTTCTATAAGGCTTTCTTGGTCTGTACAGTTGGGAGCAGGTTCTATAAGGCTTTCTTGGCCTGTACAGTTGGGAACAAGTTATATAAGGCTTTCTTGGTCTGTACAGTTGTGAGCAGGTTCTATAAGGCTTTCTTGGTCTGTACTGTTGGGAGCGGGATCTATAAGGTTTTCTTGGTCTGTACAGTTGGGAGCAGGTTCTATAAGGCCTTCTTGGCCTGTACATTTGGGAGCAGGTTCTATAAGTCTTTCTTGGTCTGTACAGTTGGGAGCAGGTTCTATAAGGCTTTCTTGGTCTGTACAGTTGGGAGCAGGTTCTATATACAGTAGGGAGCAAGTTCTATATACAGTAGGGAGCAGGTTCTATAAGGCTTTCTTGGCCTGTACATTTTGGAGCAGGTTCTATAAGGATTTCTTGGTCTGTACAGTTGGGAGCAGGTTCTATAAGGATTTCTTGGTCTGTACAGTTGGGAGTTGGTTCTATAAGGTTTTCTTGGTCTGTACAGTTAGGAGCAGGTTCTAAAAGGCTTTCTTGGTCTGAACATTTGGGAGCAGGTTATATAAGGTTTTCTTGGTCTGTACAGTTGAGAGCAGGTTCTATAAGGCTTTCTTGGTCTGTACAGTTGGGATCAGGTTCTATAAGGATTTCTTTGTCTGTACAGTTGGGAGCAGGTTATAAAAGGATTTCTTGGTCTGTACAGTTAGGAGCAGGTTATATAAGGCTTTCTTGGTCTATACAGTTGGGAACAAGTTATATAAGGCTTTCTTGGTCTGTACAGTTGTGAGCAGGTTCTATAAGGCTTTCTTGGTCTGTACTGTTGGGAGCGGGATCTATAAGGTTTTCTTGGTCTGTACAGTTGGGAGCAGGTTCTATAAGGCCTTCTTGGCCTGTACATTTGGGAGCAGGTTCTATAAGTCTTTCTTGGTCTGTACAGTTGGGAGCAGGTTCTATAAGGCTTTCTTGGTCTGTACAGTTGGGAGCAGGTTCTATATACAGTAGGGAGCAAGTTCTATATACAGTAGGGAGCAGGTTCTATAAGGCTTTCTTGGCCTGTACATTTTGGAGCAGGTTCTATAAGGATTTCTTGGTCTGTACAGTTGGGAGCAGGTTCTATAAGGATTTCTTGGTCTGTACAGTTGGGAGTTGGTTCTATAAGGTTTTCTTGGTCTGTACAGTTAGGAGCAGGTTCTAAAAGGCTTTCTTGGTCTGTACATTTGGGAGCAGGTTATATAAGGTTTTCTTGGTCTGTACATTTGAGAGCAGGTTCTATAAGGCTTTCTTGGTCTGTACAGTTGGGATCAGGTTCTATAAGGCTTTCTTGGTCTGTACAGTTGGGAGCAGGTTATAAAAGGATTTCTTGGTCTGTACAGTTAGGAGCAGGTTATATAAGGCTTTCTTGGTCTATACAGTTGGGAGCAGGTTCTATAAGGATTTCTTGGTCTGTACAGTTGGGAGCAGGTTCTATAAGGATGTCTTGGTCTGTACAGTTGGGAGCAGGTTCTATAAGGCTTTCTTGGTCTGTACAGTTGGTAGCAGGTTATATAAGGCTTTCTTGGTCTGTACAGTTGGGATCAGGTTCCATAAGGCTTTCTTGGTCTGTACAGTTTGGAGCAGGTTAAATAAGGCTTTCTTGGTCTGTACAGTTAGGAGCAGGTTATATAAGGCTTTCTTGGTCTATACAGTTGGGAGCAGGTTCTATAAGGATGTCTTGGTCTGTACAGTTGGGAGCAGGTTCTATAAGGATTTCTTGGTCTGTACAGTTGGGAGTTGGTTCTATAAGGCTTTCTTGGTCTGTACAGTTAGGAGCAGGTTCTAAAAAGGCTTTCTTGGTCTGTACATTTGGGAGCAGGTTATATAAGGTTTTCTTGGTCTGTACAGTTGAGAGCAGGTTGTATAAGGCTTTCTTGGTCTGTACAGTTGGGAGCAGGTTCTAGAAGGCTTTCTTGGCCTGTACAGTTAGGAGCAGGTTATATAAGGATTTCTTGGTCTGTACAGTTGGGAGTTGGTTCTATAAGGCTTTCTTGGTCTGTACAGTTGGGAGCAGGTTTTATAAGGCTTTCTTGGCCTGTACAGTTGGGAGCAGGTTCTATATACAGTAGGGAGCAAGTTCTATATACAGTAGGGAGCAGGTACATATGGCTGTCTTGGTCTGTACAGTTGGGAGCAGGTTCTATAAGGATTTCTTGGTCTGTACAGTTGGGAGCAGGTTCTATAAGGCTTTCTTGGTCTGTACAGTTGGGAACAAGTTATATAAGGCTTTCTTGGTCTGTACAGTTGGGAGCAGGTTCTATAAGGATGTCTTGGTCTGTACAGTTGGGAGCAGGTTCTATAAGGATTTCTTGGTCTGTACAGTTGGGAGTTGGTTCTATAAGGCTTTCTTGGTCTGTACAGTTAGGAGCAGGTTCTAAAAAGGCTTTCTTGGTCTGTACATTTGGGAGCAGGTTATATAAGGTTTTCTTGGTCTGTACAGTTGAGAGCAGGTTTTATAAGGCTTTCTTGGTCTGTACAGTTGGGAGCAGGTTCTAGAAGGCTTTCTTGGCCTGTACAGTTAGGAGCAGGTTATATAAGGATTTCTTGGTCTGTACAGTTGGGAGTTGGTTCTATAAGGCTTTCTTGGTCTGTACAGTTGGGAGCAGGTTTTATAATGCTTTCTTGGCCTGTACAGTTGGGAGCAGGTTCTATATACAGTAGGGAGCAAGTTCTATATACAGTAGGGAGCAGGTACATATGGCTGTCTTGGTCTGTACAGTTGGGAGCAGGTTCTATAAGGATTGCTTGGTCTGTACAGTTGGGAGCAGGTTCTATAAGGATTTCTTGGTCTGTACAGTTGGGAGTTGGTTCTATAAAGCTTTCTTGGTCTGTACAGTTAGGAGCAGGTTCTATAAGGCTTTCTTGGTCTGTACAGTTGGGAGCAGATTATATAAGGCTTTCTTGGTCTGTACAGTTAGGAGCATGTTATATAAGGATTTCTTGGTCTAAACAGTTGGGAGCAGGTTCTATAAGGATTTATTGGTCTGTACAGTTGGGAGCAGGTTCTATAAGGATTTCTTGGTCTGTACAGTTGGGAGCAGGTTCTATAAGGCTTTCTTGGCCTGTACAGTTGGGAGTTGATTCTATAAGGCTTTCTTGGTCTGATCAGTTGGGAGCAGGTTCTATAAGGCTTTCTTGGCCTGTACAGTTGGGAGTTGGTTCTTTTAGGCGTTTTTGGTCTCTACAGTTAGGAGCAGGTTCTATAAGGCTTTCTTGGTCTGTACAGTTGGGAGCAGGTTCTATAAGGCTTTCTTGGCCTGTACAGTTACGAGCAGGTTCTATAAGGATTTCTTGGTCTGTACAGTTGGGAGCAGGTTCTATAAGGATTTCTTGGTCTGTACAGTTGGGAGCAGGTTCTATGAGGCTTTCTTGGTCTGTACAGTCTGGAGCAGGTTCTATAAGGCTTTCTTGGCCTGTACAGTTGGGAACAAGTTATGTAAGGCTTTCTTGGTCTGTACAGTTGGGAGCAGGTTCTATAAGGCTTTCTTGGTCTGTACTGTTGGGAGCGGGATCTATAAGGTTTACTTGGTCTCTACAGTTGGGAACAGGTTCTATAAGGCTTTCTTGGCCTGTACATTTTTGAGCAGGTTCTATAAGGCTTTCTTGGTCTGTACAGTTGGGAGCAGGTTCAATAAGGCTTTCTTGGTCTGTACAGTTTGGAGCAGGTTCTATATACAGTAGGGAGCAAGTTCTATATACAGTAGGGAGCAGGTTCTATAAGGCTTTCTTGGCCTGTACATTTGGGAGCAGGTTCTATAAGGCTTTCTTGGCCTGTACAGATAGGAGCAGGTTCTATAAGGATTCATTGGTCTGTACAGTTGGTAGCAGGTTCTATAAGGCTTTCTTGGTCTGTACAGTTGGGAGCAGGTTATATAAGGCTTTCTTGGTCTGTACAGTTAGAAGAAGGTCCTATAAGGCTTTCTTGGTCTATACAGTTGGGAGAAGGTTCTATAAGGCTTTCTTGGCCTGTACAGTTGGGAGTTGGTTCTATACGGCTTTCTTGGTCGGTACAGTTGGGAGCAGTTTCTATAAGGCTTTCTTGGTCTGTACAGTTGGGAGCAGGTTATATAAGGCTTTCTCGGCCTGTACAGTTAGAAGCAGGTTCTATAAGGCTTTCTTGGTCTATACAGTTGGGGGAAGGTTCTTTAAGGCTTTCTTGGCCTGTACAGTTGGGAGTTGGTTCTATAAGGCTTTCTTGGTCGGTACAGTTGGGAGCAGGTTCTATAAGGCTTTCTTGGTCTGTACAGTTAGGAGCAGGTTAGATAAGGCTTTCTAGACCTGTACAGTTGGGAGCAGATTCTATAAGGCTTTCTTGGTCTTTACAGTTAGGAGCAGGTTCTATGAGGCTTTCTTGGTCTATACAGTTGGGAGAAGGTTCTATAAGGCTTTCTTGGCCTGTACAGTTGGGAGTTGGTTCTATAAGGCTTTCTTGGTCTGTACAGTTGGGAGCAGGTTATATAAGGCTTTCTTGGTCTATACAGTTGGGAGCAGGTTATATAAGGCTTTCTTTGTCTGTACAGTTGGGAGCAGGTTATATAAGGCTTTCTTGGTCTTTACGGTTAGGAGCAGGTTCTATAAGGATTTCTTGGTCTGTACAGTTTGGAGTTGGTTCTATAAGGCTTTCTTGGCCTGTACAGTTGGGAGCAGGTTCTATATGGCTTTCTTGGTCTGTACAGTTGGGAGCAGGTTCCATAAGGCTTTCTTGGTCTGTACAGTTAGGAGCAGGTTATATCAGGCTTTCTTGGTATATACAGTTGGGAGAAGGTTCTATAAGGCTTTCTTGGTCTGTACAGTCGGGAGCAGGCTCTATATACAGTAGGGAGCAAGTTCTATAACGATTTCTTGACCTGTACAGTTGAGAGCAGGTTCTATATACAGTAGGGAGCAAGTTCTATAACGCTTTCTTGGCCTGTACAGTTGGGAGCAGGTTCAATATACAGTAGGGAGCAAGTTCTATAACGCTTTCTTGGCCTGTACAGTTGGGAGCAGGTTCTATAAGGCTTTCTTGGCCTGTACAGTTGGGAGCAGGTTCTATATACAGTAGGGAGCATGTTCTATAACGCATTCTGTGCCTGTACAGTTGAAAACAGGTTCTATATACAGTAGGGAGCAAGTTCTATAACGCTTTCTTGGCCTGTACAGTTGGGAGCAGGATCTATATACAGTAGGGAGCAAGTTCTATAACGCTTTCTTGGCCTGTACAGTTGGGAGCAGGTTCTATATACAGTAGGGAGCAAGTTCTATAAGGCTTTCTTGGCCTGTACAGTTGGGAGCAGGTTCTATAAGGCTTTCTTGGCCTGTACAGTTGGGAGCAGGTTCTATAAGGCTTTCTTGGCCTGTACAGTTGGGAGCAGGTTCTATAAGGCTTTCTTGGCCTGTACAGTTGGGAGCATGTTCTATATACATTTGGGAGAAGGTTCTATAAGGCTTTCTTGGCCTGTACAGTTGGGAGCAGGTTCTATAAGGCTTTCTTGGTCTATACAGTTGGGAGCAGGTTCTATAAGGCTTTCTTGGCCTGTACAGTTGGGAGCAGGTTCTATAAGGCTTTCTAGACCTGTACAATTGGAAGCGGGTTCTATAAGACTTTCTTGGTCTGTACAGTTGGGAACAGGTTCTATAAGGCTTTCTCGGCCTGTACAGTTGGGAGCAGGTTTTATAAGGCTTTCTTGGCCTGTACAGTTTGGAGTTGGTTCTATAAGGCTTTCTTGGTCTGATCAGTTGGGGGCAGGTTCTATAAGGCTTTCTTAGCCTGTACAGTTGGGAGTTGGTTCTATAAGGCGTTCTTGGTCTGTACATTTAGGAGCAGGTTCTATAAGGCTTTCTTGGTCTGTACAGTTGGGGAGCACGTTCTATAAGGATTTCTTGGTCTGTACAGTTGGGAGCAGGTTCTATAAGGATTGCTTGGTCTGTACAGTTGGGAGCAGGTTCTATAAGGATTTCTTGGTCTGTACAGTTGGGAGTTGGTTCTATAAAGCTTTCTTGGTCTGTACAGTTAGGAGCAGGTTCTATAAGGCTTTCTTGGTCTGTACAGTTGGGAGCAGATTATATAAGGCTTTCTTGGTCTGTACAGTTAGGAGCATGTTATATAAGGATTTCTTGGTCTAAACAGTTGGGAGCAGGTTCTATAAGGATTTATTGGTCTGTACAGTTGGGAGCAGGTTCTATAAGGATTTCTTGGTCTGTACAGTTGGGAGCAGGTTCTATAAGGCTTTCTTGGCCTGTACAGTTGGGAGTTGATTCTATAAGGCTTTCTTGGTCTGATCAGTTGGGAGCAGGTTCTATAAGGCTTTCTTGGCCTGTACAGTTGGGAGTTGGTTCTTTTAGGCGTTTTTGGTCTCTACAGTTAGGAGCAGGTTCTATAAGGCTTTCTTGGTCTGTACAGTTGGGAGCAGGTTCTATAAGGCTTTCTTGGCCTGTACAGTTACGAGCAGGTTCTATAAGGATTTCTTGGTCTGTACAGTTGGGAGCAGGTTCTATAAGGATTTCTTGGTCTGTACAGTTGGGAGCAGGTTCTATGAGGCTTTCTTGGTCTGTACAGTCTGGAGCAGGTTCTATAAGGCTTTCTTGGCCTGTACAGTTGGGAACAAGTTATGTAAGGCTTTCTTGGTCTGTACAGTTGGGAGCAGGTTCTATAAGGCTTTCTTGGTCTGTACTGTTGGGAGCGGGATCTATAAGGTTTACTTGGTCTCTACAGTTGGGAGCAGGTTCTATAAGGCTTTCTTGGCCTGTACATTTTTGAGCAGGTTCTATAAGGCTTTCTTGGTCTGTACAGTTGGGAGCAGGTTCAATAAGGCTTTCTTGGTCTGTACAGTTTGGAGCAGGTTCTATATACAGTAGGGAGCAAGTTCTATATACAGTAGGGAGCAGGTTCTATAAGGCTTTCTTGGCCTGTACATTTGGGAGCAGGTTCTATAAGGCTTTCTTGGCCTGTACAGATAGGAGCAGGTTCTATAAGGATTCATTGGTCTGTACAGTTGGTAGCAGGTTCTATAAGGCTTTCTTGGTCTGTACAGTTGGGAGCAGGTTATATAAGGCTTTCTTGGTCTGTACAGTTAGAAGAAGGTCCTATAAGGCTTTCTTGGTCTATACAGTTGGGAGAAGGTTCTATAAGGCTTTCTTGGCCTGTACAGTTGGGAGTTGGTTCTATACGGCTTTCTTGGTCGGTACAGTTGGGAGCAGTTTCTATAAGGCTTTCTTGGTCTGTACAGTTGGGAGCAGGTTATATAAGGCTTTCTCGGCCTGTACAGTTAGAAGCAGGTTCTATAAGGCTTTCTTGGTCTATACAGTTGGGGGAAGGTTCTTTAAGGCTTTCTTGGCCTGTACAGTTGGGAGTTGGTTCTATAAGGCTTTCTTGGTCGGTACAGTTGGGAGCAGGTTCTATAAGGCTTTCTTGGTCTGTACAGTTAGGAGCAGGTTAGCTAAGGCTTTCTAGACCTGTACAGTTGGGAGCAGATTCTATAAGGCTTTCTTGGTCTTTACAGTTAGGAGCAGGTTCTATGAGGCTTTCTTGGTCTATACAGTTGGGAGAAGGTTCTATAAGGCTTTCTTGGCCTGTACAGTTGGGAGTTGGTTCTATAAGGCTTTCTTGGTCTGTACAGTTGGGAGCAGGTTATATAAGGCTTTCTTGGTCTATACAGTTGGGAGCAGGTTATATAAGGCTTTCTTTGTCTGTACAGTTGGGAGCAGGTTATATAAGGCTTTCTTGGTCTTTACGGTTAGGAGCAGGTTCTATAAGGATTTCTTGGTCTGTACAGTTTGGAGTTGGTTCTATAAGGCTTTCTTGGCCTGTACAGTTGGGAGCAGGTTCTATATGGCTTTCTTGGTCTGTACAGTTGGGAGCAGGTTCCATAAGGCTTTCTTGGTCTGTACAGTTAGGAGCAGGTTATATCAGGCTTTCTTGGTATATACAGTTAGGAGCAGGTTCTATAAGGCTTTCTTGGTCTATACAGTTGGGAGAAGGTTCTATAAGGCTTTCTTGGTCTGTACAGTCGGGAGCAGGCTCTATATACAGTAGGGAGCAAGTTCTATAACGATTTCTTGGCCTGTACAGTTGAGAGCAGGTTCTATATACAGTAGGGAGCAAGTTCTATAACGCTTTCTTGGCCTGTACAGTTGGGAGCAGGTTCAATATACAGTAGGGAGCAAGTTCTATAACGCTTTCTTGGCCTGTACAGTTGGGAGCAGGTTCTATAAGGCTTTCTTGGCCTGTACAGTTGGGAGCAGGTTCTATATACAGTAGGGAGCATGTTCTATAACGCATTCTGTGCCTGTACAGTTGAAAACAGGTTCTATATACAGTAGGGAGCAAGTTCTATAACGCTTTCTTGGCCTGTACAGTTGGGAGCAGGTTCTATATACAGTAGGGAGCAAGTTCTATAACGCTTTCTTGGCCTGTACAGTTGGGAGCAGGTTCTATATACAGTAGGGAGCAAGTTCTATAAGGCTTTCTTGGCCTGTACAGTTGGGAGCAGGTTCTATAAGGCTTTCTTGGCCTGTACAGTTGGGAGCAGGTTCTATAAGGCTTTCTTGGCCTGTACAGTTGGGAGCAGGTTCTATAAGGCTTTCTTGGCCTGTACAGTTGGGAGCATGTTCTATATACATTTGGGAGAAGGTTCTATAAGGCTTTCTTGGCCTGTACAGTTGGGAGCAGGTTCTATAAGGCTTTCTTGGTCTATACAGTTGGGAGCAGGTTCTATAAGGCTTTCTTGGCCTGTACAGTTGGGAGCAGGTTCTATAAGGCTTTCTAGACCTGTACAATTGGAAGCGGGTTCTATAAGACTTTCTTGGTCTGTACAGTTGGGAACAGGTTCTATAAGGCTTTCTCGGCCTGTACAGTTGGGAGCAGGTTTTATAAGGCTTTCTTGGCCTGTACAGTTTGGAGTTGGTTCTATAAGGCTTTCTTGGTCTGATCAGTTGGGGGCAGGTTCTATAAGGCTTTCTTAGCCTGTACAGTTGGGAGTTGGTTCTATAAGGCGTTCTTGGTCTGTACATTTAGGAGCAGGTTCTATAAGGCTTTCTTGGTCTGTACAGTTGGGGAGCACGTTCTATAAGGATTTCTTGGTCTGTACAGTTGGGAGCAGGTTCTATAAGGATTTCTTGGTCTGTACAGTTAGGAGCAGGTTCTATAAGGCTTTGTTGGTCTGTACAGTTGGGAGCAGGTTCTATAAGGCTTTCGTGGTCTGTACAGTTGGGAGCAGGTTCTATAAGGCTTTCTTGGCCTTTTCAGTAGGGAGCAAGTTATATAAGGCTTTCTAGACCTGTACAGTTGGGAGTTGGTTCTATAAGGCGTTCTTGGTCTGTACAGTTGGGAGCAGGTTCTATAAGGATTTCTTGGTCTGTACAGTTGGGAGCAGGTTCTATAAGGATTTCTTGGTCTGTACAGTTGGGAGCAGGTTTTATAAGGCTTTCTTGGCCTGTACAGTTGGGAGCAGGTTCTATATACAGTAGGGAGCAAGTTCTATATACAGTAGGGAGCAGGTACATATGGCTGTCTTGGTCTGTACAGTTGGGAGCAGGTTCTATAAGGATTTCTTGGTCTGTACAGTTGGGAGCAGGTTCTATAAGGCTTTCTTGGTCTGTACAGTTGGGAGCAGGTTCTATAAGGCTTTCTTGGCCTGTACAGTTGGGAACAAGTTATATAAGGCTTTCTTGGTCTGTACAGTTGTGAGCAGGTTCTATAAGGCTTTCTTGGTCTGTACTGTTGGGAGCGGGATCTATAAGGTTTTCTTGGTCTGTAGAGTTGGGAGCAGGTTCTATAAGGCCTTCTTGGCCTGTACATTTGGGAGCAGGTTCTATAAGTCTTTTTTGGTCTGTACAGTTGGGAGCAGGTTCTATAAGGCTTTCTTGGTCTGTACAGTTGGGAGCAGGTTCTATATAAAGTAGGGAGCAAGTTCTATATACAGTAGGGAGCAGGTTCTATAAGCCTTTCTTGGCCTGTACATTTTGGAGCAGGTTCTATAAGGATTTCTTGGTCTGTACAGTTGGGAGCAGGTTCTATAAGGATTTCTTGGTCTGTACAGTTGGGAGTTGGTTCTATAAGGCTTTCTTGGTCTGTACAGTTAGGAGCAGGTTCTAAAAGGCTTTCTTGGTCTGTACATTTGGGAGCAGGTTATATAAGGTTTTCTTGGTCTGTACAGTTGAGAGCAGGTTCTATAATGCTTTCTTGGTCTGTACAGTTGGGAGCAGGTTCTATAAGGCTTTCTTGGCCTGTACAGTTAGGAGCAGGTTATATAAGGATTTCGTGGTCTGTACAGTTGGGAGTTAGTTCTATAAGGCTTTCTTGGTCTGTACAGTTGGGAGCAGGTCCTATAAGGATTTCTTGGCCTGTAGAGTTGGGAGCAGGTTCTATAAGGCTTTCTTGGTCTGTACAGTTGGGAGCAGGTTCTATATGCAGAAGGGAGCAAGTTCTATATACAGTAGGGAGCAGGTTCTATATGGCTGTCTTGGTCTGTACAGTTGGTAGCAGGTTCTATAAGGCCTTCTTGGCCTGTACATTTGGGAGCAGGTTCTATAAGGCTTTCTTGGTCTATACAGTTGGGAGCAGGTTCTATAAGGCCTTCTTGGCCTGTACATTTGGGAGCAGGTTCTATAAGGCTTTCTTGGTCTGTACAGTTGGGAGCAGGTTCTATAAGGCTTTCTTGGTCTGTACAGTTGGGAGCAGGTTCTATATACAGTAGGGATGAAGTTCTATATACAGTAGGGAGCAGGTTATATAAGGCTTTCTTGGCCTGTACATTTGGGAGCAGGTTCTATAAGGCTTTCTTGGCCTGTACAGATAGGAGCAGGTTCTATAAGGATTTCTTGGTCTGTACAGTTGGGAGCAGGTTCTTTAAGGCTTTCTTGGTCTGGACAGTTAGGAGCAGGTTCTATATGGCTTTCTTGGTCTGTACAGTTGGGAGTTGGTTCTATAAGGCTTTCTTGGCCTGTACATTTGGGAGTTGGTTCTATAAGGCTTTCTTGGCCTGTACAGTTGGGAGTTGGTTCTATAAGGATTTCTTGGTCTGTACAGTTGGGAGTTGGTTCTATAAGGATTTCTTGGTATGTACAGTTGGGAGTTGGTTCTATATGGCATTCTTGGCCTGTACAGTTAGGAGCAGGTTCTATAAGGATGTCTTGGTCTGTACAGTTGGGAGTTGGTTCTATAAGGATTTCTTGGTCTGATCAGTTGGGAGTTGCTTCTATAAGGCTTTCTTGGCCTGTACAGTTGGGAGCAGGTTCTAGAAGGCTTTCTTGGTCTGTACAGTTGGGAGCATTTTATATAAGGCTTTCTTGTTCTGTACAGTCGGGATCAGGTTCTAGAAGGCTTTCTTGGTCTGTACAGTAGGGAGCAGGTTATATAAGGATTTCTTGGTCTGTACAGTTAGGAGCAGGTTATATAAGGCTTTCTTGGTCTATACAGTTGGGAGCAGGTTCTATAAGGATTGCTTGGTCTGTACAGTTGGGAGCAGGTTCTATAAGGATTTCTTGGTCTGTACAGTTGGGAGTTGGTTCTATAAAGCTTTCTTGGTCTGTACAGTTAGGAGCAGGTTCTATAAGGCTTTCTTGGTCTGTACAGTTGGGAGCAGATTATATGAGGCTTTCTTGGTCTGTACAGTTAGGAGCAGGTTATATAAGGATTTCTTGGTCTAAACAGTTGGGAGCAGGTTCTATAAGGATTTCTTGGTCTGTACAGTTGGGAGCAGGTTCTATAAGGATTTCTTGGTCTGTACAGTTGGGAGCAGGTTCTATAAGGCTTTCTTGGCCTGTACAGTTGGGAGTTGATTCTATAAGGCTTTCTTGATCTGATCAGTTGGGAGCAGGTTCTATAAGGCTTTCTTGGCCTGTACAGTTGGGAGTTGGTTCTTTTAGGCGTTTTTGGTCTCTACAGTTAGGAGCAGGTTCTATAAGGCTTTCTTGGTCTGTACAGTTGGGAGCAGGTTCTATAAGGCTTTCTTGGCCTGTACAGTTACGAGCAGGTTCTATAAGGATTTCTTGGTCTGTACAGTTGGGAGCAGGTTCTATAAGGATTTCTTGGTCTGTACAGTTGGGAGCAGGTTCTATGAGGCTTTCTTGGTCTGTACAGTCTGGAGCAGGTTCTATAAGGCTTTCTTGGCCTGTACAGTTGGGAACAAGTTATGTAAGGCTTTCTTGGTCTGTACAGTTGGGAGCAGGTTCTATAAGGCTTTCTTGGTCTGTACTGTTGGGAGCGGGATCTATAAGGTTTACTTGGTCTCTACAGTTGGGAGCAGGTTCTATAAGGCTTTCTTGGCCTGTACATTTTTGAGCAGGTTCTATAAGGCTTTCTTGGTCTGTACAGTTGGGAGCAGGTTCAATAAGGCTTTCTTGGTCTGTACAGTTTGGAGCAGGTTCTATATACAGTAGGGAGCAAGTTCTATATACAGTAGGGAGCAGGTTCTATAAGGCTTTCTTGGCCTGTACATTTGGGAGCAGGTTTTATAAGGCTTTCTTGGCCTGTACAGATAGGAGCAGGTTCTATAAGGATTCATTGGTCTGTACAGTTGGTAGCAGGTTCTATAAGGCTTTCTTGGTCTGTACAGTTGGGAGCAGGTTATATAAGGCTTTCTTGGTCTGTACAGTTAGAAGAAGGTTCTATAAGGCTTTCTTGGTCTATACAGTTGGGAGAAGGTTCTATAAGGCTTTCTTGGCCTGTACAGTTGGGAGTTGGTTCTATACGGCTTTCTTGGTCTGTACAGTTGGGAGCAGTTTCTATAAGGCTTTCTTGGTCTGTACAGTTGGGAGCAGGTTATATAAGGCTTTCTCGGCCTGTACAGTTAGAAGCAGGTTCTATAAGGCTTTCTTGGTCTATACAGTTGGGGGAAGGTTCTTTAAGGCTTTCTTGGCCTGTACAGTTGGGAGTTGGTTCTATAAGGCTTTCTTGGTCGGTACAGTTGGGAGCAGGTTCTATAAGGCTTTCTTGGTCTGTACAGTTAGGAGCAGGTTAGATAAGGCTTTCTAGACCTGTACAGTTGGGAGCAGATTCTATAAGGCTTTCTTGGTCTTTACAGTTAGGAGCAGGTTCTATGAGGCTTTCTTGGTCTATACAGTTGGGAGAAGGTTCTATAAGGCTTTCTTGGCCTGTACAGTTGGGAGTTGGTTCTATAAGGCTTTCTTGGTCTGTACAGTTGGGAGCAGGTTATATAAGGCTTTCTTGGTCTATACAGTTGGGAGCAGGTTATATAAGGCTTTCTTTGTCTGTACAGTTGGGAGCAGGTTATATAAGGCTTTCTTGGTCTTTACGGTTCGGAGCAGGTTCTATAAGGATTTCTTGGTCTGTACAGTTTGGAGTTGGTTCTATAAGGCTTTCTTGGCCTGTACAGTTGGGAGTTGATTCTATAAGGCTTTCTTGATCTGATCAGTTGGGAGCAGGTTCTATAAGGCTTTCTTGGCCTGTACAGTTGGGAGTTGGTTCTTTTAGGCGTTTTTGGTCTCTACAGTTAGGAGCAGGTTCTATAAGGCTTTCTTGGTCTGTACAGTTGGGAGCAGGTTCTATAAGGCTTTCTTGGCCTGTACAGTTACGAGCAGGTTCTATAAGGATTTCTTGGTCTGTACAGTTGGGAGCAGGTTCTATAAGGATTTCTTGGTCTGTACAGTTGGGAGCAGGTTCTATGAGGCTTTCTTGGTCTGTACAGTCTGGAGCAGGTTCTATAAGGCTTTCTTGGCCTGTACAGTTGGGAACAAGTTATGTAAGGCTTTCTTGGTCTGTACAGTTGGGAGCAGGTTCTATAAGGCTTTCTTGGTCTGTACTGTTGGGAGCGGGATCTATAAGGTTTACTTGGTCTCTACAGTTGGGAGCAGGTTCTATAAGGCTTTCTTGGCCTGTACATTTTTGAGCAGGTTCTATAAGGCTTTCTTGGTCTGTACAGTTGGGAGCAGGTTCTATAAGGCTTTCTTGGTCTGTACAGTTTGGAGCAGGTTCTATATACAGTAGGGAGCAAGTTCTATATACAGTAGGGAGCAGGTTCTATAAGGCTTTCTTGGCCTGTACATTTGGGAGCAGGTTTTATAAGGCTTTCTTGGCCTGTACAGATAGGAGCAGGTTCTATAAGGATTCATTGGTCTGTACAGTTGGTAGCAGGTTCTATAAGGCTTTCTTGGTCTGTACAGTTGGGAGCAGGTTATATAAGGCTTTCTTGGTCTGTACAGTTAGAAGAAGGTTCTATAAGGCTTTCTTGGTCTATACAGTTGGGAGAAGGTTCTATAAGGCTTTCTTGGCCTGTACAGTTGGGAGTTGGTTCTATACGGCTTTCTTGGTCGGTACAGTTGGGAGCAGTTTCTATAAGGCTTTCTTGGTCTGTACAGTTGGGAGCAGGTTATATAAGGCTTTCTCGGCCTGTACAGTTAGAAGCAGGTTCTATAAGGCTTTCTTGGTCTATACAGTTGGGGGAAGGTTCTTTAAGGCTTTCTTGGCCTGTACAGTTGGGAGTTGGTTCTATAAGGCTTTCTTGGTCGGTACAGTTGGGAGCAGGTTCTATAAGGCTTTCTTGGTCTGTACAGTTAGGAGCAGGTTAGATAAGGCTTTCTAGACCTGTACAGTTGGGAGCAGATTCTATAAGGCTTTCTTGGTCTTTACAGTTAGGAGCAGGTTCTATAAGGCTTTCTTGGTCTATACAGTTGGGAGAAGGTTCTATAAGGCTTTCTTGGCCTGTACAGTTGGGAGTTGGTTCTATAAGGCTTTCTTGGTCTGTACAGTTGGGAGCAGGTTATATAAGGCTTTCTTGGTCTATACAGTTGGGAGCAGGTTATATAAGGCTTTCTTTGTCTGTACAGTTGGGAGCAGGTTATATAAGGCTTTCTTGGTCTTTACGGTTAGGAGCAGGTTCTATAAGGATTTCTTGGTCTGTACAGTTTGGAGTTGGTTCTATAAGGCTTTCTTGGCCTGTACAGTTGGGAGCAGGTTCTATATGGCTTTCTTGGTCTGTACAGTTGGGAGCAGGTTCCATAAGGCTTTCTTGGTCTGTACAGTTAGGAGCAGGTTATATCAGGCTTTCTTGGTATATACAGTTAGGAGCAGGTTCTATAAGGCTTTCTTGGTCTATACAGTTGGGAGAAGGTTCTATAAGGCTTTCTTGGTCTGTACAGTCGGGAGCAGGCTCTATATACAGTAGGGAGCAAGTTCTATAACGATTTCTTGGCCTGTACAGTTGAGAGCAGGTTCTATATACAGTAGGGAGCAAGTTCTATAACGCTTTCTTGGCCTGTACAGTTGGGAGCAGGTTCAATAAACAGTAGGGAGCAAGTTCTATAACGCTTTCTTGGCCTGTACAGTTGGGAGCAGGTTCTATAAGGCTTTCTTGGCCTGTACAGTTGGGAGCAGGTTCTATATACAGTAGGGAGCATGTTCTATAACGCATTCTTTGCCTGTACAGTTGAAAACAGGTTCTATATACAGTAGGGAGCAAGTTCTATAACGCTTTCTTGGCCTGTACAGTTGGGAGCAGGTTCTATATACAGTAGGGAGCAAGTTCTATAAGGCTTTCTTGGCCTGTACAGTTGGGAGCAGGTTCTATAAGGCTTTCTTGGCCTGTACAGTTGGGAGCAGGTTCTATAAGGCTTTCTTGGCCTGTACAGTTGGGAGCATGTTCTATATACATTTGGGAGAAGGTTCTATAAGGCTTTCTTGGCCTGTACAGTTGGGAGCAGGTTCTATAAGGCTTTCTTGGTCTATACAGTTGGGAGCAGGTTCTATAAGGCTTTCTTGGCCTGTACAGTTGGGAGCAGGTTCTATAAGGCTTTCTAGACCTGTACAATTGGAAGCGGGTTCTATAAGACTTTCTTGGTCTGTACAGTTGGGAACAGGTTCTATAAGGCTTTCTCGGCCTGTACAGTTGGGAGCAGGTTTTATAAGGCTTTCTTGGCCTGTACAGTTTGGAGTTGGTTCTATAAGGCTTTCTTGGTCTGATCAGTTGGGGGCAGGTTCTATAAGGCTTTCTTAGCCTGTACGGTTGGGAGTTGGTTCTATAAGGCGTTCTTGGTCTGTACATTTAGGAGCAGGTTCTATAAGGCTTTCTTGGTCTGTACAGTTGGGGAGCACGTTCTATAAGGATTTCTTGGTCTGTACAGTTGGGAGCAGGTTCTATAAGGATTTCTTGGTCTGTACAGTTAGGAGCAGGTTCTATAAGGCTTTGTTGGTCTGTACAGTTGGGAGCAGGTTCTATAAGGCTTTCGTGGTCTGTACAGTTGGGAGCAGGTTCTATAAGGCTTTCTTGGCCTGTTCAGTAGGGAGCAAGTTATATAAGGCTTTCTAGACCTGTACAGTTGGGAGTTGGTTCTATAAGGCGTTCTTGGTCTGTACAGTTGGGAGCAGGTTCTATAAGGATTTCTTGGTCTGTACAGTTGGGAGCAGGTTCTATAAGGATTTCTTGGTCTGTACAGTTGGGAGCAAGTTCTATAAGGATTTCTTGGTCTGTACAGTTGGGAGCAGGTTCTATAAGGATTTCTTGGTCTGTACAGTTGGGAGTTGGCTCTATAAGGATTTCTTGGTATGTACAGTTAGGAGTTGGTTCTATAAGGCTTTCTTGGCCTGTACAGTTAGGAGCAGGTTCTATAAGGATGTCTTGGTCTGTACAGTTGGGATCAGGTTCTATAAGGCTTTCTTGGTCTGTACAGTTGGGAGCATGTTATATAAGGCTTTCTTTGTCTATACAGTTGGGAGCAGGTTCTATAAGGATTTCTTGGTCTGTACAGTTGGGAGCAGGTTCCATAAGGATTTCTTGGTCTGTACAGTTGGGAGTTGGTTCTATAAGGCTTTCTTGGTCTGTACAGTTGGGAGTTGGTTCTATAAGGCTTTCTTGGTCTGTACAGTTAGGAGCTGGTTCTATAAGGCTTTCTTGGTCTGTACAGTTGGGAGCAGATTATATAAAGCTTTCTTGGTCTGTACAGTTAGGAGCAGGTTATATAAGGCTTTCCTGGTCTAAACAGTTGGGAGCAGGTTCTATAAGGAATTCTTGGTCTGTACAGTTGGGAGCAGGTTCTATAAGGATTTCTTGGTCTGTACAGTTGGGAGCAGGTTCTATAAGGCTCTCTTGGCCTGTACAGTTGGGAGTTGGTTCTATAAGGCTTTCTTGGTCTGATCAGTTGGGAGCAGGTTCTATAAGGCTTTCTTGGCCTGTACAGTTGGGAGTTGGTTCTATAAGGCGTTCTTGGTCTGTACAGTTAGGAGCAGGTTCTATAAGGCTTTCTTGGTCTGTACAGTTGGGAGCACGATCTATAAGGATTTCTTGGTCTGTACAGTTGGGAGCAGGTTCTATAAGGATTTCTTGGTCTGTACAGTTGGGAGCAGGTTCTATAAGGCTTTCTTGGTCTGTACAGTTGGGAGCAGGTTCTATAAGGCTTTCTTGGTCTGTACAGTTGGGAGCAGGTTCTATAAGGATTTCTTGGTCTGTACAGTTGGGAGCAGGTTCTATAAGGATTTCTTGGTCTGTACAGTTGGGAGCAGGTTCTATAAGGCTTTCTTTGTCTGTACAGTTTTGAGTTGGTTCTATAAGGATTTCTTGGTATGTACAGTTGGGAGTTGGTTCTATAAGGCTTTCTTGGTCTGTACAGTTAGGAGCAGGTTCTATAAGGATGTCTTGGTCTGTACAGTTGGGAGTTGGTTCTATAAGGCTTTCTTGGTCTGTATAGTTGGGAGCAGGTTCTATAAGGCTTTCTTGGTCTGTACAGTTAGGAGCAGGTTCTATAAGGCTTTCTTGGTCTGTACAGTTGGGAGCACGATCTATAAGGATTTCTTGGTCTGTACAGTTGGGAGCAGGTTCTATAAGGATTTCTTGGTCTGTACAGTTGGGAGCAGGTTCTATAAGGCTTTCTTGGTCTGTACAGTTGGGAGCAGGTTCTATAAGGCTTTCTTGGTCTGTACAGTTGGGAGCAGGTTCTATAAGGATTTCTTGGTCTGTACAGTTGGGAGCAGGTTCTATAAGGATTTCTTGGTATGTACAGTTGGGAGTTGGTTCTATATGGCATTCTTGGCCTGTACAGTTAGGAGTTGGTTCTATATGGCGTTCTTGGTCTGTACAGTTAGGAGCAGGTTCTATAAGGCTTTCTTGGTCTGTACAGTTGGGAGCACGATCTATAAGGATTTCTTGGTCTGTACAGTTGGGAGCAGGTTCTATAAGGATTTCTTGGTCTGTACAGTTGGGAGCAGGTTCTATAAGGCTTTCTTGGTCTGTACAGTTGGGAGCAGGTTCTATAAGGCTTTCTTGGTCTGTACAGTTGGGAGCAGGTTCTATAAGGATTTCTTAGTCTGTACAGTTGGGAGCAGGTTCTATAAGGATTTCTTGGTCTGTACAGTTGGGAGTTGGTTATATAAGGATTTCTTGGTCTGTACAGTTGGGAGCATTTTCTATAAGGATTTCTTGGTCTGTACAGTTGGGAGCAGGTTCTATAAGGCTTTCTTGGTCTGTACAGTTGGGAGCAGGTTCTATAAGGCTTTCTTGGTCTGTACAGTTGGGAGCAGGTTCTATAAGGATTTCTTAGTCTGTACAGTTGGGAGCAGGTTCTATAAGGATTTCTTGGTCTGTACAGTTGGGAGCATTTTCTATAAGGATTTCTTGGTCTGTACAGTTGGGAGCAGGTTCTATAAGGCTTTCTTGGTCTGTACAGTTGGGAGCAGGTTCTATAAGGCTTTCTTGGTCTGTACAGTTGGGAGCAGGTTCTATAAGGATTTCTTGGTCTGTACAGTTGGGAGCAGGTTCTATAAGGATTTCTTGGTCTGTACAGTTGGGAGCATTTTCTATAAGGATTTCTTGGTCTGTACAGTTGGGAGCAGGTTCTATAAGGCTTTCTTGGTCTGTACAGTTGGGAGCAGGTTCTATAAGGCTTTCTTGGTCTGTACAGTTGGGAGCAGGTTCTATAAGGCTTTCTTGGTCTGTACAGTTGGGAGCAGGTTCTATAAGGATTTCTTAGTCTGTACAGTTGGGAGCAGGTTCTATAAGGATTTCTTGGTCTGTACAGTTGGGAGCATTTTCTATAAGGATTTCTTGGTCTGTACAGTTGGGAGCAGGTTCTATAAGGCTTTCTTGGTCTGTACAGTTGGGAGCAGGTTCTATAAGGATTTCTTAGTCTGTACAGTTGGGAGCAGGTTCTATAAGGATTTCTTGGTCTGTACAGTTGGGAGCATTTTCTATAAGGATTTCTTGGTCTGTACAGTTGGGAGCAGGTTCTATAAGGCTTTCTTGGTCTGTACAGTTGGGAGCAGGTTCTATAAGGCTTTCTTGGTCTGTACAGTTGGGAGCAGGTTCTATAAGGATTTCTTAGTCTGTACAGTTGGGAGCAGGTTCTATAAGGATTTCTTGGTCTGTACAGTTGGGAGTTGGTTATATAAGGATTTCTTGGTATGTACAGTTGGGAGTTGGTTCTATAAGGCTTTCTTGGGCTGTACAGTTAGGAGCAGGTTCTATAAGGATGTCTTGGTCTGTACAGTTGGGAGTTGGTTCTATAAGGCTTTCTTGGCCTGTACAGTTAGGAGCAGGTTCTATAAGGATGTCTTGGTCTGTACAGTTGGGAGTTGGTTCTATAAGGCTTTCTTGGTCTGTACAGTTGGGAGCAGGTTCTATAAGGCTTTCTTTGTCTGTACAGTTTTGAGTTGGTTCTATAAGGATTTCTTGGTATGTACAGTTGGGAGTTGGTTCTATAAGGCTTTCTTGGTCTGTACAGTTAGGAGCAGGTTCTATAAGGATGTCTTGGTCTGTACAGTTGGGAGTTGGTTCTATAAGGATGTCTTGGTCTGTATAGTTGGGAGCAGGTTCTATAAGGCTTTCTTGGTCTGTACAGTTAGGAGCAGGTTCTATAAGGCTTTCTTGGTCTGTACAGTTGGGAGCACGATCTATAAGGATTTCTTGGTCTGTACAGTTGGGAGCAGGTTCTATAAGGATTTCTTGGTCTGTACAGTTGGGAGCAGGTTCTATAAGGCTTTCTTGGTCTGTACAGTTGGGAGCAGGTTCTATAAGGATTTCTTGGTCTGTACAGTTGGGAGCAGGTTCTATAAGGATTTCTTGGTATGTACAGTTGGGAGTTGGTTCTATATGGCATTCTTGGCCTGTACAGTTAGGAGTTGGTTCTATAAGGCGTTCTTGGTCTGTACAGTTAGGAGCAGGTTCTATAAGGCTTTCTTGGTCTGTACAGTTGGGAGCACGATCTATAAGGATTTCTTGGTCTGTACAGTTGGGAGCAGGTTCTATAAGGATTTCTTGGTCTGTACAGTTGGGAGCAGGTTCTATAAGGCTTTCTTGGTCTGTACAGTTGGGAGCAGGTTCTATAAGGCTTTCTTGGTCTGTACAGTTGGGAGCAGGTTCTATAAGGATTTCTTAGTCTGTACAGTTGGGAGCAGGTTCTATAAGGATTTCTTGGTCTGTACAGTTGGGAGTTGGTTATATAAGGATTTCTTGGTATGTACAGTTGGGAGTTGGTTCTATAAGGCTTTCTTGGCCTGTACAGTTAGGAGCAGGTTCTATAAGGATGTCTTGGTCTGTACAGTTGGGAGTTGGTTCTATAAGGCTTTCTTGGTCTGTACAGTTGGGAGCAGGTTCTATAAGGCTTTCTTTGTCTGTACAGTTGGGAGTTGGTTCTGTAAGGATTTCTTGGTATGTACAGTTGGGAGTTGGTTCTATAAGGCTTTCTTGGCCTGTACAGTTAGGAGCAGGTTCTATAAGGATGTCTTGGTCTGTACAGTTGGGAGTTGGTTCTATAAGGCTTTCTTGGTCTGTACAGTTGGGAGCAGGTTCTATAAGGATTTCTTAGTCTGTACAGTTGGGAGCAGGTTCTAGAAGGCTTTCTTGGTCTGTACAGTTGGGAGCAGGTTCTATAAGGATTTCTTGGTCTGTACAGTTGGGAGCAGGTTCTATAAGGCTTTCTTGGTCTGTACAGTTGGGAGCAGGTTCTATAAGGCTTTCTTGGTCTGTACAGTTGGGAGCAGGTTCTATAAGGATTTCTTGGTCTGTACAGTTGGGAGCAGGTTCTATAAGGATTTCTTGGTCTGTACAGTTAGGAGCAGGTTCTATAAGGATTTCTTGGTATGTACAGTTGGGAGTTGGTTCTATAAGGCTTTCTTGGCCTGTACAGTTAGGAGCAGGTTCTATAAGGATGTCTTGGTCTGTACAGTTGGGAGTTGGTTCTATAAGGCTTTCTTGGTCTGTATAGTTGGGAGCAGGTTCTATAAGGCTTTCTTGGTCTGTACAGTTAGGAGCAGGTTATATAAGGCTTTCTTGGCCTGTACAGTTGGGAGTTGGTTCTATAAGGCTTTCTTGGTCTGTACAGTTGGGATCAGGTTCTATAATGCTTTCTTGGTCTGTACAGTTGGGAGCAGGTTATATAAGGCTTTCCTGGTCTGTACAGTTAGGAGCAGGTTATATAAGGCTTTCTTGGTCTATACAGTTGGGAGCAGGTTCTATAAGGATTTCTTGGTCTGTACAGTTGGGAGCAGGTTCTATAAGGATTTCTTGGTCTGTACAGTTAGGAGCAGGTTCTATAAGGCTTTCTTGGTCTGTACAGTTGGGAGCAGGTTATATAAGGCTTTCTTGGTCTGTACAGTTAGAAGCATGTTCTATAAGGCTTTCTTGGTCTATACAGTTGGGAGAAGGTTCTATAAGGCTTTCTTGGCCTGTACAGTTGGGAGTTGGTTCTATACGGCTTTCTTGGTCGGTACAGTTGGGAGCAGTTTCTATAAGGCTTTCTTGGTCTGTACAGTTGGGAGCAGGTTATATAAGGCTTTCTTGGCCTTTACAGTTAGAAGCAGGTTCTATAAGGCTTTCTTGGTCTATACAGTTGGGAGAAAGTTCTTTAAGGCTTTCTTGGCCTGTACAGTTGGGAGTTGGTTCTATAAGGCTTTCTTGGTCGGTACAGTTGGGAGCAGGTTCTATAAGGCTTTCTTGGTCTGTACAGTTGGGAGCAGGTTCTATAAGTCTTTCTTGGTCTGTACAGTTGGGAGCATGTTATATATGGCTTTCTTGGTCCGTACAGTTAGGAGCAGGTTAGATAAGGCTTTCTAGACCTGTACAGTTGGCAGCAGGTTCTATAAGGCTTTCTTGGTCTTTACAGTTGGGAGCAGGTTATATAAGGCTTTCTTGGTCTGTACAGTTAGGAGCAGGTTATATAAGGCTTTCTTGGTCTATACAGTTGGGAGCAGGTTATATAAGGCTTTCTTTGTCTGTACAGTTGGGAGCAGGTTCTATAAGGCTTTCTTGGTCTTTACAGTTAGGAGCAGGTTCTATAAGGCTTTCTTGGTCTATACAGTTGGGAGAAGGTTCTATAAGGCTTTATTGGCCTGTACAGTTGGGAGTTGGTTCTATAAGGCTTTCTTGGTCTGTACAGTTGGGAGCAGGTTATATAAGGCTTTCTTGGTCTATACAGTTGGGAGCAGGTTATATAAGGCTTTCTTTGTCTGTACAGTTAGGAGCAGGTTATATAAGGCTTTCTTGGTCTTTACAGTTAGGAGCAGGTTCTATAAGGATTTCTTGGTCTGTACAGTTTGGAGCAGGTTCTATAAGGCTTTCTTGGTCTGTACAGTTGGGAGCACGATCTATAAGGATTTCTTGGTCTGTACAGTTGGGAGCAGGTTCTATAAGGATTTCTTGGTCTGTACAGTTGGGAGCAGGTTCTATAAGGCTTTCTTGGTCTGTACAGTTGGGAGCAGGTTCTATAAGGCTTTCTTGGTCTGTACAGTTGGGAGCAGGTTCTATAAGGATTTCTTGGTCTGTACAGTTGGGAGCAGGTTCTATAAGGATTTCTTGGTATGTACAGTTGGGAGTTGGTTCTATATGGCATTCTTGGCCTGTACAGTTAGGAGTTGGTTCTATAAGGCGTTCTTGGTCTGTACAGTTAGGAGCAGGTTCTATAAGGCTTTCTTGGTCTGTACAGTTGGGAGCACGATCTATAAGGATTTCTTGGTCTGTACAGTTGGGAGCAGGTTCTATAAGGATTTCTTGGTCTGTACAGTTGGGAGCAGGTTCTATAAGGCTTTCTTGGTCTGTACAGTTGGGAGCAGGTTCTATAAGGCTTTCTTGGTCTGTACAGTTGGGAGCAGGTTCTATAAGGATTTCTTAGTCTGTACAGTTGGGAGCAGGTTCTATAAGGATTTCTTGGTCTGTACAGTTGGGAGTTGGTTATATAAGGATTTCTTGGTATGTACAGTTGGGAGTTGGTTCTATAAGGCTTTCTTGGCCTGTACAGTTAGGAGCAGGTTCTATAAGGATGTCTTGGTCTGTACAGTTGGGAGTTGGTTCTATAAGGCTTTCTTGGTCTGTACAGTTGGGAGCAGGTTCTATAAGGCTTTCTTTGTCTGTACAGTTGGGAGTTGGTTCTGTAAGGATTTCTTGGTATGTACAGTTGGGAGTTGGTTCTATAAGGCTTTCTTGGCCTGTACAGTTAGGAGCAGGTTCTATAAGGATGTCTTGGTCTGTACAGTTGGGAGTTGGTTCTATAAGGCTTTTTTGGTCTGTATAGTTGGGAGCAGGTTCTATAAGGCTTTCTTGGTCTGTACAGTTAGGAGCAGGTTCTATAAGGCTTTCTTGGTCTGTACAGTTGGGAGCACGATCTATAAGGATTTCTTGGTCTGTACAGTTGGGAGCAGGTTCTATAAGGATTTCTTGGTCTGTACAGTTGGGAGCAGGTTCTATAAGGCTTTCTTGGTCTGTACAGTTGGGAGCAGGTTCTATAAGGCTTTCTTGGTCTGTACAGTTGGGAGCAGGTTCTATAAGGATTTCTTGGTCTGTACAGTTGGGAGCAGGTTCTATAAGGATTTCTTGGTCTGTACAGTTGGGAGTTGGTTATATAAGGATTTCTTGGTATGTACAGTTGGGAGTTGGTTCTATAAGGCTTTCTTGGCCTGTACAGTTAGGAGCAGGTTCTATAAGGATGTCTTGGTCTGTACAGTTGGGATTTGGTTCTATAAGGCTTTCTTGGTCTGTACAGTTGGGAGCAGGTTCTATAAGGCTTTCTTTGTCTGTACAGTTGGGAGTTGGTTCTATAAGGATTTCTTGGTATGTACAGTTGGGAGTTGGTTCTATAAGGCTTTCTTGGCCTGTACAGTTAGGAGCAGGTTCTATAAGGATGTCTTGGTCTGTACAGTTGGGAGTTGGTTCTATAAGGCTTTCTTGGTCTGTATAGTTGGGAGCAGGTTCTATAAGGCTTTCTTGGTCTGTACAGTTAGGAGCAGGTTATATAAGGCTTTCTTGGCCTGTACAGTTGGGAGTTGGTTCTATAAGGCTTTCTTGGTCTGTACAGTTGGGATCAGGTTCTATAATGCTTTCTTGGTCTGTACAGTTGGGAGCAGGTTATATAAGGCTTTCCTGGTCTGTACAGTTAGGAGCAGGTTATATAAGGCTTTCTTGGTCTATACAGTTGGGAGCAGGTTCTATAAGGATTTCTTGGTCTGTACAGTTGGTAGCAGGTTCTATAAGGATTTCTTGGTCTGTACAGTTAGGAGCAGGTTCTATAAGGCTTTCTTGGTCTGTACAGTTGGGAGCAGGTTATATAAGGCTTTCTTGGTCTGTACAGTTAGAAGCATGTTCTATAAGGCTTTCTTGGTCTATACAGTTGGGAGAAGGTTCTATAAGGCTTTCTTGGCCTGTACAGTTGGGAGTTGGTTCTATACGGCTTTCTTGGTCGGTACAGTTGGGAGCAGTTTCTATAAGGCTTTCTTGGTCTGTACAGTTGGGAGCAGGTTATATAAGGCTTTCTTGGCCTTTACAGTTAGAAGCAGGTTCTATAAGGCTTTCTTGGTCTATACAGTTGGGAGAAAGTTCTTTAAGGCTTTCTTGGCCTGTACAGTTGGGAGTTGGTTCTATAAGGCTTTCTTGGTCGGTACAGTTGGGAGCAGGTTCTATAAGGCTTTCTTGGTCTGTACAGTTGGGAGCAGGTTCTATAAGTCTTTCTTGGTCTGTACAGTTGGGAGCATGTTATATATGGCTTTCTTGGTCCGTACAGTTAGGAGCAGGTTAGATAAGGCTTTCTAGACCTGTACAGTTGGCAGCAGGTTCTATAAGGCTTTCTTGGTCTTTACAGTTGGGAGCAGGTTATATAAGGCTTTCTTGGTCTGTACAGTTAGGAGCAGGTTATATAAGGCTTTCTTGGTCTATACAGTTGGGAGCAGGTTATATAAGGCTTTCTTTGTCTGTACAGTTGGGAGCAGGTTCTATAAGGCTTTCTTGGTCTTTACAGTTAGGAGCAGGTTCTATAAGGCTTTCTTGGTCTATACAGTTGGGAGAAGGTTCTATAAGGCTTTATTGGCCTGTACAGTTGGGAGTTGGTTCTATAAGGCTTTCTTGGTCTGTACAGTTGGGAGCAGGTTATATAAGGCTTTCTTGGTCTATACAGTTGGGAGCAGGTTATATAAGGCTTTCTTTGTCTGTACAGTTAGGAGCAGGTTATATAAGGCTTTCTTGGTCTTTACAGTTAGGAGCAGGTTCTATAAGGATTTCTTGGTCTGTACAGTTTGGAGTTGGTTCTATAAGGCTTTCTTGGCCTGTACAGTTGGGAGCAGGTTCTATATGGCTTTCTTGGTCTGTACAGTTGGGAGCAGGTTCTATAAGGCTTTCTTGGTCTGTACAGTTAGGAGCAGGTTATATAAGGCTTTCTTGGTCTATACAGTTAGGAGCAGGTTCTATAAGGCTTTCTTGGTCTATACAGTTGGGAGAAGGTTCTATAAGGCTTTCTAGGTCTGTACAGTCGGGAGCAGGCTCTATATACAGTAGGGAGCAAGTTCTATAACGATTTCTTGGCCTGTACAGTTGAGAGCAGGTTCTATATACAGTAGGGAGCAAGTTCTATAACGCTTTCTTGGCCTGTACAGTTGGGAGCAGGTTCTATATACAGTAGGGAGCAAGTTCTATAACGCTTTCTTGGCCTGTACAGTTGGGAGCAGGTTCTATAAGGCTTTCTTGGCCTGTACAGTTGGGAGCAGGTTCTATATACAGTAGGGAGCAAGTTCTATAACGCATTCTTTGTCTGTACAGTTGAGAGCAGGTTCTATATACAGTAGGGAGCAAGTTCTATAACGCTTTCTTGGCCTGTACAGTTGGGAGCAGGTTCAATATACAGTAGGGAGCAAGTTCTATAACGCTTTCTGGGCCTGTACAGTTGGGAGCAGGTTCTATATACAGTAGGGAGCAAGTTCTATAACGCTTTCTTGGCCTGTACAGTTGGAGCAGGTTCTATAAGGCTTTCTTGGCCTGTACAGTTGGGAGCAGGTTCTATAAGGCTTTCTTGGCCTGTACAGTTGGGAGCAGGTTCTATAAGGCTTTCTTGGCCTGTACAGTTGGGAGCATGTTCTATATACATTTGGGAGCAGGTTCTATAAGGCTTTCTTGGCCTGTACAGTTGGGAGCAGGTTCTATAAGGCTTTCTTTGTCTATACAGTTGGGAGCAGGTTCTATAAGGCTTTCTTGGCCTGTACAGTTGGGAGCAGGTTCTATAAGGCTTTCTAGACCTGTACAATTGGAAGCGGGTTCTATAAGACTTTCTTGGTCTGTACAGTTTGGAGCAGGTTCTATAAGGCTTTCTTGGCCTGTACAGTTGGGAGGAGGTTCTATAAGGCTTTCTAGACCTGTACAATTGGAAGCATGTTCTATAAGACTTTCTCGGTCTGTACAGTTGGGAGCAGGTTCTATAAGGCTTTCTTGGCCTGTACAATTGGAAGCAGGTTCTATAAGGCTTTCTTGGTCTGTACTGTTGGGAGCAGGTTCTATAAGGCTTTCTTGGCCTGTACAGTTGGGAGCAGGTTCTATAAGGCTTTCTTGGCCTGTACTGTTGGGAACTACGTCCACCTACTTTTGAGTTTCTGCAAACGAGTTGGTGGACCTTGGGTCTCTGGTTTTATTTCCTCCTGTGGAGGAGGTCCAACTCGTACATCTCCACCGAAAGTCACTGCTGCTGGTTTGTGGATGTCCGTTCTTGTCATGTTGAAGTGAACTGCAAAAGAGACAATGTTGACAATTGCTGTTTTGTGTCTGACCTAACACAAGTCCGAAATTTAAAAAATCACTCATATCTTGCCAATGCATCTTTCGGACAATTGTGCAATGTTTGAAAAGTATGGGGTGAATAGTGATTCTGTTAACAGAATCATTGGTATCACAATATATTCCTGAACCTAGTGGAGATGTGATGAGCGTTGCACTATATGTATATCAAACAATTTTGTGAACTAATGAAATATATACCCTAGTAGACTGAGGGACTTAATGTGCCTCTTGGAAATAAACATGATATGAAAACCACCCATATAAACTTGAACTCTTGAAAGTAACTTTATTAGCACGAGTCAGTTCTTGTTGTAAACCCTGTTAGGGGGAATTAAAATGATTGTATATCCTGATGTGTTTTCTAAGAGGATGATGTGAACGCATATATCTGAAGAAATTATCTTAGACTGATTTTGAAAATTTTATCAAAAATATATTTCAATATGAACGCCAAATGTTTTGACGAAAGCATGTCTCGAACCTGTAACAAGTAAGACCTTTGGTTCGTGAGTTATGCTTTAACCTATTTCTCCACGGAAAAAGCAACTAACATAGATAACGTGGCCATAACCAGGACTTCAAACTATTTCAGGGATTTTACGAATGACTAAATTTTATGTTATCATACATCCCAAGGGTCACAAAAATATATGACTATTAGTGCGACAAACAGACCTTACCGGGTACTAACTATTAATTCAAATAGTACTAACTCTGCCAGCAAACAATTAATAACAAAACACAAAAAAACATCTTTCAATAAAACAAACATTAGCTTGCAGCTAAAACATACTAAGCCATCCCCCCCCCCCCCCCCCCCCCCCTTCCCAACTCCCAACCCTCCTCCCCCTCCAACCAAATGCATTCAACCAACAACCCCTCACCAACTCCCAACCCTCCTCACCCTCCAACCAAATGCACTCAGCCAACACCCCCTCCAAAACTCCCAACCCTCCTCACCCTCCAACCAAATGCACTCAGTCAAAAAAAACCTCCCCCCTCCCCAACTCCCAACCCTCCTCCCCCTCCAACCAAATGCACTCAGCCAAAACCCCCTTCCAAACTCCCAACCCTCCTCACCCTCCAACCAAATGTACACAGCCAACACCCCCCCCCCCCCCCCCCCCCCCCCCCCCCCCTTCTAACCAACCCATCCCACTCCTCTCCCCCCATCATCCTACCCCCTAACCCACACCAGCTTACTGTTACCTACTACATATCACTACTCCCCTTGTATCTAATTAGACCATTATGCAATCCTATATGTACACTGACTAAACCAGCTAAGGTATGTGAAAACAAACTGATATTTATAATAGCTCTATTTTTTTAATTTATGACAAACAGGGTTGAAACTTACAAGTATTGGTTTCCATCATACAAAGCATCCTCGGTTACCCATGGTTTTATATATGCTCCGTTACTCTCCATTATATCACCCATGGGAAACTCTGTCAGCGAATTCTGTACTAAAATAACCCGCCCTTGGCTGGCGTGACGAAGTCAGTAACCAAAGAAAATATTCAATGTGATAAGACGGAAATGGTCAAGGGAGATAACCGATGACGGATGGCTAACAAAATGACCTCGCATGCTTTGCAACGAAGTGATTGAATTGTCATTGGCTCGCAGGTCCAAGCTGCGTAGCGGTTTGATTGTCTCACGCCGGCCAAGGGAGGGTAATTTGAGTACAGATTTCTCTGATGAAATTTCCCATGGGTGATATAGTGGAGAGTAACGGAGCATATATAAAATCGTTGGTAACCGAGGATGCATACAAAGATGATATTCTCAAAATTTGAGGTTCTTAGCAAAATTACTTCCTGGAGTGAAATTTCAGGTATGAGTTTAACAACCTGCCACGTCCATATTTGAATAGGGAATTTTTTTTTCCAAATGAACAAACTAAGATGTAAATGTTATAAAGATGGAATTCTGAATTTTTTAGCTTTCTGTGTCAAATGGTTTTTGAAAAGATGTTGAAATATTTTAGGGTTGACCACCTGCCACGCCCATATTTGACAAGGGGTCATGTCGAAATGAACAAACTTGAAACTACATTAAATAAAAATAGAGCCACGGGCTCTGCAGCTCATCAGATACTATAGCTACTATACATATATTAAAAAGTGTTTGGTTTCGACAAATTTACTAAGTTCAACAGGTTTTGATTTCAATACAGGTTTACTTATAACCTTTATAACACAATCAGAGGAGAAACCGTAAAATATTTTTACCATGTTTCACTACATCTCCTATTTTCCCTGACAAATCACCAGCCCAAAACATCCCCCTACAGAGAGACGGAAAGGGGGAGGGGGAGACAGGGAGAGAGAACCATTACAATTTCGTGTGAAATGGTCAAGCATAATTCTTCATTCCTAAACAAAAGTCTATGTGTTACAATCAAATAGCTTAGACAAAGTCTTTTCTCATCAACTGCAAGAAATAATGTCCTTATCCATTGTACCAATCCTTTAACTACTAAACAAACATGCAGTTATCTATAGTACCTCACATAGTTTAACTCACTCTGGCCTGTTACATAAAAAGAAACCTGGTCACCTATTATGTAACATTACACAATACTCTCTCTGCTGCTCTTGTGCTGTGGACAACAGTGAGTGAAACCTGATCCTCCTCCCCCAAGGCCAATAATATGTATACAATGACACAAATAAAATGAAAATTGCGTTTGAAAGCTCTCGAAAACACCATTAAGCCAAATCTTATTATTGTTAGCATTAATGTTAGCAAAATAGTAAACTACTAAAATGTTTTCATTTATAACTATCTTACTTTTTATCCAAAAGACTGGAAACTTGGAACTCTTGATATTTACTAAACATAGACGATATCCTCAAAAGTAGAGTGTTCTAGGGTCATTGGTTTCTGAGATGAAAAATATACCTTAACATGAACCCCTGCCACAATAAAAGTATAAAAGTAATGAAATTCACTAATCTTAATCTCCATCTTTTAAAGAAAACACTAACCAGGTTTCTGGATATCTCGTATTTGTGGTTCATGAGAAGAGGTCGTTTAAAATATTTTAGGGTTGACCCCCTTCAACGCCCATATTTGATGGGGGGTCAAGTCAGAATGAACAAACTTGAACTCTCATATTATAAAGATGTTATTCTGAAAATTTCAACTTCGTATGCCAACTGATTTCGGAGAAGAAGACGTTTAAAGGTTTGAGGGAAACTGCCTGCCACGCCCATATTGGAGGGGGTTGGGATAAAATGTACAAAATAAGACAAAATTAGCAAGATACCTCCCCACACAATTTCAGCTTTGGGGTGTAGCAGTTCTGGAGGAGAAGTCAAAATGTGAAAAGTAAACGGACAACGCCCGACTGACGACGGACGACGGACGCAGGACAACGGCGGATGCCAAAAGCCCATCTTGCCTTTCAGGCCTGATAAGCTAAAATGGTTGATAATATGGAGAAACAATTCTACCTCGGATATGATATGGTTGCGGATCCTGATAGTCAAACCTTTTGATGCTTCAGATCCTCGGGTTTTTCCTTCCTATCTGGGTTCGCAACCTTACCATATCCTCGGTATCATGATTTCTTCTTATATATTAACTTGAACTCCTACCTTCTTTAGCACCAGTTAGTTCTTGATGCACTGTCTCCATAGAAACACTGACGTCTGAGTCCTTGGCTTTCTTGATAAAAGCTCCAGCCATCTCAAATACCTGTTCACCTGGAAATGAAATGAAAATTTATTTCTGCTGATAAGATAAAACATTATAGCCGTGTAGTATTGTTTATATGTGTATTTATCACATACTTCCTTATAAATACGAAGATTTTGCATCAGGGGCAAAAACCTGTATCAGTCCGTCGTCATGGGATTGGAACCTCAAACCTTAGGAAACATACGAGACAAATAGATCAAAGTCATGAGACATTTAGAGTTGTCTCCCTTAGCACAGCAAACGATTATTCAACTAAACTCCCACCGTGCTATTACGCCATCAACGTCATAGATAAGGTTTGACGCAGGAGAGACTTAATAGCACTGTGAGGAGTTTGCCTTGGGGACGAGGTTGACGTTTAAAGAGCCATCAAGGATGTTGATGAACATATCGAACATTTTCCCAAAAATTATTTCCGTGAAAAATGTTTGTGTAGTACGTATTACGCAAAAAAGGGGATTCTGTTTATATGACGTCAGATACCCTTAGCGCGCTAGTCGAAGTGGTACTTCTCTTTGAAACCAAATTGCAATTCATTGTCGTGATATGAAAATTATTTAACATATGCCATGTTGTAGATAAAAGATTTCTCTGGCGAATGACGTTATAAGTATATTTTCCAAAAAATTGAAACACTAACATCCTTGATGGCTCTTTAACATGGCGGACAACGCTGAAAAACGCCGCAGTTATTTGCAGACAGTAGATTTTACAGCTTGACACCATCATTTAATCGACAGTTGCCGTAGAAAATGAGGTAAACTTTGAAACAAACGAAATGGATACAGTCTACAGAGAAAATGCGAAACCCACGTGACATGAGAAAATGTTCAGAGTAAGTTTATAATGTGTTGTCATGATAATTAATAGATTCAGGAATTAAAGTTTATGAATGTCTAACTTACTTGAGGGTGGTTTAGTAAATGTATATTATAAACATAGTATTATATGAGTGTTTTCATATCACATTCTGTATCAGCCCTAGACCAATATCAGCTAAAACTCTCGGGCTGATATTGGGATTTCGGGCTGATAAAGAATGTGATATGAAATCACCCATACAATACTATCTATATATCAAGTTTGTCAAGCAAGCATTATTTCAGCAATACATGTCATCTTACAGCCTCTGTGACATCACAAAACAATTGAATGTGAAAGGCACCTTGTTGTTTGTTCTTATACCCAATTCTTAGTTGTAAACCAATGGTATCAGCTGTTTTACACACATCAATGACACTGAGTTTAAAGCCACCCAAATCGACTGGTATTTGCATATTCCCCTAATGAAGACTCTCGGTGCAAGAGTTCAAGAAATATTGCGCTAACAAGAAATGGACAGACGTACTGACGGACAGACTGAATACCATGTCCCCCGCTTCGCGGCGGTGGGGGATAAAAATATTCCAGTGATCAGTGACCTCCTTAAATACTTTGTGTTTCAAAAACAGTTTATGTTTAAATATTCAAAACAGTTTATATATTACCTGAGGCCTGCAATGTGCCGTGCGCAGTGCTTGTCAACATTGAACCCCCGACACGATGTACACGACTTGACCCGGAAGAGGATGGAACTAGACTTGATCTACTCGCTTCTGACTTTGGGGTAACAATTTCACATTCAGACTTAATCAGTTCAGGACCAGATTTCAATGTTTCAAGATTCGGAGTACAGAGTCGACCAGAGCTTGATGTTCCTTCTTCTATACTTCGTGCTTCTTCAACTTCTAGACCGACAGTGGACGGATTTATACATGAGTCTATTTCCTGCGGAGTTGAAGTAGATGTTTTCTGATCTGACATGACAATTGATTCTCTTGTGCGTCTTGCTGACACATGATCTTGCTCGTCTTCAGTTTCACTGCCTGATTTCAGTGAAGATTCAGAACTCTCATCTCCAGTAACAAGACTCATCTCGTCCAAATTCATGTCATCGTCTGTATCTGAATCCATGGCGGTTCTTCAGTAAGAACTGAAATAAAGACAGAGGAAGTGTGGTTTTATAGTTAAGTAAGCATTTGCAATCAATTAGGTTTTGAAACATTATCTAAACCAATCGTTGTGAAGACAGGACTTCCTCGGGGATCAGTTTTACATGATTTTTTTTTCATTTAACATGTAAATGATACATACCGGTATATCTAATAACTATAATTTATCACGTTTCACTGATGTTACTTCACATGAAAAGGGAAGACAATTGACCATGGTTCATAAAAGTGTCCTGTTCATTGTCGATATCAGGACAGTTTTGTCTGATAAACAGACACTTTTCAAAACCACCTTTAAACAAGACAAGTTACAGTTTATCAACATTCAGCTAAACGTTTGATTTTTCAAAGATAAGGACCTAAGAAAACAAATTTATTTGATGTAATACGCAATACCGTTGAATCAATTGATTGAATTCTGCCATACATAATAATTCATTAGAAAGAATATAGACTAAAGAAATAAGCATGACTTAGATATGCTTTTCCACAAATTCACAACAACCGTAATGTTTAGAAAATAAAGTAGTTAATAATATACAACTAGATGAGCGTTTGCGAGACACAGCAAAAGCAGAGCAGCCCCGAAACGTTGGGTCTCGCCTTTCCCTGGTCAGCCTTCTCGTCAGCATAAATAAAATCCTTTTTGATGAAAATTTGTTAATTATTCAAGTCATTCTAACAAGTTGAATCATCACTGGGGTCACTTTTCTTTTTTGTATTCTTACAATCTATTTCTGATTTCAAAATTGGATCAAAGGATTAACATGGCCACAACCAATATCTCATGCCCTTGACCTTTGACCTTCAAGGTCACACCATCAATGATTACTTTTTATTGTATATAACAATTATGCAATGACTCAAAGTATTCATAGTTAAAAAAGAAGCTATGTATATGAGGTGTTGATACCTCCTTGGAAAAAAAGATATTTAGTGATTTCAGAAGTGATGACCCTATCTCGTGACCTTGACCTTTAAAATTCAAGGTCACACAATCAGTGATCACATTTCATTGTGTATCACAATCATGTAATGATTCAAAGTGTTAATAAGTGAAATAAGACATTTTCACAAAAGCATGCTTAAGTTGTGACCTCGATATGACCTTGACCTTTGACGGATGTTAGCGAAAACCTTTTCCAATTTTGGCCTTTCTCCATAGTTGCTTTACGACACATAAGAGCATGATAGCACACATATTTTTCAAGTTATCGTGTTTACAGGGATTTTTTAAAGGAATTTTAGAACTCGTGACCTTGACCTTTGACGTTGAATATGTTCGTGTCCAAAAAATTCGCCATGGGCATAAGTTCTCATAACCTTCTAGAAAAAAATGTACAGCCAATACAAAACGCGCCGGCGACGGCAGTGGAAACTGCGCAAAAACTAAGTCGGGGCTGCTAAATAAAGTCGCAAGGGACTACATTCGTATTCAGTGCTTAAATGTTTTATTTAATTCACAGATAATGAATTAGGACATCTTCCAAATGTAATTGCATATATTTTTAAATAAGTTTCAAGTCTCTAGGATGTCTTTAGGAGTTTTGAGACTGTACATGTCAAAATCGAACAACTTCAAAGAGAATCAAAATGGTTGGTAAACCACGTGACCGTTCACTTTTTTGTTTGCATTGGTATTGCACATCTTTTTAAAAAAAAGTTTGAAGTCTTAATGTTAAATTTGAAATATTTCCCTTTGTCAAAAATCATTTTTCAGCCTGCTGTACAGTCGCCATGGCAACCTGTTCTTGCTGTACTTAGTTTGGTGAAGGTAAACTTTTGTGAAATTGTCTGATACTGTTTTCGAGAAAATGAGATTGAAATTTTCAACTTATTGGACAGAAATCTCATTTAAGAAGTCGAAAATCCAAAATCGGCAGAGGTCATAGATTAATTTGGATATAGGCAAACGTACCAAAATGTTCCATGACATCAGCTTATTGGTTACATGTGAAGAAATATTCAAAAATATGAACAAAAGCGCCAAAACAAATCAAAACAAGTTAACATACAAAACAAAATGAGTTTCGATATTTACAATTATATTTAAGTCGAAAATGTTTTTCTTTTGTGGACTTGAACTCTTGCACTAAGTCTTCTGGAGTAGAAGTCGGACACGTTACCGTTGGGTCAAGGAGTGAGTGAGCGAGTTATTGTTTATTGCCACTTGGGCAATATTGCAGCCATTAGCGGCGAGAAATTTGATTAAATTAGATATTTAAAATAATAGCAGAAGCTTACAAGAACGACACGAAGGCCGTAAAAACACCAGCAACTTATCACAATTTGGTTAAAAGCTGACATAAAATATACATGTATAAAGAATTATAGTTTATCAAAAAGGTTAACTGCCTTTAAGAAGTCTAAAATTCTATGTTCACCGAAGTGACTAAAAAATTTAGCAATTGAAATATTGGGGTAAAAAGTTTCCCTGATATGTGCAGTGTCCCAACACTCACACGAAATGTGTTTTACTGTGAGGGGACACTGGAAGGGGATACACGTCGGGAGATCTCCCCCTTTAAAAGATATGAGTGTCTTTAATGAGTGTGTCCAATACGACATCCATAGGACACAAGCTTCCTGTCGGGTAAAAGAGGATAGAAATTTGTAGCCTGAATGAGGTTGGATAGAGTAAAGTTTGTTATACTGTTGTTGGTCCCAATGGGACTTCCAAGATTGTTTAATGTAGGATTTAATAGCTGATTTTGAATCTGTATATGGAACTTTAGTTCCGATAATAAGTTTAAGGTTTAACCTACAGTGTATAATATTCATATTCCTATCTAATTTAATATAGTAAGCTTACTAACTTAATACAGTAAGATAACTAAATATTTGCCTGAATTAGTAAACTTACTAATTCGATTTATAGCGATTAACATCCCGTGTGGCACCCCACATTTTATTGAATAACCAATGCATATATCATGATCTGCTTTACGATGCTTCAGATCATGTTATTAACATAATGTTTAACTGTCTGTCGTAACATAGGCACCAGATAGGAAATATACATGTACCTTTACCTACTTACATATATAAGATAATACTTTATTGCCTCTTAGGGAATTTGTTTCACGTCTGAGTGAAAAGGATCTAAATGCGGATTAACATGATTCAGGGGCATACAAAGCACAATACGTTCAAAACACTTCATAGCAATTGAAGTTACCAGCTTTATATGTTTTATAGATAGGTATATATATATATATATATATATATATATATATATATATATATATATATATATATATATATATATATATATATATATATATATATATATATGAGACCCAGGGACGCAAGGGCATCTGGTCATTAAAATATGTCGCATTTTGTTGACCAAATTTTATCAGCCCGGTAAATGTAAGGGAATGTATGCCCTATGTTTCCCTTACCACTAGCAGCTCGCACTATATTATGTGGGATGAACTAAATATCTAGGTCAAACTTATCTCCGTACACAAATGTAGCTTCCTTAGAAACGGAACAGCTAGAAATAGTTTGCCATGCGCACCACACAATGATTGTAAGCCTCCATATCAGACGGACCACTGGATCACGGATTGACACGCCCATGGACGCAGCCACAGGTACAGAAGTTCACTAGGACCTTCACAGTGGTCAAATTCGCCCAACGTCTGTAAAACCCGAATATTTCCAATCATTGGGAATTGAAAGCACCAGAATTAGCTCAGCTACAAGACTTCATCTATCAACTTGTGATAGTAACTCATCATCAAACAGTGACACTGATAACACCATTGACTCGGGCGGATTTAATGTTGTTTCACTCAATGTCTGTGGGTTACGCAGTAAGCTTAAGTATCAGGACTTCTTAGATTTAATAAATTCTGTAAATATCATTGGACTGCAAGAGACCAAAATAGATAACATCGATGTTGTTAAGGTACATATTTTTAGAACAGTGTTAAAAAGCAGCAATTCTGGACAGAGACGCTCAGGGGGTATCGGTGTCCTTATAAGACATGATATTTCTAAATATGTAACAGTTCTTCAATCAGATTGTGATGTTACGCTGTGGATTAAGATTGACAAGTGTGTATTTCAATCTCCGGATGATGTTTACATTGGATTTGTTTACATACCGCCACAGGGCTCCAAATATTATAATAATGACAGTTTCTATAATCTTGAAAGTGAAATTATCAGATATTTGTCTTTTTCAAGTAATGTTTAGCTAATGGGTGACTTTAACTCACGTATAGGGACTGTAAGTGATCTTTATGAAATAAGCCACGCCCTCGGCCGACAGACTGGTCTCACTGATGAGGACATGCATCCTCCATTGTAATTAAAGACTTTAAGGTGTTAGATTTTTCAAGTTGTTACAGTGATATACTTAAACCTCTGTGCATTACTTTTGGAAACTAAATTGTAAATAATAACATTACTGTTACTGAAACTGATAAAAGTGTACTGTCAGGTTACCCAAAGAGATTTGACCCAGTTAAATCACGTGACTTTGTCAATTGCATCGATACATCAAACTTGCACGACATGCTCTCGAGAGCACGCGAAGCTCGTGCAGGTCGCCGTGACCCGACGAGTACCGTTACCGACGTCACTGACGAACTGGGACAGATCTTTTTACAATCCGCCTCACAGGCATTTGGGCAAAGACATGTTAGTAATGCTCGTAAGTTTCGTAAAACAAATAACTATTGTCGCTGGTATAATAAAGAGTGTTACATGATGAAAAGAAAATATAGAAAACTTAGAAGAAAATATAAGAGGACTAGGTTAAGGGTTGATAAGGATAATGTAAGGACATGTAATCGCCTATACACAAATACTGTGAAACGGCAATATAAAAAGTTTGTAAATGAAACTAAAAGTATTTTTCTTTTCTTGCTAAGAATGACCCTTCAGCATTTTGGAAGTTTTTTAAGGACAAAAGAGAAGAGAAAACTTCTGTATCACTTAATGACTTCCATGACTTTTTCAAAATTTTAAATGCCGCTGATGGAATTGATGATAATGTTTTTAACATTGATTTTGATAAGATTCAAGAAAATGATGTATTAGATAGGGAAATTACGATTGAAGAAATCATGAAGTGTATTGATAACCTTAAGACTCGTAAGGCTGTTGGAATAGATAGAATTGAGAACGAGCATATTATTCACACAAGACATGTGTTTTTAGAATTATATTATGAATTATTTAATTTAATATTGGAATATGGTACTGTACCCGAATGTTGGTTGATAGGTATTATAACGCCCATTTACAAACAGAAAGGTGATGTAAATAAGCCTGAAAACTATAGGCCAATAACAATTTTGTCATGTCTGGGAAAACTTTTTACTTCTGTTGTAAATTACCGTCTTAGGGTTTTTCTTGATGATAATGATATACTAAGTGAGGCACAGATGGGTTTTCGAAAAGGTTACTCGACGCTCGACAATATTTTTGTTTTAAATGGATTAATTGATGTACCTAAATTTAAGAAGAAAAAGTTATATAGTGTTTTCATAGATTTTGATAATGTATGGCGTGTGGGTCTTTGGCCAAAACTTTAAAAAGTATTTGTAATATGTATGATAATATCAAGTCATGCATTTCATCCGGCGGAAATGACTCTGCATATTTTGACTGTTGTAAGGGCGTTAGGGAGATAATTTGCCACCTTTACTTTTTTCATTGTTTATAAATGACGTTGAGTCATATTTGGCCTCTAATGATAGCAGTGGTATTGAAATAGAAGATATATATGGATTTGTAAAGATTTTCGCATTGATGTACGCCGATGACATGGTTTTATTTGCTGATAGCCCGGACAAGTTGCAGCATAATATCAATGTTTTTCGAGAATATTGTATCAAGTGGAAGTTAAATGTGAATATTAAGAAAACTCAAGTTGTTGTATTTGGATCTGGAACCGCAAGGGTGAATTATCGAAAATATTATTTTGGTGATGTTACTTTAAATATGTTTGATAGTTATATTTATCTTGGAATAATGTTTCATAAGAATAGGAAGTTTAATGTTGCAATAACAGCGTTAAGAGATCAAGGCCTGAAAGCAATGTTTTGGTTGTTATCAAAATCTATAAATCTACATTTACCACCAGATTGTCTGTTTAAAGCAATCGATCATATGATTGTTCCAATATTATTATATGGTTGTGAGGTGCGGGGTCCCTGTAACTCTGAAAAATTAGAACTAGTCCATAGATTGTTAATGGAAAAGGTATTCAATTTAAGAACAAGTACACCAGCTTATATGTTATATGGCGAATTGGGACGATTGCCCCTGAGTATTATTATTAAAAAGAGAGTTTTATCTTTTTGGTGTAAACTTCTAAATTGTGAAAACAGTAATAAACTTTCATGTAAAGTGTATTCTGAATTATTAGCAGTTGTAAATAGTACTGGATAAATTATGTAAAAACTATTTTAGATGATTGTGGTTTGTCATAAATTTGGTATAATCAAAATTATGTTCATAAAAATTAGCTCCTCTGTAAAGTTGAACCAATCTTAACTGAACAGTTTATAACACAGTGGCAATATGAAAAGACGTTATCATCCAAAGGAAAAATATATGATTGTATAAAACCAATGTTTGGTCTTGAAGCTTACATTTTGCTACCAACAAAGGTTTCAAAACCTATTTTGAAGTTTAGAACAAGTAATACTAAACTTCCTGTTGAAGTTTGCAATGCATACACCCCTCTAGCTGGTAATAGGGAGTCAGTAGGTACCCCTTCAGGAGAGGAGGAGGGGAGAGGGCAGGGGGATCCTAAACTAGTTAACAGCTTGCAGCTGCTCAGGCGCCCACAGAGTTGTAGTTTTAAAATCACCTAGACACAGGATTACCTTTATATAGACTAAACACATTACTCTCTCTCTTCTATAACGATATGGCTATGTTTGTTTCTTTACATACAAAAGTCATGTAAATACTCTCGGACCTGACCTGTGCAAGTGGGGCCAATCCTTGTTTTTCACATAACGACCTGCACAATGCCACCATCACCTACATGTCATGCTTTTACATCATCGAGTAAAGACATCACAACACTATGACGTCATAAGCATGGTGACGACACAATGCTATGACACCACCGCACTGGAAGTCAATGGCAGAGATATGCTTAATCCAGCATGCTTGATGTCTGCCTACATCTGGTGCGCAGTCATCGCACATAAACCAACGTTTAGATTATCTGAACTAAGATGTGCTCATGCAGAGATGTAGGGGAGACCGGGGCAGGTTGGGACACGTGGCAGGTTGGGAGACGGGATAGGTTGGGACACGTGGCAGGTTGGGACACGTGGCAGGTTGGGACACGTGGCAGGTTGGGACACGGGGTGGGTTGGGACACGTGGCAGGTTGGGAGACGGGATAGGTTGGGACACGTGGCAGGTTGGGACACGGGATAGGTTGGGACACGTGGCAGGTTGGGACACGTGGCAGGTTGGGACACGGGATAGGTTGGGACACGTGGCAGGTTGGGACACGTGGCAGGTTGGGACACGGGATAGGTTGGGACACGGGGCAGGTGGGACACGTGGCAGGTTGGGACGCGTGGCAGTTTGGGACACGGGGTGGGTTGGGACACGTGGAAGGTTGGGAGACGGGGCAGGTTGGGACACGGGATAGGTTTGGACACGTGGCAGGTTGGGACACGTGGCAGGTTGGGACACGGGATAGGTTGGGACACGGGGCAGGTTGGGACATGGGGCAGGTTGGGACACGTGGCAGGTTGGGACACGGGATAGGTTGGGACACGTGGCAGGTTGGGACACGTGGCAGGTTGGGACACGGGATAGGTTGGGACACGGGGCAGGTTGGGACACGTGGCAGGTTGGGACACGTGGCAGGTTGGGACACGGGGTGGGTTTGGACACGTGGCAGGTTGGGAGACGGGGCAGGTTGGGACACGGGATAGGTTGGGACACGTGGCAGGTTGGGACACGTGGCAGGTTGGGACACGGGATAGGTTGGGACACGGGGCAGGTTGGGACACGTGGCAGGTTGGGACACGTGGCAGGTTGGGACACGGGGTGGGTTTGGACACGTGGCAGGTTGGGAGACGGGGCAGGTTGGGACACGTGGCAGGTTGGGAAACGTGGCAGGTTGGGACACGTGGCAGGTTGGGACACTTGGCAGGTTGGGACACGGGGCAGGTTGGGACACGTGGCAGGTTGGGAGACGGGGCAGGTTGGGACACGTGGCAGGTTGGGAGACGGGGCAGGTTGGGAGACGGGATAGGTTGGGACACGGGGCAGGTTCGGACTCGTGGCAGGTTCGGAGACGGGATAGGTTGGGACACGGGGTGGGTTGGGACATGGGGCAGGTTGGGACACGTGGAAGGTTGGGACACGGGATAGGTTGGGACACGGGGTAGGTTGGGACACGGGGCAGGTTGGGACACGTGGCAGGTTCGGAGACGGGATAGGTTGGGAGACGGGATAGGTTGGGACACGTGGCAGGTTCGGAGACGGGATAGGTTGGGACACGGGGTGGGTTGGGACATGGGGCAGGTTGGGACACGTGGCAGGTTGGGACACGGGAGAGGTTGGGACACGGGGTAGGTTGGGACACGGGGCAGGTTGGGACACGTGACAGGTTCGGAGACGGGATAGGTTGGGACACGGGGCAGGTTGGGACACGGGGCAGGTTCGGACTCGTGGCAGGTTCGGAGACGGGATAGGTTGGGACACGGGGTGGGTTGGGACATGGGGCAGGTTGGGACACGTGGAAGGTTGGGACACGGGATAGGTTGGGACACGGGGTAGGTTGGGACACGGGGCAGGTTGGGACACGTGGCAGGTTCGGAGACGGGATAGGTTGGGAGACGGGATAGGTTGGGACACGTGGCAGGTTCGGAGACGGGATAGGTTGGGACACGGGGTGGGTTGGGACATGGGGCAGGTTGGGACACGTGGCAGGTTGGGACACGGGAGAGGTTGGGACACGGGGTAGGTTGGGACACGGGGCAGGTTGGGACACGTGACAGGTTCGGAGACGGGATAGGTTGGGACACGGGGCAGGTTGGGACACGGGGCAGGTTTGGACACGGGGCAGGTTGGGGCATCATACATATCTACTGATTCAAAATAAGGAGGAAGAAACTATTAATATCACAGGAAGTACTATCAAACACCATGTGATGTATGATGCTAATGACCGAAAATATGATGTGATTCAAACACTGTTAAGCAAAAACGAGTTTTCTATGTTTGGAGTAAAAATTTAGCATCTCAGTAATAATATGGTCTGATGTTAAGATGAGAAAGCAATCCTGGTTGATACCTATTGTTCTGGAAAGTTTCATCATTGTGCTAAGTTGTTACAAGTAATTACTTGACATGTTAGTTGAATTTATCAATATTGAGGCATGTTATCACCTTGGGGGGTCATTGGAGCAGATTGGGACACTGGTTGGGACAATGCTGCCGGGGTAGGTTGGGACAGTGTCCCAATGTGCCCCGGTATATTTTGACAGTGTCCTAATGTGCCCCCTCTTGATTACTATTTATTAAAATATAATCTCGTTGTGATTTTAAAGTAAAATATTAAAAATCAGTGTGATAAGTATTGAAATCATAATGCTAGTCTCGCAGATATGGGAGAAATGTTATTTCAATATTATTTGTAGGCTACTATCTTATACGGAAAATGTGAAGTAACGGTTTGCATTAAACTTTAATGGAGCAGTAGCACGTTTTTTGCAAATTTTAGTTTTTCAAATTTCCTTTTTATAATGATAAAGTTTATGTAATTTGAGTTTACTTTAGAGGGTGAAAAATCTTAGTACACAAACCAAGTATCCGTAGTGGTAATAACAGCTAGTGTTGCGCATAAAGCTAAAGCAAACATTACATGGCGGTCATTATATTGTGAACACAATTTATTAATTTGAATGACAAAAAGGATGCCAATGGCTTTACCGAACCATGTACACTCATTTCGTTACTTGATTTTCCGAAGACGAAGGGTACTTTTACTGACATTTTTTCAAATACATTTCAACAACTTATTTGAGCAAACAAACATGCAAGAGAGAGAGAAAAAAGAGAGAGAGGGAGAGAGAGAGAGAGAAGAGAGAGAGAGAGAGAGAGAGAGAGAGAGAGAGAGAGAGAGAGAAGAGAGAGGGAGAGAGAGAGAGAGAAGAGAGAGAGAGGGAGAGAGAGAGAGAGAAGAGAGAGAGAGAGAGAGAGAGAGAGAGAGAGAGAGAGAGAGAGAGAGAGAGAGAGAGAGAGAGAGAGAGAGAGAGAGAGAGAGAGAGAGAGAGAGAGAGACGTTCAGCATACATACTAGACTAGACTGACATCACAGTGCTGTACTATCAAACACCATGTGATGTATGATGCTAATGACTGAAAATATGATGTGGTTCAAATTACTTGAATTTATCAATATTGAAGCATGTAATCACCTTGGGGGCTCATTGGGACAGATTGGGACTGGTTGGGACAATGCTACCGGGGTAGGTTGGAACAGTGTCCCAATGTGCTCCGGTATATTTTGACAGTGTCCCAATGTGCCCCCTCTTGATTACTATTCATTGAAATACAATCTCTTTGTGCTTTTAAAGTAAAATATTAAAAATCATTGTGATAAGTATTGAAATGATAATGCTATCTTCACAGGTATGGGTATTGTCCCAAAGTACCCCGGTTCATGTCCCAAAGTGCCCCAGAGTGCGACAGGTTGGGACAGCATTTTTCACTTTTTTATTTCTTGTGTATACTAAAAAGTTGTTTATATATTTTGTTGTTCAATGTTTTTGTATTTTGACAATGAAGGATGCTTTAAATATGCAAAGTTTCATGTTGCTTGTGTTCATAGGTTAAGAAAAAATAGGCCCGGTCTCCCCTACACTATTTTCACTTAAACTTTTGACGAATAAATGGATGATAAATAAAATCTGAAATACATGTGTTTCGTGATAAAAGTAAAAATATCCTACACAAGCCTGGGATATGTGTAACTTTTTTCAACTCGTGTTGTATATTTGATATCAGAAGACACTTGGGTGAGATTCTTCATCTATCTCTTTACGAGACATATCCTCATCACAAACATTCAACCGCCGCCGGGAGGTGCACCTCGCATTAATAAAACCATTTATTGTTAATAGAACGATTGTAGTTATGTAGAACTATGGAATTCCGGAAAAGATTGTCATCCTTGTAAGGTCTACATACCAACAGATGACTTGCAAAGTGAGACATGCTGGCCAGCTTTCAGACCCCTTTGATGTGGAGACAGGAGTGCGTCAAGGTTGCCTGCTATCACCCTTCCTCTTTCTCCTTGTCATAGACTGGATCATGAAGACTTCAACAGCCAACAGAAAGAATGGGATACAATGGACCCTTTGGAAGCAGCTAGACGATCTAGATTTTGCTGATGACCTGGCACTACTTGCACACACCTATCACCAAATGCAAGACAAGACAGAATGCCTGGCAACAACTTCTGGCAAAACAGGGCTGAAAGTCAACAAAAGGAAAACAGAGATCCTTAGAGTGAACAATACCTGCACTACCCCAGTCACTGTAGGAGAACAACCAATCAAGGAAGTAGAGGCCTTTACCTACTTAGGAAGTGTGATTGACAAGCAAGGAGGCACAGACAAGGACGTCATGACAAGAATTGGCAAGGCAAGGGCAACATTCATCATGCTGAAGAACATCTGGAGCTCCAAACACATACGAATGGCCACAAAGATGCGCATCTTCAATTCCAACGTGAAGTCAGTGTTGCTCTACGGATGTGAGACATGGAGAAGGACCAAGGCTACGCAAAGAAAGGTGCAGACATTCGTCAACTCATGTCTCAGGCGGATCTACAACATCAGATGGCCAGATAAGATCACTAATGAGGAGCTATGGCGAAAGGCGGGGCAAGACTCAGTCACTTCACAGATGCTGAAGAGGAAATTGAGCTGGATAGGACACACTCTCAGGAAGGCACCATCCAGCATCACCCGCCAAGTACTGACGTGGAACCCACAGGGGAAAAGAAAAAGAGGAAGGCCCAGAAACAGCTGGAGGCGAGACACAAAGGAGGAAGCCAAACTGATTGGAAAGACCTGGAAGGAGATAGAGCAGTTAGCCCAGAGCCGCGTTAGATGGAGGGTTGTCGTCGATGGCCTAAGCTCCCTGGGGGGCAAAGGGCCTAAGTAAGAACGATTGTAGTTATGTAAATAAAATCTTTACCTTATAATCGCATCATAACAGCGTCGACATAATATTTCCTGAAGCCTTAGAAATAACAGGTAATGGCAATTTGGGATTTGAAGCGGATTTTCACACGGCACCTTCAATCCTCCGCGTAGGCGAATGAACACAATACCTACACTGATGTGAGCAGTTAATACTCTTCTCTGATCAAATTATACTAAAATCAATATTAGAGCAATCAAAGTAAAATAAACTATGTCAGAACGTATTTATTAAGTTTATTTGTCAAAAGAAATTTACTTTGTGGTACATTTAATGTCGAACTATGTTTGTATCAATTAGGTTATCTGTTTTACGTTTGTTATCAACAACTAAATCACGGTAGGCGGGGCGTCCTGCCTGGTTTCAAGATAGCTGGTTCGAACAAAACTGGACCTTAACCTCTGTCGTCCGATTGCTCTATCTCACACAGCGAGCTGCATACTATCAAATGGGGTTGCAGGTAGAGCCTCTCGACCTAACTCTAGACTTGCCAAGGCTGTTGAATCATACGATGCAAAAAAAAATTTCAAACCAAACTAGAGGTTATTTATCGCATACTATCCTGTCTACAGACGTTATCTTATGGTGCAATTTGGAGTTGTGTTTGTTTTGGGATATCAATGACGTATCCATGTGTAGCAGGTCACGTGGTCAAGAAACAACCAACGCTGCTGGGTGAAAGTTCAGTGACGTTTATTCCAGTTTATGGAAACGAGCAAAGCATCAGACAAAGTCACTCTGCAACAATATAACAAACAATAAGTATATGTGAATAATAATAAAACAATTGTTACATAAGGCATAAAACATAATTGCAGGATTGCCCATAAATTAATGGATATATGTTATTTGGTTGCATTACAATACAGTATTAAATACACATTTGAAACAAACCATATGTTTGATAATACAATGTGATAATATATCAACTAACGCATTTATAAATATAACGAATCATACACATAACAACATAATATTCTATACTATGTAAGCATGATATGATACATACATTATGATTGGGAAACATCAACATGAGTACACATGATGATATATAGTTACATAATACAAACATATAATACAAATGTTAAATAATAAACTGAAGTTACAATAAACTACCAACTATGTGGGATTTGGGTAAGGTGTTGCTTCACGAGGACACTCGGCCATCCTTATAAACCTAGAATCGTTAGACTAACTAATGAAATACAAATAAAATACCTAAGGTAATTGATAATAATATTGCTTAAATTATCGTACATAATTTATGCATTGTTAAAGTACATACCACTGATAAATAAAACCAACTGATACTTAATATCAGTGTTATTTATAGAATGATAAAAGATTGCCATAGCACATCATTACATGTGCCATACCGATAGATGTATGTGTATAGATAAATGATAACTACATTTCTACTTATAGAAATATAACACTGTGTATATATACATATAATACAATGCTAGCACATAATGAACATACGATAGCATTTACACTAGCTTGCAAATATTTGACAAAATACTAAACCTATGATTATTACCAGTATGATAGAAATTACACTATCACATAGTTACACATAGCTGTACACACTTTCTTGTAATAATGAATGATGTACTGAAATCATCAGAAAAAGTAAAGGATTTGAAAATATATATTTCTCAGGATTTCACTAACAGTGTTCGGAAACTCGTCATAAACTCAAACCATTCATGGATGAAGCCAGGGAAGCAGACAAATTCTCCATTCTTCGCTACTACAAAATCCAAATCGACAACAAGATATCTAAACTGGACGAAAACACAAATGAGTTAATCCCCATTAAGACACTGAAACCACATCCGGGTTAGGAATATACCGCCGGCCCCTAGGGATGTGGTCAACGCCCATATGATAAACAATATAAATCACCATTAAACTTCTGTATTTGGAATTGTGAAGGACTTAAGAAACGTTTATGTAAACCATTATTTCTAGATTTTATTTCAAGATTTGACATTATCGGATTTGTAGAAACCTGAACAGATGATTCCGAACAATTTGCTATTCATGGTGTTGACTTTATTTCAGAAAATATAAACAGAACCAAAAAGTCAGGAGCCATACGTAATTCTGGTGGAATTGTAGCCTTGATCAAACAACATGTATCACCATCAGTGACAGTTTTGAAGAGTAGCTCAGTGAATGTTTTATGGCTTAAATTAGAAAATACCCCTTGCAGTTTTCTTATAATATTAGGCGTGGTGTACTACTCGCCTAGCGGATCCAGTGAATATTCAAATGAAAACCTTTAGAGAAACTAGAGTCAGACGTTGTATCATTCAAAGAAACGTATCCGGATAGTCGTGTGATTATACAAGGTGATGTTAATGCCAGAACAGCGACTCTACCCGACTGTATTGAAAATGATGACCCCCGTTTTATTCCTGTGGATGAAGATATTCAATATATATAAGTGATGATAACATATCAGCTCGTAGTTCTCAGGACAATGCTGTCAACAGTCGTGCACTTCTAGATTTCTGCAACAGAACTGGATTCAGGATTTGTAATGGTCGTCTTTTCAGTGATAAAGGTGTAGGTAAAATAATCTGTGTAGCTAATGATGGCCAGAGTGTCGTCCACTATGTGATATGTTCAGAAAACTCATTCTGTTTGTGACCAAGTTGAACCCTCACATTTTCCAGTTGCATTCTCGCTATCTGTAAGCCAGCTTGAATGTTTGAATAACTCGAGAAATAACCTTGCTTCCAAACAACGATTCATTTGGAATGAAGAAAAACTGTCCATCTACAGGGAAAACTGGGATAACGTAACAGGAGAGAAAATAGATAAGTTTAAAGAACTTCTTATAGTTGATGAAGTTAACAGCGCACACGATACATTTCACTCCAACCTTCTAAATTGTGCTCGCTACTTCAAGCAAATCAAGTCTAGAAAGCGTTGCAGCTCTGACTCGTCAAAGGGAGGTAACTGGTTCGACAGCGGGTGTAAGTCTGCACAACTGTTAGCCCGCAGACGACTCCGCGTGTTTCACGCGACTAACAGTACAGTGGACCGGGCGTGGTATACCGAGGCCTGGAGACAGTATAAGCAGCTCTGGGCCGGTATTCATAAATCTTCTTAGAATTTTCTTAAGCCTTAAGAATTCTTAAATCTACTAAGAATTCTTAGTTTCCATAACAACGTTCTTTACCTTTAAGAAATTTCTAAACAAGCAGCGGTGTTTGACTCTTTATCACAATCTCTGTTTAATGCTCTGACACTACATGATAGTAAAGGCTTCTGGTCTATTGTGAGAAAAAAGACAATTCTCAATTTCTAATCTTATAACTACAAATACCTGGACTGAACATTTAAAAAATCTATTCAACAGATTCAACGTTTCACCTGAAGAAAATGACTTTTATAATTATGTACAAGATTTTGTTCGATCGATTGACAATTTCTTTATTGACACCACAACGGATATATATATATGGCCTTTATCGTGATATCTCTTATGAAGAGATCTGTGCTGTTATTACTGATATGTCATGTGGTAAAGCGCCAGGGTATAGTGGCGTACCGATTGAATTTTTTAAAAATGCTCCCAAATTTTGTGTTGAATTACTACAACTTCTTTTTAACTCTCTTCTAGCAACAGTTATCTATTCAGAGACGTGGTCTAAGGGTGTTATTATACCGATTCACAAGAAGGGTGATAAGCATTTACATTCCAATTATAGACCTATTACTTTGTTAGAGGTGTCGGGTAAGATATTTTCAAAAGTTATCTGTAACAGTTTGATGACGTGGGCTGATCATGAAAGACCTCTTACTCCGGAACAATCAGGATTTAGAAAAGGCTTCCAAACAACTGATAACATTTTTGTGTTGGACACTATCATTTCTAAATATCTAGCGCTTTATAAAGGCAGGGTCTACTGTGCAATCATTGATTGTACAGCAGCATTTGATTCAGTCTCGAGAGATGGTTTGATGTTCAAGTTGTGGCAGTCTAAGATTCAGGGTAAGGTATTTCGTTTGATAAAACATAAACATACGTTAATGTTAAGTCTTGCGTCTCGTTGCGCCGTTTCTCTTTTCTCTCTATGTTAATGACATCATTGATTTCTTTGGAGAGGATGACAAGAGGCGTATAGAGATTGGAGTTCTTCATATGTTCATGTAGTTGTTTGCAGATGATATGGCCGTTGTCGATAGTACTGTTATAGGGCTACAGAAAAGATTGGACAAGCTGAGTGTATGTTGTAATAGATGGCAGTTGAAGGTTAATGTTGAAAAAACTAAAGTGATGGTGTTTAGAAAAGCTGGAAAACTTAGGAAGTATGAAAAGTTGTTTTTTGTTTTTTTTAATTGTGATCGTTTTGATGTTGTAAGTACTTATAAATATCTCGGGATACACTTCTTACGTTTAGGTTCATGGTATAATTATCAGAAGGTTCTCTCCGAACAGGCTTTGAAAGTTCTCAGAATTATCCGGTCTAATTTACATAATTGTTTAAATTTTCCATACAAAGTATTATTACACATTTTTTATGTTAAAGTTTTACCGAGTTTAATGTAAGGTACAGACATCTTGGGATTTATTTCATCCATCAACGGACGTTGCTCGGGTTCATGATAAAAAAAATTAAGATGTTTTAGGTCTGTGTAGATCTAAACCTAATTTGGTCGGGCGAGGAGAGCTTGGTAGATATTCTCTTCGTGTTAATCAGTATGTTAAGATTAAAATTTTGGGTACGGTTGTTGATCCAACAGGATAATGTAGTTTTACGAAAGGCTTATGATTATCAATATAGTTTGGCAGAGGTTGGAAGGACGTGTTGGGCAGTAAATGCTAAGAATTTGTTGTTAAGCTACGGGTTTGGTTATGTTTTGTTAAATCAAATTGTAGGTTGTATCAATAGTTTTATTTCAAGGTTTAGAGAAAGATGCATTGCTTTAGATAATCAGCTTTTTATTGAAAGTATATCTAGCTTCCCGTAACTTACTAATGTAACTTATATACACATATTAAACATGAAGTTATTTGTAAAGAGTACTTATTCTGTGATTACATTACCAGTGTATCGTATTACATTTTGTAAATTCCGATGCTCCAATCATAAACTGTTAATTGAGGAAGGACGGAAGACTGGTATCCCACGGAATGAAAGACTGTGTCCCGTTTGTATCGTACCAGTAGTAGTCGGAATATCATTTCTGTATGGAATGTAACTTTTATAATAATCTTCGCCAGAGCTTACTCCCTAAATAGTATATTGAGTATCCTAATATGTGTACATTTCTACAACTTATGTCATCAAATAACACTTCCATTGTCAATTACCTAGCTAAATATGTATTTCTCGCAAGGTTTTTCAACTGTAATATCTCTAGTCTGTAATTATACGGCGTTTCACTAACATTTTGCATTCACATTGTATGTACTTGTATAATGGGCCGGTGGCCCCTTTACGGAAATAAACACAGATTCAATAATGAATTATATGAATGATCTTCAAATCCATCTGATCATTTGCTCTGTACTGAAGGGAATGTGGTCCTAAACTTAGATCCAAGCTTGGGTGCATTTCTTCAAGATCCACATCTATTCCGTCTTCATATTCAAATAATATTCGGTCTTCATCTTTAGGTATGATGAATGAGTGGGTTCTAATCTTTCAACTGTTACGATATTTATGTGAAATTGTGTTTCACTTCATGTTTCAGTGCTGTCTATGTGATGAGTTACAACAAATCGCACTGTGTGAACGGGCCTTTATGTAATGAGCTCAGAAAGAAAATCTTTAACATTTCAAAACTACATGTACATCAAGATGAAGAATTACTTTTAAGTGGCAACAAACTCGGTATTATTCGGAAAATTTGGCAATTGTTAAAGTAGTTCAGCAATTTTATAACAACTATACATATGGAAGAAAGTTAAGCACCCCAGGTTTTTGCACCAGAAATGGTTGTCTGATAGGAAAGACAACAATGTGTCTGTTATTAGAGAATTATTATCGAGCAGTTTAAGAAAGAAAAAATCATTCAGATAACGTTTCAATTCTTTCGGATATTTGCATTTATAACATTTTGATATTTAGGTCTCCAAAAACATTACCAATATACTGAGGAAAGAAAGTGAATATTGGTTGCTGTAATGTGAGTACTTTCATTCTTTCATGTCAACTGGTCAAACTTTAGTATCTGCCTTTTAGTCAAAGGTCACTCGTTAAAGCACTATGAACCTCCAATATCACAAAATTTGGAAAATTTCAATCAAAGTAGTCTACTGACAGAATCTGGTCAGTATTCACTATAATGGCTCCTCTAAAAGAAAGAAAATTGTTTAATCAAAATGCATGAACAACTGTATGATAATAGCCTTTTTAAATAAAAATTTCAATATGTTGTTGAAAAGTTTTGGTACAAGGGCATAGTTATTTTTGGTACCGTGACAACTGTAGTCCTAATTTCTTGAAATGTAAAATTTAGTAATTTTTCTTTGAAGAAATCTGTCACAAAATAAATCTTTTTTTATGTGGAGAGTGATTTATTCAATCAAATTATCGTAACGCTCCCACAGCATCACATTTTAGTTTTCCATATAAGTGGTGATTGCAGTATTTCTTTGCTGTTCCCTGTATATATCTTCCAACCATGTTTTATTTATTATATTACTTTCTTATCACATGTAAGTATGTTGTTTTAACTCTATTATTATATAAATAAATGGGAGAAAGTTACCTAAGTTGGATAACTTGTCCCTTATCCCTTTTTTCATTGAATAATTACGCTTAGATAAAATAACTATATAGCCTATATATTCTTTTATTCCTCAATATGACAATACAAGGACATCAGGATTTAACGAGTACATACAGTTATAAGAAGAGCGTTATTCGCATGATTTAAGAGTCAATAGAATAGCATAGCAGGGAGACAGGAGGCTGATAGGACAGTATACAGTATACAGGACACAAAGTCCGTGTCAGATCCGGTGTGAAGACTGACATTCAGCAGGGAGACAGGAGGCTGGCAGGACAGTATACACGATACAAGGTCCGTGTCAGATCTGGTGTGAAGACTGACACTCAGCGGGGAGACAGGAGGCTTGCAGGACAGTATACAGGACACAAGGTCCGTGTCAGATCTGGTGTGAAGACTGACACTCAGCAGGGAGACAGGAGGCTGGTAGGACAGGATACAGGAGACAAGGTCCGTGTCAGATCAGGTGTGAAGACTTACATTCAGCAGGGAGATAGGAGGCTTGCAGGACAGTATACAGGACACAAGGTCCGTGTCAGATCTGGTGTGAAGACTGACATTCAGCAGGGAGACAGGAGGCTGACAGGACAGTATACAGGACACAAGGTCCGTGTCAGATCTTGTGTGAAGACTGACATCAAGCAGGGAGACAGGAGGCTTGCAGGACAGTATACAGGAGACAAGGTCCGTGTCAGATCTGGTGTGAAGACTGACACTCAGCAGGGAGACAGGAGGCTAGCAGGACAGGATACTGGATACAAAGTCCGTGCCAGAAAAAGTATTAGCGTTCAGGATTCTTTGTGGTGAAAATGTTAAGTAACTTTATTATAATAATCCTCCTTCGAATACACCGAAATAGCCCCCTACGAACTGGATCCTCCTACGATATCACCACTCTTACGAATCGGTTCCTCCTACGAAATCACTGGCACTGACTTTGTCAAAAATATATTTTCAACATGTGGTCAGCGATATATTTTCGATCGGATTCAGAATTACTGTACAAAATGGATAGTTTCAACAGTAATTAGGATTTTAAAAGATCAGTTTTGCAGTCATGGCGTAGCGATGTTACCAACTCGCCTAAAGGTTTCTATTATGCGATCATAAAAGATTCTCCATGTTTTGAGAAATACTTGACACTTAATGAAATGTGTACAAACCATTATTGTATTTTAGAACATGTAGCTATCACCTCCCCATTGAAAAGGTTCGTTTTGAAAGATTGTGTACACAAAGTAACTCCGTGGAAATCGGAGATGAATTTCATCAACTATTTAATTATAACGCTCTGTTAAACCAACGTAAACTCTGATAAATGAACGCTTCCTGCTGTTTCCATCTTCATTACAGTATAAGAAATTAATGTGCAATAGAAATATCAAAGTAATTAAGAATCTGTCATGCTTAGTTAAAAACATGTTTGCCATCTTGCTGTAACTTGTTTATTTTTTATTCATGTAACTCATGTACTGCCGTTGGCGGTCCCTTTGAGTGAATAAAGATTGATTGACAAAATAAACCCTGCTCTATCCCAACTCACCATTCATTGGACGTTATGTAAACACTGTCATGTACGGTTAGTTATGTACATATATGACTTCATTTACATTATGCATTTACAGAAAATGACATATATCACTTTCCATGTCTTCAAGCTCAGATTCATCCTCGGTTACCCAGGGTTTTATATATGCTCCGTTTCTCTCCACTATATCACCCATGGGAAACTCTGTCAGCAAAATCCGTACTAAAATTACCCGCCCTTGGCCGGCGTGACGAAGTCCGTAAACAAAGAAAATACTCAATACGATAAGACGGAAATGGTCAAGGGAGATAACCAGTGACGGATGACTAACAAAATCACCTCGCGTGCTTTGCAACGAAGTGATTTGAATTGTTATTGGCTCGCAAGTCCAAGCTGCGTAGCGTTTTGATTGGCTCACGCCGGCCAAGGGCGGGTAATTTCAGTACATATTTCTCTGATGAAATTTCCCATGGGTGATATATTTGAGAGTAACGGAGCATATATAAAACCATGGGTAACCGAGGATGGCTCAGATTAAATCATTTCAAGTAATGTAGCCCATGTCTTGCCTTACCTGTACGAACCAAATGACATTTTCTGTGCATAGCCTTATTCCAATTCAGTTCCAATTTCAATATACATTATTGGTGTTAGAAAAGTCTAAAAAATGCAGATAAGAATTCAATAGAAAATAATATATTTCGACATTCCTTCAACATTTTAATGGATCATTTACATGAGGTAGAAGCACTTTTTAAAAACCTTGTGAACACATTGATATCTTAATCAAAACTATTGTTACATCCGGGACGTCATTGTTAAATAAACAAATATATCTTGTTAGTTTGTCAACTTAACTGGATGATAAGATGTCTTCCGTCTTTCTCGTGGTTATATTACCATTCAAAATGTGTCTAATTATTAGTTAGTAGGCACAGTTGTTGTTGTGTATGCACCAACAATGCAATTTGGAGTCATAAGCGGCATTCCTTAATGGTTATGGCCTGTGAGGCCACGGGGTACCAAATAAGTCAGAATCACAATTGACCAAAGAGAATGTACATCAAATTTCAGTTCTCTTGAGTCACTGGTTCTGGAGAAGAGGTCGAGGAAGTCAACAGTTTACATACGGACTGACGCTCGCCATGCCATGCACCCATCGAGCCTTTCAAAAACGCAGACTCTGTAGCTCATAAGGGTTTATAGTGTTTGATTATGAAGACTGGACAAGAGTGTTCACAGTCCCTAGCCCTGAAACATCTCAGCATTCAGAGAGAGCGAGAGAGGAATTATATTGCTTTAAAATTTCAACATTGATGAATGAAATTGACAAGGCTTGGTTTCAATCATACAAAGATAATATTCTAGTTTTACTCGTTCCTATTGTGAAATTGACTTTGACCAAATTAACAAACTTAAAGATAATAGAATCTCTCTGATTTTTCAATGTTAATTCGTTTATTCATATAGACAATACAAAAACCACAAAAGATTATTTCGAAGCGTCAACTACTTATCAAGATATGGCCATTCAAAGTGAGTAAAATTGGCATGCTAATTATCCCAATCCTCAAACAGTCTGCAGGGCCGCCGTTAGCTTTCGTTAACGATGTGACGTCATACACAGGAGTTGCTTAATGAAATACTTAGGCGATTTGTCGATTTTCGTCGATAATTCGTTTAAAACATAATAAGAACGTTTCGACATTACAAGTTACCGATAGAATGGGTATCTGTGCGTCCGTAGGGAGTAATTTCGGAGTTTTTGGAGCATTTTTCGATATTCAATCGGTGATTTTAGATTTGTTATTTTCCCAATCGGGTGGATTGTACGATTATCTTATAGGCTACAATATGTTTTGAAATTAATAACTTACAATTCAAAAATAAAAACAAGACCATACAATACATACTAATATAAACGTCATTATCAGTTTGTTTGTTTTTTTGTGCTTGATTTTGTTTTTGAAGTATCGTTTCAAATCTGCTGCATCATTATTTCTCATGGTGACTTTATACTGCTAATAGAATAGTTATAACATTATAAATAAGAACATCATATAATTTTCATCATTGTTACTGGTTTACACTGGGCTATCTTTAAATCTATAGTCGTGTACATTTACAATTACTTAGATTCAGTGTAATACAACTGACCTAACATAAACATTCGTTAGATTATAGCATTGCATGAACTTTACTAAAATCAGACTTATTCATTTAATTCCTGACATCATATAAAAAAAGGCCTTGCATTTTATATTGCATGTATTGTTTGGTGGTCAAATCATGTGTTTTTGGAAATAAAATACTGTTTAAATCACATCGGATCCCATTTTCCAAAAAAAGAAGAATGGGAACTTCGAATTTTGATAAACTCACCATGGTCATGTGTTGTTTGGTTTGCAATTTTAAAAAAGTATTACTCCAGCTAAAGTTCAGTGGTGTAGATTTCCCCTCTTTTTTAATATTTCTCTAAGTTAGAGTGTCAATAACGCAACTACATCCCTTATTACATATCGTTAGATTGATTTACAACAATTTGGAAAATACATTTTGTTAATTCGCAAATGGACGAATGTGAAAACAAACATTATTCAACATACCCATGAGTCAATGAATGAGGCGTGTTAACACCGTTATAATCAGTATGAAATGTCTAATAGATCTATGTGACGTTTGAACATCTTCATCGTCTGAAATGAGTGCCGCGGCCATATTGGGCAATGATAAGAATTGTTCCAAAACACATTGCAGAATTACGGGTCCAGCAATGGTCACATCCAGTATTAAACAGTGTTGACATCTGCTGCCATTTATAGTACGTTTTACGGGGCGTGTATATATGAAATTTTTTTGTATAAGGACAAAGGTAAATATGTTATTTAGGCAGTTATGTAAGGCTAATTCTAGTGGATTCTGTCAAAGCGACTCCTGTGTATTACGTCACAAGGTCCAGCACGCGGCATTCACTCTCGGCTAAAGTTTAACGAGGCGTAATTGAGCGACGTTCTAAAAAGGCGTTATAAAAGGTGTTTATCGGTTGAATTGACATATATCAAGTGGAATCCTCGTCATCTTTGAATATGCTTGAAAAAAAACATAAAAGTGATATGGTCGAGGTTGGTGGATCTTTAAGTTTACATGTTGTTATTAAAATTATTTTAGCTTCTGTATCAAATGATTTGGAAACAAACAAATATTTAAGGGTGGACCCACAGAAGAAAGATATTATCATTCTGAAAATTAAAGCTCCTTATGCCAACTGGTTTCGGAGAAGTCGGTTAAATGTTTTGGACAACTGCCTGTCATACCCATATTTGATGGGGGTGAGGTCCAAATGAACAAACTTCGATCCCCTAGGTTTAAGGTACTTCTCCAAAAAGAATTCAGCTTTGGGGATGCAGCTAGTTGTTCTGGGGGAGAAATTTTAAATGTGAAAAGATTACGGACGCCGGACAATGGCCCATGTCATAAGCAATCTGACCTTTCAGGCAAGATGAGCTAAACCTCCTTACCCTTACAACTTCTGTCCTTGTTTTTCCTTGAGGAAAATCTGTCACAAAAGATAACAAAAGGCAAATTGTTAAATAATTGAACTTTATTTTCAATTTTAACTGAAAATCAAATATAAAACCCCTACTTGCTCCGTAGGCACACACAGGCTCAAAGTCACCACACATAATTTTATTAAATCTCACATAACATACCAAATTTGTTCTCTGCATTCATGCAAGGAAAAATACTCACATAATATAGACAATTACAGTTAAGGTTTCAACGACATACATGTAACTTCAGATAAACTAGACAAAGGTTTGCTATGTTTAAGAGTCGTTAAAGATGTATTAGAGAAGTAGTAAATAACAAGCTAAAAATAGAGCCATGGCCTCTGTAGCTCATCAGAGTTTTTTATTGTTTGATGATGATGACAGAAATAGATTGCTATCAATATAATGCACAATCCCTAGCCCTGACCTATCTGTCTTGAAATTGTCAGTGCATAAAAAGAACATGAAACACTATATGAGTCGGTCAGTCAGTCAGTCAGTCAGTCTACCCCCAACAAGATGCCTCTCTCTCACTGTGCACTGCAGGAAGGTCAACACACAGACAACAAGTAATTGTCACAAACGTGACAATGTCCCCCGCCGCAATTAAGAAATGAGCTAAAAGAATGGACACACAGCTTGTACCGAATAGTGACATTTACATGTTTGATTCAATTATTGTTATATCAGGCAAATTTTTTAATATGGTCAAAGTCTTGTAGTGACCTTAAACACGAAGTCAAGGTCACCCAAATCGACTGGTGTCTGCGTATTCCCCAAATGAAGACAGGTACCAAATTTGAAGACTCTAGGTACAGCAGTTCATGAGATATCGTGCTAACAACATTTGACAATCAGTCTTGTAGTGACCTTGAAAATAATTTCAAGGTCAACCAAATCGACTGGTATCTGGATATTCCTCAAATGAAGAACCAATAGTTCAAGCGGTTCATGAGGAATCGCACTAACAACATTTTCAAAACTGGTCAAAGTCTCGCCCTGACCTTGAAAATGAGGTCAGGGTCACTGAAAACTTTTCAGGTCTACATATTCACCAGATGAAGACTGGTACCAAGTTTGAAGACTCTAGGTCGAATGGTTCATGATATATCGCGCTAACAACATTTTCAAAACTGGTCAAAGTATCGCCCTGACCTTGAAAATGAGGTCATGGTCACCGAAAACTTTTCAAGTCTGCGTATTCCCCACATGAAGACTTGAACCAAGTTTGAAGATTGTAGGTTGAGCGGTTCATTAGATATTGCACTAACAAGAAGCAGGACGGACGGAGCTGAATACTATGTCCCCCGCTCCGGGCTTCGCGGCGGCGGGGGACAATTATGCAATATCCCCATTGGCTAAAGAGTCTGCACACAATATCAAAGCCTTCTAGGTATATTGTTTCTGGAGAAGAAGACGACAACACATTTTCAGGTCATGGCGTGTGAGGCCTTTCTTTGGGGCCTCAGGGTCACCAAATCTACTATTTAGAATATCCATTGGCTAAGGAGTCTGCACACAATATTAAAACCTACTAGGTATGTTTGTTCTTGAGAAGAAGATGAAAATATGTTTTCAGGTCATGGCCTGTGAGTCCTTTATCTCAGAGTCACCAAATCTATTATTAAAAATCCCCATTGGCTAAAGAGTCTGCACACAATATTACAACCTTTGTGCTTGAGAAGAAGATGAAACTACGTTTTCGGCTTATGGCCTGTAAGGCCCTTATTTGGGGCCCAAGGTTAATTTATAATCCCAATTTGACAAGGAGTCGCTACATAAACTTTCAGCTCTCTACAGTCATTGGTTCTGGAGACGAAGTCGAAAAAGCGTAAAGTTTATGGACGGATGGACGGACGGATGGACGGACGGATGGACGGACACCATGTCATGCCATACGCCCATCGGGCCTTTCAGGCCTGATGAGCTGAAACTAGAGATATGCATTCTGTAGCTCATCATCACTTGATTAATTTATTATCTAACATTGAAGATCTTAACAGCCATTGGATCTATATGTAGGCCTCTTGCATGCTTTATAGTCTAAGGCTGTTTATCATTTAAACCAAAGGTCAAACAAATGTATGACTATCACAAACATGCACACCTTTGATTTCAACACACACATAAATAACATGTTTGAATGAGGGGGGGGGATTTGACCAAATTAACAAGCTTAAGTCTACTATAAAAAAAGTTGTTAATAAAGATTTTAGGGTAGACTCACTGGCACACCATTACTAAAAGGGGGTAAAGTACAAACTCAGAAAGATGTTATTCTGAAAATTTGAGTTCCCTAAGCTTACTTGTTTCAGAGACGTTGTTTTACCAGGTTTTCTGGATCAGGACCACTAAATCCAATTTACATCCCCATAAAATTTCAGCTTGAAGGGTGCAGTGATTCTGCAGGAGAAGTCGAAAATGTGAAACATTTATGGACGACGGTCCTTTCATATAGTTATAAGTATAAAAAGTAAAAAGTTTACGATGGACGCACTGGAGACTACAAGCCCATCAGGCCTTTCAGAGCCAAAGAGCTAAATATTCACAAAATCATTTGTAATTCGGCATTGAACCTCTCCTGGTTATGTTGTAGATTTTTGCAAAAAAATGTCTAAATAGAGAATACAAATTTGTTTAAAATTTTAAACTTCACATACAAGCTTGTTATTGGCACTTCACCCATATGTTGGTCTGGATATAATAAACACAAAGTTTGATAGTGCTACAACTCAAGTTCTGAAAGAAGTAACTAACTTATATAAATAATAGAGGCATCTTTTCTAAATAATTGATCTATTTTAATGTATTTGAATATTTATCAATTAATGAATGAAAAATGTATGTTAGATCTTTCTTAACTTTCATTTAACAGTTTCAACATTTGATATACAGTGGACTCCCTCTAAACCGAAATCACCTTCAACTGAACAAAAATTTGTGTTTAGAAAGTGGGATTAGAGAGTTTTTCATATGATCGGGACCCAATAATTATTTTAAGTTTTAAAAGAGTTTTGAATGGAGGGATGTCGTTTCAGAGGGAGTTTTTATGAAAAGGAATGTCTGTTAGGGTTTGATGAAAGAGAAGTTTGTTTGGAGATAGTGAACTGTGTATAAGAAATTGAAATTCCTTATAAACTTCAATGTAAGCACATCGATAAATAACAAAAAATGTCAATTGTTTTCTAAATAGCAGGATTCCATCCAAAAAGGACACTTTATCATCCGTTCAGTTTGGCAGATAAACAGGTGTAATACCAGCACTGTTTGTTGTGTTGATATCAGCGCCCTTATCTAGAAGAAGTGATACAACATCAGCATGTCCACTTCTACATGCATCATGAAGGGGTGTATGACCAGCACTGTTTGTTGTGTTGATATCAGCGCCCTTATCTAGAAGAAGTGTTACAACATCAGCATGTCCACTTCTACATGCATCATGAAGGGGTGTATAACCAGCTATGATTGTTGTGTTGATATCAGCTCCCTTATCTAGAAGAAGTGATACAACATCAGCTTGTCTACTTTTACATGCATCATGAAGGGGTGTATAACCAGCACAGTTTGTTGTGTTGATATCAGCTCCCTTATCTAGAAGAAGTGATACAACATCAGCATGTCCACTTCTACATGCATCATGAAGAGGTGTAGAACCATCACTGTCTGTTGTGTTGATATCAGCGCCCTTATCTAGAAGAAGTGATACAACATCAGCATGTCCACTTCTACATGCATCATGAAGAGGTGTAGAACCATCACTGTCTGTTGTGTTGATATCAGCGCCCTTATCTAGAAGAAGTGATACAACATCAGCTTGTCCTCTTCTACATGCATCATGAAGGGGTGTATGACCAGCACTGTTTGTTGTGTTGATATCAGCGCCCTTATCTAGAAGAAGTGATACAACATCAGCTTGTCCTCTTCTACATGCATCATGAAGGGGTGTATGACCAGCACTGTTTGTTGTGTTGATATCAGCGCCCTTATCTAGAAGAAGTGATACAACATCAGCATGTCCACTTCTACATGCATCATGAAGGGGTGTATAACCAGCTATGATTGTTGTGTTGATATCAGCTCCCTTATCTAGAAGAAGTGATACATCAGCTTGTCTACTTTTACATGCATCATGAAGAGGTGTATAACCAGCAATGTTTGTTGTGTTGATAACAGCACCCTTATCTAGAAGAAGTGATACAACATCAGCTTGTCCTCTTCTACATGCATCATGAAGAGGTGTAGAACCATCACTGTCTGTTGTGTTGATATCAGCGCCCTTATCTAGAAGAAGTGATACAACATCAGCATGTCCAAACCAACATGCATAATGAAGAGGTGTATCACCAGCACTGTTTGTTGTGTTGATATCAGCGCCCTTATCTAGAAGAAGTGATACAACATCAGCATGTCCTCTTCTACATGCATAATGAAGGGGTGTATAACCAGCACTGTTTGTTGTGTTGATATCAGCGCCCTTATCTAGAAGAAGTGATACAACATCAGCATGTCCAAACCAACATGCATAATGAAGAGGTGTATCACCAGCACTGTTTGTTGTGTTGATATCAGCGCCCTTATCTAGAAGAAGTGATACAACATCAGCATGTCCAAACCAACATGCATAATGAAGAGGTGTATCACCAGCACTGTTTGTTGTGTTGATATCAGCGCCCTTATCTAGAAGAAGTGATACAACATCAGCATGTCCAAACCAACATGCATAATGAAGGGGTGTATAACCAGCACTGTTTGTTGTGTTGATATCAGCGTCCTTATCTAGAATAAGTGATACAACATCAGCTTGTCCTCTTCTACATGCATCATGAAGGGGTGTATAACCAGCACTGTTTGTTGTGTTGATATCAGCACCCTTATCTAGAAGAAGTGATACAACATCAGCATGTCCAAACCAACATGCATAATGAAGAGGTGTATCACCAGCACTGTTTGTTGTGTTGATATCAGCGCCCTTATCTAGAAGAAGTGATACAACATCAGCATGTCCAAACCAACATGCATAATGAAGGGGTGTATGACCAGCACTGTTTGTTGTGTTGCTATCAGCGCCCTTATCTAGAAGAAGTGATACAACATCAGCTTGTCCACTTCTACATGCATAATGAAGAGGTGTATAACCAGCACTGTTTGTTGTGTTGATATCAGCGCCCTTATCTAGAAGAAGTGATACAACATCAACATGTCCACTTCTACATGCATAATGAAGAGGTGTAGTTCTCTTTTTAGTAAATGATGCTTCATAGACATCGACAAACTGTATGAGAGCCCTTACTATGTTCGTGTGACCTTCCCGACAAGCTAAATCTGGAGGGGACATTTCTTGATATGTACTTTCATCCAATAATGTTACTGTAGCATCTGCACCTTTCTCCAGCAGCATCTTCACAACAGACCCATCTCCACCTACTCCATGTCGGCAGACATTTAGAAGAGGAGTTCTTCCCTTCTTGTCTCTTGTATTGACATTTACTTTTCTCATCAATAACACTTTTATGACATCTTGGGAGCGTGTCTGAGTAGAAACTAACAGTGGTGTTTGATTATCACTATCAGTGACTTCAAGGTTGATGTCCTTGTACCTCTGAAGGATATATTCAAGAGAAGAGACAGAAGAATGTTCACAGACACCAAGCAGTGCTTCTCTCTGCTCCTCCTCTGTCAGCTCCACATACTGATGGATGTATCTCAGTATCTTGTCAGACCCGCTCTTTGTCATCAGGAAAAGAAATGAATTGTTGGAATGTTTGTCTGTGACATGGATAAGATCCTTCATCTTCTTGGACATGTTTGTTTCAATGTTTGAAGAAATAACATTCTCCATGAATCTTGAAACGAATCCTTCATCATGAAAACATGAATGTGATAAAACTCCTGAGATATTTCCTTCTTTAAATTCTTTATGAAATCGTTGAATCAATAGTTTATCCAAAGAACTATCAACCAACATTGTGTGGTGACTGTGAATTGTGTTGTCCTGTTGAAGACCCTTCACTCTAACTCTCTCATTGAGGAAGGACAAACTGCAGTGATTTATGACAAAAGAAGGAGTTCTCTGACAAACAACAAACGCAGCACTATCATAGACAGAAGGATGATGAAACTCAATTATTCTACCATTCAAAGCCAGATATGTATCTTTCAATGACTCTGCTGCAGAGGAATATTGGTATTGTCTTTCAGGATCAGTAATACCCTCCAAATCCAATGATCCGTCATTTTTCAGCATTTCTCTCAACAATGGCCCTGTAAGAGAATCCTTCATGAGGGACTCCATGGATTGGTTGAGGAAATCTAATGGCTTTGAGAAGAAATGTTTCATGTTCAATTGATTGTTTTCAGAGTACATAGCAGTAAACAACCTGCAGCAGTGAGGGAACCCATGTGACATGTCCAAGCTACACACTTCTCTCACAAGCTTGCTGTCAATGGTAACGTTATAACGTGCTGCATGACACTTCCATATCTTCATTCTTTCAGAAGCTTCAGCTCTGGCTTCAGTGATATTAACAACACTATCCTTCCTCAGCACCAAATGTTTGTACCTGCCCATGTGCTCACTTGCTTCTTTCAGAACACTCAATCTACTGATGAGGATAACAGTCACCTCCGGCATCTTCTTGTTCTGGGATCTTTGTGACTGATCTTTGTCATCTTGCTTGTGTTCAGATACAGCAAGCACATCACTCAGGACATTCTGCCACTTCTTCATGCTATCAGGATCATATGACAGAGCGCCAAAGATGTCATTCAACATAATCACAGGATGTTTAGTTTCTTTCACCTTGAAGTAGTCACCAGGAGTTTTAACATCAAACACGTCCCTACCTCGGTCATGGAGATGTTTCAGAACCAGATACCCAGCTGTAGTTTTACCCTCACCAGGACAGCCTGTGACTGTCACCAATGTCTTGCCCTTGATGATATTGTTCAGGATAGTTGTGGCAGCTTTGGTCATTACCATACCTTCTGTCCAGTCTTTGTATGTCTTCTCAGTCTTACCTGGATAACATACAGAAGTGTCAAATATCAAAGCTGGTTACAAGTCATACTTGATAATATCCAGGGCATACATTTCAGATAAATCTCCAAAGTCCCGGATGCATCCACAGCTTGACAGATAAGTTTATTACCTCCCTTGGCTGACCACTTCTACTTGTAGAAGTACAGATAGGCTTTGATAATTCAGATTGTCTTGTCAACAAATATACAGCAGTGCCGCAAAGCTATGATTTAGGTAAGAAATCGTACAGAAACGATATGATCGAATTTTCTGTGAAGACATCTGAAAGGGCCCAACCAAGAGAGGTAATTAAGTGATCATGTCTTGCTGTTGATGTGTACAGTGTATAAGATATATAGCCTGAGTATACTCGAGGATAGTCACTAATAAGCAAGATACAGTTGTTTTATCTATACTATGATTAAGTTTGTAATTTGCCCTGGTGACTATAAAACGAGAATTAATCTTACCATTAAAGAGTTCTTAAATCTTCAATAAATAATCCCAATTTGCAAAGGTGTTGATTTCGGAGTTATGGGTATATGAAGAATAATAAATAAGAATAAGAATAAGAATATGAAAGTAGGATTGTATAAAATGGGCCCTTTGACTGTAATAGCTGACTCAGAGTCACCAATTCTACAATTTGAAATCCCAATTTGACAAGGAGTGTGTATGACAGTAAGTTCAAGGGGAAATGAAAGAATAGTGCCATTGGCCCTGTAACTCATCAGGCTATTAAAACTGAATAAATTTCAAAATGTAAATTCGTCAGGAAAATTTATTACAGGTATAAAATAAATCAAGTACCGGTATTTAAATACTTAGGAAGAAGATGAAAATAGTTTTTTTTAGGTTTTGACCCCTGTGATCCTGTTTCAGAAAAGCCATAATTAAGAATCCCCATTGGCCAAGGAGTCTGCACATAGAATTTGGGCTCTCTAAGAGTCATTGGTTCTGGAGAAGAAGTCGAAAAAGCAAAACGTTTATGGATGGACAGAAGACAGACGCCATGCCATGTCATAAGTCCATCAGGCTTTTCAGGCCTGATGAGCTTAAAATGACTTGACAATAAATTTGAATGAAATTCGTTCTCCAAGTGTCACAATTCCTCCAAAGGTATCGATGAAAAAAGGTTTCTAAGCCATTGCCCCTGAGGCCATAATCAGGAGCAACATGGACAACAAATCTACAATTTAAGATCAACATTGTCTAAGGAGCTTGCAAACAAGGTTTTATCTGTCTGGGCCTTTTCGTTTTGAGATGTTGAAAACAGGTGTTTAGGTCATGGCAACTTTGACCCTTATTTGGGGTCACAAAGTCACCAAATCTACAATTTAGTATCCAAATTGGCCGAGGAATCTATACACAACATTTCAGCTTTGTTTGTCCAGATGACAGATGAGATGCAATCTGTATGGAAGGGATTTTGTGCCAAAAATGAAGACATGTTGACTTGTAACTTGTAAAGTGTAACATGTCGTTCCCAACCATACATGTCTCGAAAAGACAAGTCCAATCATGTAAAACTAACATTTTAATTCTGTCAATCTTAACTTTCTATTCTCAACTTTACAAAGTTGAAATGTAATTCTAGAAATTGTCAAAGTCGAAAAGTCAACTTGTCATTTTTAATTATTAAATCTAAATAATATGCACATTTTGTCATGTTACAAGTTACGTTTGACAAATGAAAAATGGAAAATGAGGAGTTGCAAAGTCAGCTTTGTAAAAAAAGACTTTTGCATTTCGAGACTGACATGACTTGCATAGTTGCGAATGCAATGTTTCAAATTACATCTCTACATGAATTCGCATTGACCATATCTGGAAGTTTCCCGAACATTGCCGATGTTTTCCGAGGACGAGAGGCATTTGCGAAAAAGATAGACCTCCCTTGCCGCTGTCCCAGATGGGGAATCCCTTGGTCTATTTTGAGCCCAACGCTGGACGAATTGACCACGCCCCCTGAAAATCAAGGGACGTAACTCTTGTTATGTCCTACAAACAAACGCACGTTGTTAGTTCACGGAGCGCTACTGTCACTTACATTCCGTTTGATAGATTCGCTTAGTAATTAAATGTCAAACGAATATACCAATTGAAAATTAATTCTTAGGTATTATTATTTCAATAAATTTTAAGGAAATTTGACAAATAATTATTTTTTTTTGCAACGCAAAACGAATGCGGAAGTAATGTAAATGTGGGATGACACTGACAGACATAAAGGATCGCATAGCTTGAATGGCATTGAAGCTATGATAAATGTATCCGATCCGTTATCATAAAACTTATTTCACTTACATATAAAACTGCAGATTTACAAACCTTATATAGACATCCTACACCCGAAAAAATAATTACTTTCTGTGCGATCATTTACACATTATCTTCTCTCAGTTCAATCATGTCAACATTCACTTTTTTATACTCCAATTTTACGTGTATTCAGTAAAGTCTTTTGCATTCAGAAATGAATATCCAAGTTTTGATAAAGAAAATCCTGATATTGAAAGTAAATAAACGTTAGTGGGGAAGAAATTGAAAGAAATACATAAGCCAGTGTTGATAACTTTATTATTAATTTTAGAATATTTTAAATGTACCACAAAGCAATTAAATCAGGGAACTTCATATACTTGTTTAAAATTTTTTTTAGAATGCATTGCACTTTAAATATAACTGAAAACTGTTCTAAATGTCAATACGTCTTATTCTTACAGACAAATAATCAAGGGGAAATGTTCTTTAGCTGAGCTGAATTTATCTCTTTTAATTATTTTACAAACTTTTCTCAACTAGTTTAAATTATTTATTGGTTTTAAATATGTTAATTTATCTATTTTCATTTACTTATCAAGCAAACTATATTTTTTAGTAATTGAAGCAGTGAAAAGTGTATTGTTGTGGGACAGAAATATATTTGTTCATGATTAATATTCCATTAATTCTATATAAAGAATCACATTACTGAATTCAAGTATGAAATGTAAATCATAAGCCTAGATCTGTTGTTTCACACTTTAAACAATAAATATTCAACTTCTACATGCCAAAATATGAAAATAATTATGAATATAGAATGCAAACTGAAAATAGAATTGTATCACTGGTAATTTAAAAAATATTGCACTGTTGAATTTAAAAATGTAATCGACTGTAACATATACAGGATATAAAAAAAATTTTTTCACTAAAATGACCATTCATGAATACATTGACATGCGTATTGTTTTCAATAAATCAAATATGTGTTTTATTAATTCATATATGAAACGATGATAATTTTTATTTAGATAATAGTTCCGATAATTTATGTTTTACAACAAAATGTCTTCCCTAAACATACATGTACGTCTTTACCGTGTCTATTAATACTTTTGTTTGTTAGTCATTAATGTAACAAACTCATTGTAGTAGAAATGTATATCAAATTATTAATTTAAAAGTTCAAAGAAAAGAAATGTTAATTCAATTAATGTGTTGTCAAGGAAAAACACAACACAATCCGGCTAGAAGTTGCAGAATGGGCTTCTTTATACACATATTTCAAGGATTAGTGTGTTTGAAAAGTCCAGAAACTGTACTAAGAGTGTGACATTTTAGATGTTCAGTATATATTTATAAATAGAGCGATCTACACAAGAGAGCTGCTGAAAATGAAAATAAGTCATTCAAATATTTGTTCTTTCTGTAAATCTGAACCAGAAAGTTTCCAATATGTTTTCATAAATGTAATCACGTAAATGAATTTGGGGGAATCGAAAGTTCCATGAACATTCGTCTTTTATCACCCAAAACTGGCTCCCTAAGTAGATGGTGCTTGTGTGAGATCAAGCGACATCGACAAGAGATATCTACATTGTAAATAACGCTTAAATCAAATCTTCATAATCCTATTATATAATCAGTTAATGACAGTTAATGTGTAACTTTAATGAACTCGTGTTGATATATTTGATATCAGAAGAAATTTGGGTGAAATTCTCGATATATACTCTGATATTATCATATCATTACAGTACCTCCAAAAAATTAAAATATCCATAGAAAGTGTTGTAAATATTGTCAAGGATGTATCTAATGTTGCAAACATTATTCGCTCGTATATTAAAAACAACGCCTTCTTTCCATGCGAAATATAATTTTTTAACAATATTTCAAGGTTTTAAAATTGTTCCTTAGCTCTGCACATCCTTTATGTTTGTTTCACTTTTGTCTGTATACCTGTGAAACTTAAGAAAACATTTGAAAATAATGTTTCATTGAGCTATACCTTACGGATTTTTAGTTCTGCCTAAACAAATACCGAACTGTGACCAGTGTTGCGTCGATCCAAAAGCTGAGACAGGAAAATGACAATCATTTTGTAGAGCCAAATCAAAGCAGTCCGTGACACTGACAGTAATTTATGTTTCGAAACCACTTGAAATTACGTAAGGTTTATTTTGAAAAGTTACAAGTATTTACCATCATGTATTTATTCTAAAAATGTCGATAAATTATCTAACAAAAATCGAATGTGAAAAAATTTCCCGACCAACTGTTTTTTAGTTGTTTTTTTTGTTGTTGTACAAAAGACGCAATGTTTTCTTTAAACCCAATTGATACAGAGTGTCTTCCTTATGAAGGCATTAAACATGTAGTTTTATATTATGCCAACTCTTTATAGGTATCATTATACCCGAGTGTAAACTGTGCAATCCTGTTTACCCTTTTACAATCAAATGCAAAATAAAAATAAATTCAACACCCTTCTGGGTCACAAAAAATGTAAGATTTATTACTTGACTCACACATTTTGATAAACTAACTTACTATCAAAAATGGGAATACGTCACTGATTCGAAATACACTGATCTGGATTGGGAGTGTTTTAGCTTATACATATAAAACTGCATGTAGCAAGAAACGATTTACTCCAACTATATTGTATACTAAAAAAAAAAAAAATCATACATACATACAATACTATAATATCACAAAATACATATATATTAATCTTGACTAGGAAGCATATTTCTTAAAAATGTGGTCTAACTATTCCTATGTTATTTAGAAAAATGAATAGACAACACAACACAACACAACAGACACAACTTTTCTCTAAACATGTTCAATTATTTATTTTGATTCTGCTTGCATTTTGAACAGTATCTTATTTTTACTGTCACCCTTGAAATAATGTAGAGAAACAAATGTTTTATTTTCCTTTTTGTGTTTGACCAGTACCTTCCTCCACGTGAAAATGTAGATTGGCCTTCCTCATATAACAAGCACATTTGCTGAAACTCCGATGTCGTATATTTGGATTACTTTAATCAATATGACGTATCTGGCGCCCCCCCCCCCTGCTGTTGCTGGGAGATGCTTGCCAAGGGAGAAGTCATTGTTGAACATTGTGTTTATCGGATCGGGATTATTCGTTCCTTTCCGCTAATTTCCGAAATATTCCAAATATGGTCAATGCGAAATCGTGCGGAGATGTGATTTGAAACATTGCAATCGTAACTATGCAAGTCGTGTCAGTCTCGAAATGTTAACTTTGCAAGTAGTGTCAGTCTCGAAATGCTGAAGTCGGTTTTACAAAGCTGACTTTGCAACTCCTCATTTTCCATTTTTCATTTGTCAAACGTAACTTGTAACATAACTAAATGTACATATTATTTAGATTTAATAATTAAAAATGACAAGTTGACTTTTCGACTTTGACGATTTCTAGAATTACATTTCAACTTTGTAAAGTTGAGAATGCGAAGTTACGATTGACAGAATTAAAATGTTAGTTTTGTATGATTGGACTTGTCTTTTCGAGACTTGTATGGTTGAGAACGACATGTTACACTTTACAAGTTACAAGTCAACATGTCTTCATTTTCGGCACAAATCCCCTTCCATAAATCTGGACTTCATTGTACATACAGTTGAGAAGTTTGTCCACCCACTTTTGAGTTTCTGCAAAAGAGTTGGTGGACCTTGGGTCTCTGGTTTTCTTTCCTTCTGTGGAGGAGGTCCAACTAGTACGTCTCCACCGAAAGTCACTGCTGCTGGTTTGTGGATGTCCGTTTTTGTCATGTTGAAGTGAACTGCAAAAGATACAATGTTCAATTCTTATTTAAAACTAACAATACTGTTACAATCCATGAGAATCAAATTGTTAAATTTTGTATTGACAAGTATCAATGATTACAAACCATAAGCATCACAATGTTCAATAGTGACAAGTACCAATGGTTATTTATCACAAGAACCACAATGTTCAATAGTGACAAGTACCAATGATTATTTATCACAAGAACCACAATGTTCAATAGTGACAAGTACCAATGATTATTTATCACAAGAACCACAATGTTCAATTTAGAAGATAAACATACTACATTTAAAACTCTTCGAAATCTGAATTGCACAAACCAGAATTATAAAAATTTAAGTTAAGTTTAAAGTCAAACACGTATATTAATCGCAGTGGTTCTGAAGTAAAAGAAGAAAATGTGTTAAGTTTGGGACCGATTACGAAGAAACAACAATAAATGTAGGACACACAGATGAAGATTCATGTCATAAGCCCATCTGACCTGATCAGTCACAAGTCCAAAATTTAACTAAAATCACTCACATTTTTCAGATAATTGCGCAATGTTAGAGAGGGATTGAATGAATTGGTACCACAATATATTCCTGAGCCATTAGTAGGAGATCTGATGATGAAAAGCATTGCACAATATTTACATCTCACAATTTTGTAAACCAATGAAATATAAACCCTTGACGTCATGTGTAAATGATATGTTGACCACCCATATAAACTCATTCTCTTCCCAAAGAGGTTACTCCCTTCAGACTTCTTATCCTAACCTCTGTTCTCACATTACTTGAAATCAAGGGTAGCAAGGGAGTGTTCTGATTGTTGCAATTGAATCTAGTTGTGCAACACCTTTGTAAAAGTGACTTTTGGCAATGACATGTCATAATGATCAAATAAGCGTAAGATAAACGTCTTCGCTTTTAATGTTTTTTCCTCACAATATGCTATTTGATTTTATGAAAACTATTGATCATAGGCATGCTTACAAATAAAGAAGACCAAATCAGAGACAAAGATAGTGCTATGGGCTAAGCAGCTCATCAGGTACTATAGCTAATACATATATAAACACAATTATTGGTTTTGACAAATTAACAAAGAGAGAAGTTGTCTACATTACCTTACTTACATGTAACTTTAACTGAGCTTGGCCCCTTACATAAAGAGAAACTTGAACTCCTATTATATAACAATACAAGTACTCTCTCCTGGGCTGAGCTACAGTGAAACCTTATGTGCTAGGGTAATTGGCTTCTGAAATGAAAAAATATACCTTTATATGAGCATTAAAAGCAGTATTAAAGTTTGAGTAATGAAATTTGCTAATCATAATTTCCATCGTTTAAAGAAAACACTGCCCAGGTTTCTGGATATCTCCTATTGCTGGTTCATGAGAAGAAGTCGTTTGAAGCTTTTAGGGTTAACCCCAAGAAAAGTTCATATTTCATAATTTACCTCCAAAAATTTACAAATCTACAAATTTCACTTGTATCTCCATCCCACAAAGCTGTTAAAGAAAAAATTTCACATTCCTATATCAAGCCCTATCGGAGAAGAAGTCGTTTAAAGGTTTCACTTTTATTTATATTTGTTGGCGTTGGAATTCAAGATGAACAAACTTTGACCCCTAGGTACTGGGTACCCATGGCCAACCTCCAAATTACAGCTTCGAAAGAGTTGAAAGTTTACTGATGACGGATCACAAATGACGGAGGAACGACGGCCCATGCCATAAGCCTATCTGGCCTTTCAGTCCTGATGGGCTTAAAATGGTTAATTTGAGTTATTTACATCAGATATATTCGAAGGACATATGCTAATGAGCAAGATCCTTAAGAGTCAAATGCTTAGATCTTTGAAGTCACTCGGATGAAAAGGAGCTGAAAGATGAATTGTCATTGGTTAAAAAGCAGGAATATAGTATATAGTATTTCCCCCGCTAGAACATTTTGCTGGAGTATAGAACTTCAGGCCAACTCAATCAAAGGATAGGATCGGAAATATGAAGGAAGAAAATGATATAAACTTGAACTCCTGTAACTACCTTCTTTAGCACCAGTTAGTTCTTGCTGAACTGTCTCCATAGAAAGACTGAAGTCAGAGTCCTTGGCTTTCTTGATAAATGCGCCAGCCATCTCAAATGCCTGATCATCTTGAAAAGAAATGAAAATTATTTGTATAAAAATAAGGTAAAAACATAAGCAGTTTAATATTGTTGCTATGTGTATATTTGCCAAGCAACAGTTATTTCAGCAAAAGTTTTCATCATTCAGCCTCTGTGACATCATAAAACAATTGAATGTGAATATATTGTTGTTGCTTTTTCTGATTACCACTTCTTAATCTTAGATCAATAATATCAGCTGTTTACAAACATTAATGTTTCAACTCCTTTAGACCGACAGCTTTGAGTTGACAATACAATCAAATAAACAAAAAACAGCTTATGTTCATAGTTGAAACAGTTTGTATATTAACCTGAGGCCTGTCGTGTTCCTTGTGCTGTGTTTGTCAACATTGAACCCCCGACACGATGTACACGACTGGACCCGGCAGAGGATGGAACTAGACTTGATCTAGTCGCTTCTGACCCAGGTGAAACAACTCCACTTTCAGACTTTACAATTTCAGCACTGGAAGCCATTGTTTCAGGATTAAAAGTACACAGTTGACCAGATCTTGATGTTTCTTCGTCTGTACCTCGTGCCTCTCCAACTTCTAGACCGGATGTGGACGGATTTATACAAGTACCTGTTTCTTGTAGAGCTGAAGTAGATGTTTGACATGACATTGCAATTGATTCGCTCGTGCTTGTTGCTGATACATGATCTTGCTCGTCTTCAGACTCAGATTTTAGCGAGGCTCCAGAACTCTCATCTTCAGTGACAAGACTCACCTCTTCCAAATCAACTTCATCTTCTGTGTCTGAATCCATGGTAGGTTTTGTGTATACACTGAAACAAAGACATGTAGATGAAGTTTGAAGCGTGGTTTGATAAATTACCATTTGCATGAAATCAGCAAATTAATGATACAGCTTTTGGGGGACAGCAATTCTGAAGGACAAATAGAAAATAGAGCCATTGGCTTGAAGCTCATCAGGAATTATATAATTCATTATATCTGAGGAAAAGATTAAGATATCACATAATAAGGCATTGCCGACTCATCTAATTTAAAATTTATTATTAAAATTGGTTACAAATTTATCCACATCTTACCAAGTAGTATACACAGAATGTAACACAGCACAGAAGTAACCTGAAACCTAAGTATTAGCACTTACGAGTTAAGCTAACTCTCTTCCAGGGATTGGTCACTATCCAGGTTTCACAATGCAATTATAAAACATGCAGACGTTGGACTCAAAGCCAGTGAATTATAAATTTTCATTGTTGTTTTCCCCACACTTATTTATTTTTCTATACTGGAGAAGAAGATGTGGTGTCATGGTCTCATGTACCTACTTCTTATAGTCTTATATTACTATTTTATTACCAGTCATATTCAGTTCACATATCTCAACTAAAATTCAATTTATTCCTTTGCGGCGGGTCACAATATTCATTTGATAGGCCATTCAATAGTTCTCATTTCACATGGTCAAAAGTCAACATATACATTTCACATTCTTTTTTAATAAGATTAACTGCAAGGTTACTCTCTTTTCTCAATTTCTGCATTTCTCGAACCACATATGTGCATTTTAGGACTATCAAATTAAAAGATGAGATGACTATCCCTCACGTCTTTTATCAAGCATTACTTCTATTGAAGAGTATATAAAATCTCCAAGTTCAAAACTCTTTGCAACAGGTTGTTTTAGGCTGTGGCCCATATTTGCCCATAATGTGGAGTCACAGGTTCACCAAATCTACAATTTAGAATCCGCATCTGTACATAACATTTCAGCTTTGTAGAGCTTTCAGGACTGGAGAAAAAGATGAAAATAGGTCATGATGGAGTCACAGGCTCTCTGAATCTACACTTTGGAATCTCCTTCAGCCAAGGAGTCTGTACATAAAATTTTAACCCTCTAGCGTGAAAGAGACCGGAGAAAAAGATGACAATAGCCTTTTAGGCCTTGAGCCTTTGATCCCTACTTAGGGTCACGGGGTCACCAAATCTACAATTTAGAATCCCCATTGGTCAAGGAGTCTACACATACCATTTCAGCTTTCTTGGCCTTTTGATACTGGAGAAGAAGAAGATGAAAAAAGGTTTTTAAAGATGTGACCCCTTTGAAAATTTACGGATGGACGGACGGATGGACAGACCCCATGCCATAAGATTAAGCTATGAGCGAAAAATGGCATCAATAAAATGGGCTAAAAAGGATTACTCTCCAAAGAGTCCTATAACAATATGGCTATGTTTGATTCTTTACATATTTACATTCTTTACATACTTATCATCCGTCAGACAATGGAGAAGTGTTGTAAGGTTTTATAAGCATCTAAGTTTCATGGACCAAGAGCGATTTTTATTCAAGATTTTTAAATGGACACATACTCAAGCTGAGCGTCGTAAACGCAACTGGAACAAACGGGTTCATGATAAATTGAAGAGGTTAAACCTGGAACACTTCATAACTGTCAACGATTTCAATGTATGTTTTATAACGTCTACAGTATGCTCACAACTGCTGGAGAGTTTCAGAGCCACCAGGATCAGGAGGAAACAAGCTGCGACTGTACAATACTCTAAAGAGCGACATCTATGCTGAACATTACATACTGAGCTCCATCCCCAGAAGTAACCGAAGTGCCTTAGCAAAATTCAGAAGTGGAGTAGCCCCAATTCATATAGAGATTCGTCGATATACCAATACACCTATCGAGGAAAGAACATGTTTTCACTGCAAGAATGAAGTTGAAGACGAAGTTGGTGTCTTGCTACATTGTCCCCTTTATAATGATATACGTCTTAATCAGTTAAACAAATGTTTACACTATTGTTCTACTTTTAATGATTTTACTGATTTACAGAAAGTTAGTTTCATCTTAGCCAATGCGGATATTGCTTTTTATTCTGCCAAAACCTGCAAGCTTTTATTGCAGAAACGGACCCAAGTTTTATATTGTTTATAACAACTTTTTTTTAATTATTTTATGGTGTAAATATATACATATATTTTTAGTATTAACTCACTCTTAGTTATGGTTGAAATAATGACCGCAGGCCGAGTGAATATCTGTGATAACCATCGAGCGGTACGCGAGATGGTTATCACAGATATTCACGAGGTCGAGGTCGTTATTTCACATACACCACATGGTTATGATTGATTATAATTTAAATACGGAATAGTTACTTTAATTGAACGTTTTGAAATAGTTGTAATGTTGTAATGCTTGAGTGAATTCTACTCTAAACATTGCTTCAACATCACGTGTACACTTCGCGAAATTCACGTGCAAATCGAGTCGTGTACATTCATTGTTGTCAAACAGAAATTCCGAGCATGTAACCAACTGTTTATTTTCGTTTTTACTACAGAAACTACATCAACTTTTCTTTGAATATATACAAACAAACATTTATAAGATTGTTTTTGACAACATTATTCTGTTTTAACAAGCCATTCAGTCCATGACCAACTATCTACTGGCGTTAAGCGAACACCGTGGCTGCACGGACGTTGTTCATTGCATCTTGTGATGCACGGACATCATGAATGTCATGTTGCCAAGCTACGTTTCTTACTTCACGGGCTGCACACAATCAAAAGCGCGTGGTTGCGAAGAAGTGGCTAAAATGGAGTGGTCTGATGTTTCAAACAATAGTACACATAATAAGAGTTTCAATGTCTTTTCGGGGCGAAATGAAGGTGAGTTACATTGTATTTGACACTAATTCATTTGCTGTTTAACCGTATTTGACATTTTAGCTCATGTAATAGGGCGTTTTCGAGTGACCAAACGAAATATAAACATGTTCACGATAGTGTTTCATTCACAATATCATACAACTTTGCTTGACAAATCGTAATAATGATTTTCACCAGGGCGTGGGATGATTGTCTTTACCATTTTGACATTACCGTCTCGTATACTTTTGCATGTAATTTTCATTGACTTAAAAAATGAATAGCTCTTTATCGATAATCAATATCGAGTGTTAAATTGATGTCGTTGATTTTCTTGCTATCAAATTTTATCATTTAGATATTTCGTAAAAATTCTGCTATTAAAGATGCATCTAGTATTGTTTCATAATATTTTATTTGACTTTAATACGTGCCAACATTCCATAAGAGCGGATTTAAGTTCAAATAGTTTCACTCAACTTGCATACCCATCCCCAATCGTAAAATATATCATAACTAATAGTTTCCAATTTAAATCGAGCAACGTCATTATGCATGTGTAGAAACCGATTCTACACGTCCCATTTTCATGTACAGTAGCCATTACCTATATTCAACATTATCAACCATAATTTGTGCTGATGTTTTGAGTCGATTATCACCAACATGGCAATTTTCGGCAACAGCCAGAACTTCCAGATAAAATAACACCATTTATAACATTTGGCATATGTGACCCCAAACGGCGCAATGGATGCACCTTTAAGTAAAGTAAAAGGAAGTAGCCTATATCACCCATACACAAGTCAACAAAACTAATACAAGATGATACATCAGAAATCCCACCCCCTCAACAATTCCTTCATCATGATTCTGTTACTTTTGTGTCACTTTTGCTTTTTTCAGGGATAACCAAACGAATTTAGCTGGAGTCGTCATTAAGAAAAGACAGCATCAAGGACCACCATCGATAGTGTGTGCTGAATTACGGGATATTAACAAACTAAGTGACTCATTTCATCGTACCTATACAACGGATAACAAGAATATGTGTGTGAACATTAAACAAATTAAAATGATGGTTAATAAATTATGTGGATTCTGTCTCATGTTTTCTTTCATATACACGTATTTGCGATCTTTGATATTCTTTAAATCAGCTTATTTGTCGTATTTTGTGTAAACTAAATGAAAATATTGCCATGACAAAACTGACAGAAAAAAATGATGTAAAGAATGTCAAAAGTCACAAATCGAGGTTAAGGGTCATTTAGACCCGCAAGCCGAGGGTAAGTTTTGTTTCGAGGTGCGATATGGTGAATATGGCGAGGCGAAGCCGAGACATGTTCACCATATCGAACCGAGAGGTCGGTTATCACGAGGTTGGTTATCTGATAACCAACCTCTTGATAACCGACCTCTCGGTTGCGTCGAGGGCGGTTATCTAAAAATAACTACCTCTGATATTGACCTGATAACCACACCACGTGGTGTATATACATATATTATATTACTTTTCACCTAATGTATTTTATTACAATGCTGTTTTATATTTATTTACGGGTAATCTATGTTTACCTTTTATCACTATAGTCTCTTGTAACCCTAAATGGGTGGCCCACTGTTTTAAATTGTACCTGTATATAAATGTATCTATTTTAACTATGTAATGTGAGGTGAGACTTAAATAAATTATCTATCTGTCTGTCTGTCTACAATAGTCATGTAAATACTCACGGACCTGACTCTGTTGGCGGTCTGTCCTGATCTCGACCTGTGGTCTTGGTCAGGTCAGACCGTCGAGGGAGTCAGGTCTCGAGTCCTTGTATTTCACATAATGACCTCACTATGAGTTTTTAAGTGCATAACATCTTCTAGTCCTAGGAGAAATCGTCTTGGCATTTGAGTTTGCACAAGTGCACAATTAGAAACTAGAATCTTTGTTCTTTCCCATCAATGCAGTCACGGCAGTTTAACAAGTGATTACGGCCTGAAACCACATGTCTGAAAACTTGGTCTAAATCGGCGATTCCGCCATAGTGGCGTGAGAACACACCTCGGTACAAAAGGCCATTTCTGGTATTTCATTTCAGCCTTTTCTCTTTGCGACAACTGCTTTCATAAACTGCTGTATAAAGAGAATAAGACGTTGCCATGTTAAGAGAAAGAGGTGTTGTATATTGCGATTTTAAGTTTGTATATTACAAGTTACTTAAACCATATCCATCAAATTCAAATAGTGTTATACATCATTTAGACGTAAATGGAAAAATCGATATGCATCAATAACCTTATACTGTGCTTAATTCATGAAAAGAGAGTGAAATTTAGGGAGCTTGTTTACTTTGTGCATCGATTTTCAATATGAAAAATAACTCCTAGCAAATAACAACTATCACCAAATAATGATATGCCTTAATTCCCGCTACTTAAGGTGAGGTGATTTGGGGTTTTACGCCGCTTTCAAGAGTATTTCACTTAAATCGCGGCTGCTAGTATTATGGCAGGGAGAAATCCCGCAATGGCTATGCACTGCGGTGAAACCTGAGAGCAGTGGCTGGAACTAGCGAACCATGGATGCACAAGCGCCTGTAACATTTTATATGTAGGTCATAGACACGATACATACTTATTGTTACTATTCAGTATTCAGTATTTGTTTACCTTCAGTGATAAACAAATCAATTAACACGGTCAGACCTGCGTGTGCGCTAAAACGAGGTAGTGGCGACTTACGTGGCCGCCAGTGACACATTTACAAATGTATGTCATGTGGATCTATAATCCAGTAACTCGCTACCACAAGCTATTGTGAGTTCATACATTTATAAGTGAGTCCCTTAATAAGAAAGCAAATATTACAGTCCAGGGGACTCGCAGCTTAAATTGTGATGATTTAAAAAAAAAGTTTTATGAGTATTTGATGCAGGACTCGGGTGTAAATTTTCCCCATCACCATGATCACAGAGTCGTTCAAAACCGCCGCCGGGGGGTGCACCCCTGCATTAATATAACCATGTATTGTCAAATAGACCGCTTGTAGTTATGTATTTACCTTATAATGGCATCATAACAGCGTCGAGATAATATTTCCTGAAGCCTTAGATCAAGGACGTATATCACCTAATTCCTTGCTTAGATATAACACGTAATGGCGATTTGGAATTTGAAGGGGATTCCCCTTTGCACACGGCACCTACAATCCTCCACGTAGGCGAATGAACACAATACCTACACTGATGTGAGCAGTTAATACTGTTCTCTGATCATATCATATCATATCATATCTGATTATACTAAAATTAATATTAAAGCTATCAAAATAAAATTAACTATGTCAGAACGTACTTATAAAGTTTATTTGTCCAACGAATTTGACTTTGTTGTACATTTGATGTGGAACTATGTTTGTATCGTTTAGCTTATCCCTTGTTACGTAGTTATTTGGTTTGGTTGTGTAGGCCTACATGTACCACAGGGGTTCGAATCGCTGTTTTGACAATATGGAATTTTGCAATCATAACCTGTTTATGTACGATATAATGCGCTTATATTCCAAATTGGAGCGAAATTGGTTAAGCAATAATGATTTGAAACATATATATTCCAGATTGATTTCACTTTCTAATGTTCTTAAAGGAACTGATTCATATCGATGATATTTACCTTTTTAATTGATGTATGTCTAGCAATATTATCTAATGTCGAGCAAAAATAGTAAATGTTTCAGTGCATTTTAATATCTGAAGTGTATATTTTGTCAGATGTTCCGCAAATAAATGTATACATAGTGATACAAACTCAAATATGATAGTAATTTGTTGGTGGTACTGTTTATATGAATAATATCCCTTTTCCTTTGATGATGATTTACCCCCATTCTACATGTCATGTTTCCATGCTGAGAAAGTGTTTCAGTTGCATTAGGGATTAGAACACGAGGATTATCTGGAAAACAACTTCTTACATGTTAAAATACATAATGTTTCGGATTAAATACTTACTCCTCATCAGGTGGGATATGAGAAATACCAAAATAGAATACATTTATATAGCAAAGGAACCAATGGTGAGGAAACTATCAGAGAAATTAAATTGTATGAGATGTTACACTTTGAGGGTTTGCAATATTAACCGGACTGGAGTAAAATAAGCAATGATATAGTACGAATATACTATACTATACTAGGTATCGTATGTAACATTCACAGTGGTGTAGTGGTTAGCATTTCTGCCTCTCACGCCAACGGCCCGGGTTCGAATCCCGGTGGAGACACCAAACATTTGTGACCTAGGTTTTATACTGTGTTGTGTCCTTGGGCAAGTAACTTCATCCACATTGCACTCAGTTCACCCAGCTGTTTAAATGGGTACCTGAACACGGGAATGTATGGACCTATACGTATATATAGGCGGCACCGAAAGTACGATTCCTTAAGTAATACTTATTTAGCACCTTGAGCATGCATTGAGCATGGGTATGTGCGCAATATAAACATACTGTTATTATTATTCATAACAACGACTATTAGCGACAGTTTAGCATATCGATATATAGGTCTATAGTAATCAATTGACGAACGAAATTATAGTTATGTGGCTTGGTCGCTGTGGAACTATATATGTGAAATTTCTTTGGAATGTACTTAATCTAATAGATGATATCGATTTGTCAGAGTTTATTATACTTCTTACGGTTAGATGTTACACAGTCGTGAAATACGGCATTTATAGGTTAAAATATTCTTAGTTCCACCGTTGACGTTATAAAACAATAGGATGACTTCGTAAGAGGAACCTGGGTGACACGATGCGATCTGGATACAGCATTCATAGAAAGAACGTCATTTATTGACATCTGCCTTATTTTGAGAATATAATGAATTTGACATTTGACACTTACATCGAAAACCATGTATATCTCATCCCGTGAAGAGAAAATATATGAATTTATACTTCACTAGACATTTCACAAATGGTGCATTCTACTTACTGAAAGAAACACCATTCAAATAATATTGTTCATCAGTTATTACAATAATCATTTTAGCATCCGTCAGCTATATTGTGGATACCAATATCTCTACTGTATTGACAACCTTCAACAGGTGAAATGAAGGGGCAAGGAACAGCCCAGACACGTCGTGCATACAATAAAGAAGTTGTTATCTAGAATAGTTGTTTTTATACATTTGTACCCCAATTACCTCCCAAGATTCTCACGAAGTATATACGTAGCATAGTATTCACGTTGTTTACTATAGGATGTACATAAACAAAAACTAAGGCTGAAAATGTTTTGGATTCCCGACCGGTTTCAAACTATTCAGTGACCATCAGGGGATCTTTATGACGTTGTCTTTCCATGACGTCACAGAAACAAGGGTGCATAACTCAAACATGTACACAAATGCCTAGCCTCTCAAGAATCTCACAAAGTATATATACTTAGCTAGTATAGTATTCACAGTATTACCTATAGCATGTTCTATGACGCTCGGGACATGCAGTGTTTGTGACCAAGCGTAAAAATATATATTTAATTATTTTCAAACATACTTCAAACGACCGATACTGGTCGAAATGAGCTCATCGTATTAGAGAAGATTGATCCAGTCAAACTCATATATATATATACACACACACACACAAAAGATCATGTGGAAGCGTCACCTGTTTACCAAGATATCGCTGTTCAAAGTGAGTAAACCTAGCCTAACCGTAGCATGGAGAATAGTGTTCGCTAGCGATGTAATGTGATGTCATACACAGGAATGCTTACAATGAAATCCTTGGGCGATTTGTTGATTTTCGTCGATGTACACCCATGTTTAAAAGTTTCTCTAACAATACATGTGGCTGGATTGTATTGAATATAATTTTCACATTGAACGTTTAGCGCTATAAAAATAAAGGTGACTGGCCGAACATAGTTCATTTCAGTAGAATTAATATTTTAAGGTACTGGTACAATCTTTGATGTTTTCCACATTTCAGGGATCAGAAGACAATTGATGACAGTTGATACACACGACAAAATACAGCACACAATTGATAACGACAAAGTTTCAGGACATGCCGCCTAAACCATCTGGCCCGGCGCTTTCTTTCATATTGAGTTTTGAAAACTGAAGCTTAATAATTAACAGTTTCTGGTGAGAAAATGATGTTGTCCGCGTCGTTATTCTATATTTAGTCAATCACAGCAACCCGTTTCGCTACTGAAGTCACGGATATTGCATTTTCAGTTTGTCTTTAGCACAAAATGATCGCTTCTTCTCATTTAATAGCAGTTTCAGTGTTTTCGTTACCAAAGACTAGTTGTTTGGGAAAATGATGACCTTTTCCGGGATGATACTGTCTAACACAGAAGTTGATGTAGCTGGTGATAGTAACACGTCCAAAGCAGCCTTGAAGTCTCTGTTCGAACTGTGGATCCAATGACTTCAAACTTTTAGACTGCTTCGTCTGAGTCTTCAGTACCTGTCTGTATTAGATGGTATCAAATAAACAGTTGTGAGCTGAAACTCCGAGCGGAGGTTTGGCATTTGCTTGACACACTTGACATGCTGCTCAGAGCTTGGTAAAGCAGATTTTTAATTTGAACCGTTTGAATCGCAAAGCACAATCTTCGGGGCATTGGGAATGATAGACTCAAGTCTCTGGATATGATTTTGCACAATTGAAACATCATGTCTGTAATTGGGACTTGGTGGAATGTACACAAGAACGAGACATATATGTCCGGATTCCCGGGGTTGATACGAAGGTCTTAGTGATACCAAAAGTTGTTCCATATCAGGGGTACACAGTCTGTCTCTGACGACATAGTTTTTGCACAACTGCTCATTTACACAAATTCATACACCACCATCTAATCGTATGGGGAAATCCGGGAAGTGCAAGGGTACGGTCGTCGATTGTGCTATTGAGCCTTGGTAAAACACAAAGGAAAACTAGACATCTACTGTTTCTCACATCCCCACGAGACATTTTCAGTGATATCCAGTCAAAGACGCTGTAGCACGTGTTTTGCATTTTATTTTCTCTCAAATTTATTATTTAATAGGGTAACGTATAAAGCGACAATTTTGTGGAACCCTTCGGCATGATAGGTAGATTTGAAGGTATCATATGATTTGAATTTCAGAAAGCAATATGGTTGACCATTCCATCATATTTATATCGGTATCGCTACATCAGTCTGATCACTTGAACTACCTTCGAGCGGCTTTTTTAATGTGAATACTTTTTCATGATATACCTTTCAATAAACAACATATGGAGATGACCCCTGTACGCATGATGCGTGTGTGATTGTGGGGAAAGATAGGGTCAGGATTATGTCACCAAATAAATTATCAACTATTTCAGAACGCCTGATTTTTTTCATATTTTTTAACTCGCTGTGAACTTGATGACGTGATGATCAATAGGAAGATGTTGTTTGGCTATTTGATGATTCCATAGAATAAGAACCTGTCGTTATTGAACAATAAAAACATGTCATTTTAGAAATAAATTGAAAGAACCCTTTTTTGATCTTCAAATCCATCTGATCATATGCTCTGTACTGAAGGGAATGTGGTCCTTACCTTAGATCCACGAAAGTGAATAGATGTTGCTGTAATGTGAGTACTTTTATTCTTTCATGTCAAAGTTACCTAAGTTGAATAACTTGTTCCTTATCCCTTTTTTCATTGAATTATTATTCTTAGATTAAATAACTGTAGCCTATATATTATTTTATTCGTCCATAGATTACAAGGACATCACTATTTAACGAGTGCATACAGTTATAAGAAGGGAGTTATTCGCATGATTAAAGAGTCAATAGAAGGGCATAGCTATAGTCTGTAGAATCCCTGGATCAGTACAGTCTGGTACAGCTGGAGGTCGTCGTCCAGCAGAGAGACAGGAGGCTGACAGGAGACAGGAGACAAGGTCTGTGTCAGATCTGGTGTGAAGACTGACACTCAGCAGGGTGACAGGAGGCTGGCAGGATACAGGAGACAAGGTCTGTGTCAGATCTTGTGTGAAGACTGACACTCAGCAGGGTGACAGGAGGCTGGCAGGACAGTATACAGGAGACAAGGTCCGTGTCAGATCTGGTGTGAAGACTGACACTCAGCAGGGTGACAGGAGGCTGGCAGGACAGGATACAGGAGACAAGGTCCGTGTCAGATCTGGTGTGAAGACTGACACTCAGCAGGGAGACAGGAGGCTGGTAGGACAGTATACAGGAGACAAGGTCCGTGTCAGATCTGATGTGAAGACTGACACTCAGCAGGGAGACAGGAGGCTTGTAGGACAGTATACAGGAGACAAGGTCCGTGTCAGATCTGATGTGAAGACTGACACTCAGCAGGGTGACAGTAGGCTGGCAGGACAGTATACAGGAGACAAGGTCCGTGTCAGATCTGGTGTGAAGACTGACACTCAGCAGGGAGACAGGAGGCTGGTAGGACAGTATACAGGAGACAAGGTCCGTGTCAGATCTGGTGTGAAGACTGACACTCAGCAGGGAGACAGGAGGCTGGTAGGACAGGATACAGGAGACAAGGTCCGTGTCAGATCTGGTGTGAAGACTGACACTCAGCAGGGTGACAGGAGGCTGGCAGGACAGTATACAGGAGACAAGGTCCGTGTCAGATCTGGTGTGCAGACTGACACTCAGCAGGGAGACAGGAGGCTGGTAGGACAGGATACAGGAGACAAGGTCCGTGTCAGATCTGATGTGAAGACTGACACTCAGCAGGGTGACAGTAGGCTGGCAGGACAGTATACAGGAGACAAGGTCCGTGTCAGATCTGGTGTGAAGACTGACACTCAGCAGGGAGACAGGAGGCTGGTAGGACAGTATACAGGAGACAAGGTCCGTGTCAGATCTGGTGTGAAGACTGACACTCAGCAGGGAGACAGGAGGCTGGTAGGACAGGATACAGGAGACAAGGTCCGTGTCAGATCTGGTGTGAAGACTGACACTCAGCAGGGAGACAGGAGGCTGGTAGGACAGTATACAGGAGACAAGGTCCGTGTCAGATCTGATGTGAAGACTGACACTCAGCAGGGAGACAGGAGGCTTGTAGGACAGGATACAGGAGACAAGGTCTGTGTCAGATCTGATGTGAAGACTGACACTCAGCAGGGAGACAGGAGGCTGGTAGGACAGGATACAGGAGACAAGGTCCGTGTCAGATCTGGTGTGAAGACTGGCACTCAGCAGGGTGACAGGAGGCTGGCAGGACAGTATACAGGAGACAAGGTCCGTGTCAGATCTGATGTGAAGACTGACACTCAGCAGGGAGACAGGAGGCTGGTAGGACAGGATACAGGAGACAAGGTCCGTGTCAGATCTGGTGTGAAGACTGACACTCAGCAGGGTGACAGGACGCTGGCAGGACAGTATACAGGAGACAAGGTCCGTGTCAGATCTGGTGTGCAGACTGACACTCAGCAGGGAGACAGGAGGCTGGTAGGACAGGATACAGGAGACAAGGTCCGTGTCAGATCTGGTGTGAAGACTGACACTCAGCAGGGTGACAGGACGCTGGCAGGACAGTATACAGGAGACAAGGTCCGTGTCAGATCTGGTGTGAAGACTGACACTCAGCAGGGTGACAGGACGCTGGCAGGACAGTATACAGGAGACAAGGTCCGTGTCAGATCTGGTGTGCAGACTGACACTCAGCAGGGAGACAGGAGGCTGGTAGGACAGGATACAGGAGACAAGGTCTGTGTCAGATCTGGTGTGAAAACTGACACTCAGCAGGGAGACAGGAGGCTGGCAGGACAGTATACAGGACACAAGGTCCGTGTCAGATCTCGTGTGGAGACTGACACTCAGCTCTATCAGGTTGATACTGGCAGTGTTGCAACAAAGAGTGTCTCTACTCTCTAGCAGACTCTTTAGCAGCACAGCTACATACAACGTGAGTTAACTGGTCGTTGTGGATACATCCACAGTCAGGACAGGTACCAGGAGCTTTGTCTGGACACCAAAAAGCACACATTTGAACTTGAAAATACACTACTTCTTTATGTTGGCACAGTTTTTGTGACCGTCCTGGCCGGATTGGGTTTGATTGAGGACTGGATCGTTTTTAGAAAGTGCTGCAGATCTGGATCTGACGACATCCTGTGCAACCACTCTTCTTCCACGTTATCCTATACATATTTGTTCACAATTTTCTTCCCTGAGTGTTGGGAAATGAACCGATGTTTCTTGAGAAAGTAGTTTAGATGAGGCAGGAGATCATAATTTTCAATGAGTTGGCAGATATTAGGGATGAATCCTTGTGATTCTCGTGTGCACTTGTTTGTGAAGGCGTAATCATAATCATTACATAAGCCCACTATGCACTCCAGGTGCAGCGGTCCATTATCTTGGAACGGAAACGTGAGGGAGTTACTGTAAGACTTAAATCGACCAGTAATGGAGACTGACAAGAGTAATTCCTTGCGTAAGGAATGTCTTACAAATAAGGCACGTTCTTTTTTTATAGTTTTATACAATCTTCCCTCATTGAATTTCAACCTTAATAGCCCAGCTCTAAATTTAATTAGATAGTTGCATAATTAATAATCTCCAAACAAGTTTATTTTTAATAGACTTTCGAATTCTCTAACATAGCGGGTGTTGTTATCAAGATCCAATGACCACTTTTGCTTGAAAATATCTATTAAACGAACTTTAAAGATTTAAATGAAACTTATTCGATTTCCAAAAGTTTATGACAACAAAACGGATCAAAATCGACCTCCTCCTCCCACGTTTTAACACAGAAAGACTTTGATGGAAGTTTCACATTAAACAGTTGAAGTCTTACTTTATGATTCTTACTATATGATTCTTACTTTATGATTCTTACTATATGATTCTTACTTTATGAGTCTTACTATATGATTCTTACTTTATGATTCTTACTTTATGATTCTTAGTATATGATTCTTACTTTATGATTCTTATTATATGATTCTTACTATATAAGTCTTACTTCATGATTCTTACTTTATGATTCTAACTATATGATTCTTACTTCATGATTCTTCCTATATGATTCTTACTATATGATTCTTACTGTATGATTCTTACTGTATGATTCTTACTATATGCTTCTTACTATATGATTCTTACTGTATGATCCTTACTATATGATTCTTACTATATGCTTCTTACTATATGATTCTTACTGTATGATTCTTACTATATGATTCTTACTTTATGTAATCACCATTCTTGTCTGTTTAATGTTGTATTCTCTTGTACCCCCGTGGTTGGTTTTTGAAAAATAAAACATTGATTGATTGAGGAGCCTATGAGAAACAGGATTTTTAGAAACAGATCGGGGCTCTTTTTCATTATGTATTAATGTTGATAATTCCAGAAAAAATAAGAAGTACAACAATAAAATGCAAAGGTCTACATTATTTATAATGAATGTGGATTAATGTTTAACCAATTTTGATAATTACTTTTAATTTTGATGACCGGGCAATGACTTATTATTATTTTTTAACTGAACCAAACACTGGAAGACAGAAATGTAATGTACAATAATGTACATTTAAATTTTAAGATATGTTTTAAATAAGTTCACTAAAATAACTACTGAACCGTGGCAGACGTAACTATAATAATAAACACGGAATGTTTAGTTTCGTTGCTTGATCCAAGTTTTATTGTTAACTCCCCCGTTAATCCCTTAATTGGTAACAAACCAAAAAAACATCAAAGCCTACCGCCTGTCGATTGTCGATTTCCAACTGTCGACCTAGTGCTAAGACACCGTGTGTCGAACCCAAATGACAGTTTCTCACACAGGAACTCGATAATTATAACAAAGATAAAACGTAGGTAAAAAAAAACTACACCTTAATTTATGTTATAAAAGGTGTAGTTTATTTTACCTACGTTTTATCTATGTTTTGATTACGATATCGAGTTACTGTGGTTTCTCAGCTCCTTAGGGAAGTGTATAAGATCCAAGTGATCCCCCTACGAACTGGATCCTCCTACGAAATCACCACTCCTACGAACCGGTTCCTCCTACGAAATCACGGTCGAAATCACTGGCACTGACTTTCTCAAAAGTATATTTCAACATATAGTCAGCGATGTATTTCAAACGCCTTCAAAATTACTGTAAAAAATGGATAGTTTCAACAGTAATTAGGTTTTTAAAAGATCAATTTTTGCAGTCATGGCGTAGCGATGTTACCAACTCGCCTAAAGGTTTCTATAATGCGATCATAAAGATTCTCCGTGTTTTGAGCAATACTTGTCACTAAATGAAAATGTGTACAAACCAATAATACATTTTAGAACATGCATCCATCACCTCCCCATTGAAAAGGGTTGTTTTCTTAATGTTCCCCGTATTGAAAGATTGTGTACACAATGTTACTCCGGGGAAATCGGAGATGAATTTCATTATCTATTTAATTGTAATGCTCTGTTAAACCAACGTTCTACTCTGATAAATGAACGCTTCCTGCTGTTTACATCTTTATTACAATATAAGAAATGGATGTGCAATAGAAATATCAAAGTAATTAAGAATCTGTCATGCTTAGTTAAAAACATTTTTGCCATATTGCTGTAAATTGTTTATTTTTTATTCATGTACTGCTGTTGGCGGTCCCTTTGAGTGAATAAAGATTGATTGACAAAATAAACCCTGCTCTTTCCGAACTCACCTTTCATGGGACGTTATGTTAACATTGCCATGCACGGTTAGTTATGTACCTATATTATGACTTCAATTACATTAAACATTTACAGAAAATGACATATATCACTTTCCATGTCTTCAAGCTCAGATTCATCCTCGGTTACCCAGGGTTTTATATATGCTCCGTTTCTCTCCACTATATCACCCATGGGAAACTCTGTCAGCAAAATCTGTACTAAAATTACCCGCCCTTGGCCGGCGTGACGAAGTCCGTAAACAAAGAAAATACTCAATACGATAAGACGGAAATGGTCAAGGGAGATAACCAGTGACGGATGACTAACAAAACCACCTCGCGTGCTTTGCAACGAAGTGATTTGAATTGTTATTGGCTCGCAGGTCCAAGCTGTTTTGATTGGCTCACGCCGGCCAAGGGCGGGTAATTTCAGTACATATTTCTCTGATGAAATTTCCCATGGGTGATATATTTGAGAGTAACGGAGCATATATAAAACCATGGGTAACCGAGGATGGCTCAGATTAAATCATTTCAAGTAATGTGGCCCATGTCTTGCTTTACCTGTACGAAGAGAGATTAAGTGGCACCAATTGTTATGGTTTTAGTGAGATATTTCATTTTCTGTGCATAGCCTTATTCCAATTCAGTTCCAATTTCAATAAACTTTATTGGTGTTAGAAAAGTCTAAAAAATGCAGATAAGAATTCAATAGAAAATAATATATTTCGACATTCCTTCAACATTTTAATGGATCATTAACATGAGGTAGAAGCACTTTTTTAAAACCTTGTGAACACATTGATATCTTTATCAAAACTGTTGTTACATCCGGGACGTCATTGTTAAATAAACAAATATATCTTGTTAGTGTGTCAACTTAACTGGATGATTAGACGTCTTCCGTCTTATTCGTGGTTATATTACCATTCAAAATGTGTCTAATTATTAGTTAGTAGGCACAGTTGTTGTTGTTTATGCACCAACAATGCAATTTGTAGTTTTGGAGTCATAAGCGGCATTCCTTTATGGTTATGGCCTGTGAGGCCACGGGGTACCAAGTAAGTCAGAATCACAATTGACCAAAGAGATTGTACATCAAATTTCAGTTCTCTTGAGTCACTGGTTCTGGAGAAGAGGTCGAGGAAGTGACGCTATGTCATGCCATGCACCCATCGAGCCTTTCAAAAACGCAGACTCTGTAGCTCATAAGGGTTTATATTGTTTGATTATGAAGACTGGACAAGAGTGTTCACAGTCCCTAGCCCTGAAACATCTCAGCGTTCAGAGAGAGCGAGAGAGGAATTATATTGTTTTAAAATTTCAACATAGATGAATGAAATTGACAAGGCTTGGTTTCAATCATACAAAGATGATATTCTAGTTTTACTCGTTCCTATTGGGAAATTGACTTTGACCAAATTAACAAACTATAATAGAATCTCTCTGATTTTTCAATGTTAATTCGTTTATTCATATAGACAATACTTTAAAAAAAAAACCACAAAAGATTATTTCGAAGCGTCAACTACTTATCAAGATATGGCCATTCAAAGTGAGTAAAATTGGCATGCTAATTATCCCAATCCTCAAACAGTCTGCAGGGCCGCCGTTGGCTTTCGTTATCGATGTGACGTCATACACAGGAGTTGCTTAATGAAATACTTAGGCGATTTGTCGGTTTTCGTCGATAATTCGTTTAAAACATAATAAGAACGTTTCGACATTACAAGTTACTGATAGAATGGGTATCTGTGCGTCCGTAGGGAGTAATGTCGGAGTTTTTGGAGCATTTTTCGATATTCAATCGGTGATTTTAGATTTGTTATTTTCCCAATCGGGTGGAGTGTACGATTATCTTATAGGCTACAATATGTTTTGAAATTAATAACTTACAATTCAAAAATAAAAACAAGACCATACAATACGTACTAATATAAACGTCATTATTAGTTTGTTTGTTTTTTTTGCTTGATTTTGTTTTTGAAGTATCGTTTCAAATCTGCTGCATCATTATTTCTCATGGTGACTTTATACTGCTAATAGAATAGTTATAACATTATAACTAAGAAAATCATATAATTTTCATCATTGTTACTGGTTTACACTGGGCTATCTTTAAATCTATAGTCGTGTACATTTACAATTACTTAGATTCAGTGTAATACAACTGACCTAACATAAACATTCATTAGATTAGCATTGCATGAACTTTACTAAAATCAGACTTATTCATTTAATTCCTGACATCATATAAAAAAGGCCTTGCATTTTATATTGCATGTATTGTTTGGTGGTCAAATCATGTGTTTTTGGAAATAAAATTTTGTTTAAATCACATCGGATCCCATTTTCCAAAAAAAGGAGAATGGGAACTTCGAAATTTGATCAACTCACCATGGCCATGTGTTGTTTGGTTTGCAATTTAAAACAAGTATTACTCCGGCTAAAGTTCAGTCGTGTAGATTTCCCCTCTTATTTAATATTTCTCTAAGTTAGAGTGTCAATAACGCAACTACATCACTTATTACATATCGTTAGATTGATTTACAAAAATTTGGAAAAATCATTTTGTTTATTCGCAAATGGACGAATGTGAAAACAAACATTATTCAACATACCCATGAGTCAATGAATGAGGCGTGTTAACACCGTTATAAGTAGTATGAAATGTCTACTAGATCTATGTGACGTTTGAACATCTTCATCGTCTAAAATGAGTGCCGCGACCATATTGGGCAATGATAAGAATTGTTCCAAAACACATTGCAGAATTACGGGTCCAGCAATGGTCACATCCAGTATTAAACAGTGTTGACATCTGCTGCCATTTATAGTACGTTTTACGGGGCGTGTATATATGTAATTTTTTTGTATAAGGACAAAGGTAAATATGTTATTTAGGCAGTTATGTAAGGCTAATTCTAGTGGATTCTGTCATTAGACGCAAAGCGACTCCTGTGTATTACGTCACAAGGTCCAGCACGCGGCATTCACTCTCGGCTAAAGTTTAACGAGGCGTAATTGAGCGACGTTCTAAAAAGGCGTTATAAAAGGTGTTTATCGGTTGAATTGACATATATCAAGTGGAATCCTCGTCATCTTTGAATATGCTTGAAAAAAAACAGAAAAGTGATATGGTCGAGGTTTGTGGATCTTTAAGTTTACATGTTGTTATTAAAATTATTTTAGCTTCTGTATCAAATGATTTGGAAACAAACAAATATTTAAGGGTGGACCCACAGAAGAAAGATATTATCATTCTGAAAATTAAAGCTCCTTATGCCAACTGGTTTCGGAGAATTCGTTTAAATATTATAATAATATAATAATATTTGATGGGGTGAGGTCCAAATGAACAAACTTCAATCCCCTAGGTTTAAGATACTTCTCCAAAAAGAATCCAGCTTTGGGAATGCAGCTAGTTGTTCTGGGGGAGAAATCTTAAATGTGAAAAGATTACGGACGCCGGACAATGGCCCATGTCATAAGCCATCTGACCTTTCAGGCAAGATGAGCTAAACCTCCTTACCCTTACAACTTCTGTCCTTGTTTTTCCTTGAGGAAAATCTGTCACAAAAGATAACAAAAGGCAAATTGTTAAATAATTAAACTTTATTTTCAATTTTAACTGAAAATCAAATATAAATCCACCTACTCGCTCTGTAGGCACACACAGGCTCAAAGTCACCACACATAATTTTATTAAATCACACATAACATACCAAATTTGTTCTCTGCATTCATGCAAGGAAAAATACTCACATAATATAGACAATTACAGTTAAGGTTTCAACGACATACATGTAACTTCAGATAAACTAGACAAAGGTTTGCTATGTTTAAGAGTCGTTAAAGATGTATTAGAGATGTAGTAAATAACAAGCTAAAAATAGAGCCATGGCCTCTGTAGCTCAACAGAGTTTTTATTGTTTGATGATGATGACAGAAATAGATTGCTATCAATATAATGCACAATCCCTAGCCCTGACATATCTGTCTTGAAATTGTCAGTGCATAAAAAGAACATGAAACACTATATGAGTCGGTCAGTCAGTCAGTCAGTCAGTCTACCCCCAACAAGATGCCTCTCTCTCACTGTGCACTGCAGGAAGGTCAACACACAGACAACAAGTAATTGTCACAAACGTGACCATGTCCCCCGCCGCAATTAAGAAATGAGCTTAAAGAATGGACACACAGCTTGTACCGAATAGTGACATTTACATGTTTGATTCAATTATTGTTATATCGGGCAAATTTTTTAATATGGTCAAAGTCTTGTAGTGACCTTGAAAACGAGGTCAAGGTCACCCAAATCGACTGGTGTCTGCGTATTCCCCAAATGAAGACAGGTACCAAATTTGAAGACTCTAGGTACAGCAGTTCATGAGATATCGTGCTAACAACATTTGACAATCAGTCTTGTAGTGACCTTGAAAATAATTTCAAGGTCAACCAAATCGACTGGTATCTGGATATTACCCAAATGAAGAACCAATAGTTCAAGCGGTTCATGAGGAATCGCACTAACAACATTTTCAAAACTGGTCAAAGTCTCGCCCTGACCTTGAAAATGAGGTCAGGGTCACCGAAAACTTTTCAGGTCTACGTATTCCCCAGATGAAGACTGGTACCAAGTTTGAAGACTCTAGGTCGAATGGTTCATGATATATCGCGCTAACAACATTTTCAAAACTGGTCAAAGTATCGCCCTGACCTTGAAAATGAGGTCATGGTCACCGAAAACTTTTCAAGTCTGCGTATTCCTCACATGAAGACTTGAACCAAGTTTGAAGATTCTAGGTTGAGCGGTTCATTAGATATCGCACTAACAAGAAGCGGGACGGACGGACGGACGGTCGGACGGACGGAGCTGAATACTATGTCCCCCGCTCCGTTCTTCGCGGTGGCGGGGGACAATTATGCAATATCCCCATTGGCTAAAGAGTCTGCACACAATATCAAAGCCTTCTAGGTATATTGTTTCTGGAGAAGAAGACGACAACACATTTTCAGGTCATGGTGTGTGAGGCCTTTCTTTGGGGCCTCAGGGTCACCAAATCTACTATTTAGAATATCCATTGGCTAAGGAGTCTGCACACAATATTAAAACCTACTAGGTATGTTTGTTCTTGAGAAGAAGATGAAAATATGTTTTCAGGTCATGGCCTGTGAGTCCTTTATCTGGGGCCTCAGAGTCACCAAATCTATGATTAAAAATCCCCATTGGCTAAAGAGTCTGCACACAATATTACAACCTTTGTGTTTGAGAAGAAGATGAAAATACGTTTTTGGCTTATGGCCTGTAAGGCCCTTATTTGGGGCCCAAGGTTTATTTATAATCCCCATTTGACAAGGAGTCGCTACATAAACTTTCAGCTCTCTAAAGTCATTGGTTCTGGAGACGAAGTCAAAAAAGCGAAAAGTTTATAGACGGATGGATGGACGGATGGACGGACGCCATGTCATGCCATAAGCCCATCGGGCCTTTCAGGCCTGATGAGCTGAAAATAGAGATATGCATTCTGTAGCTCATCATCACTTGATTGATTTATTATCGAACATTGAAGATCTTAACAGCCATTGGATCTATATGTAGGCCTCTTGCATGCTTTATAGTCTAAGGCTGTTTATCATTTAAACCAAAGATCAAACAAATGTATGACTATCAGTCAGACAAACAGGCCTTTATCAGGTTCATTAATTTAAATGCAGTTAAAATATTGTTAAAGGAATGGGTGGCTCACACATAGCAAATTAAAGGCACAAACATGCACACCTTTGATTTCAACACACACATACATAACATGTTTGAATGAGGTGGGGATTTTGACCAAATAAACAAGCTTAAGTCTACTATAAAAAAGTTGTTAATACAGATTTTAGGGTAGACTCCCTGGCACACCATTACTAAAAGGGGGTAAAGTACAAATTATCAAACTCAGAAAGATGTTATTCTGAAAATTTGAGTTCCCTAAGCTTACTGGTTTCAGAGACGTTGTTTAACCAGGTTTTCGGGATCAGGACCACTAAATCCAAGGTACATCCCCATAAAGCTTGAAGGGTGCAGTGATTCTGCAGGAGAAGTCGAAAATGTGAAACATTTATGGACGACGGTCCTTTCATATAGTTATAAGTATAAAAAGTAAAAAGTTTACGATGGACGGACTGGAGACTACAAGCCCATCAGGACGTTCAGGGCCAAAGAGCTAAATATTCACAAAATCATTTGTAATTCGGCATTGAACCTCTCCTGGTTATGTAGTAGATTTTTGCAAAAAAATGTCTAAATAGAGAATACAAATTTGTTTAAAATTTTAAAATTCACATACAAGCTTGTTATTGGCACTTCACCCATCTGTTGGTCTGGATATAATAAACACAAAGTTTAATAGTGCTACAACTCAAGTTCTGAAAGAAGTAACTAACTTATATAAATAATAGAGGCATCTTTTCTAAATAATTGATCTATTTTAATTTATTTGAATATTTATCAATTAATGAATGAAAAATGTATATTAGATCTTTCTTAACTTTCATTTAACAGTTTCAACATTTGATATACAGTGGACTCCCTCTAAACCGAAATCACTTTCAACTGAACACAAACGTTAGTTTAGAAAGTGGGATTAGAGAGTTTTTCATATGATCGGGACCCAATAATTATTTTAAGTTTTAAAAGAGTTTTGAATGGAGGGATGTCGTTTCAGAGGGAGGGTTTTTAAAGGAATGTATGTTTGGAGGGAGGGTTTGATTAAAGGAATGTCTGTTTGGAGGGTTGGTTTGATTAAAAGAATGCCTGTTTGGAGGGAGGGTTTGATTAAAAAGAATGTCTGTTTGGAGGGAGGGTTTCATTAAAGGAATGTATGTTTGGAGGGAGGGTTTGTTTAGGAATGTCTGTTTGGAGGGAGGGTTTGATTAAAGGAATGTCTGTTTGGAGGGAGGGTTTGATTAAAGGAATGTTTGTTTGGAGGGAGGGTTTCATAAAAGGAATGTATGTTTGGAGGGAGGGTTTGTTTAGGAATGTCTGTTTGGAGGGAGGGTTTGATTAAAGGAATGTATGTTTGGAGGGAGGGTTTGATTAAAGGAATGTCTGTTTGGAGGGAGGGTTTGATCAAAGGAATGTCTGTTTGGGTTTGATGAAAGAGATGTTTGTTTGGAGGGAGGGTTTGATCATTGGATGACGTAGCAAGATGGCGGCTAGCAGCTCGCTGATCGTAGGTCTGTGATAAATAATTTCTATGCCTAGTTCCCCGATATATGAACACCCAGAATGTGCTTTGAGGTTGAGTTAACGAATCATAGAGATGGGCAGACGTAAGGCCATGAAGCGCAAAAAGGAGTCACTATCGTCAGTGAGTGAGACCGACGCTAACCTGGACGAGGACGAGGTAGACACCCCGAGCCCACCCGCAACACGAGACAGGACCGCGGCGAGCCCCACTCAACAGCCTATGGAGACACTACACCCCGAGCACCAGGTACTACATGCCTCGCACCCCGCACACCCCCAGGGACAGTCGCCGGGACCCCACCCCTCAAGCCACAGTTAAGTCGTCGGATGTAAACACTAACCACACCCCTCCAGTTGACCTAACACACATCATGGCCAAGCTTGAGAAGATGGACTCACGACTGTCTAAGTTAGATAAGATTGAATCTGATATTTCTTCCATCAAATCTAATGTTGCCTCACTGGAGCTGAGGGTGAAGGATTTTGAGGAGGTGAAGGGGAAGGTTGATAAGCTTGAAGATAGTGTGGCCTTCATCAGTAATAGTTTCGATTCATGGAATGAGGGAAATATACAAATGAAGGAGGACATAAAATCACTGAAAAAGCATATCTCGACCCAAAATCAAGCGCAGGCATCCACAGAAATCGAGATCCTGAGGCTCAAGGAAGCTCTGATTGACACGAGGTGTAGGAGTATGAGGGACAACCTCATCTTCACTAATATTCCGGAAACAGAGCCAGATTCGAGCTATGAAGAATGTGAAAATGTGCTACGATCATTCATAAAGGACAAGCTTCACATGGGGAATAGTGAGACTATTGACTTCAAGAGGGTACACCGTCTGGGTCAGGTGAGGAGACCCCCTTCCCAGGGAGCTAGTGTCACACCCCGCCCAATGATAGCTAAATTCCTGTACACAGTTGAGAGGGATGCTGTCAAGAGGGCGGGGAGGGAACTCAGAGGACAGAAGTATAGTATTTTTTAACAGTTCCCTGAAGAAGTGAGCAATTATAGAAGGGATATCCTAATGCCCCTCATCAGAGATGCCAGGAGAGCAAATAAGAGAGCTCATATCACAATAGACAAACTTTATGTGGAGAACAGAGTCCCCACTGCTGTGGGTAGCACTGCTAGTCATCACCCCAGGCATTAGGGGTGCGCTGGTGGTCCTGAGAACTTATATTCTACTTGTATCCAAGTAGAAGTAACAGGTACTGAATTCCCCCAGAATTGTGAATATGGCTCAGATCAAGTTTGTAATGACAGTGTGTATGATTTTACAAACAGTAAAACAAACATCAATGTTCCCAAGCATGATCACAGAGGCGAGCAATCATGTAATCCTATAGATTGTATGTATGATAATGCAAATACATTTACTGCTCATAATACTATACCTGATCATGATGTCCACTGTGGACAACATGTTTATATTAAATACATTGGCATATAAGTGTTTGAGAAAAAAGAAGGGTAAACTCTATTGTATTTTTATAGATTTAAAAAAAGCATTTGACTATGTTGATAGATCTAAGCTTCTTTTTCAACTACTAAGGAAAGGAATTCATGGAAAATTACATAAATTGTTTGAAAGTATCTATTCTATCTATAGTATCGCCATGCCAGTTTACGGAAATGTTTTCATCTTCCCGGAGTGTTAGACAAGGCTGTATGTTGTCTCCAATTCTATTTTTGATGTATATTGAAGAATTAGTTTCAACTATTGTCCAAGCGGATTCAAGGGGTATTTTTGTTGATACTGATATTGAGGAAATTTGTTTACTGCTGTTTGCCGATGACGTAATTATGTTTGGTGACTCAGTTATTAATTTACAGAGAAAATTAGACATTTTAGAAGAGTATTGTGAAAAATGGGGTTTAACGGTAAATCTAGAAAAGACCAAAATAATTGTTTTTAAGCAGGGAGGAAAATTGTCTAAATTTGAAAAGTGGGTATATGCAGGGAAATCTATAGAAGTAGTTTCTTATTATAAATACCTAGGCATTATTTTTTCATGTAGAAATATGTTTTCAGTTGCTTGTCAAAATTTGGCCAAACAGGCAGAGAAAGCTCTTGTCCCTGTAAAAAGAATGATTTACAGATATGAAACTTTGGATATTGATACATGTTTTGGCACTTTTGATAGGAAAATTCAACCAATTTTAATGTACGGCTCGGAAATATGGGGAATTACAGAAAGAAAAGCTTTGGAAGTTATCCACACTAAATTTTGTAAATATATTTTAAGAGTTGGTTACCGCACAAGCAACTTGGCAGCTCTTGGCGAATGTGGACGCCATCCTTTGTTTATCAATCAACAGCTTAGGGTTGTAAGCTATTGGTTAAAGATCGAAAGTATGAATTATCATAGATATGTTAAGCATTGTTTTTTACTTATGAAAAATCATGATGATATAGGTTATAGCAATTGGGCAACAGCAGTCAGGGTGTTTTTATTTTCATATGGTTTTGGATTTGTATGGATTTGTCAAGATGTGGGAGATAGTAAATTGTTTATGTTAGAATTTAAGCAACGTGTTTTAGATATGCATAAACAAAATTGGAGCCACGATGTAAGTTATTCTTCACTTTTGTCTACTTACTGTACCTTTAAAAGTCAGCTAAATACTGAAAGATATTTGACATGTATACAGTCTGCACAATTGAGAAGGGCGTTAACAAAGTTCAGATGCTGTTCTAATAATTTTAAAGTTAATAAATACAAACATGTACAAAATCTTAACCCTGTAGATTTAATATGTCCGCATTGTGGAGAAGGTGAAGAAGATGAATATCATGTTTTGTTCATATGTCCATATTACTCTCAACTCCGTGAACATTATATACCAAATTATAATTATAAACATCCATCTACGCAACATTTCATTGCTCTGTTATCAACAACCAACAGTAATCTATTGCTCCGCCTTGCCACCTACCTGTATAAAGTATTTAAATTAAGATATATATAGCGCTCTGAAATTGTATTACATACATTATATATATCTGTAACTGTACTCTAGGCCTCCTGGCCCTGAAATGCAATAAACTTCTGTTCTGTTCATGATGATATTGACAATATATGTAGTAATGAACAAATGATGTACGAAAATGCACATACTAACATCATAGACTCTATTACAAATAACCATGATATTATCAATCAAAGTAATCAACATCAAGTTATACATGATGTTACAAACACAATGCAGTTAGAATATGAAAATAAGACACTTCCCACATGTAAGAACGATGTCAGTAATGTATATGCTGATCCTGACTCTGCTGAAATGAGTATTACCAACACAAACACAATGCAATCAGAACATGAAACTGATATACTTCCCACTTTTGATACATATGCTGATACTAATTCTCGTAAAACAACTATTACCACAACACAAGAGCAAACTATCACCCATTCACCAACTCAGCAAGTACATAGATCAAACATACATGAATGTAATATTCCATTTAGTCCAACTAATAAACTGAGTTTTATCAATCTGAATGTATGTGGACTCAGACAAAAATTACATTACCCTGAATGTACTTCCTTATTACAAAAAGCTGACTTAATTTGTTTTCAAGAAACAAAAACAGACTTTTTAGATGAGTTAGAAATTGATGGATATGAACTGTATCTCCACCACAGATCAAGATTTATAAGGAAATCTGGTGGTATTGGGTTTGCTGTTAAGAAATCTCACTCTGGATTTATTGAACTAGTGGATGATGAATGTGAATATGTGATATGGTATACAATATCTAAAGATTTGCTCCAGATTGATAATGATCTGTTTTTGGGAATTATATATTTACCCCCAGAAAGTTCCAAATATGCTACAGTGGATATGTACCCTGTTCTTGAACAATCAGTCCTACACATGCAAAGTAAAACAGACTACATATTACTTATAGGTGACTTCAATGCAAGGACTGGTACTCTGCAAGAGTATTATTCTGTTGACAAAAACATTATTGGAGAACTTGATATTGATATTGATTCAATGAATGATATTTTTGAGCCTGAGAATATCCTTAGTAAAGCTTCATTGCCTGTGTTTAGAGCAAATCAGGATATGGGTAAAATAAATGCATCAGGAGCCAAACTGATACAGTTATGTAAAAAATACAAATACATTTATTTGTAATGGTAGACTAGATAAGGATAAAGGTATTGGCAAAGTGACATGTAAGGATTCAAGCTTAGTTGACTATGTTATATCCTCTCCATTATGCCTTACACTCTTCAGAGATTTTGAGATTACTGAATTCTCACCACTGTATTCAGATGTCCACTCACCCATTATGTTCTCCCTGCACTTACACAATGATATACCCATTGAGTCAGATCCTATAGCTCAAAATATTGATACAAACCTACCCTCGAACGACAATAACCCAAAACCAAAGCGTTATGACATGAATTCATCTAAATCATTTGTTGATAATATCACCTCCAATGATGTTCTCAGATTCTGCAATCAACAGCGGGTCATGATGACCCGGCACGTGCAATCAATGAATTCGCCGCTGAAGTGGCAAGCGTGCTTTCTAAAGCTGCATGCGCTGCGTTCGGTGTGAAACGCTCGTTTTGGAATGAACAAAATTCACGGCGTGTTCAGAAACCATGGTTTGGTAAAGAATGCAGAACTAAACGCACAGACTTCCATAAATCCAAACGGAAATATTCTATTAACAAACCTTTAGTTAATAAAGCCGAATACCGCCGATGTTCTAAGGCGTATACAAAATGTATGAATAAGAATATCAAACAATACAAAAATTAATTTTGTATGTCGATTAGAGAAAACCAAAAGCATAAACCTAAAGAGTTTTGGAAAATTCTCAAAAAAAATAAAAGAAACAATTATAAAGGCACACCAAATATAGACAATTTCTTTGAACATTTCAAAATGATTAATGGGAAGCAGATCCAAGATGATCTCGATGTATACCCTGAATTAAACGAGGAACGCTATGATGACTCTATGCTTAATAAGGATATATCATTTGAAGAAATGGCCTCTGCAAGTAAACACTTGAAACGCAATAAGGCCTCTGGAGTAGATCAAATCGAAAATGATTACCTAATAGATTCTTTTGGTTTACTTGGTGCTACATATGTGGAATATTTCAATTTGATTCTATCAACAGTAATTATGCCGGATCTATAAAGGGAAGGGAAATACATTAGACCCTAACGCATATAGACCAATCACAATACTCAGTTGTTTCGGCAAGCTGTTCACAAGTATACTGAACAAAAGACTTAATATTTTCCTGATATCAAATAACATATTAACCCCTGCACAGGCAGGGTTTAGGAAAGATCACTCTACAAATGATAATATCTTTGTAATGAATATGATCAACCAACTGCTAACAAATTCTAAAAGAAAATTGTTCTGTGCTTTTATTGATTTTTCAAAAGCATTTGATAGTGTATGGAGGGTTGGGTTTTGGCATAAGCTACTTACCAATGGAATAAATGGTAGATTTTTAAAACTTGTACAAATATGTATGCTAATATTAAATCTTGTGTATTGTCGCACAATGTTATGTCGGATTACTTTCCATGCTACGCTGGGGTACGTCAAGGTGAAAACCTTTCGCCTCTTTTGTTTTGTTTATTTATTAATGATCTTGATGATTTCCTTATTAATGATGGCTGCAAGCCTGTGACTCTCTGTGATTTGAATGATATTGATATGAACTTGTGTATTTCATTTATGATATTACTTTATGCAGATGATACAGTCATCTTTGCTTATTCTGCCCCTGAACTTCAAAGTACACTTGACTCATTCTATAAATATTGTAACATGTGGCATTTAGAAGTAAACCTTGAAAAAACGAAGGTACTTATATTTGGGAGCGGACCTGCAAAATCCTCCAAGTTAAAGTTTCTTTATGGTAATAAAATGATTGAAATTGTTGATGAATACATATATCTCGGGGTGCCTTTTACCAGAAACAGAAAATTTAATAAAGCAATTAAAAGACTTTCTGAGAGTGCATCTAAAGCTATGTTCTGCCTTTTGAAAATATCTAGAAATCTCAGTATACCAATAGACTGTTTACTAAAAGCATTTGATATCATGATATTTCCGATTTTGCTTTATGGTTGCGAAACATGGGCATATGAAAACCTGCAAATTATTGAGAAAACCCATCTGAAATTTCTAAAATTAGCCAGCAGTTTACGAAACTCTACACCAAATTTCATGGTGTATGGAGAATTAGGAAGAGCCCCTCTTAATATACTAGTTGCCAAAAGAGTACTCTGCTACTGGCATAAATTACATTCTTTTGGAACTACCCCCAAATTGTCAAAAATGATTTATAATTATTTGCTTATCAAAGGCACTAGAGACAATGAATATGATATCTGGACTAAATATGTTAAAGGTATACTTGACAAATGTGGATTGATTTATATATTTTACAACCCTGTAAATGTCTCATGCCAATGGCTAACGGCGCAGGTAGAAACGATTCTTAAAGATCAATTTTACCAATGTTGGAAAGCGGAGATCGTTGAAAGGCCCACAGGGTTTTACTATAAATACATCAAAACCATCCCGATTTTGGAAAATTATTTACTCCTTCCCGCCTATGTGCATTTACCAATTCTGAAATACAGAACATGCAATCATAACTTACCTGTTGAAGTTGGCCGTTGGCATGGCATTGACCGTGAAAAAAGAACATGTAATCTATGTAATTCACCTGTCATAGCAGACGAATTCCATTATCTCTTTAAATGTCAAGCTTTTATAGATGAAAGAAGTAAATGTATCCCAAACAATTCCTTAATATTTCCCAACTTAATAACTTACAAGAAAATATTTGCGAACCAAACTTTTGTACATTCAAAAAATCTAGCTCGTTATTTCAACGTTATTGATAAAGTTGTTAAAACCCATAACTGAATGATAACAATTTTGAATTTGTATGTATGAAAATGTATATTTTAGCCTGCTATCTTGCTTTTGTTTATATTGTATAATTGTTATTTGTATCTCTTGTACCACTAAGCATGGTTTTTGAGAATAAAAAGAGATCAGAGATCAGTTGATTAAAGCAATGTCTGTTGGGGTTTGATGAAATAGATGTTTGTTTGGAGATAGTGAACTGTGTGTTAAAAGTTAAAATTGCTTTTAAACTTCAATAAATAACAAAAAATGTCAAATGTTTTCTAAATTGCAGGATTCCATCCAAAAAGGACACTTTATCATCCGTTCAGTTTGGCAGATAAACAAAACATTAAAACCTGTTGTATTTTTCAATCAGTGTCAGATACATGCAGGAGATTCAGTGAAAACATTCTTGATCAGAGACAAAATAGCAACCAACACATGCAGATGTTAGGTGGCTTCATTCCCCTCAGCTGTCTTATCCAGGAACACTTTCACACAATCAGCATGTCTAAGTAGTTGTGCTATAGAGAGTGGAGTAAAACCAATACTGTTTGTTGTGTTGATATCAGCACCCTTATCTAGAAGAAGTGATACAACATCAGCTTGTCCACCATAACATGCATCATGAAGGGGTGTATCGCCATCACTGTTTGTTGTGTTGATATCAGCACTCTTATCTAGAAGAAGTGATACAACATCAGCATGTTCATTTACACATGTATTATGAAGAGGTGTATCACCATCACTGTTTGTTGTGTTGATATCAGCGCCCTTATCTAGAAGGAGTGATACAACATCAGCTTGTCCGTCATAACATGCATAATGAAGCGGTGTATCACCATCACTGTTTGTTGTGTTGATATCAGCGCCCTTAGCCAGAAGAAGTGATACAACATCAGCTTGTCCGTCATAACATGCATTATGAAGAGGTGTATCACCATCACTGTTTGTTGTGTTTATATCAGCGCCCTTATCTAGAAGAAGTGATAAAACATCAGCATGTTCATTTACACATGCATTATGAAGAGGTGTATCACCATCACTGTTTGTTGTGTTGCTATCAGCGCCCTTATCTAGAAGAAGTGATACAACATCAGCTTGTCCTCTTCCACATGCATCATGAAGAGGTGTATAACCAGCACTGTTTGTTGTATTGATATCAGCACCCTTATCTAGAAGAAATGATACAACATCAGCATGTCCTCCTATACATGCATCATGAAGGGGTGTATCACCATCACTGTTTGTTGTGTTGATACCAGCGCCCTTATCTAGAAGAAGTGATACAACATCAGCTTGTCCTCTTCCACATGCATAATGAAGGGGTGTATTACCAACACTGTTTGTTGTGTTGATATCAGCGCCCTTATCTAGAAGAAGTGATACAACATCAGCTTGTCCTCTTCTACATGCATAATGAAGGGGTGTAAAACCAACACTGTTTGTTGTGTTGATATCAGCACCCTTATCTAGAAGAAGTGATACAACATCAGCTTGTCCTCTTATACATGCATCATGAAGGGGTGTATAACCAACACAGTTTGTTGTGTTGATATCAGCGCCTTTATCTAGAAGAAATGATACAACATCAGCTTGTCCTCTTATACATGCATCATGAAGGGGTGTACAACCAACACAGTTTGTTGTGTTGATATCAGCGCCTTTATCTAGAAGAAGTGATACAACATCAGCTTGTCCTCTTCCACATGCATAATGAAGGGGTCTATCACCATCACTGTTTGTTGTGTTGATATCAGCACCCTTATCTAGAAGAAGTGATACAACATCAGCTTGTCCTCTTATACATGCATCATGAAGGGGTGTATAACCAACACAGTTTGTTGTGTTGATATCAGCGCCTTTATCTAGAAGAAGTGATACAACATCAACATGTCCACCATAACATGCACCATGAAGAGGTGTATAACCAGCAATGTTTGTTGTGTTGATATCAGCGCCCTTATCTAGAATAAGTGATACAACATCCGCATATCCTCTTCTACATGCATCACGAAGAGATGTATCACCATACCAGTCTGTTTTGTTGATATCAGTGCCCTTATCTAGAAGAAATGATACAACATCAACATGTCCACTTCTACATGCATAATGAAGAGGTGTAGTTCTCTGTATAGAAAATGATGCTTCATAGACATCACCTAACTGTATGAGAGCCTTGACAACGTTTGTGTGACCTTCCTGGCAAGCTAAATCTAGAGGGGACATTACTTTATTGGTAGTTTTATCCTGTAATGTTACTGTAGCATCTGCACCTTTCTCCAGCAGCATCTTCACAACAGACCCATCCCCATCTACTCCATGTCGGCAGACATTTAGAAGAGGACATCTTCCCTTCTTGTCTGTTGTATTGACATTTACTTTTCTCATCAATAACATTTTTATGACATCTTGGGAGCGTGTCTGAGTAGAAACTAACAGTGGTGGTTGATTATCACTATCAGTGACTTCAAGGTTGATGTCCTTGTATCTCCGAAGGAGATACTCCAGAGAAGAGGCAGAAGAGTGTTCACAGACACCAAACAATGCTTCTCTCTGCTCCTCCTCTGTCAACTCCACATACCGATGGATGTATCTCAGTATCTTGTCACACCCGCTCTTTGTTATCAGGAAAAGAAATGATTTGTTGGAATGTTTGTCTCTGACTTGGATAAGATCCTTCATCTTCTTGGATATGTTTGTTTCAATGCTTGAAGGAATAACATCCTGCATGAATCTTGAAACAAATCCTTCATCATGAAAACACGAATGTGATAAAACTTCTGAGATATTTCTAGCTTCAACTTCTTTTTGAAATCGTTGAATCAATAGTTTATCTAAAGAACTATCAACCAATATGGTGTTGTGACTGTGAATCGTGTTCTCCTGTTGTAGACCCTTCACTCTTACTCTCTCATTGAGAAAGGACAAACTGCAGTGATTTATGACAAAAGAAGGAGTTCTCTGACAAACAACAAAAGCAGCACTGTCATAGACAGAAGGATGATGAAATTCCAGTATTCTACCGTTTAAAGACAGATATGTATCTTTCAGTGACTCTGCTGCAGTAGAAAATTGGTATTGTCTATCAGGATCAGTTAATCCCTCCAAATCCAATTATCCGTCATTTTTCAGCATTTCTCTCAACAATGGACTAGTAAGAGAATCTTTCATGAGGGACTCCATGGATTGGTTCAGGAAATCTAAAGGTTTTGAGAAGAAATGGCTCATGTTCAAGTGATTGTTTTCAGAGTACATAGCAGCAAACAATCTGCAGCAGTGAGGGAACCCATGTGACAGGTCCAAGCTACACACTTCTCTCACAAGCTTGCTGTCAATGGTGACGTTATAACGTGCTGCATGACACTTCCATATCTTCATTCTCTCAGAAGTTTCAGCTCTGGCTTCAGTGATATTAACAACATTGTCCTTCCTCAGAACCACATGTTTATACCTGCCCATGTGCTTACTTGCTTCTTTCAGAACACTTAATCTACTGATGAGGATAACAGTCACTTCTGGCATCTTCTTGTTCTTGGATGTTTGTGACTGATCTTTGTTATCTTGCTTGTGTTCAGATACAGCAAGCACATCAGTCAGGACATTCTGCCACTTCTTCATGCTATCAGGATCATATGACAGAGCACCAAAGATGTCATTCAATATAATCACAGGCTGTTTAGTTGCTTTCACCTTGAAGTAGTCACCAGGAGTTTTAACATCAAATACGTCCCTACCTCGGTCGTGGAGATGTTTCAGAACCTGATACCCAGCTGTAGTTTTACCCTCACCAGGACAGCCTGTGACTGTCACCCATGTCTTGCCCTTGATGATATTGTTCAGGATAGTTGTGGCAGCTTTGGTCATTACCATACCTTCCGTCCAGTCTATATATATCTTCTCCGTCTTACCTGGATAACATACAGAAGTGTCAAATATCAAAGCTGGTTAATAGTCATACATGATAATCTCCAGGGCATACATTTCAGATGAATCTCAAAAGTCCTGGATGCATCCACAGCTTAACCAGATAAGTTTATTACCTCCCTTGGCTGACCACTTCTACTTGTAGAAGTCAATCAGATAGTTTTGATAACTCAGATTGTCAACATATATATATAGCAGTGACCTCAAAGCTATGATTTAGGTAAGAAATCGTACAGAAACGATATGATAGAATTTTCTGTGAAGACATATGAAAGGGGCCAACCAAGAGGGGTAATTAAGTGATCATGTCTTGCTGTGGATGTGTACAGTGTATAAGATATATAGCCTGAGTATAATCGAGGATAGTCACTAATAAGCAAGATACGGTTGTTTTATCTATACTATGATTAAGTTTGTACTTTGCCCTGTTGACTATAAAACGAGAATAGATCTTATCATTAAAGGGTTCTTAAATCTTCAATAAATACTCCCAATTTGCAAAGGTGTTGATTTTGGAGTAATTTGTATATGAAGAATAAGAAATAAGAATAAGAAAAAGAATATGAAAGTATGATTGTATAAAATGGGCCCTTTGACTGTATCAGCTGACACAGAGTCACCAATTCTACAATTTGAAATCCCAATGTGACAAGGAGTGTGTATGACAGTAAGTTCAAGGGGAAATGAAAGAATAGTGCCATTGGCCATGTAACTCATCAGGCTATTAAACTGAATAAATTTCAAAATGTAAATTCTTCAGGAAAATTTAGGTACTTAGGAAGAATATTAAAATAGTTTTTTTAGGTTTTGACCCCTGTGGTCCTGTTTGGGGTCAGAAAAGCCATAATTAAGAATCCCCATTGGCCAAGGAGTCTGCACATAAATTTTGAGCTCTCTTAGAGTCATTGGTTCTGGAGAAGAAGTCGAAAAAGCAAAACGTTTGTGAATGGACAGAAGACAGACATAAGTCATAAGTCCATCAGGCTTTTCAGGCCTGATGAGCTTAAAATGACTTGACAATAAATTTGGATGAACTTTGTTCTCAAAGTGTCACAATTCCTCGAAAGGTGTCGATGAAAAAAGGTTTCTAAGCCACTGCCCCTGAGGCCATAATCAGAGGCCACATGGACAACAGATCTAAAATTTAAGATCAACATTGTCCAAGGAGCCTGCAAACAAGGTTTTATCTGTATGGGCCTTTTCGTTTTGAGATGATGAAAACAGGTTTTTAGGTCATGGCAATTGTGACCCTTATTTGGGGTCACAAAGTCACCAAATCCACAATTTAGAATCCAAATTGACCGAGGAATCTATACACAACATTTTAGCTTTGTTTGTCCAGATGAGTGACAGATGAGATGCAATCTGGCCTCTATTGTACATTCAGTTGAGAAGTTTGTCCACCTACTTTTGAGTTTCTGCAAACGAGTTGGTGGACCTTGAGTCTCTGGTTTTCTTTCCTTCTGTAGAGGAGGTCCAACTCGTACATCTCCACCGAAAGTCACTGCTGCTGGTTTGTGGATGTCCGTTCTTGTCATGTTGAAGTGAACTGCAAAAGAGACAATGTTCAATTCGTATTTGAAACTAACAATACAGTTACAATCCATGAGAATCCAATTGCTAAATTTTGTATTGACAAGTAACAACGATACCAAACCATAAGAACCACAATGTTCAATAGTGACAAGTACCAATGATTATTTATCACAAGCATCACGATGTTCAATAGTGACAAGTACCAATGATTATTTATCACAAGAACCACAATGTACAATAGTGACAAGTACCAATGATTATTTATCACAAGAACCACAATGTTCAATAGTGACAAGTACCAATGATTATTTATCACAAGAACCACAATGTACAATAGTGACAAGTACCAATGATTATTTATCACAAGAACCACAATGTTCAATAGTGACAAGTACCAATGATTATTTATCACAAGAACCACAATGTTCAATAGTGACAAGTACCAATGATTATTTATCACAAGAACCACAATGTACAATAGTGACAAGTACCAGTGATTATTTATCACAAGAACCACAATGTTCAATAGTGACAAGTACCAATTATTATTTATCACAAGAACCAAAATGTTCAATAGTGACAAGTCCCTATGATTATTTATCACAAGAACCACAATGTTCAATAGTGACAAGTACCAATGATTATTTATCATAAGAACCACAATGTTCAATAGTGACAAGTACCAATGATTATTTATCACAAGAACCACAATGTTAAATTTAGAAGATAAACATACTGCATTTCAAACTCTTTGAAATCTGAATTGCACAGACCAGTATTATAAAACTTTAAGTTAAGTTTAAAGTCAAACACGTATATTAATTGCAGTGGTTCTGAAGTAGAAGAAGAAAATGTGTTAAGTTTGTGACAGATGACGAACAAATAACAATAAATGTAGGACACACGCCAGAGGAAGATCCTTGTCATTAGCCCATCTGGCCTGATCAGTCACAAGTCCAAAATTCACTAAAATCACTCACATCTTTCAGATAATTGCGTAACATTAGAGAGGGATTGAATGAACTGGTACCACTATATATTCCTGAGCCACTAGTCGGAGATGTGATGATGAAAAGCGTTGCACAATATTTACATCTCACAATTTTGTGAACCAATGAAATATAAACCCTTAACGTCATGTGTAAATGAAATGTTGACCACCCATATAAACTCATTATCTTCCCACAGAGGTTACTCCCTTCAGACTTCTTATCCTAACCTCTGTTCTCACATCACTTGAAATCGAGGGTAGAAAGGGAGTGTTCTGATTGTTGCAGTTGAATCTAGTTGAGCAACACCTTTGTAAAAGTGACTTTTTGCAATGACATGTCATAATGATCAAATAAGCGTAATATTAACGTATTCGCTTTAAATGTGTTTTCCACGCAATATGGGATTTGATTTTATGAAAACTATTGATCATAAGCATGCTTAAAAATAAAGAAGATAAAATCAGAGACAAAATACCAAAAATAGTGCCATGGGCTCAGCAGCTCATCAAGTACTATAGCTACTACATATATAAACACAATTATTGGTTTTGCAAATTTACAAAGAGAGAAGTTGTCTACAGTACCTCACTTACTTGTAACTTTAACTGAACTTGGCCCCTTCATAAAGAGAAACCTGAACTCCTATTATATAACAATACAAGTACTCTCTCCTGGGCTGAGCTACAGTGAAACCTTATGTGCTGGGGTCATTGGCTTCAGAAATGAAAAATATACCTTTATATGAGCCCCTGCCACAACCAAAGCGTCAAAGTTTGAGTAATGAAATTTACAAATCATAATCTCCATCTTTTAAAGAAAACACTGCCCAGGTTTCTGGATATCTCCTATTGCTGGTTCATGAGAAGAAGTCGTTTGAAGCTTTTAGGGTGAACCCCCTGCAAGGTTCGTATTTCATAATTTACCTCAACCAAATTTACAAATCTACAATTTTCACTTGTATCTCCATCCACACAAAGCTGTTAAAGACAAAAATTTTACATTCCAATATCAAGCGCTTTCGGAGAAGAAGTCGTTTAAGGTTTCCCTTTTAACGTCTCTGGCGGCCATATTTGTTGGCGTACGAATTCAAGATGAACAAACTTTGACCCCTAGGTACTGGGTACCCAACCTCCAAGGTACAGCTTCCAGGGTGTAGTTGAAAGAGTTAAAAGTTTACGGATGAAGGATGACTGACGAACGACAGCCCATGCCATAAGCAAATCTGGCCTTTCAGGACTGATGGGCTAAAAATGGTAAATTTGTGTTATTTACATCAGACATATTCGAAGGACATATGCTAATGAGCAAGATCCTTAAGATTCAAATGCCTAGATCTTTGAAGACACTCGGACGACTAGAAGCTGAAAGATGAGTTGTCATTGGTTAAAAAGCAGGGATATAGTGTGAGGTTCCCGTTTCCCCCGCTAAAACATTTTGCTGGAGTATAGAACTTCAGGCCAACTCAATCAAAGGATAGGATCAGAAATAAGAAGGAGTTACCTCTGTGGGAAGAAAATTATATAAACTTGAACTCCTGTAATTACCTTCTTTAGCACCAGTTAGTTCTTGCTGCACTGTCTCCATAGAAAGATTGAAGTCAGAGTCCTTGGCTTTCTTGATAAGAGCTCCAGCCATCTCAAATACCTGATCATCTGGAAATGAAATGAAAATTATTTCTATTAAAAAAATGTAAAACATAAGCAGTGTCATATTGTTGCTATATGTATATTTGCCAAGCAACCATTATTTCAGCAAAAGATCTCATCTTTCAGCCTCTGTGACATCACAAAACAATTGAATGTGAATGTATAATGTTGCTTTTTCTGATAACCATTTCTTAATCTTAGACCAATAATATCAGTTGTTTTACACACATCAATGTTTCAATTCTTGAAACTGACAACTTTGAGTGGACAATACAATCAAATGAACAAAAAAACAGTTTATGTTCATAGTTTCACAGATAAAACTGATATATTAACCTGAGGCCTGCCGTTTGCCATGTGCTGTGTTTGTCAACATTGAACCCCCGACACGATGTACACGACTGGACCCGGAAGAGGATGGAACTAGACTTGATCTAGTCGCTTCTGACCAAGGAGTAACAATTCCACTTTCAGACCTAACAATTTCAGCACCGGAAGCAGTTGTATCAGGGTTCGAAGTACACATTTGACCAGATCTTGATGTTTCTACGTCTGTATATCGTGCCTCTCCAACTTCTAGACCGGATGTGGACGGATTTATACAAGAACCTGTTTCTTGTAGAGTTGAAGTAGATGTTTTCTGACCTGACATGATAATTGATTCTCTTGTGCTTGTTGCTGACACATCATCTTGCTCATCTTCAGACACAGATTTTAGTGAGGCTCCGGAACTCTCATCTTCAGTGACAATACTCATCTCATCCAAATCAACTTCATCTTCTGTGTCGGAATCCATGGTAGGTTTTGTGTATAAACTGAAACAAAGACATGTAGATGAAGTTTGAAGCGTGGTTTGATAAATTACAATTTGCATGAAATGAGCAAATTAATGATACAGCTTTTGGGGGACAGCGATTCTGGAGGACAACTAGAAAATAGAGTCATTGGCTCTGAAGCCCTACAGGAATTATATAATTCATTATATCTGAGGAAAAGATTAAGATATCACATAAAAAGGCATTGCCCACTCATCAAATTTAAAATTTATTAATAAAATTGGTTACACATTTATCCACATATAACCAAGTCTCACACACAGAATGTAACACAGCACAGAAGTAATCTGAAACCTCAGTATTAGCACTAACGAGTTAAGCTAACTCTCTTCTAGGGAGATACAACATGCAGACGTTGTACTTACAGCCAGTGAATTATATATTTTCATTGTTGTTTCCCCACACTTAATTATTTTTCTGTACTGGAGAAGAAGATGTGGTGTCATGGTCTCATGTATCTACTTCTTATAGTCTTATCTAACTATTTTATTAACAGTCATAATCGGTTCACATTTCTCAACTAAATTTCAATTTATTACTTTGCGGCCGGTCACAATATTCAGTTCTTAGGCCATTCAATAGTTCTCATTTCACATTGTCACAAGTCAACATATATATTTCACATTTTTTTTTAATAAAATTAACTGAAAAGTTACTCTCTTTTCTCAATTTCTGCATTTCTCGAACCACATATGCGCATGTTAGGACTCTCAAATAAAAAAAATTGAGATGACTCTCCCTCACGTCTTTTTATTAAGGATTACTTCTATTGAATGAAGAGTACATAAAATCTCAGAGTTCAAAGCTCATTGCAACAGGTTTTTTTAGGCTGTAGTCCATATTTGGGGTCAAAGGTTCACCAAATCTACAATTTAGAATCACCATATGCCAAAGAGTCTGTACATAACATTTCAGCTTTCTAGAGCTTTTGGGATTGAAGAAGAACATGAAAATAACCTTTTATGTCATGACCCCTTTGATCAACATTGGGGGTCACAGGGTCACCAAATCTACAATTTAGAATACTCTTCAGACAAGGCGTCTGTACTTATAATTTCAGCTATCTTGAGAAGAAGTCGAAAAAGCTAAAAGTTTACGAAGGAAGGTATGATCGGATGAACGGACGGAGGGACGGACGTTATGCGCATATTGGGCCTTTCAGGCCTGATGATCTAAAAATAAAGCCATGGGCTTATATCTAATCAGGATTTCAGTGATTTATAAGGTTGAAGATCTAAGCAATCTAAAGTAAAACATTGTTGACAAGAAAAAGAAAAGGTCACAGGGTCACCAAATCTACAATTCAGAATCCCCATTAGTCAAGGAGTATGCACATTTCAGCCCTCTAAAGTCATTCCTTCTGGCGATGTCGAAAAAGCGAAAAGTTTACGGACGGATGGACGGACACAACCCATGCCATGCCAAAAGCTATGAGCTAAAAATGGCATCAATACAATGGGTTAAAAACAAGTGGCTGCCTTTCTAAAAACAGGAATCCAATACGTGGAGGGCAACTATGGTGAATGTGAGATGACTAGGCAGCATGCTGCCAAAGAGGAATGATAGTGGGTTTTCTTTCAAAGCATTCATGTAAATAAGGCCAGTTCGTTACGATGTAAGTTGTAATAAACGCGGTAAGATGTAATTACTGCGGATATAATGTACAGTGATATGAACAGTAAATAGGTTCACGGTTAATTACTGACAGACAGACAGACAGACAGACAGATTTTATTCAGTATAAGGCCATTGGCCAAAAAATACATAGTTAAACATGAATGAGTATACATAGCATGCGTTATATTTCATTTTTATGCAGTAAGGAGTGTAACTGGACAAGAAAATTACTTAAGTTGTATAGGGTATTTTTTTCGGTTGATTGTAGTATAATGTTAAGACTGTTCATCGTTGGATATTGTTGTAAGTGTGGTTTCAGGTAAGTTTTCCGTAGTTTTGTAGGATGGACATTTTAATAGGACGTGGAACTCTTCTTCAACGACGGATATGTTACTTTTCTTGCATCTTTTACATAGTCTTTCTTCTTTAGGGGTACTATTGTGGCGGCCTAGTTCTATCTCTATTGGAAAATTAGAACATCTGAATTTAGAAATAATTCTTCGCAGTGAAATAGGCAAATCATGAGTCAGATAGGTTTCGATGTTTAGCATAGATTTAAAATGCCTGTAGGTAGAACACTTGCTGATTGAGTAGAGAGAGGATTGCCAGTCTTGAGTTAGTGTATCATTAAGTTGTTGTTTAAAAGCTGATAAGAATATGGCAGTATTACCTATTTCCTGTTGAATCCAAACAGTTCCAAAACCTAGTTTATACAGTATTGTTTCTATGTCTGATGCCCATGTTTTTCTTCCTGCTTCTGACGCGGCTTTTAGCATAAGATAGGTTTGGTGTGGCAGTCTCGATGGAGGCAGATGAATGGCACGGCACCTGTTAGATATAGCTCTAGTCATATATATGTTCTGGATATGGTTTTGCCCACACTCTCCGAGTACCATATTCGTAGAGGCTGACTTGGATACACCAAGGAAATGCTTGAAAAAGGATGTATGGACAGTTTCTATGGTTTTGCTGTAAGATGTTCCCCATACCTCGGCACCATAACATAGTATTGGAACACCATGCTTTCGTACAGCCTGACTATGTCAGAGTAAGCAAAAAAGTTTCTTTTAGAGAGGTATTTCTGTGCCATTGCCTGGAGCGTAAAGATATGGTCCACGGTTGCATAGCCGGGTCTGAATCCTGCTTTGGTTTCATCAATAACCTTCTCTTCATCACACCAGTTTTGTAATCGTGTATTAATCACCGAAGTAAAGATCTTGCAAACACTATTTATTAATGAAATACCTCTATAATTCTTGACGTCATCTTTGATGCCAGATTTGAACAGTGGGCATATAATGCTCTTACCCCATGCTGTAGGAAATGTTCCAGATAAAAACAGTTTGTTGAAGATTTTTCTTAAAATTCCTGTTACATAAGGTTCTGTTGATTTAAGAAATTCACCTGTACTTCCGTCTTCCCCAGGGGATTTATTTACTTTAAGGCCTAACAATGATCTCCTAATCTCCATAGTAGAAAAAGGTTTGTTAATGTCAAGATCATAACCACAGTCCTGTTCATTTGGAGTGTCGTGAGGGGGGTGCACATCTTGATGCAACAATTTCCTGAAATGTTCAAACCATTGCTGAGATGATATGTTTTCCGAGGTGTAGGAACCTTTCCTTTTAACCTTCACAGTGTTCCAAAACAGTTTCGGGTTAGTTCTAGAGTCAACAAGTTTTTTTCTTTGATATTCATGATATTTTTCTTTTTTAATTGCAAAAGTTGTTTTGAACAGTTTCCGGTAAAAACGATATTGATTTAAGTCTCTTACCAAATGTCTGTGTGCTCTAAGAGCTCTGTATTTGTTTTGCCTGATTTGTTCCAGCTCGCAATCCCACCATGGGGGCTGTGACATCAATGTTGATCCTCTTCCTCTGTGTTCGTTTTTTGTGAAACAAGCGGCAGTTTGAAAAATATTTGTCAGAATTCCGATCGCCTCTTCTACATGCGTTCCAATCAAATTATGTATTTCATCACACCTTGATAAGAATTCATTTTGGAAATTACATAGGAACGTTTTTGATTTGGACACATCACATGAATATTTGACATATTTTACGAGAGCTTCCTCGGTTTCCTGAGTTGTATGATAAGCTTCGTCAGAGTTATTTTTGGTATTTATTTGTATAGAGCAGTGCAGTGGAAAATGAATAGATTCATCTCTGTGTAATATACCGAAATCAGTAAAGTAATCAAAGAGTTCAGTACTGGCAAGTATGTAATCAACTACACTTGCCCCGTTGTGCGTTACACAAGTAAAATTTCCCTTTTTTTCATCGAATAGCCGTCCGTTCAAAGTATGGATGTTGTATGAGCAGCATTACTCAGTAAGTTTCTTGCCATAATTATTAAAAACCTCGGAATCCATTGTACAACGTGGCATATCAAACGTATCTCCAGGGTATGAACCATCGTCATCAACAATATAGTCAAGTGTGTCGTTAGGTTTATAGTCAAGAAACATTGCCATCCTGGCATTAAAATCTCCAGTATAAGTAAACTAACATCAGGATAAATACAAGTAATCTGCTCTTGATAAGAATCTAGCAAAGATACACCGTCATTAGATTTTTAGGGAGTTTTCTGGTGAGAGATAAACAATTAACAATATAATGTCTTAAGGCAATCCAATCTCCGACGATCTGATATAAAACACAACAATATCTTCAAAATGATCGAACACACGAAATATGCGTTGCTCAATGATCAAAGTATTTCTCACAAACACAGTTATTCCTCCATTATGCCGCCCTAATTTCTTCCGTTTAGGTCGAACAGAGTTAAATGTTGTGAAAGAATCTTAATATGACGCGAAGTCTTTAAATCGTTCAAGACAAAAGTTTCGGATAGACCGACAATGTCATATTTGGATAAAAATGCTTTTACATTATCATCACACAGATATTTGTACAGACCTTCAATATTCCAAGAAAGGATATGTAAACGTTGAGCATTTTGACCATCACATCACACACGCTTGTTTTGATTTAGAGTGATCTCCCTTCCATGACGCGCATTGCCGGGTGTAAACAAAAACATCGAACCACGTGTGTGGCTCGCACATGAGAAAAAGAAGGTATTTCATGAAGTATCCTGACCAGGATACTCCGAATTTCAGTATCATTATACAATAGGATACTCGGGGTATCCAAAAATAACCTGTTCTGGATACTCCGGGTTTCATGATTCAGGATACTTCAGGATACTTCAGGATACTTTAGGAAACTATATTAAACTATCGGAAATTGTTAGAAATTTAAATAAAAATACTAAAAATAACACTACAAATTATACCACAGACATATGCGGTTTACCCCTGTCATACAGTTTTGGCATAAGTTGTTTCTGTCAGACGACATTAGATTCATGTAGACGCTTTTTTGGAGAAAATTATACAATAAAGCATGTGTAAAATCACGTTTGAAGCTTGTTGCTCGTTGTCATTGTCACTGTATCAGTATCAGATGCATTAGTTACTTTCATTAAAGTTCTTGATACAAGTTCTTTAATAATTGTTATCTAGATCGTGATAAATTTATGAAAAACCTAAAGCTCACCTTCTAAAGAGCGCGTCCGAAAGACCAATATGAATATCAGATTTCAAATGCAGGTATTAACACGACACGACATGTGTATCCACCATTGATGCAACTCTTAGGTGTTTACACGTGTAGTAACTCGAGATAAGTGGTAAACGTCTTGCCCAATTGATTATCCCGGATTTCAGCTCAAATCTCGTTGGTGTTTCACTTAACTGATTTCATTGGATAACTCAAAACACTATATCATCCATTAGCTGTGACGCGATTCTATTGACAGGCAATTAGTCACCTGCCCATATGCCACCCGTGTGTGTTTTTACAGATGACAAGTTCACACCTGCTTAGCTGGTCACAAGTGAATTACTAGTATTGTCTGAGTAGCTTAATTGACTAACAAGGAAGTCTGCATTTCACAGATGGTATTCACAGGAGATGAACACAATGTTATATAACAAACAAAGAGCCCGTTTAGTTTGTACACCTCAGAGTATCAAGATTCACCCAGACGAGGGATTAACGAGGGATTAATTAGTGTGGTCAATATGGGTACCAACTTGAGGCAAAGCTCATGTCTCTTGATAGATGACTACAGCTCACCTGTAAATATTGAAATAAACTGATTCAGATTTTATATGGTTTTAACAATATTTATTCATGTACTCAGGTACAGGGGAATCAACAGACAGGGTTTACTCTATATAAATGTTTCTCCCTCAAAAGAACAATAAAACAGGATAATTACATCATAAATACAATCATACATACATTAATGTATAAAAACACAACATCATTTTAAAAGATAGTTCATGAGAAGCGTTTGCTATGAGAAATAAACTTATGAACAGCCTGGATTATGGATTATTTGTGTATTGATATGATTTGACAGGGTCTTGTTACCAAATAGTATAGTATTCAGATCGTAACTTTTTACATAAAAGAAGCTTAAATGGCGGATATTTGTATAATTTGGACACATTAATATATAATGATGTGCATTAATATCTATATAATGTACCATATCAAGACTATAACTCCAGACTATCTGAGCGATCTTGGACAAGAAGGGTATTTGAACAAAGTAATTATAATCTAAGAAACCGTTCTTCCATCTAAGCAATTAACTGTAGTCTTTCTTGCCAAATACCATTATGCTGTGGAATTCTTTACCAGACGAAGTTATCAACGCTCCTACCCTTAATCAATTCAAAACTGTTAAATGTTCAACCAAACAGAAACTCGGAATTCTTTAAATGATAATTTAGGGACTAGATTATGTCAAATCATCCATTGTCGCCTTAAGGTCGTTTGTAGTTATTTTAACGCCCACCGTTATAATAGACATATATCGGAAACTTCCAGATGTTCATGTGGTCACAATAACGAAGACTTAGTTCGACTTAGATCTATTTACTTGCTGAAACTACTACCATTTAAGATCAGATATGTATTTTTACAATCAAGGCTATGCCATAACAACAGTATTATATGGTAACAGCTCCTTGAAGGACACCGCTAACAATAATATTTTGAACTCATTACATCACTTTATCAGTAAAAGCAACCGGTTTCTTTGAAAGTATCTTGTAGTTAATGATTAAATTCTGAGCTTCAGCCCACTTCATTATTAGGCACACCTAACAACATAACAATATTCATGTCTGATGTTATACAAATGTTAATTTTCATTTTTCTGTCTCATTGATCTTGTAACCAGCTTTTTAAAAATATATTGTTTAAACATATTTATTTCACAAAGAAGTGGATTGGTAAACAAGCTGCAATAGCTTATCTGAATACCGCTCCAGAATACAAAACAAAAAGCATATATCATGGTCAATTTACAATACATAATACATTTACAAAAGCCAACAACAATACAAGTTATAATGAATTCATAATACTTAATCAGATTACAGAATTTGTTAAGAAAAATGTGAACAGATGCCATCAATATTCATCAGTTAATATCAGATACATAATCTTAGTAAGCTAGTTTTAAAATCTGCCTGTTAAATTTATAAAAGAGTGTATTGAAATTAAAAGTTCTATATTAACAGTAGAGGAACAATTTGGATTTCCAAATAAAACCGATTTCAAATCAATTCCTTAGTTGTAGAAAAACATATTTACCCTTATATCGCTGTAAAGTGGACATGAAAAGAAATAATGAATTGAATTTTTATAATTATAGCCACAAGAACAAACTGGTGTTTGAGAAATAAATTTTTCATAATTGTGTGCGTTAAGGTCACTACATTCAAGTCTGAGGCGAGAATGAATTATTTGGCATAGTCTGTCTCCAAAGTTCAAGTCAAAATGACTGTACGTGTCGGAATCCTGGAGAATAGTCAGTTTTGAAACTTAATAGAGACGGTGATTCTGTGTGTTCAGTTGATATAGTGGAGTCCCTTAGTGTCAAAATTAAAAAAAATTGGCTTAAAGTATGAAACTTGGTATGAATGATCATCAGGCATGTAGATCTTCATTTTGCCTAGGATCCAAATTTTTTGACCGCGGGAACCTGGTCACGTGACCAAAAATCCAAAATGGCCGCCACAATTTCGTGAAATTCAGTTGTAAGCTAAATAAATAATTATATGCATGAATTTAGCCAGATTTTGTATATATTTTGAATGAATGTCTACAAAATACATGTACTTCAGAATACAAAATCACTTATTTGGTTTATTTTATTGCATATTTTGTAGTTAAAAAGTCAAAATTTAAGTTTTTTTAAATTTTGGCTGAAGTTTTTTAATTGTTTTTTTTTATTACTTTGTCTGATCTATGAACATTATTGAATGTTGGACATTCTGATACACAATGTGGGATATAAGAATTTTTTTTTTACAATATCTAATATGTATTTTTTTAATATGTACAGTTATTTTCCCATGTTTAAATTTGACTCAATTACCTAAAATCCCAAATGGCCGCCAAATTTCCATTAGTTAAAATAATATAAATTAATATTATTATATTATTCCATAATAAATAATTCAATACATATAGTTGGACACTCTTTCAATATTAAATTAATATGCATTTACAATGTCTAGTGTTGATCATTTTCACTATTTAAATGCATATAGTGCATATTATTGCAAAATGTTTTTTTTATATTAGAATTTCCGCTGAGATTTCAGTGTTTTTCGGAGGATTGATGCAAATTATTGTACGTGGGTCATGTTGAAATACAATTTGAAATGTTACACATTTAGTATTTGCAGAAAGGGTAGGCCTAAAATTCCAAAACTTAGATTTAGAAGTCAACACCTTTGTATTGTTTCCATAACAATATGTGATTTAGTATGAAGACAACTGAGCACCGATATGATATTTTATTTTATGGTTATCATCATTATGTCAGATGTCATATATAAGAATCGGAATGATTCAATTAAATAAAACTGGAAAGGTAAGGGTCTGCCGTGGTAACGGTTAAGGCCAAGCACACATGTACACATAAACGCTTAAAGGAACATTGAGTATATTGTATATTGCCCATTTTTTAAAGACACATCTCTTCAAAAACATTAACCAGATTGTCAATTACTGTTCATCCTTGTACAACGCTCTGAGCAGAAAACATATGGATAAAACGCTATATAAATACTTATTTATTATTTATCAATAATTTTCATTAAAAACGTGTACCCGGTAATTGTCTTATATTTGGTATTTTGGGATGAATGAAGCCAAATATCTGTCTTTTAAATGACAAAGGATTACAATAATGTAACATCAATAAGATTTGGTCTGAGCAGATTATTATAACATAGATGTATATAACATGTTCTCTGTATGTATAAATAGTTTATGCCATTCACATTGCTAAGCTTACAAATATTGTAGAAAACATCTTCTTTATTGTGAAAATACACATTGTTTCAGAGTGTATGCTTACTTCTTCAACAGATGGATCACATATGTCTAAAAAAACGGTTGCTATCCAGAAATCTTGCTTTCTGAAAACATTAATAAACATTATTGATATTAATTGAAAAGTTATCACATAAGAGCTATATTAGACATCTATCTAAACACTGTACTTGTACATGTGTTTACTTACAGCAGACAGTCACTGAACATATCACTTAACTACTTTAGAAGAGGTCTAGCGACTTTGAAAAGTACATGGCTTGTATATTGCCTAAAACGAATTAATATGTTCTTTCTTTAAATCGATTCACTTATTCGAGAGTTTTTTCACTTCACCAATTATATCTATATGCGCTCATAACAACTGCGGTTTGATTTCAGGTAGAACATGTAACAAGTTCGAGTTATGCTGCAGAGACCCTAATTTAATGTTTAACATTTTAACTATATATGTTTCAGGGCCATATCTACGCTTTGCATAGGCCGTTTTCAATACAATTGTCTAAAAACGTTTATAATTTTCGACTTCTTCATAAGCTTCAGCTGCTTCACACCCTAAACTAGGTGTTACAGGGAACCAACCCTGAAAACTTTAAACAACTTCTAGTAAAGAACCATAATTTGGGGAATATGATATTTGTTGGATTTGTAAATTTAATTGCCTTACTCATGGAAATAAGAATGTAGCAGTGTTGTACTCCTTTGATGAATATGATATATTCATTTGATAAAATATCTATGTATGGAGGAATAAATAGGGAACATAGAGTTATTTAGTGACAGTACATCCAAGGCTTCCTAGCATTGTTGTTCACTGTAGCTCGATAATTTAACATCAAGAAACAGACCTCTTGTGTATTGTATGTAGAATGGGATGTGTATTGGGGAGACAGGGTCACTGAGGGGGCCACTAGGGTTGGGTGGTTTGAGAATACAACTGATTTGTTTGCTATTTATATTTATGCAATTTTCACATAATTTTAAACAATGTATCACTTTAGATTACTTTATCAATATGTATGTCATAAATGTATCTTGTAATACTAAAGATGGTAACCCTTACCGGTATTAGATTTGCCTAAACAATGCATTAGAGCTTTAGATAGTTGTCTCTGTAGCTCATCAGGTATTATTGTTTGGACAGTAAATTCATTTACAATTTATATCCCACATCGGTCAATGTGTGTCTTCACAAAAAACAATTATTCAAAACCTTTACAATCTAAGAAAGAAGTAAACAAATATGTTTTAGGGTGTGATGTTTATTATATTTGCCTGTATCAATGTACTAGATGTGCTAATTATGTATGCTTTTGGCGAAGGATTTTCAATAGAGGGCTCTTATTTGGGTTACATGGTTACTTTGATTTAAAAATAACAATATTTTCGGTAATCTCATCCATTAATGTTTGCTAATGGTGCAACCCCAGTATTACACTGGTTTAACTAAACCGTCATATATGGTGCTATAGATGGACACCTCCAACACAACATTCTTCACTAAGTACCATCCCGAGGCCTACTTCTGGTGAAAAGTCTCCAGCCAAAGGCTACACCATTTCTTAACTTATGTCTCAGTGCGCACAGGAATTCACCCATCAGACTCACAGATTGTCCAGCCATGAAGCGTGTCATTGTTGCTGAACTTCATTGAAAGTGGTCGACTGAGTTGTATACAGATCAAGAATGACAACAACACGCGCCAACACATAACAGTGAAAATACATCATTAAGATTTAGGTTAGCTTAACCATGAACACAATTTACTCAATTCTTGTGCGCCATTCAAATCATCAATACATTTTGGTCTCTAAAACAAATTCAGGTGTTGACTTTCAAACATAAACTTCATAAATTAAGTGTACATATTAAATAAATATATAGCAGATATCGTATAAATAAACTTCTATATTGTGTATCAGCATGACAACATGCAAGAATGTTCATAGATCAGACAAAGTAAAGATCAATTTAAAAGCTACAGCCAAAAATCTATAAAAACTTAAATTTTGACTTTTTAACTACAACATATGCAATAAAATAAACCAAATAAGGGATTTTGTATGCTTAAGCAAATGAATTCTGTAGACATTCATTTAAAATATATAAAAAAATCTGGTTAAATTCATGCATATAATTATTTTTTTGGCTTAGAACAGATTTTCACGAAAATTTGGCAGCCATTTTGGATTTTAGGTCACGTGACCAGGTTCCCGCGGTCAAAAAATTTGGAACCTAGGCAAAATGAATATCTACATGCCTAATGATCATTCATGCCAAGTTTTATACTTTAAGCCAAATTTTTTCAATTTGCCCCAAATTTGACGCTAAGGTACTCCACTAATAGAGAGTTCCACAATTTAATGCTAACGGGAAGGAAGGATCTCGCATAATTTGCAGTTTTACAATTTATTGTTTGGAGTTTGGAATCATCACGAAGGTTATAACTAAATACATCTGACAACTGTGGAGGTACGAGATTACTGAGATCATTTGGAGTTGTGTTATTGACCATTTTATAAAACATAACCATTTTATGTACGTATCTTCTATGACGCAATGGTTTGCAATTGGTTTCTTTATATATCTTGTTGTGGCTGTTTCCGCGTACGGTGCCACAAACGGTTCTCAAGGCATCAAGATTTAGGAGATAAATCCATTCTGTTTTATATTTTGGGGTTGTATGTTGTGCATTTTTTACCCCTAAATTTAATTTCAAACCGAGCTTGCGAGGTTTGAAATGTTAATTTAGGGGTAAAAAATGCACAACATATAACCCCAAAATATAAAACAGAATGGATTTATCTCCATTCTAACATGACAAATTAGGAAAATAATGAGGAACTCTTTCGTCTTGCGCCAAAGCGCTGTGCTTGGGTCAAACCAGTACAAACCGGTTTCACTCGCCCGCGACCCTTCGGTGCAGTTCACTTTTCAAAGAACATGCTTCAATCAAAATATCAAAACAAACACTAAAACTTATTTCAATGTAACTTATCTTTATTCAATTGATGATAATATCAACAGAAAACCCATGTTGGAAGTCATCAGACTCACAGAAGCGATTTTCAAGTAAATACATAGTCCGACCTATCTCCCCTACAAGGCCGACAAGGACCAATCCCATTCAAGGGGCGCTACTCTCAAAGTAGTTATTCACTACAAGCGAACAGTTTGAGATTTGAAGAAAGCCTGACAAGAACGCTTTTTGTGTCATGGTTGAGGACATTCTGGAAGGAAATGGGGTCATTTGGGATTGTGAACTGGAGGCAGTGGAAGAATTTTGCAAAATAGAGGAATAACGCCGCTTCTGTTCATTGGATGAATCGCTGTTGTATGAAGCGAGCGACTGTTGATTTCTGTGCCCCGTGATTTTCATGATTTCACGCTAGTGAATCGGTCGCAAATATTTAGAGGTGATTATCGGTAAAATAATTACTCCAAAATTGATACGAGGAACCAATCAGAAAGCAGTATTTTCATTCTAAATATAGTGTCATGTTAGAATGAGTCTTTCAAGCTGCTTTGAACAGTTATCCCATATATGGCTGCAATAATCGAAAACAGGAAGAATGAATTGTTTATACATAGTTTCTAGCGTTTTCAGGTTTAATCGATATTTCATGCTTCTAAGACAATTCACCATTGGTGCAACCTTTTTGGCGATGTCATTTATTTGATCATTCCAAGAGCAGTCATGCTGTAAAATAAGACCTAAATGTTTGTGACTTTGAACCGAGTCTATAACGTTATTATTCATGGTTAAGTCAGGTATTTGAATCGGTTGCAATTTACGGGTAAAGCGAATAGACTCTATTTTGTTTGGATTAAACGAAACTTGCCATGTTTCTGCCCATTCAGCAATTCGCTTCAGGTCATCATTTATATCATAAGCAGTTGCGACGGGATCACCAATAATCGCGTATTAAGATGTATCGTCCGCAAAAAGGCGTATATTACTATTTATACCTTCAACTATATCATTTATATATACAATAAACAAGAGCGGTCCTTATACAATAAATATATAAAATAAAATAAAATATATGTGTGCCGGAGCGGCATGTGACTTGTTCGCCAATAATTTTTTTGATGTTTATGAATTAATATACGTTTAAATATGGTTTAAATATACGTTTAAATATGATTTTAATATACGTTTAAATATGGTTTAAATATGGTTTAAATATGGTTTAAATATGGTTTAAATATGGTTTAAATATACGTTTAAATATACGTTTAAATATGGATTAAATATACGTTTAAATATACGTTTAAATATACGTTTAAATATACGTTTAAATATACGTTTAAATATGGTTTAAATATGGTTTAAATATGGTTTAAATATGGTTTAAATATGGTTTAAATATACGTTTAAATATGGTTTAAATATACGTTTAAATATGGTTTAAATATACGTTTAAATATGGTTTAAACATATTAATGAAATGGATTGGTAAACGATCTTTAAAAGTTTATCTGAATACCGCTCCAGAATACAGGAAATTATGTGTCATGGTGAATTAACAATATATCATAAATTTACAAAAGTCAACAACAATACATTTAAGACATGTTGTGAGTCAATGCAACAGTACAATAAGAGTTTATTATATACGATACACGATTCATATTTTTATTATTTGGCACCGTATTTCTTCAAATACATGAATGACAGCCTTTGTATTAACTTGCATTGTCTGAAAGCTCTAAAGTACATTATTATCAATTTATTAAAAGCTCTTTCTCTTTTGAACCTTATCTCTTAATGCCTAAACCAATTTCATACCCTTTATTACTATTTAGAAGAAGTAATCACTATCTACCTATTGAAACTGGCCGCTGGAAAGGCATCTCACGTGAAAATAGAAATTGCCCGCTCTGTAACTCTCCAGCAATAACAGATGAATTTCACTACTTGTTTCGATGTTCAGCTTTCTCAGATAGAAGAAAACTGTATATACCAGAATATATATATATTTTCCCAAATATCCACAAAATGAAAACATTGTTATGTTCACAAAAACTCAGAGTCGTAAAGAAATTGTCCAGATTTATAACAAGTGTAAATACCGAACTGAAAAAACTGTACTAATATTGACCTTCACATTTTGTATATGTTTGTTTTGTTTATATTACTATGCTCTTGTACCACCAGTGGTGGTGTATAGAGAATAAAGAATTTTAATTTGTTAAGAAACACTCAAGGCAGTCTTCGAGATCAAAGGTGACAAATATTGTTTGTTGTTATAGTTAATTGGTGTACTCGGTTAAGCTAAAAGTAAAGTTAGCTGATCAGGTGAGGAGCAAGAAGATATTCCTGTTTTAATTGTGTTATTACAAATAACAAGTTAACTTTACTTTTACTTTACTTATTTTATCCTTAAAAGTACTATCAATGCTGTTTTCATAACTTTTTCAATGACAAGATTTTCAATATTAATTCGAGTCAATACCATACTCTTATTGTTTCTTTTATATAAAAACTTGTACTTTTTTCATGTACTTTGTTTTCTAACATTCGTTGAAATAACCATTTTGACTTTTTTGCCGATCCTATTTTCATGTTTATGAAATAAAATACGTTAAAACCATAATGATATGCATCTTCATACGCAGATTTGATATTACTTTTAGCTTTACAGAAAATAAGCCAAGAGCAAAACTAAATAAATATATATTTTGTCTAAACATGTTTTATTTCCATGAAATGAAATCTGGATTGGCAAACAAGCAAACATCAAATACAAAAACACATCAATATATACATTTATTGTGGATTTGCCAAGTAAACGTTGAAGGCAAGTAATATTATAAGAAACAAAAACCTCAAACAAAACCAGGTGTTATGATGTCAGCAGAATAGATATCAGGATATAAGTAACGCCAGAAAGGCACGGCACAAACATAAAAAAAAAGATAATCAATACTCATGTAAATTCCAAAAATCTCTTTGATGATATTATGAAAGCTTTTTGTTTTAGTTTATTGTTAAATTCTCCTAGTCTGCTATATGTTAAACCAAAGTGACCAAAGTGAAAAAAACCCGGAAATATTTATCAGAATTAATCCCACTGAATTTATCCTCTGTATCCACATATGAATCTCGATCATCGAACATTCTTCAAAATCCACTCTGCCGCACTGAAGCCTATAAGAAATCGTTCCTTCCATCATGTGTGGGCGAGTGGAATATGTTGGATGACAATGTAAGAAATATTGATTCTCTCAATTCGTTTAAAAAACATATCGATCGAACTTTGCCTTGCAATGTGCATAATGTTTTAAACACACTGGTACAAGACACAATCAAATTATTCATTGTAAGATAAGACTGGGTTGCAGTGATCTTAACAGCCACACGTTTGACCGGTTTATTCAAAACACTTCCACGTGTGATTGCGGCTATATTTATGAAGATACCATTCACTATCTCTTCATGTGTCCAAATTTTGCCGAAGTTCGATCGAGATGTTTTTATTATGCAAAAGGGTTTGACTTACAATCTGTTTTATATGGAAATAAGTCACTGTCTGACGAAATAAATCAAAACATCGTCACTTCAGTTCATACATATTTTACCCAAACTGAACGTTTTCAAGCTAATTTTCAATAGATTACGAACTATAATATGTTTTGTGAATGTATTGATGTATTGTATTGATGAGTGAAATTGTGTTCTACATGTAATTATTTGTACTGGAGAGGTATTTATATAGGCAATATGCCTGTTTACCAATCCAATCATTTAATTGAATAAATATTGTTTAAGTGACCATAAACAGATATGTTGGGGAAAATACAGAGAATATAATTTGATATATAACTACATCAGCTGTTCGTACAGCAAAGACGCAATACATGTCTAAAATCGACAGTAACATAAACGACTCGTACAGTAGTAAGCTTTGGTGGCGCTTAGTGAAAAAATACCTAAAAGGTGCGCGTAATGATACGATATTTCCTCCTATCAAACATGGAGATTCAGTATTTGACAGTTTAGATGATATAGTAACGATAATGAATGAATATTTTTGCACTCAGGCTACTGTAGAAAATCCTGATCGCGATCTACCAGAACTAAAGAAAAAACTAACCAGAGTTTATCCACCATACACCTGAGTTCCAATGAAGTAAAAGATATTTTACTTTCTGTTGACGTAAATAAAGCAACTGGACATGATGGTATCGGAAATCGATTACTAAAACTCAGTGCTCAAGTAATATCAGAACCTTTAACTGCACTGTTCAATACCTCATTAAATGTCTCAAAATTTCCAGATGTTTGGAAACTTGCATTAGTAATACCAATTCATAAGAAAGGTAATTTAAATGAATGTAACAACTATAGGCCTGTAGCACTGACTAGTTGCTTAGCCAAAGTATTCGCAAAATGTGTCTTTAAATATGTTTTCAATTTCCTAAGAGAAAATAACCTTTTAACAAATCTTCAATCTGGATTTATCCCTGGAGATTCATCCACTAACCAATTGACTTACCTTTATGATTTTATTGCTAAACACCTGGACAAAGGAAAGGAAATAAGAGCGGTTTTCTGTGACATAAGTAAAGCGTTCGATAAAGTATGGCACAGAGGAATCATTCAGAAATTGAAAGCGTACGGTATTGATGGTCAACTCCTTTTATGGTTTAAAGATTACCTCGATGATAGAAAACAACGTGTTGTAATCAACGGTTACAGTTCTGAATTCAAACCAGTTACAGCCGGCGTCCCACAAGGCTCCGTTCTAGGGCCACTTCTGTTCTTAGTCTATATTAATGATATCATAGATGACATTGACAGTAACATACGGCTTTTTGCTGATGACACATCACTCTACGTAGTCATAAATGATCCAAATGTAGCGGCACAATGTTTAAACAACGATTTAGCAGTAATAACAGACTGGGCAAAAACATGGCAGGTTGATGTTAATCCAAACAAGACGGTGTCTATCCAATTCACCCGTGAACTTACACAGAACACCAAACCAATACAATCTATGGGTTTCACCAATATAACCGAGGCGTCATCTCATAAACATTTAGGAATAATCCTCCAAAAAGATTGTGTGTGGCACAATCAAATTGACAATATCATTAATAAAGTCAGTCCAATGATTAACTGCCTAAGAAGTTTTAAATACCGCCTAAACTGAAAAACACTACAAACTATGTATAAATCCTTTATTTTACCAATATTTGATTACGCATGTCATATTTGGGGTAACTGCACTAAGGAGCAAACACTCCTCTTGGAAAAATTAAACTTAGATGCAATCAAAACCATATGCGGGGCTGTTCGCGGCACAAGTCATCAAAAATTATATTCTGAAACAAACATGTCTTCATTAAAAGAAAGGAGACGCCGTCAAAAATTATATCTCTTTTACAAAATGGTTAACAAATTAGTTCCAGACTACCTGTCAAGTTTAGTCCCAAATCATGTATCCTCTTCAAGTGGATACAGTTTGAGAAATAATACCGACTTACTTAATATCAAATGTAATACCAGTCTTTACTCAAAATCTTTTGTTTCAGACACAGTTGATATATGGAATTCTCTTCCTCCAGATATAATTAACGCTAGCACACTAGGAGAATTGACAAATAAACTAAAACAACAAACCACAAATCAAATCTACTTCAATATTTCATATGGATCCAGATTCTGCCAGATAATCCATTCTCGTCTTCGGCTTGGGTGTAATGATTTAAATGAAGATAGATTCACCAGATTTATTTCTAACAACCCTGCATGCAACTGCGGGTATGACAACGAAGATGCGCTTCATTTTTCCTGATCTGCCCTAACTTCAGTGATATAAGGTTAAATGCATATTTCTTTTCCAAAGTGTTTAATTTGTCTTCAATTTTATATGGCAATCCTAGCTCATCAGAACAGATTAAAACAAAACTGTTTAAATCTGTACATCAAAATGAGGAGAGATATAGTGTTTATTAATGTGTCATACATACAGAGTAATTTATACATGTTGATGCAATAAAATGTATGAGCGGGTAGTGATTCGAAGCAGAATGAATGCATACATTACACATGCAGAGATTCTTTATTGAATAATAATACGTTTAAACCATATGATTATGCTATAGCTGGTTGTTTTTATGTCCAGTATATATGTACTGGTGAGGTATTAATATAAGCAACAGTTTGCTTTTTACCAAACCATATTCTTTATGAATAAAAATATGTTAAAAACCACATGCATTACACCCTTATAAATACCTCTCCAGTACATAATACATGGAATATATATCTATTCATCAAAACTGAGAAAGCGCAACATTAAATAAAGGTTACAAAATGTAATAGAATAACAGTAATTTACAACATTTGATTTTCAAAAGGATATTAGTTAAAGAAACATTTAGGTGAAATAGAAATGCACTGAAAGGATGATACTTTGGCTTATTGGCTGATGTAGTGCCGCTCCACAAAATATAACAAAGTACAATTTATAATCAAGATCAATGTACAAAATCAGTGATGAAATGGTTACACAAATGCAAAAAAGCAAAACACTAATTGGGAAATATCTACAAAGACACATGCTGTATAGGATGATTTAAAGTTTACTGAGTCTTGAATAAAATCATAGACAGATTCGAGGATATACTGATTTGTTCTTTGGCTTAAAAAATTATTCCCTTTCAGAATAGCAAATATATTTGTATATCAAAACCATTTGTGTAAAAATATTTATCTGATCTAAACAGTCATACTAAGGACAAGTAAGGTAGTGAGATGTTTGATAACAGCGAAACCATTCAAGCAAGTTACCCCGTATTTCACAGGCTTCTAATTTGTATATTATACCCTTATACCATACTTTGTCAAAAGCTTTACTAATGTTACAAAAAACGGCTTTCACATCTTCTCCATTGTCAAAAGCGTTTGCTATGTTTTGTTTCTTTTTGCGTTTTTTTTTGCTTTTGCTATGTTGATATGCAAGTACTATCATCTGGCATGAACCCTGACATTGTTGTCTCGAAAAAGTTGAACACTGTTCATTTTTCAAATACCATCCTGATACAGGAAGGAAGTACTACGGGTCTATACTTTTAATTTTCATTTACACTGCCTTTCTTGTGCAAATAATATACAGAAACTTCTTTCCATATGGAAGGAAATATACACCCACACATATGTAAGGGGCAAGGAAAGTGATTCTGCAGTTAGCTTGATGAACTTATTTCTAATTCTATCTGGGCCACTTGCGACTTAATGAATTTGGTTTCTAAAATCAACATCTGGTGACGGTTTATCTGGGAAGTCAGCTTTAGCTTTGTCATATATATATATATGTATATAATGTATTATTTGAAAAGTTAGACGTAGTTACACAAGTGGATATATGTTATGCTAAATAAAACCGATTCATGGATAATCAAAACCATGTCAATGATTATGGGATAGAGTGTAACATATCTAATTCAGTAAACAGAAAAGGATTGGCAAACACGCCCGTTTGACTTATGTTAATTCCGCTTTATCATCCAAAACTGTGTTCCACAGGAGATATCGCTTGTATGAGATCAAGCGATATCTCCTAGGAGATATCTTTTTGGCAGTAGATTTTGCACAATGCCCTGTCGCCGTCAGCTACATGACATCACAATGCTTTTACATCATCGGGGATGACGTCGCAATGTTATGACGTCATAAACACGATGACGTCACAATGCTATGACCTCACTGCACTGGAAGTGAAATGGCAGAGATGTGCTCAGAGATGTACACTATTTTCACTTAAACGTAATAAGAATGATTTTGTATGATAAATAGAATCTCACCCTCGTGTCTTCTGATATCAAATATATCAACACTCGTTGATAAAAGTAAAAATATCCTCGGCAAGCCTCGGATATTTGTAACTTTTATCAACTCGTGTTGATATATTTGATATCAGAAGACACTTGGGTGAGATTCTCTATATATACAACCAAGTAACACTACATGAAATAATGATATTTACAAAGGATTAAATATCTATTAAAGATGGTATTTACAAGCTATTTACAAATATTAAAATACTTCTTTACAAAAATAATAAAGGTAATAAATATCTATTAAAGATGGTATTTACAAGATATTTATTATTTTGTAAACATTTGTAAAGCTTTGTAAAGCTTTGTAAAGCTTTGTAAATATCATCTTTAATATCGTTGAAAAGTTTTGTAAATATCATCTTTGACTTTGAATAAAAAAAAATATGACTTTTGATGAAAACAGCTAACTTTGATTAAAAAAGAGAATTTGATGAAAAAAAATAACTTTGATGAGAAAAATGGCTTGAATGAAAAAAATAACTTTAATGAAAAAATGACTTTGATGAAGGAAAAATATGTTTGATGAAAAAATTGACTTTGATGAAAACATGACTTATAATTTTTTTTAAAAAGAAGTCTTTAATGGGAAAAATAAATTTGATGGAAAATTATTTTGAATAAAAATCAGACTTGAATGAGAAAAATTAATTTAATGAAAAAAATTATTTTGATTAAAAACCGACTTTGATGGAAGAGACTTTGATGAATAAAGAATATCTTTGATGAAAAAATTTGATATTGATGAAAACTTGACTTTGAATAAAAAACATGAATTTGATTTAAAAAAATGACTTGATGAGAAAATTTACTTTAATGAAAAAAATGATTTTAATGGAAAACTTACTTTGGTGAGATGGAAAAATATGACTTTGATGAAGAAAAAATATCTTTGATGAAAACATTTACTTTGATGAAAACATGACTTTGAATAAGGAACAATGACTTTTGATGAAAAAAAAAATTGATGAAAAAGTGTATTTGATTAAAAAATTACTTTGGTGAGAATACTGACTTTGATGAAGAAAATGACTTTGAATGAGAAAAAATGAATTTGATGGAAAAATGATTTTGATTGAAAAATCAGACTTTAATGAGAACAATTAATTTAATGAAAACAACTGATTTTGATTAAAAACCGACTTTGATGGAAGAAACTGACTTTGATGAATAAAAATATCTTTGATGAACAAAATTTATATTGATGAAAACATGACTTCAATTAATTAATTTGGTTTAAAAATAAGTTCGATGAAAAAATGAATTTAATAAATAAAATGACTATAATGAAATAATAATTTTAATGAAAAAATGACGTTGGTGAGAAAAAACGACTTTGATGGAAAAAAATGACATTGATGAAGAAAAAATATCTTTTATGAAAAAAATGACTTTGATAAAAACATGACTTTGAATAAAAAAAGAGAAGACTTTAATGAGAAAAACGACTTTGATGGGAAAAAATTACTTTGATGAAGAAAAAATATCTTTGATGAAAAGATTGACTTTGATGAAAACATGACTTTTAATTAAGAAAAATTACTTTTGATGAAAAAATTAATTTGATTAAAAAAAAGACTTTGATAAGAAAAATGACTTTGATAAGAAAAATGGCTTAAATAAAAAGAATATTTTGCAGTAAAAAAATTACTTTGATGGAAAATCTGACTTTGATGAAGAAAATGACTTTGAATATTAAAAAAAAGGTTTTTGATGAAAAGAAAAATTTGATGGAAAAATAAATTTGATGAAAAAATGAATATGATGAAAAAATAATTTGATGAAAAATAATAATTTTAATGAGAAAATGAATTTAATTTTGATATGAATTTGATTAAAAAACCGACTTTGATTTTACAAAAATTACTTTGATTTTTAGAAATGATTTTGATTTTAAAAAATGACTTTGATGAAAAGATGACTTTGAATTAAAAAATGACTGATGAAAAATTAAATTTGACGACAAAATTAATTTGATTAAAAAAATGACTTTAATGAGAAAAATGAATTGAATGAAACAAAATTATTTTCATTAATTAATGATTTTGATTGAAAACCGACTGTGATGGTAAAAACTTTGATGATAGCATGACTTTGAATTTTAAAAAATGGCCTTTGATGACAAAAATGTCTTTGATGACAAAAATGTATTTAATGAAAAAAACATTGATAAATTGAAGTATTAATTTCTTTCTGTCATTAATCAATTTTGCTCACTTAGTTTTTATGTAGTTCGAGCAAGAATATATTATGTATTTCAAAGTCACTAACGCTAATATACTCAAACTGGGTCTCCAATTTGATTACATATCATGTAAAGCGACTAAATGATGTTGGTGAGGTCACATGTATGTCCAATGTTAAAATTTGTGTTATTTAATTGAGATTGATCAACTTTAACCGAAAATAACCAGTTTAAGGTCAGTCAGTTCATTATAAAGAAAATACAACTATTCAAAGTCGGGGTCATGATCGAAAACAGGACATAGAACCTTGGCATGCTGCAGCCATTAAGTCAAATATATATTTGGAAACTTTCATGAAATGGATAGGAAGACAGATTTGCTCTTATAGCTTTTAATAGGTCTGATAACAAGTAGATACTGTATATGTCGGATACTACATGTGCATGTGACTGTTCCTTAGTTTCCATTGATATATATATATATATATATATATATATATATATATATATATATATATAGTTGATAGAAAGTCGAGTAAGATGATATAACGTAACCCAGCACCTACTGTAATATGTACATTTTAGAACCATATAAAGTATCATGCAAAACTGAGTATGCATCTTTAAAAGAATACGTTTGCATATGACCACATTTACAGGTAACGTTTCATTTCTAAGTATCCAACATCTCACTACCTTTACATATTATATTTTGGAACTATTTGCATGTACAAAAGGAGCACATGTGTGTTCAAAGATAAAATAAATAACCGACCAGCCTGATGCTATCATAAGAAAAGATAACCATGTATAATATTATCACTATAACCATGTCTAAACACTACATGATCCTACAGGGCATTACCAATACTCCGGGCGTAATGTGGTTATCTTTGAAATGTAACTAATCACTGATAGAACAGGGGAAGGTGATACAATTTTTATTTCATTCCTTAATTTCACTAGCTAACCATAAGTTAAATGTAAATGACTTAAAAAGTAGGTCCTTCATACATAGTGTTTGACTGAATGATGGAACGACAGAGAGAATGAATGAAAGATTGGCATGTTCACCCAAGCAGTAGTGATCTAAATTATCATAAGTATAACAGACATATCCCGAAAGATAATCTTATATTCATTCGACCTGAATCACAAAAATACATAGCATAACACCTGTGAAATGATGAGTTATATTAAGAACTAGAGCAAGCTTAAAACAACTTTTATTGACAAAGTAAGTTGTGTCAACTTGATGATAACCTATCTTACAGTATGTTTACTGCTCCACTACTGCTTCTTAACTTCCACATTTGATAATAAATTAAGTTCAATTACTGGTAGATTTTAGAAATATGTCTAAGTGTTTATCATAGGACTGCCTTTCAATTATCCTACATCAATTTACATATTATCAATCACATTAGATTGTTCACTTAACCTCTTAATTAGTCATGTTATTGTTATGTGGGGTAATATCGGTTTCTTTACTACTAACCATTTCTTTTTCACTAAAAGCTATGCAAAAACGATCGTATTGACCAGGTGTACATTTTAAAGAAGAAATATTCAAAGAGCATGTACATTTCTTTGACTGGCATTCTTTAAAAGGAGGGTTCTATCGGGGTATTTTTTGTGGAAACGAAATTCCAGAGGATATTCCCGTTTACACATATATGCTATTAATACATGATTAAAACATCGTCAAACTGAAATATATTAATGAAGTTAATACTTTGATGACTTTACATTTCACAACTTGATAAATACAAGCATTTGTTGAAAAATAAAAACAATGAGAATTGAAGCCATTCGGCACTGCGAGTGGGAAAACTTCGCTACGGCCTAACGGCATAGTGTTTATTAGTGTTATGATACGTCATTTGTTACTATGTGAATGTTCTATCAGTATATATGTTTTATTATTACAAAAAATTAAAATTGAGTTAAATATAGCGTGTTTTCATTTCAAGAAATGTCAAAAATCCAAGATGGCGGATGCTGCCGATAGATCGGTGATAGAACTTTCCCTTTAAGTTAAGGTGATGAAGAAGAGATATACGATCATGTACATTAACATATGTTTGTTATGTCAAAGCTGTTCTCAACTGTTCACATCGACATTCACAGCAATGGGTAACTTGCAGTCATACTGTATTTTTATGTATAGCATGTTCCATAGTGACGTTTAGTATCTCCTAGATAAATTTTAGATGGATGGTTTCATACCTGTGACACTTGAAAACGATCGTCGTCTTTGATATAAACAGTACGAGGGTTATAAACCAATTAGCGATCATATGTCGGCATTATGCCGTCTGCACACACGATGTGTCCCAATGAATTACGTAATAGTTTCATCAAAGGCGGCCGCGGCCGCGGCCCCATATATCACGCTGCAAAGCCTTTCAAGGTCATTTTTCGTGCTTACCCTCATTAACACAGAGAGAAAAGAAACTAACTACCAATTTGAAGTATGTTATATTAAAATCTATAATTAAAACATTTTAATTGCTGACTTTCTCATTCTTAAATATTTTTTGGTTACGATTTTAAATAAATGTATACTTCACTTGCCATAAGGCCATATAACGTCTTTGTATATGGTGCTGAAACACCCTTATAGTTCTAATACCCGGAAAATAAAGGCAATGAGATTAAATATAGATTAAACAGTGAAGAAAGACAACTATAAACCTGTTCTCATTGACAATTCCATCATAGAAGTTGTCCCAGAGTATAAGTATCTCGGCACTATTTTTTATGACAAATTCAAACACAGATAGCATCTACAAGAATGGCCAACAAAGATTGTGGTTTAAGTAAAGTTAAAGCTTTAAATGTCAATACCTTTACACTTGTTCTTTATAACAAAAGTTTTATTTAAAACCTTCAGTTACGAAATTAGCTATTTCCATGATGTTTCATCCGGTTATTTTGACATGATCACTTCACAGTCTTATATTTAATGAATAGGTGAAATGGTATCACGATTGTAATTTATCATTTTGAGTTAAACAATTTATCATAAGCCGATAGGCTCATTACAACTATCACACTACTAACTCTTATTAAAGTGTATACGTTTGAATGTTAAGGATTAATGATAGAAATTCAACACATGTTGTTTAAGTGTATTAAATTAAAATACTAATACTTGTTGTTCCGCCCTTTCTTTATTTTTAAGATTGTATGCGGAAGAGTTTCTGTTATTGGAGGAAGTTTCATACTGTCATAATACAAATTAAATTTAGAATGAATGAATGAATGAATGAATGAATGAATCTCTTTATTTCCTCCAGACATAAGTCCGAAGATCAATGTACATAAAACAGTTACATCAGATAATTACAACAAGTCATACATATGTACAGAACAGAGTTAAGACAAAGATCTAGTATATACACCTGAGTGAAGAGAGCATGGAATAGAGGAACTTACTAAAGAGGATTACCATACATCTCCATGACATTTCCTCTAAATCGTCAGTTAATGGTATTTCACCTCCAGCAAAGAGAGCCAACATTTCATCTTCAGTTAGTAATTATATTTGTACATATGCATTTACATCAAAAAGGTCTATAAGTTTTGAAAAGAAATGATTCCTGTCGTACATAAAGTGTTCACAATGTAAAATAACATGGCAGTCATAGTCATTACAGTGTCTTTCACACAGTTCACAATATTTTGAGAATTTTGCTCTTGAGCTGACTTGTACACAAAATGTTAAAATATCTCTGTATTGTGGATAGATATACATCAAATTATATAATCTATGTACAGCAAATGTTTTGTGGGTAAGGCGGTATCTGGACATATCCAGCCGCAAACAAACTTGGGTATGCCATCGTACAGATTCAGTTTCATTAACACAGTTTATAACTATTTTACGCCATGAAGATTTACATGGAAACGTTCCAGTTTCAAGATAGTCATTAACGTACTTAAAGAGATTGTAGTTACGAACAGTTTGTAGAAGTGTGTCACATATACTATGCGATGCTGCTGTTCTAGTTTGAAGAGTTGCTAGTTGAACACAAAATAAGTCCTTAAAGGAGGAGTAGCATTGACTGTTGCATAATCTACCAAAGAATAAAAGTCTACATTTATTTATGTAGCCAGTCATGCTCCATAAACCAAGGTTTCCTAACACTGAGGCAGAGGAAAATCGTTTGCCGAAACCTTGAATACGCTTAGCAAAATATCTTTGTGTGATTTCTACCAATTCATAATCTTTACCTCGCAGAATAGGTAAGAGTTCGCATCCATAGAAGCTTGTGGGAAGTATCATCCTCTTCCATATTTTAACACACGTAATAGGGTGGAGATCGTTACAGTTTAGCCCAAGATTACTGAGAGAGTTTACAGACTGTCGTGCTTTTTGACAATATGCCTGGACTCTAGACTTGGAGGATAAATCAGAGGAGAGTAGGATTCCTCCATATTTGACACTATCACTTATTGCGATATCTGATTCCCCAAATTTGAAAGAACAACCACTTAGTTGTTTTCTAGACTTACTGAATATAATACAAGTACTCTTAGAGCCATTATATGTGAGACGCCACTTACAAGCATAGTCATACACAGTGTCAAGTGATGATTGAAGACCTTTAGGAGATGTAGAAGCAAGTGTAGTGTCATCAGCTAACAAAATACACGGACTATCAATACCATATGCACGGATACCATTGCTCAAGGTTCTTAGTTCAGATATTAAGTCATTGATAAAAACAAGGAAAAACCAGGATGATAAGACCCTACCTTGTCCAACACCTTGGTGTATGGCATATTCATTTGATTTTAAACCACAATATTGAACAAATGCAGAACTTGATGTGTAGCTTTGGTATAGGAGGTGCCACATTTTCCCTTTTATACCCATTTCATACAATTTTAAAAAGAGCCCATTGTGCCAAATACGGTCAAACGCCTTTTCATTATCCATAAAGGCTGTAAATACCCGTGAGTCTCTGTTTATGTAGTAACTTAGGCTTTCGTTTAAAGAAAAAACTGAATTAGTTGTTCCGTATTCCTTTCTAAAGCCAAACTGGAGCTTGTCAGGAAAATTGGGTATATATTCCTGCACCCAGGTTTCTAATCTAGCGAGAATGACTTTCTCAAATAATTTACCCACACAAGATGTTAGGGTGATTCCTCTATAATTTTTAGGATCATGTTTGGCTTTTTTGCCTTTATATATTGGAATAAGTACCCCTTTTCGAAATATGTTAGGGACATATGTTGATTTTATGATAGAATTAAAGAGAGCAGCTAGAACATTTATGATACCTTCGGTACTGTATATTATATGTTCGTTGTGAACACAATCCGGGCCAGGAGATTTATCTTTGTGAAGACTTTTTACATGCCCTTTTAATTCGCCTGGTGTAATACATTTACACAAGGTATCATCATCACAGGAGGGATATTCTTGACGTATTTGATTTATCTTTCTGTCAACAGATATTTTAAAGTCATTATCAAATAACGAGGAGGAATGTGGTTTAGCCAGGTCAGCAAAGTAATCACCCCAAACTTCACAGATATCTTCTGCTGTGTTTGCCCTTTTGCTGCCCATTACAAGTTCTTTAATAACAGGGCTCTGCCGCCTCATTTTGCGGACAGACCGAAAGAATGTACCTACGTCGGCATCAGAACACCTTTCTAGTTCTTTAATTGTATCTGAATGTTGTTTCCTTTTAGACTTCCGATGTAAACGTCTAAACTCCCGCTTAGTTGATTTGTAATCACAGTACAAGGATGAGTTACTTGCCCTTGGTTTACCATTAGCTATCCATTCACGTCTAGTTACACGCATGTTGTAATGCAAATCATTTAGCCTATCTTGTTTCCAGTATGGCTTTAAGTGAGCTTTAAATACACCAGTGGGAATACACCGGGAACTGGCCAAATGTAATGCATCTATTACATTGGAAGTGTAGTACTCAATTTGATAAGGAGTTAGATAATGAGAGGGGATATGGATATCTGAGAGAAGCCGATTACTCTCTTCTCTGTACATATTAATGTCATTTTGTTCAGCTTTTTGCCATTTTGGAAAGTATAGGCTATCTGATTTGCGCAGATGTTCTTGCTCTCGTGATATAGTAACGAGGCATGGATAATGGTCGGACACATTGTAACTACAACTATCCATTACACAACAATAGGCAAGCTGACCAGTCATGTGTGACGGGATGAGTATGTAATCAATTAATGATTTGAATCTGTTATCTTTAGTTCTACACGTGTGGTCAGGCCCATGGTTACGCAATGAACTAACTGTATGTACAAGGTGTCTATTTGTGATATAACTAGAAAGAACGCTTCCACGTGATGCCAATACATGTTTACATATATCTGCATTCAAATCACCAAGTATGAAAGTATCACCTTTTTCACTAAGCATGTCATACATATCAAATACTTCTTCAACCGCACATACATACACAGAATTCAGGACATTAGTAGAGGGTAGTCGGCAAGATATCACATACATATCAGGATATCCATTTGCATACACAACGGCAGCAACAAAGAATTCTGAGATGGTGGCAACACTGTGAAGACGCCACTTGGACTTATTGTTGGATAGTATTGCAACACCACCTGCACCTCGAGATGAAGTGGTTTTATTACATTTTGATGCAACGAGTGAAAAGTCAGTTATCTCATTAAGTCTGTGGACATTATCCAGGTTAAGCCAATGTTCTTGCACGGCAAAAATATCTACACTATGTGGTATATCGTTGATAACATCAATGCAATCATTCGACAGACCACGGAAGTTCCATGTCAATAAACTTAAAGTCATGATATATAAGCAGATAGTCACAAACTTACTCATTTTAGTGTGAATATCCATTACCAGTATATTGTCCATAGTTGTCGCGATTCCTCTGTCGTGGTATGAAGTCTCGACAGGTAATGTCAGCTGGCCAGAAGCTATCGTTCATATCACCACTGTAGTCATCACAGGCCATGTTAACCTGAACTGTGTAGGTCTCTGATCCGTCATAGTGTGAGCGCTTACGTAGTAGCCTCGTGTACGTCACACGCACATGGCGATCATGTGTATAGTCATGAATTAACTGCTTCACATCGTCAAAGGGTTTATCAGCCTTTATGTTTGACAGCACTACACGTTTTGTTTTCACCCTAGGTACGCCTTCTAGTGTTGAGTAGGTCTTTGCTAGGGACTGTATCTGATACGTTGTTGCAGTCTGTGATTTATCCAAATGAGCGTCATGACGAGAACGTTGCCTGTATCCATTTGGTTGCACTGTAGGTGGTTTATTCGCTTCACCTTCAAAGACTAGTCCATGAATATTCTCTGAGTAGTAGGCCCGCAGTTTATCTTTTTCGGAAAGATTTACCATCTTTGATTGTTTGACTGAATTGGTATTTTCTTCAGCTATGTCCATGTTAAGACCATGATGTGAGTCAGGCTGTCTACGACTACTCGTAGATTGAGTAGGCTCCAGATCCGATGTGTCAGGGTTACAGTTCTGTTCATCTTCGTTCACAGTCTGCGATTTACTTGGGGTGTCATTGATGATTACGGGGCAAGCCAGGGTGTTTTGTTTGTTGGAAGTTTTATCTTCTGTTGAAATTGGTGATTTCACAACACTAGCATACGTTGACTTCTGCTTGCCGACACTCCCCAGTTTACTGGATATCATTTTGAGCTTGTTGTCCACCTGATAGTTGAGGCGAATAATTTGGTCTTCTAGGTCGTGAACTTTATCCTTAAGTATCTTGTTGTCTTGAGAGTATAGTCTCGTTTCAGCTCTTAATTCAGTCCGTCTAGCTTCAGAATCTTGCAGTCGCTGGTGCAAGTCCTGTATTTGTTTGTTCTTTTCTTCTATGATCTTGCTTTGATTCTTGATTCAAGACTTCTTCCATATTTGAGAGTCGTTTGTTTGCTTCATCTCGATTTTGTGATACACATTGTTTTAACTGTATGATGTGAGTCAATAAGAAGTCAAATTTGTCAGTGTCACCTGGTCTCTGTGGAGTCTTGCCTTGACTGTTCTCTTGATGCCTTGTCTGTTCATCCTCTGTCTCCTCGCCACCAGCACCAGTGATTGACAGGTATCGGATATTTGCTCGGCTGAGAACTTTTGTCTGAATGACATGACCTGGAACCCCACCTTCAATGAAGTGGTACAGATAGTAGATATCGTGGGCGTATCTGTCCAACATTGATACTGTTGTCCCATTGGTATGTCTACGTCTGATTAGTTGTCCTTCAGGAAACTCTTCACAATTTTCTTTCGCAAAGTCATACAAGCTTGCCCTGATATAGTGAATCTCCTTGGCGTTGTGTTGATAAATATCCAGCAGGCTATCAACAAAACTTTGTCTGTCTTTGTTCCCAAGCTTCTTCTTTATCTCCAAGTAGATCGCTTGGTCTGTTTCGTCACTTGGCTGTGTTAAGTGAATGTGTTCACTGTCTTCTGCTGTACTCTCATTTGTGTCCAAGCTGTCACGACTCTCCTCTTGATTGGACTCCATTGTCTTTACTTGAGTCGGCTTTCAACTGAGCTTCCAAGGAAACGTCTACCCGATATTTATGTACATATATCTAAGTTTTTTGAGTAAAACTTTGTTGACGTTGAATATTTTGAAAACCAAAATATGCACAGTCGTAGATATAGATTCAAGACATACTTAAGTGCTTTCTTTGGGTTAGAAATATGAAGATAAACATCAATATTATGGTGAGGTCACATGTATGTCCAATGTTAAAATTTGTGTTATTTAATTGAGATTGATCAACTTTAACCGAAAATAACCAGTTTAAGGTCAGTCAGTTCATTATAAAGAAAATACAACTATTCAAAGTCGGGGTCATGATCGAAAACAGGACATAGAACCTTGGCATGCTGCAGCCATTAAGTCAAATATATATTTGGAAACTTTCATGAAATGGATAGGAAGACAGATTTGCTCTTATAGCTTTTAATAGGTCTGATAACAAGTAGATACTGTATATGTCGGATACTACATGTGCATGTGACTGTTCCTTAGTTTCCATTGATATATATATATATATATATATATATATATATATAGTTGATAGAAAGTCGAGTAAGATGATATAACGTAACCCAGCACCTACTGTAATATGTACATTTTAGAACCATATAAAGTATCATGCAAAACTGATTATGCATCTTTAAAAGAATACGTTTGCATATGACCACATTTACAGGTAACGTTTCATTTCTAAGTATCCAACATCTCACTACCTTTACATATTATATTTTGGAACTATTTGCATGTACAAAAGGAGCACATGTGTGTTCAAAGATAAAATAAATAACCGACCAGCCTGATGCTATCATAAGAAAAGATAACCATGTATAATATTATCACTATAACCATGTCTAAACACTACATGATCCTACAGGGCATTACCAATACTCCGGGCGTAATGTGGTTATCTTTGAAATGTAACTAATCACTGATAGAACAGGGGAAGGTGATACAATTTTTATTTCATTCCTTAATTTCACTAGCTAACCATAAGTTAAATGTAAATGACTTAAAAAGTAGGTCCTTCATACATAGTGTTTGACTGAATGATGGAACGACAGAGAGAATGAATGAAAGATTGGCATGTTCACCCAAGCAGTAGTGATCTAAATTATCATAAGTATAACAGACATATCCCGAAAGATAATCTTATATTCATTCGACCTGAATCACAAAAATACATAGCATAACACCTGTGAAATGATGAGTTATATTAAGAACTAGAGCAAGCTTAAAACAACTTTTATTGACAAAGTAAGTTGTGTCAACTTGATGATAACCTATCTTACAGTATGTTTACTGCTCCACTACTGCTTCTTAACTTCCACATTTGATAATAAATTAAGTTCAATTACTGGTAGATTTTAGAAATATGTCTAAGTGTTTATCATAGGACTGCCTTTCAATTATCCTACATCAATTTACATATTATCAATCACATTAGATTGTTCACTTAACCTCTTAATTAGTCATGTTATTGTTATGTGGGGTAATATCGGTTTCTTTACTACTAACCATTTCTTTTTCACTAAAAGCTATGCAAAAACGATCGTATTGACCAGGTGTACATTTTAAAGAAGAAATATTCAAAGAGCATGTACATTTCTTTGACTGGCATTCTTTAAAAGGAGGGTTCTATCGGGGTATTTTTTGTGGAAACGAAATTCCAGAGGATATTCCCGTTTACACATATATGCTATTAATACATGATTAAAACATCGTCAAACTGAAATATATTAATGAAGTTAATACTTTGATGACTTTACATTTCACAACTTGATAAATACAAGCATTTGTTGAAAAATAAAAACAATGAGAATTGAAGCCATTCGGCACTGCGAGTGGGAAAACTTCGCTACGGCCTAACGGCATAGTGTTTATTAGTGTTATGATACGTCATTTGTTACTATGTGAATGTTCTATCAGTATATATGTTTTATTATTACAAAAAATTAAAATTGAGTTAAATATAGCGTGTTTTCATTTCAAGAAATGTCAAAAATCCAAGATGGCGGATGCTGCCGATAGATCGGTGATAGAACTTTCCCTTTAAGTTAAGGTGATGAAGAAGAGATATACGATCATGTACATTAACATATGTTTGTTATGTCAAAGCTGTTCTCAACTGTTCACATCGACATTCACAGCAATGGGTAACTTGCAGTCATACTGTATTTTTATGTATAGCATGTTCCATAGTGACGTTTAGTATCTCCTAGATAAATTTTAGATGGATGGTTTCATACCTGTGACACTTGAAAACGATCGTCGTCTTTGATATAAACAGTACGAGGGTTATAAACCAATTAGCGATCATATGTCGGCATTATGCCGTCTGCACACACGATGTGTCCCAATGAATTACGTAATAGTTTCATCAAAGGCGGCCGCGGCCGCGGCCCCATATATCACGCTGCAAAGCCTTTCAAGGTCATTTTTCGTGCTTACCCTCATTAACACAGAGAGAAAAGAAACTAACTACCAATTTGAAGTATGTTATATTAAAATCTATAATTAAAACATTTTAATTGCTGACTTTCTCATTCTTAAATATTTTTTGGTTACGATTTTAAATAAATGTATACTTCACTTGCCATAAGGCCATATAACGTCTTTGTATATGGTGCTGAAACACCCTTATAGTTCTAATACCCGGAAAATAAAGGCAATGAGATTAAATATAGATTAAACAGTGAAGAAAGACAACTATAAACCTGTTCTCATTGACAATTCCATCATAGAAGTTGTCCCAGAGTATAAGTATCTCGGCACTATTTTTTATGACAAATTCAAACACAGATAGCATCTACAAGAATGGCCAACAAAGATTGTGGTTTAAGTAAAGTTAAAGCTTTAAATGTCAATACCTTTACACTTGTTCTTTATAACAAAAGTTTTATTTAAAACCTTCAGTTACGAAATTAGCTATTTCCATGATGTTTCATCCGGTTATTTTGACATGATCACTTCACAGTCTTATATTTAATGAATAGGTGAAATGGTATCACGATTGTAATTTATCATTTTGAGTTAAACAATTTATCATAAGCCGATAGGCTCATTACAACTATCACACTACTAACTCTTATTAAAGTGTATACGTTTGAATGTTAAGGATTAATGATAGAAATTCAACACATGTTGTTTCAGTGTATTAAATTAAAATACTAATACTTGTTGTTCCGCCCTTTCTTTATTTTTAAGATTGTATGCGGAAGAGTTTCTGTTATTGGAGGAAGTTTCATACTGTCATAATACAAATTAAATTTAGAATGAATGAATGAATGAATGAATGAATGAATGAATCTCTTTATTTCCTCCAGACATAAGTCCGAAGATCAATGTACATAAAACAGTTACATCAGATAATTACAACAAGTCATACATATGTACAGAACAGAGTTAAGACAAAGATCTAGTATATACACCTGAGTGAAGAGAGCATGGAATAGAGGAACTTACTAAAGAGGATTACCATACATCTCCATGACATTTCCTCTAAATCGTCAGTTAATGGTATTTCACCTCCAGCAAAGAGAGCCAACATTTCATCTTCAGTTAGTAATTATATTTGTACATATGCATTTACATCAAAAAGGTCTATAAGTTTTGAAAAGAAATGATTCCTGTCGTACATAAAGTGTTCACAATGTAAAATAACATGGCAGTCATAGTCATTACAGTGTCTTTCACACAGTTCACAATATTTTGAGAATTTTGCTCTTGAGCTGACTTGTACACAAAATGTTAAAATATCTCTGTATTGTGGATAGATATACATCAAATTATATAATCTATGTACAGCAAATGTTTTGTGGGTAAGGCGGTATCTGGACATATCCAGCCGCAAACAAACTTGGGTATGCCATCGTACAGATTCAGTTTCATTAACACAGTTTATAACTATTTTACGCCATGAAGATTTACATGGAAACGTTCCAGTTTCAAGATAGTCATTAACGTACTTAAAGAGATTGTAGTTACGAACAGTTTGTAGAAGTGTGTCACATATACTATGCGATGCTGCTGTTCTAGTTTGAAGAGTTGCTAGTTGAACACAAAATAAGTCCTTAAAGGAGGAGTAGCATTGACTGTTGCATAATCTACCAAAGAATAAAAGTCTACATTTATTTATGTAGCCAGTCATGCTCCATAAACCAAGGTTTCCTAACACTGAGGCAGAGGAAAATCGTTTGCCGAAACCTTGAATACGCTTAGCAAAATATCTTTGTGTGATTTCTACCAGTTCATAATCTTTACCTCGCAGAATAGGTAAGAGTTCGCATCCATAGAAGCTTGTGGGAAGTATCATCCTCTTCCATATTTTAACACACGTAATAGGGTGGAGATCGTTACAGTTTAGCCCAAGATTACTGAGAGAGTTTACAGACTGTCGTGCTTTTTGACAATATGCCTGGACTCTAGACTTGGAGGATAAATCAGAGGAGAGTAGGATTCCTCCATATTTGACACTATCACTTATTGCGATATCTGATTCCCCAAATTTGAAAGAACAACCACTTAGTTGTTTTCTAGACTTACTGAATATAATACAAGTACTCTTAGAGCCATTATATGTGAGACGCCACTTACAAGCATAGTCATACACAGTGTCAAGTGATGATTGAAGACCTTTAGGAGATGTAGAAGCAAGTGTAGTGTCATCAGCTAACAAAATACACGGAATATCAATACCATATGCACGGATACCATTGCTCAAGGTTCTTAGTTCAGATATTAAGTCATTGATAAAAACAAGGAAAAACCAGGATGATAAGACCCTACCTTGTCCAACACCTTGGTGTATGGCATATTCATTTGATTTTAAACCACAATATTGAACAAATGCAGAACTTGATGTGTAGCTTTGGTATAGGAGGTGCCACATTTTCCCTTTTATACCCATTTCATACAATTTTAAAAAGAGCCCATTGTGCCAAATACGGTCAAACGCCTTTTCATTATCCATAAAGGCTGTAAATACCCGTGAGTCTCTGTTTATGTAGTAACTTAGGCTTTCGTTTAAAGTAAAAACTGAATTAGTTGTTCCGTATTCCTTTCTAAAGCCAAACTGGAGCTTGTCAGGAAAATTGGGTATATATTCCTGCACCCAGGTTTCTAATCTAGCGAGAATGACTTTCTCAAATAATTTACCCACACAAGATGTTAGGGTGATTCCTCTATAATTTTTAGGATCATGTTTGGCTTTTTTGCCTTTATATATTGGAATAAGTACCCCTTTTCGAAATATGTTAGGGACATATGTTGATTTTATGATAGAATTAAAGAGAGCAGCTAGAACATTTATGATACCTTCTGTACTGTATATTATATGTTCGTTGTGAACACAATCCGGGCCAGGAGATTTATCTTTGTGAAGACTTTTTACATGCCCTTTTAATTCGCCTGGTGTAATACATTTACACAAGGTATCATCATCACAGGAGGGATATTCTTGACGTATTTGATTTATCTTTCTGTCAACAGATATTTTAAAGTCATTATCAAATAACGAGGAGGAATGTGGTTTAGCCAGGTCAGCAAAGTAATCACCCCAAACTTCACAGATATCTTCTGCTGTGTTTGCCCTTTTGCTGCCCATTACAAGTTCTTTAATAACAGGGCTCTGCCGCCTCATTTTGCGGACAGACCGAAAGAATGTACCTACGTCGGCATCAGAACACCTTTCTAGTTCTTTAATTGTATCTGAATGTTGTTTCCTTTTAGACTTCCGATGTAAACGTCTAAACTCCCGCTTAGTTGATTTGTAATCACAGTACAAGGATGAGTTACTTGCCCTTGGTTTACCATTAGCTATCCATTCAAGTCTAGTTACACGCATGTTGTAATGCAAATCATTTAGCCTATCTTGTTTCCAGTATGGCTTTAAGTGAGCTTTAAATACACCAGTGGGAATACACCGGGAACTGGCCAAATGTAATGCATCTATTACATTGGAAGTGTAGTACTCAATTTGATAAGGAGTTAGATAATGAGAGGGGATATGGATATCTGAGAGAAGCCGATTACTCTCTTCTCTGTACATATTAATGTCATTTTGTTCAGCTTTTTGCCATTTTGGAAAGTATAGGCTATCTGATTTGCGTAGATGTTCTTGCTCTCGTGATATAGTAACGAGGCATGGATAATGGTCGGACACATTGTAACTACAACTATCCATTACACAACAATAGGCAAGCTGACCAGTCATGTGTGACGGGATGAGTATGTAATCAATTAATGATTTGAATCTGTTATCTTTAGTTCTACACGTGTGGTCAGGCCCATGGTTACGCAATGAACTAACTGTATGTACAAGGTGTCTATTTGTGATATAACTAGAAAGAACGCTTCCACGTGATGCCAATACATGTTTACATATATCTGCATTCAAATCACCAAGTATGAAAGTATCACCTTTTTCACTAAGCATGTCATACATATCAAATACTTCTTCAACCGCACATACATACACAGAATTCAGGACATTAGTAGAGGGTAGTCGGCAAGATATCACATACATATCAGGATATCCATTTGCATACACAACGGCAGCAACAAAGAATTCTGAGATGGTGGCAACACTGTGAAGACGCCACTTGGACTTATTGTTGGATAGTATTGCAACACCACCTGCACCTCGAGATGAAGTGGTTTTATTACATTTTGATGCAACGAGTGAAAAGTCAGTTATCTCATTAAGTCTGTGGACATTATCCAGGTTAAGCCAATGTTCTTGCACGGCAATAATATCTACACTATGTGGTATATCGTTGATAACATCAATGCAATCATTCGACAGACCACGGAAGTTCCATGTCAATAAACTTAAAGTCATGATATATAAGCAGATAGTCACAAACTTACTCATTTTAGTGTGAATATCCATTACCAGTATATTGTCCATAGTTGTCGCGATTCCTCTGTCGTGGTATGAAGTCTCGACAGGTAATGTCAGCTGGCCAGAAGCTATCGTTCATATCACCACTGTAGTCATCACAGGCCATGTTAACCTGAACTGTGTAGGTCTCTGATCCGTCATAGTGTGAGCGCTTACGTAGTAGCCTCGTGTACGTCACACGCACATGGCGATCATGTGTATAGTCATGAATTAACTGCTTCACATCGTCAAAGGGTTTATCAGCCTTTATGTTTGACAGCACTACACGTTTTGTTTTCACCCTAGGTACGCCTTCTAGTGTTGAGTAGGTCTTTGCTAGGGACTGTATCTGATACGTTGTTGCAGTCTGTGATTTATCCAAATGAGCGTCATGACGAGAACGTTGCCTGTATCCATTTGGTTGCACTGTAGGTGGTTTATTCGCTTCACCTTCAAAGACTAGTCCATGAATATTCTCTGAGTAGTAGGCCCGCAGTTTATCTTTTTCGGAAAGATTTACCATCTTTGATTGTTTGACTGAATTGGTATTTTCTTCAGCTATGTCCATGTTAAGACCATGATGTGAGTCAGGCTGTCTACGACTACTCGTAGATTGAGTAGGCTCCAGATCCGATGTGTCAGGGTTACAGTTCTGTTCATCTTCGTTCACAGTCTGCGATTTACTTGGGGTGTCATTGATGATTACGGGGCAAGCCAGGGTGTTTTGTTTGTTGGAAGTTTTATCTTCTGTTGAAATTGGTGATTTCACAACACTAGCATACGTTGACTTCTGCTTGCCGACACTCCCCAGTTTACTGGATATCATTTTGAGCTTGTTGTCCACCTGATAGTTGAGGCGAATAATTTGGTCTTCTAGGTCGTGAACTTTATCCTTAAGTATCTTGTTGTCTTGAGAGTATAGTCTCGTTTCAGCTCTTAATTCAGTCCGTCTAGCTTCAGAATCTTGCAGTCGCTGGTGCAAGTCCTGTATTTGTTTGTTCTTTTCTTCTATGATCTTGCTTTGATTCTTGATTCAAGACTTCTTCCATATTTGAGAGTCGTTTGTTTGCTTCATCTCGATTTTGTGATACACATTGTTTTAACTGTATGATGTGAGTCAATAAGAAGTCAAATTTGTCAGTGTCACCTGGTCTCTGTGGAGTCTTGCCTTGACTGTTCTCTTGATGCCTTGTCTGTTCATCCTCTGTCTCCTCGCCACCAGCACCAGTGATTGACAGGTATCGGATATTTGCTCGGCTGAGAACTTTTGTCTGAATGACATGACCTGGAACCCCACCTTCAATGAAGTGGTACAGATAGTAGATATCGTGGGCGTATCTGTCCAACATTGATACTGTTGTCCCATTGGTATGTCTACGTCTGATTAGTTGTCCTTCAGGAAACTCTTCACAATTTTCTTTCGCAAAGTCATACAAGCTTGCCCTGATATAGTGAATCTCCTTGGCGTTGTGTTGATAAATATCCAGCAGGCTATCAACAAAACTTTGTCTGTCTTTGTTCCCAAGCTTCTTCTTTATCTCCAAGTAGATCGCTTGGTCTGTTTCGTCACTTGGCTGTGTTAAGTGAATGTGTTCACTGTCTTCTGCTGTACTCTCATTTGTGTCCAAGCTGTCACGACTCTCCTCTTGATTTGACTCCATTGTCTTTACTTGAGTCGGCTTTCAACTGAGCTTCCAAGGAAACGTCTACCCGATATTTATGTACATATATCTAAGTTTTTTGAGTAAAACTTTGTTGACGTTGAATATTTTGAAAACCAAAATATGCACAGTCGTAGATATAGATTCAAGACATACTTAAGTGCTTTCTTTGGGTTAGAAATATGAAGATAAACATCAATATTATGGTGAGGTCACATGTATGTCCAATGTTAAAATTTGTGTTATTTAATTGAGATTGATCAACTTTAACCGAAAATAACCAGTTTAAGGTCAGTCAGTTCATTATAAAGAAATTACAACTATTCAAAGTCGGGGTCATGATCGAAAACAGGACATAGAACCTTGGCATGCTGCAGCCATTAAGTCAAATATATATTTGGAAACTTTCATGAAATGGATAGGAAGACAGATTTGCTCTTATAGCTTTTAATAGGTCTGATAACAAGTAGATACTGTATATGTCGGATACTACATGTGCATGTGACTGTTCCTTAGTTTCCATTGATATATATATATATATATATATATATATATATAGTTGATAGAAAGTCGAGTAAGATGATATAACGTAACCCAGCACCTACTGTAATATGTACATTTTAGAACCATATAAAGTATCATGCAAAACTGATTATGCATCTTTAAAAGAATACGTTTGCATATGACCACATTTACAGGTAACGTTTCATTTCTAAGTATCCAACATCTCACTACCTTTACATATTATATTTTGGAACTATTTGCATGTACAAAAGGAGCACATGTGTGTTCAAAGATAAAATAAATAACCGACCAGCCTGATGCTATCATAAGAAAAGATAACCATGTATAATATTATCACTATAACCATGTCTAAACACTACATGATCCTACAGGGCATTACCAATACTCCGGGCGTAATGTGGTTATCTTTGAAATGTAACTAATCACTGATAGAACAGGGGAAGGTGATACAATTTTTATTTCATTCCTTAATTTCACTAGCTAACCATAAGTTAAATGTAAATGACTTAAAAAGTAGGTCCTTCATACATAGTGTTTGACTGAATGATGGAACGACAGAGAGAATGAATGAAAGATTGGCATGTTCACCCAAGCAGTAGTGATCTAAATTATCATAAGTATAACAGACATATCCCGAAAGATAATCTTATATTCATTCGACCTGAATCACAAAAATACATAGCATAACACCTGTGAAATGATGAGTTATATTAAGAACTAGAGCAAGCTTAAAACAACTTTTATTGACAAAGTAAGTTGTGTCAACTTGATGATAACCTATCTTACAGTATGTTTACTGCTCCACTACTGCTTCTTAACTTCCACATTTGATAATAAATTAAGTTCAATTACTGGTAGATTTTAGAAATATGTCTAAGTGTTTATCATAGGACTGCCTTTCAATTATCCTACATCAATTTACATATTATCAATCACATTAGATTGTTCACTTAACCTCTTAATTAGTCATGTTATTGTTATGTGGGGTAATATCGGTTTCTTTACTACTAACCATTTCTTTTTCACTAAAAGCTATGCAAAAACGATCGTATTGACCAGGTGTACATTTTAAAGAAGAAATATTCAAAGAGCATGTACATTTCTTTGACTGGCATTCTTTAAAAGGAGGGTTCTATCGGGGTATTTTTTGTGGAAACGAAATTCCAGAGGATATTCCCGTTTACACATATATGCTATTAATACATGATTAAAACATCGTCAAACTGAAATATATTAATGAAGTTAATACTTTGATGACTTTACATTTCACAACTTGATAAATACAAGCATTTGTTGAAAAATAAAAACAATGAGAATTGAAGCCATTCGGCACTGCGAGTGGGAAAACTTCGCTACGGCCTAACGGCATAGTGTTTATTAGTGTTATGATACGTCATTTGTTACTATGTGAATGTTCTATCAGTATATATGTTTTATTATTACAAAAAATTAAAATTGAGTTAAATATAGCGTGTTTTCATTTCAAGAAATGTCAAAAATCCAAGATGGCGGATGCTGCCGATAGATCGGTGATAGAACTTTCCCTTTAAGTTAAGGTGATGAAGAAGAGATATACGATCATGTACATTAACATATGTTTGTTATGTCAAAGCTGTTCTCAACTGTTCACATCGACATTCACAGCAATGGGTAACTTGCAGTCATACTGTATTTTTATGTATAGCATGTTCCATAGTGACGTTTAGTATCTCCTAGATAAATTTTAGATGGATGGTTTCATACCTGTGACACTTGAAAACGATCGTCGTCTTTGATATAAACAGTACGAGGGTTATAAACCAATTAGCGATCATATGTCGGCATTATGCCGTCTGCACACACGATGTGTCCCAATGAATTACGTAATAGTTTCATCAAAGGCGGCCGCGGCCGCGGCCCCATATATCACGCTGCAAAGCCTTTCAAGGTCATTTTTCGTGCTTACCCTCATTAACACAGAGAGAAAAGAAACTAACTACCAATTTGAAGTATGTTATATTAAAATCTATAATTAAAACATTTTAATTGCTGACTTTCTCATTCTTAAATATTTTTTGGTTACGATTTTAAATAAATGTATACTTCACTTGCCATAAGGCCATATAACGTCTTTGTATATTGTGCTGAAACACCCTTATAGTTCTAATACCCGGAAAATAAAGGCAATGAGATTAAATATAGATTAAACAGTGAAGAAAGACAACTATAAACCTGTTCTCATTGACAATTCCATCATAGAAGTTGTCCCAGAGTATAAGTATCTCGGCACTATTTTTTATGACAAATTCAAACACAGATAGCATCTACAAGAATGGCCAACAAAGATTGTGGTTTAAGTAAAGTTAAAGCTTTAAATGTCAATACCTTTACACTTGTTCTTTATAACAAAAGTTTTATTTAAAACCTTCAGTTACGAAATTAGCTATTTCCATGATGTTTCATCCGGTTATTTTGACATGATCACTTCACAGTCTTATATTTAATGAATATGTGAAATGGTATCACGATTGTAATTTATCATTTTGAGTTAAACAATTTATCATAAGCCGATAGGCTCATTACAACTATCACACTACTAACTCTTATTAAAGTGTATACGTTTGAATGTTAAGGATTAATGATAGAAATTCAACACATGTTGTTTAAGTGTATTAAATTAAAATACTAATACTTGTTGTTCCGCCCTTTCTTTATTTTTAAGATTGTATGCGGAAGAGTTTCTGTTATTGGAGGAAGTTTCATACTGTCATAATACAAATTAAATTTAGTATTGTTATGTCGCAAGCTAATGCAGCGGTTATCATGATAATAATGCTGTCAAGTTGTAACATTATATACATCTGTATTTCATTTTGCAATGACTCTTTTTGTCAATCTCCTTTTTGCTGAGCTTCACTGACGGCGGTCAACCAGGGACTCTGTAATCAGATGGGAGTACCTGGCTATATGCAGGAGCAAGCGTCACGTGTAAATGCCTATCAGAACAACTTGTTAAACGATGCGTTCCGGTCGGTGTTATGTAACATGTGTATTCGCTGAATTCTAACGGGTCTCCTGGTGGACTGTTACACTTGATTCGGTTATCTTGTACTGCAGCCATATTCAGCTATTCATCTATCATCAATCGCTATAGACACTTTCATATGGGTATCTAAACTAATTCTTGACAATTAATGACAAAGAGGTACCAGTATGCGCCTTTGTATCAACGTTCATTGTTTGAACATCAAATAGCTTTGCAATTTGACTTGATTAGGCTTCACCCGTCTTCGATGTAAACAATCGGCGAATCGTGAACTGTTTCAACATAAGCACCGTCACTAGTCATTTTCATGACAATAAACTATAGTCTTGTCGATTCCTTATACATAGACGCATTCAACAAAAGTATTTTAACTCCGATTCATGTAAAGTACGGACTGTAAACAGTAAAAACATTACTCACCAAAACAGGACAACCTTCTTCGGACGCCATTTTTCTATGTGTGCATTTCCGACATCGACCGAGAATTCACGGAAAAGGACGAAGTCGTTTCCGATAGAGACGCTCTTCCTTCCAAAATCGGAATGATTGTTTCTGTAATTACCGTGAATTCACCGATATTGCTGCGATTGTTTCGAGAAAAGAAGCATTTTCTTCCGTAATGGACGCATTTCTTTCAAATCTGGATGGATTTTCTTCAAAATTGACGCATTTCCTTCAATTACTTAGGGGGGCCTGAATTATCTTAAATTTTGCGTGTATTAGCTGTCCGTTAATACTGTAATGCTATCTCTATATCTTATCATCACTTATATTATTTACATTTTACTACAGATTCTTCTTTCGAAGCTTTGGTTTATCAATTTTATCTTTGGAACGTAAACGTGTATACCCTGCAGTGGTATGCGTGATATGTAAACAATGTACTCATTCATACTGGATTGTTTTAAACCTTGTAAAAACGTCTTCTCGGTTCATTACTCTGAATCGATACTGTTGATATGTTTGTAATGCCATTTATAAAATGTCTGGTAGGACATACGGACGGTTAAATTAATGCATGTTTTATTGATGTACATTTATGCAATAGCTATTTGTGAAAGGATCACATACAGACAGGTTTATTCAATATATAAGGCCCAAACAATCTGGCCCAAAGTACAATTCACGTTTCAGCATGACGGCTTGAGATGACGTTACTTCGATAATTATTTCCCCCGGAGTTTTCATCAAATCTTTTATAAACATGGCAACGTATTTTCAGATACATTATAAATTAGTAGATTATACATCCTTTATGGATTGCACGACCAGAATAATCATTAGAACATCATAGATCATCCAGTATGTATTAGTCCTTTCTAAAATGTTGTATTTTTAAGGAGTGTAATGCGATTCTAAATTTTCATAGATTTCGTAAGAGTGACTTATCAGTAAGAAAACTTAAATACTAGTCTGGCCAAAACCCTGATTTGAAATGATGTAATGACTTAAATAACTTGATGAATTAATTGTTTCGGACCAATTTGTATAAACATATCCTTTAAACATAAACACATATATTTACCTGTCACCAACATTTTGATTCAACCAAATATAAGACAATCCACTTGACAATACATATTTCTCATATCAGCTAACTAATGCGTGTTAACGGGACATATTTAAGGATGCGTACTCGTTATTGAACATGTATCTTTAAACTAATTTTAAGCAATCAAAGCTGTATACATGACAACTGTGAGCTTTTTTTATTTGTCTGCAACAATATGAAAACAAACATGATATACTTTAATGTTCTGCATGTGACATTTCATACGAACTTGCCAGCTGTGTTTATTTGCATCAGTATGATATATATATATTAAAGCTATTATTTAAATACCTATCTGTTGACTAGACCTACTTTGCCTTACCTCCTAAGGGTAATGCTATTTCAACCTTAATACAGACGAACTTGAAGAGTGGAGAAGGGGTGCGTAAAATCCCTTATCCAAGGGCCGGTAAGTCTAGGTGGTCTCGTGACGTCACTACCTGTTCATATCACTCTCCTGAAAGTTGCAGAGCAAGGCAGACGTGTTTTGTTCTGTGACTGGGGTTTTAGCGGCTTGTGTTGCTAACTTGCTATTTTTCTCTTGTTAGTTCAAGAGATACCCTCAACTTTATTCTTCGATAGTGCAGGTTGTGTTTGCAATCTGTTTTCAAGTAGGTGTTAGTTTTCAAGGGGCCTTGTTGACATGTGCTAGCTAGCGACCACCCGGAGTAGGTGGATTGCATGCGCCGCACGTGCAGCTCGTGATTCTTTGTTTTCTCTCACCTGACTGTTGGGTGTTTGACTTGCGTAGGGTAAAGGAGCAGTGGTATCTCTCCTACGCGTGTGACTCGCTTCGCTTGTCATTCGCTTTCGCTTGTCATTCGCCATTCGTTCCGAGTGCTAACTGTTAGGTGTTTGTCTTGCGTATGGTAGAGGAGTAGTGGCATCTCTCCTAATCGTTTGACTTGCTTCGCTGGCCATTCGCTTTCGCTTTTCATGCGCTTTTCGGTCTGTACTCTAGTGCTAACTGTGGGTTGTTGACTTGCGTACGGTAAAGGAGCTAGTGGAATCACTCCTAATTCGCTTGTCATACGCCTGTCGGTCGTACTCTAGTGCTAACTGTTAGGTGTTTGTCTTGCGTATGGTAGAGGAGTAGTGGTATCTCTCCTAATCGTTTGGCTTGCTTCGTTTGTCATTCGCTTTCGCTTGTCATACGCTTTTCGGTCTGTACTTTAGGGAACTGTGGGTTGTTGACATGCGTAGGGTAAAGGAGCAGTGGAATCTCTCCTACGCGTGTGACTCGCTTCGCTTGCCATCCGCTTTCGCTTGTCATACGCCGTTCGTTCCGTTTACTAGTGCTACTGTTAGGTGTTTGTCTTGCGTATGGTAGAGGAGTAGTGGCATCTCTCCTAATCGTTTGAGTTGCTTCGCTGGCCATTCGCTTTCGCTTGTCATGCGCTTTTCGGTCTGTACTCTAGTGCTAACTGTGGGTTGTTGACTTGCGTACGGTAAAGGAGCTAGTGGAATCACTCCTAATTCGCTTGTCATACGCCTGTCGGTCGTACTCTAGTGCTAACTGTTAGGTGTTTGTCTTGCGTATGGTAGAGGAGTAGTGGTATCTCTCCTATTCGTTTGGCTTGCTTCGTTTGTCATTCGCTTTCGCTTGTCATACGCTTACGGTCTGTACTTTAGGGAACTGTGGGTTTGACTTGCGTAGGGTAAAGGAGCAGTGGAATCTCTCCTACGCGGTTGGCTTGCTTCGCTTGTCATTCGCTTGTCGCTTGTCATACGCCTGCGGTCCGTACTCAAGTGCTTCGCGTCTCGCTTGGCTTCTCGCCTTGCCTGTCACTGGCTTCGCTAGTTGTTCGCCTAAGGTGAGTGACTAGCTTGGTTAAGGAGCAGTGGATACACTCCTCGTCAGTGACACGCGTTGCCCGTTGCTAGCTTTCGCCTACCATTCGCCTTTGGCATCGCCTTAGGTCGAATCTACGCGACTCATCCTTAGGGTGAATCACTTTGGTTCAAGTGACTCGCTACGCCAGTCACTTACGGTTTGGTACACGCACGAGTGTTATGTGAGATAAGATTGAATTATCTTGTAAGTGTTTAGCCTAGTTTTTGTCTGGCTTGTTCGTCTTTGTTTACCTTGGCGGGTCGTTACTTGATTTTGACTTTGTGCTCTTCGAGTTCAGAGTTTTTGGTTCAACTCTCTTGATTGCATATCGTCAGAGTTGTTGTGCTTTGGTGAAATAAAGATTGAATTATCTTGTAAGTGTTTAGCCTAGTTTTTGTCTGGCTTATTCGTCTTTGTTTACCTTGGCGGGTCGTTACTTGATTTTGACTTTGTGCTCTTCGAGTTCAGAGTTTTTGGTTCAACTCTCTTGATTGCATATCGTCAGAGTTGTTGTGCTTTTGCTCCGCCTCTTGGGTGTTTCACGTGTGTGACTCACCTCGTCTACGCTACGCTACTTAGGTGTCTTTCTGTAGGGATTCACCTCGTCTACGCTACGCGAGCGAGTGTCTCGCGTTTCGCCACGCCGCGTAGGTGACTCGACTGTCTTTACCTTCGCTTACGTTACGCGTCTTATCGTTTCGTCCGCCATGTACTCCGCCTTTTGCACGAATTGCGGAGGCAGGAAGTCCGCCTCTAAGCCCATGAGCAAAAAGAAGAAGTCGAAGATGGCTAGGTTTGACAAGGTCAATCCGTCCCTCCTTCTGGCATCCGTCAAGGATATGGTCTCTTCCTTGCTCGATGCGCGTCTGGGTCCGCGGACCTTACCCACTCACACTACGACTACGCTACCGTGTGAACCCAATGCGGATGTCGTACCTCAGGGTTCGCGTTCTACGTCCGCTAGGGCCTCCGCATCCGCGACCCCATCGCGTACCCCTCACACCCTACGCGTCGTGTCACGGTGGTGTCACCCCCACGTGATTTGTTGTGTCTTACGCTACGCTACTTAGGTAGTCAGTGATTCGCCGGTTATTCACCTCGTCTACATTCACGTGTGAGTATCTCGTCTATCGCTCACCTGCGTAAGGGAACGGACTGTCACTCACCTGTCTCTCGCCTTAGGCTCGATTCTACTTGACTCGCTTCGGCTAGCAAGTGACTCGCTTCGCCAGGCACTCGCGTAGCCAGTCATTCGCCTTTAGGTTGTCAATTTGTTTTGGCTCTCTTTCGTCAGTGGCTCGTCTCACTCGCCTTTGCCTGTCACTCGCCTTCACCTACGACTCGACTTGATTGCCTCGTGTCGTCTGTGACTCGTTTCGCCAGTGACTCGTTTCGCCAGTGTCTCGCTTCGTCAGTCTTTGGACTTCGCACCCTTCGGGTTCGGAGCCTCTGCCTTCAACACTTTCGATAGTCTCTCTCGTCTCGCCTTGCGTGTTTTCACTTAAGCGTTTTCGTTCTACGTTTTCGTGAGTTTACACTCTGGGTGTTTTTGGAGTAATTAGCTATCAGAAGGGTTGTTGAGGCTGGTCTTGCCTCACTCGCCAACGGAGAGCCCAAGGGCTAGATAAGCGAGTGTTGGGGGTGTACCTGAGGTCATTGATGCGTACAAGGCTGCTGACCTGCCTCCTCCTTCGCGTTCCAACCCGCATGAGATCCGTGCAGTGTCAGCCACAATGGCTTACCACTGTAACATCGCGGTCTCGGGCTAGCTCAGTCGGTAGAGCGCGAGACTCATAGTCTCGCGGTCGTGGGCTCGAGCCATCAATCAACGCCAACATGTCTGCTATCCTGTCTGTCCTCAGGAAGAGATCGCCAGGCTTGGATGTGTCGGTCCTCAAGGACCTCATTAAAACATTCCGTTTGGTTGACGGCAGGTCCAGGCTTCGTCCACCTGAGTGGGACTTAGCCATTGTGCTCAACCACCTTCGCTCCGATACGTGAACCGCTCTCCGACGTGTCCCTTCTCCCTCTCACATGCAAGGTCTTTTTTCTGGGGGCTATGGCCTCCGCAGCGCGGATTTCGGAAATCCATGCGTTGCAGGCGGACCTTCTACGTTATGAGGTCAGGGAGGGGGGGGGGATCGACCTCTCTTGAGTTGGCTCCCGACTTTGTCTGTAAGGACCAGGCAGCTTATGAAGCTGACCTTACGTTCTCTATCACGGTTCTGGGTTCTGACTCAGGAGATCTCTCTCTGTGTCCGGTGAGAGCCTTGAGGGTGTACCCTCAGGCTGAGGGATGGCAGGCGTCGTCTGTTTCTTGCCTCACTCACCGAGGAGCACCAAGGAGCTTGATAAGCGAGCGTTGGGGGTGTATCTAAGGTCGGCGGTAATTGATGCGTACAAGGCCGCTGATTTGCCTCCGCCGTCGCGTTCCATCCCTCATGAGATCCGAGCAGTTTCAGCCACAATGGCTTATCACTGCAACATCGCGTTTTCGGATGTCATGGCAGGGTGTGTTTGGCGTTCATCAGAGGTTTTCGCCTTCCATTACCTACGAGATGTCTCCACAGCAGATCTTGAAGGCATCTCTAGGCTGGGTCAACAGGTCTTCGCGCAGACGAAAGTGGTCCCCCCAACCAGACCAAGAAGGGGTCATCCTTCTTAGACACTTTTGAGACTTATTGTAAATAAACATGGTTTACATTACTAGCTCTCGTGTCTGTTGGTTTTTTCTTTAACTTCGCTTTAACACCCCCCTCCCTGTTGGGGTTTGGGGGGCGGTGTGTTGATCGGAAGTTGAGTGGCAGAGTTGTCTCTTCGATCCGCTTAGCGGTAGAGATGGTATCTCCCGGGCTGTGCCTTGTCCTCACCACAGGGTGGAGGACTCGTAGGTTAGCTTACACTCAGGGCTAGTCGCTGGTCTCGTCACTACCATGTATCTACTGACCCGCCTCCTTGCGGTGGGATTCTAGGCAAAGTAGGTCTAGTCAACAGATACGTATTTAAATAATAGTACGTTTTTGATTAAACGTAATTATTTATACTTACCTGTTGACTAGACCTACGCTCTAGGCCCTCCCATCCTCCCCACTTGGTCTGTCTTGCCTTTGGGACTTTCGGAGAGTGATATGAACAGGTAGTGACGAGACCACCTAGACTTACCGGCCCTTGGATAAGGGATTTTACGCACCCCTTCTCCACTCTTCAAGTTCGTCTGTATTAAGGTTGAAATAGCATTACCCTTAGGAGGTAAGGCAAAGTAGGTCTAGTCAACAGGTAAGTATAAATAATTACGTTTAATCAAAAACGTACTATTATTAGGCCGTTTGCTGCGAACGTACTACATAGCACACGCATTCAGTTTTAATGTAATATGCTTCATAAACAAAGCATACATTTATACATTTTATCATTTACAAATACAAATTCATAATTTCTGTCACATCTTCAGTCGGTTTCAATTTATTTCCACAAACGATACATATCATCGTTATTTTCCGTTTTTTTTAATAATAATTCTTAATATCTAAAATCAGTAGACACACTCTTGCGTCATGTACACGTAAATATTTGATTGATTCCACCAGTTTTAATTTGTGATCCGAAAACGTAGAACGATGGACAGAAGATGACATATTTTATTATTTTTATTGAAAATATTAAAATACTTACAAATCACACCCCGACACAATTGCAAAACAGACAGTATATACATACGGGACAACAATAACACAGAAAACCTATGTTAGCTATCTTGATAATACAATTTAATTTGTTGAAGAATGAATGCTTGTCCCATATACAGTGTACACGTGAATGCGTATTGGTCAAAGAAGAGACTTCTCTCATCAGAGTTCACAAATACACAACCGAATATACATGTATGCGAAGTCGCGAATACACGCTGTTGAGCCCATCTAAAGATAGCAATTGAGGGTCATAAAACATCCTGTGCAATACACGAGAATGGTTAGTAATTGAAAAATGTAATCTGTTCTTACTAACAGTAGTAACATTATCTCATATTTGTAAAAAATATGGTTTTATGTTATTTATATGTTTATGAGTGTTGTGGGCTCGTATGTGTCATACGGCACTTTATCTAACATTATGAAATTTCCTTTTTCATACCTTACTGTTTTACAAACTAGTCATCACACATTTAACGTTGTCTACCTATTATCTGTGCAGGACTCAATACCTATAGATAAAAACTTATTCAATCATTCTTGTTGTACTGTAATGATATGCGGATGGACATTTATTAAAATAATATTAATGTTAATCACGTAGTTAGTAATTGAGTGTCTCATAGGTCAAACCTGACGGGTTAGCACATGTTGTATGTTTGAGAGAGAGAGAGAGAGAGAGAGAGAGAGAGAGAGAGAGAGAGAGAGAGAGAGAGAGAGAGAGAGAGAGAGAGAGAGAGAGAGAGAGAGAGAGAGAGAGAGAGAGAGAGAGAGAGAGAGAGAGAGAGAGAGAGAGAGAGAGAGAGAGAGAGAGAGAGAGAGAGAGAGAGAGAGAGAGAGAAACAAAATAATGGCATTGTGTAACAAGTTTTAGGTTTTTACATTATCTTTCTGTCAGCCCGACATTTGTTTAAAATGAGAGATTAAAAGAAATCTCTAAGATAAAGAATATCATTAAAAAATGACACAATTATAATGACACCGAACAAATGTTTATTTACTTGCCTGTCTATAACTAGTGTTCTATTTTTGTTATATGGTATATTATAGTTCAATTATTTTATAGGTCCTCGGCCCATGTACAATGCATCTAAACATTACAATTTTGTTGAGTAAACAATAACATTTTACAAATACATTAATTATTTACTATGAATTGACATATTTTCTTTGCGCAAACGCTGTTCGTATGTAATAAGAAAAAATACAAGGGTGTTTCTACAATTACTAGTTAATACATTATGCTAATTAGAAACTAGATTTACCTGACCATTTACAGGAATATATAATGAAAGTGAATTTAACCGCAGTAGACAAATATTGTTAATGTGAAATATAGTTTTTGGGTTGGACTAAGCTCCATATGAATCACATCGTTATATGCTTATCTTATTTTGTATTTAGAGGGAATATTAAACGCATTTAACTCTCCCTTGATTATCATTTTGCCTGTTTGTTGACTCTGTCTGTATTCGCTCACATATTTAAATTCGTTTATGTACAGTTATAAATGTTATAGGCAAACATAAAATTAAGATATCTCTAAACAAGGCTACACATGACCTAACATCAAAAGAGTTCATGTTTGAAAAGTAATACATTGGTAAAAGCAAAGTCGTTATTCTAATGTTTATATGAGGAATATGCTCCCAAAATAAACTAAATCTTTAGGAAGTACACATTTTGATTGAGACAGTATATCGAGTTGAAGTATTTGAACACATGCATTTTACAAATGGTTCTTATGTTATATAGCTAATATAGATTTTCAACCCTGAAACACTGACATTTTTAATTTCTGCACAAACTTTACTAATATGAATAAGCAACAATTAATTTGGCAATGAAGCTAGCACTAATGCTGTAATTAATTTATTGCCACAATAAACAAGCTATCCAAAAGGATGTTTAGAATCTAGGCAGTTCACATTTCCGTTACGGATCGTTAATCACTGTTATCGGTACAAACAACTATTCCCTAATTAATTTATTGCCCCAATAAACTCGCTCTTCAAAAGGATCTACATAATCTATGAAGTTCACAATTCCAATAGGGTTCGTTAAATACTGTTATCCTTAACGATACTTTGTACATTTACAATATGGTAGTACAGCTTTGTATTTGAGAACAGAATGACATTGGAATGACATATACTATACAACTACTCACGCATAAAACGAGGAAAATAGTATGAAAAGACCATTTATATGGTTAATAATAATAATTATTAATCTTCCTATGTTAAGACTAATCACATTTACTATATTTCAAGCTTTTTTACGTATTTGTATAATATATCTAGCATGGGTCTGTAATCTTTGAAATTATACAAGAATGCAATGTATCACTTTCGAAATTAAAATGATGTTTGAAACCCAAACATTGATCGATAAATCTATGATACATCTTGACTATGACTATGTTAACTGTCTTTGACCCTGATATAACTGTTGAATGACATGTCACACCGATAATCAACTATAAATTTCACTGAATACAACTATACGCTTAACAAAGCATTCATGTGTTACATTTTATGTCTTAGTCCTTGTCTATGTTCTCAGCATAGATATTTAAACTCTCACACCTGCGCCTACCGCTAGGCACATGTATCCCCAGCTCCAAGTATATCCCGTGACTGGCATTCTCCCTACATCAAATTCCCCATATCCAACCTGCCTTAGTCATCTTACATCCTCATCTGCACCATAGGCCGGCTCGATCCATTCTCCCAACCCCCAGTCACTCACTATATTCATTTCTGACTATCCCCAGCTCCCACCTTCACCTATCATTTTATCACCCACCCTAGATCGACCTCTTCACAACTCCTAAAATTAGGGCAGATTACAAACTGTGCCTCTACATGTACATCTACAATGAAATTCAACCACTGTTCAAATACGCACTCCTAAACCTGTCAAGTACCATATACCACAACCCCAATTGACCCACAATGAACGGCTACTATCCTGGCTAATGTACACGCACTTACACCACTCTCATCATCCAGTTATACAGTCAACATTCGAAAACATACATACACATGCACTCCCCTCCAACCTTCCAACTCAACACAGGCAACGCCCGCTAAACTAACTCTAACCCAAAGCTACCTCCCATCACCCTCCAGTTATACACAGTCAACACCCGCAATCCCCAACTCGGCAGCCACCCACCTCGCCAGTTTTACCCCCTCAAACATACATACAAATGCACTCGCCTATCACCCCCAACTCAACACAGGCAACGCCTGCCGCCCAACCCCATCCCTACAGACACACGCGCACTCATGCCTCTCGCCTTCCAGCTCAACACAGAAACATGGTATCCCCTGCACCACCCCACACACAAACGCCAACCACAACGAAACCCCAGTCACCCTACTTCACAACTTAACCACCCTCACTTCCAACATACACTCCCTCTTCTTACCCTCAATCTCTATTCAGTCCACATAAGTCACCCCAAACCTCCAACCCTTAACCAACAGACACCCCTCTCCCCTCCAATCCCTGCAGTCCGCCGACCCCGACCCCGACCCAAAAAGAACCTGACCCAAAAAGCCAAAATCCAAACCCACACCTCCATCCTTCCCCCTACCCCCGCGCAGACTCTCCCCACTCACCCATCCCCCATGGTATCTGTCAGCTTCACTAATTACTACATACATTAAGATGCTATAACTTACAGCATGATTAGAGATGATATTTACAAACCTTTACAACATTATTAAAGATGATATATACAAATATTTAAAACAGATTAAAGATGATATTTACAAATATTAAATACAGATTAAAGATGTTATTTACAAATGTTTAATAATATTTACAAACATTTACAAATATTTACAAATATTTAATACAGATTAAAGATGATGTTTACAAAGATTAAATATCTATTAAAGATGATATTTACAAAATAATAAATACTTGTAAAGGTAATAAATAGCTTCTGTTTTCCCAGTGTAAATACATTCAGAATCTTATGAGGATTTCAAACGGGTTTTACAAAATAATGTTCACAGTTATACTTATCTTGTGTGCTTGAGTGGAATATGTTGGATGACAATGTAAGAAATATTGATTCCCTTGCTACATTTAAGAAACATGTTGATCGAACCTTACCGTGCAATGTGCACCATGTTATTAAAAACACAGGTACAAGACACAATCAAATTATCCATTGTAAAATGAGATTGGGTTGTTGTGACCTAAATGCCCATAAATTTGATCGTTTTCTTCAAAATTCTTCCACTTGTGAATGTGGCTATCACTATGAGGATACCATTCATTATCTATTTATATGTCCACATTTTACTGGAATTCGATCAAGGTGTTTCTTTTATGAACATTGCTTTGACTTAAAATCCCTTTTACATGGAAATTATTCACTTTCTGATGAAATTAATCACAATATCGTCACTTCACTGCATTTTTATTTTACGCAGACAAAACGTTTCTAATTCAGATGTCCTTTTTCTTGTTATATTGTTAAGGAGATGTATTTATATAAGCCATCAGGTTTGTTTACCGATCCGATCCTTTTCATGGAATAAAATACGTTTAAAACATACATTGAACAAATGATGTAGATATAATACAGTGATATCTTTCTTAATACATTGTACACAATATATCTCACTTATGTCCATCTAATAACGACCTATATCTAATTTTATCAAAAGGGGTTGAGTATGCTTTATTGATTACATCTGAATATAGTGTATTGATATGAACATGTAATTTTCATTCTATGACATGTTTTTACTTGTCTATGTGTTGCTCTGTCTTTAAGACAATGCATTTAAGCCACTGTAGTGACCGGCCGATGTCGTTAAGTAGTTCAGCATTAGTATAATCAAGAAAGTTAATCCGTTAAAACAACACAAGCCGTTATCCCTCAAGCATCAAAGGATTTTTACTGTAATACCAAATGTCTGCTTCCCGGTAAGTGTCAAAACACTTGTATAAACAAGTGCAGGTGGTACTGAGACAAGTGTCTGTCTCTCTGTCTCGGTGTCATGAGTTGGTTGTAAGAACATGAACACTATTTGTCCAATGACAATTAATTGGTAAACCAAGGAACCAATGAAATTAAATTAAGTATTAAATCGTCAGAACAATTTGTTAGCGAACTTTGACAGTTGCGAAAAGACTTTTGTTGTAGTAGGGCAAGTTTCACAATCTTGTGGTTCAAAGTTCTAACATTGATGGATTTATAAGTTTACAATTTGTGTTCTTGTGTATTTGGATATTTACATTGTTCGCTTGGATACGGTAAGTTTCTTTCATTAATTCTTAATATTTGATACTTGATTTGATTAACAAATATTATTCATTGAAAACATTATCCTGAAAGGACGACAGTTAAACAGCAACCAAGCTCTTAGGTAACAACAAACCATATTGAAATCGATGAAATTGACGACTGTAATTTGAACGTGATTTATATTTATTATAAACTTGTTTGTCCATATATTGTGTTTTCTAAACCGAATATTGTTAAACCTTATAATAAATACTGACAAAGTAAATTATTGATATGCTTTTTTCATCGTGATTCTGCTACCCTCTGAAATGTGATTTAAAGTTATCGTTGAGAAAATAAATAATTTGTTTATTGTAACATTGTACTTTCATTGATATTTGATGCTGTGTTTTTACACGTTTCAATAAACTTTCATAATTGTCGCTTCACTGAAGGAATGCAGAAATAATTGAATTACATAAAATTTAAGACTACAGAAGGTAAAACCAGTAAAGGTTATCATTATTTTTAAGTTGTCAAGACATATGTGGGAAAATCCCCTATTCATTTGTATATCAAATCTCTTAAGCTATCTCTTACAAGCATCTAAACTACCATAAAAAGTGCCAACATAATGTTAAAACAAAGTTTTCATTTTTTCTTAGAAATGCGATTTAAACATTTTGAAAAATGCTATTTTATGTATAAATAATTCCCTTTTCATTTGAATAATCGTTTAAAACACCAGATCACAATGAACATATTCAACATCCTTATTTCAATTTTTAACAATGGAATGTAATTGTAAATGTTCTACTTTTTTAAAATGATATAAAATGAAACAATAATTTAAGTTATGTTTTATGTCTATATATCAAATTTTACTCACATGAATACTTCAAAACATTTATACGCCATTTTTATCATCAGACTAGGTATATTTAGTAAATAAATACAAAATCCTCATTATGTTATAGCGCTGATAATTTCCGTGCGTATACTGGAGTTTCCTTAAGTATCCTGTGCTCAGGAAATTCCATGTAAACTGATCATGATACCTCATTAAACCCTTAGGGTACCCTGATCAGGATACATCATTAAACCCTAAGGGCCGTATGATCGTACATGGTCTAAAGTAGACCAGGTTTAACACCAAACCAAGTTTAACTAAACCAAAACCGTTGGTCTAAGTTAAACGGTATTATGAAGAGCTAGTTTAGCTAAACCATGATTATGAACCTAGTTTAAAGGTCTTATCCTAATTCGTTTCATAACTGATCCAAAATTTGCAAATACAGACCACTTCGGGCAAAAACATGTAGTTCTCATTGACGTTGACGTCACGGACAATAGTGGTTATTGGTGGAACAAATTTCAAAATATCGAATACATAATTAATAGATGAGGCAACATTGGACTTTAATTTGAAATTCATTGTTTGACCCTTTTATGTGCCACTGATTCCCACTTAAAGTGATGGTTCTATCGACAGCATTTTGCATCTTTTGTTATTGTTTCAGGGTTATTAGGTGACATTCAAAATATTTGGATTTTTACTAAGTTTCATTTTGGTATCATACATCTGTACATTTAATACAACATTGGTAAAAGGTAACCAAAAATGGGCTATGTAGAGAGAGAGAGCGAGGGAGGGAGGTGGGGATGGATGGACAATGCACAGGTGGCTGCACAACACTGATCATTACAGATAATTCAGATTACAATACACATGTAGCCAAGAGACTGCCTAATATTTAATTCAATACAACAAATAACAAATTAGTGTTGCACCCCTGCATTTTGGAGTAGGCTAATGACATCTACAAATCTGAGTCTCCATCTATTAAAGGTTATATAATATTTCCAAAATATTGGCTTTAATAGCATTGTTGGTTCTTGGGAAGAAGTTCTTTAAAGATTTTAGGATCGACCCCCTGACACGCCAGGGTACCAGGTACCAAGATCAAATGAACAAACTTAATTCTTCATATAACAAAGATGTTATTCTGAAAAGTTCAGCTTCCTATGTCAATTGGTTTCGGAGAAGAAGTCGTTTAAAGGTTTCGCTAATAATTCCTGTCACGCCCATATTTGACGGGGGCGAAGACCAAATGAATAGACTTTGAACCACCCCTCCACACAAAATTTCAGCTTTCGGGGTGCAGCAGTTCTAGAGGAGAAGTAGAAATGTGAACAGTTTACGGACGACGCCCGACAACATCCCATGCCATTAGCCCATCTGACCTTTCAGGCCTGATGAGCTAAAAAAAAAAAGGGTTGCTTATTATACCAATTAAAAAGGTCAAACATTTTCAAGCATACATCATGTTGTTTTTTTATTGCTTATCCACCCAAAAACGTCATTTTCATCAAAATTCAATTAACTATATGTAACAGCTTAACTAAACATGCATACTAAATATAATTTACATATGCGTATGAACAATTCCAAGAACAATATATTTTAGGTGGATCCTTATTATCATAAACATCGTGTAGAGGCATAAAAATATACTTTTTAGCTCATCAGGCCTAAAAGGCCCGATGGGCTTATGGCATGGCATATGGCATTGATCCGTAAACTTTTTCCACTTCTACTCCAGAACCAATGACTCCACAGAGCTGAAATTTTATGTGCAGACTCATTGGCCAATGGAGATTCTAAATTGTAGATTTCGTGACCCCGTGACCCCAAATGGGGTCACAGGGGTCACATCCTTAAAAACCTATTTTCATCTTCTTCTCCGGGTCCAAAAGGTCTAGAGATCTGAAAAGTTGTGTGCAGACTCCTTGGCCAATGGGGTTTCAAAATTGTAGATTTTGTGACCCTGTGACGGGTCATGACCCAAAAACTATGTTCATCTTTATCTCAAGTATGTAAAGCTTTAGAAAGGTAAAATATTGTGTAGAGACTCTTTGGTCAAAGGTGATTCTTAATTGTAGGATTGGTGACCCTGTGACTCCAAATATGTGTCACAGGGGTCATGATCTTAAAACCTATGTTTTGTTTGTTAAAAATGTATCACTTGAGATAACTTAGATATTCAATCTTAGATAATAAATCAATGAAATCATGAGAGCTACAGAGCCCATGGCTCTATTTTTGTAGTATTTTCATGAGAGTTCACATCGTCATAACTATGAAGGGAATCTCAATAGTAACATACTTAAGTCAGCAATTCAAGCACAATATCTATGTGTTATTATTCAAATGTTAACCTTAAATAATAGCCGTAGGAGTCCAAAAATATGTAATTATTTTAATGACCGTATTTTCTTGTTTCTTGTTCGAAAACAACTGAATGAGGTTGAACGACTAACATCAATCATTGGGTCGAGGGTCAAAGCAGACGTCTTGAAGACCAAAGTAACGATGCGTTATTCTTTGTTTTATTTTCTTATTTTACTTTTTTGGTGTTTTAAGTAAAGGATACAGATACAACTTTTCATAAATTCATATTGTTTGTTTGTTAGAATTTTTTAATACAATTTTGCAATTGCTCATAAAAAGTAATAGTTCAAGTTATGGCCCTTATACCTATTCCCTATATATAGTGATGCAAAGAAATACCCCCTAATTAATGGGTGTAAATAGTTTGTTATATGTTCTAGGTACTAAGTACTAAATCATTTATTCAATTTATTCCGATACTTCATACATAGTCCCCATAAGAAAGGCGTGTTTGTGTATGCTGAGCAGTAAGAACCAAGTATGAATACTGTCCTTTCTTGACCAATATTGTTTATGTCATTAAGTTCATCAATCCATTGTAAAGTAATGACATTCACATATGAGGAAGGATTACATTTAAATGATTTCTGAAATGAGATTAACACATAAACATGTCTAGATATCGTCCTTTTTAAAATCAAATTATCAAATGTTAAGAGCTTAAACCAATGCTAAACTACCCCCCTGGCAGGTTTACATTTTTCGACATAAACCAGGGAGTTTAAACTAGGTTTTAAGAGAAAACTGCTTTCATAATACCGGTTTGGTTTAAACTCCCTATTTAGACCTGGTTTAGTGCTAAACTACCTTTAAACCATGTACGATCATACGGCCCTTAGGGTTTCATGAGGTATACTGTATCAGGATACCCCCAATTTTCTAGCAGTGTCGGTGCCCCGCCCACCAACAGAATATTCACTCGTTGTTCTTTCGCTGGTTTTCGTTGATTTATCCGATACACAGATCACAGAGTTGGTTAAAGGTGCATCCATTGTGTTTCATAAAAATTTATTTGGCTTTAATATGTTCCAACACATCATATGTGCTGTTTACAATGCAAACAAATTCACTCAGCTTGCATATTCATCCCCAATCGCCAAACATATCATAATTACTAGTTTCCAATTAAAACCGAGTAACATCATTATGCTGGTGCAGAAACCGAAAGTGCATTACCTATTTACATTCACAGTAGTTATATGACCTATTGAACATTATCAACTCAAATTTGTTATTTTGTCAGGTTTAAATAAGATTCCAAAATTACGTTTGACTCATTGGCGCGCGCCACACGCTGTGCATTGTCCGGTTTTCGATCAGAAATTGATACTTTTACCTTCATATCGTCAATATACTAAGTCGAGTATCATTAAAATGATAGTTTTCGGTAACAGTTGGTACTACTCGATGAAATAAGACCATATATAACGTTTGCTATATTTGACCCCAAACAACACAATGGATGTACCTTTAAGCTATCTCGCTGGTATACTCTGTTTCCCACGATGAGTTTATTGTGTCTGATTCTAGGATGATCCCCAGCTTCTCGGGCTTCATTGAAGAGTGTTGATAATGCGCGTCGATCTTCCCTCACTTGCCTCGTCAGGTCTTCAGTTACTCGTTGTTGTGATCGTTCTTGATAATTTTCTTTAGACTTTCTCAGGATGTCATTTCTATCTCTTGTAAGCACAAAGTTTGCTATAATTGGTGATTTTGGTTTGTTTTGGGATATTCTATGGGCTCTCGCTTTGAGTAAAGTGTCAGCGTTTGTCATTTGTAGTTGATCTCTCATAAAATGTCTAATTTTGTTTTCGGATTCCTCCCACGTTTCGTTCCGTTCTCCATCGAGTCAGTGGAATAAAAGATTATTGCGCCGCGATCTTGACTGTAAATCCTCCATTTGTTCTTCGAGTCTTTGAACTTGATTTCTCAAACTTGCATTTTCACTGTGCAGTGTTGACATTTGTTGACCCACATCAGCCGCCATTGCTGTCACCTTGTCGAGTTGTGTAAAGTGGTCTTTCACAGAATTTAATAAATGAATTAAACTACGAAGCATTTATAACCCAAGGTATTTTCTACAAAATTTTCCAAAAGTGATTACAGAACAGATAAATTTACAAAAACGAATTCAGTCAGTAATTTTAAAGGCGCCGAGCACATTTTTCTAACTGAAATAAGCGAGCTCATGAAAAGATAAATAAGTGTTACCAATGGCTAAATAATACTCCCGAATCAATACAAAGAGTTCTAAAACGAATGTACATTGCATGCATAACATATATGTCATTGAAACTTATTGTTAAACTGGTAAAAAACGAAGTATAAGAAAAAAAACAACAGACAAAGAGCAAACAAGGAGAATCGTAAGACACGCAGGAACAACATCCTAAGAGGACTGTCCCCTTCTCGGTCTGGTCGGGGGGACCACCTTCGCCTGAGCGAACACATGTGGACCCAGCCTAGAGATGCCTTCGAGATCTGCTGTGGAGACATCTCGTAAGTAATGATTGACGAAAACCTCTGAAGAATGCCAAAAACACCCCGCCATGTCGTCTGAGACCGCGATGTTACAGTGATAAGCCATCGGAGCTGAGACTGCTCTGATCTCATGCGGGTTGGAATGCGATGGAGGAGGCAGGTCAGCGGCCTTGTACGCATCAATGACTACCGACCTCAGGTATACACCCAATGCTCGGCGAGTGAGGCAAGAACAAACGACGCCTGCGGGTACGCTGCATGTACACCCTCAACGCCCTAACCAGACACAGAGAGAGATCCATCTCTCCCGAGTCAGAGCCCAGAGCCGGAATAGAGAAAGTACGGCCAGCCTCATCAGCTGCCTGGTTTTTGCAGACAAAGTCGGGAGCTAAACCAGGTAAGGCTGACACTGACAATCATAGAGATTCCTAGTGGTCTTCCTATGAGAGGTAGCTATGGCATTGGCGATGCACCTTGAGAAACCACTGCTCCTTAACCCTCTCTTAAAACAAGCCAAGCGTGAAGGCAGAACACCTGAGGGTTCTTGTGTAACCTTCCGCTTGGCCTGCTGAGGAGCAGGTCTCTCCGTGGCTGAATCAGAACACGTTCCTGATGACAGAGCCGCCGGAGAGGAACGAACCACGGAGGAAGGACCCTAGTTGTCACTATCTTGGTTACGCTTGGGAGAGGATGGCCGGCGGCGAAAAAGCATAGGCGTCCATCCCCTCCCACCCTAACGAGAGCACATCTAAGCCCATCGCTCGCGGGTCTGGTACTGGTGAGACATAGGTTGGTAACTGGTGATTGAGGCATGTCACGAACATCGTCTATCAGGGGGGTCCCGAACTGGAGGCACAACACCTTGAAGACTGCCGGGTGCAGTTGCCACTCCGTCGGGGGACAGCGCGTCGCCAAGATGTTCTTTGGACCTGGAATGTGGACTGCTCGAATGTCCAGGTCCACATCATCCACCAGCTCGAAGAGCCGGAGCGACACGCATAGCAGATACTTGGCCCTGGTGGACCCCTGCTTGTTCCTCGACCAAGCAGCCACTGAACTGTCCGTGTTGACTAGTAGGCACTGGTCTCGCAAGGGGACCTGCCAGTGTTGAATGGCTAGACAGAATGCGTCCAACTCGAGGACGTTGATGTGAGTTCTGCTCTGACTGAGACCAGACTCCCGCCACCTGCTCGTGAGCCACATGCGCCCCCACCCCTGAGTGGAGGCATCTACGAACAGGTGAGCTTAGGGGGGACGAGGCCGAAGTGGAACCCAGGAGAAAACACTCTCGTCCACCCGCCACCAAGCTAGAAAGTGATGCAGACCTGGGGTCAGAGCTATGGCGTCTCCCTGATTTGGGGGTTCAGGAACACATCTAATGGTCAGATCCTGAGCTGCGGGTCAGATCCTGAGCTGACGTTAGCAACCCCAACACTATTTGCCACTGACGTAGGGAGAGCGACGCATCTAGGGCACGATCGATTAAGTGATCAAAACGAGCCATCAGCTCCCTCGTGACGAACCCACGGTACAGCTGAGTGTCTATGATAGCCCCTAAGAACTTCAGACGAGTCGCCGAGACCAAGTCCAACATCTCTAAGTTCAATAACCACCCTAGGCGACGGAACAGGTCTACTGAGAACATGAGCTGTGCCTCCAGAACGACGGGAGAACGGTCGTGAGCAAGACCATTGTCCAAATTCATTGGAAACTGAATGTCACATTGGTGTAAGAATTGGACGATAGGCTGAGTCACTTGTGTGAATAGCCAGGGGGCACACGATATTCCGAACGGGAGCACGCACCACTGAAAATGTCTCACGTCCAGAATGAAGCGGCGGTACCTGCGATCCCGACAGTGAATCGGAATGTGCAGGTAGGCATCCTGGAGATCGAGAGACACCATGCAGTCCGAGCGCTCCAGAGATCGCATCACAGAGGGAAGAGTCAAGAGTCGAAAATATGGCGTCCGAACGAGGTAGGAGCGGTTGAATACCTTCAAGTCGTGAATAAGCCGCCTTTTTTTCCATGACCGGAGGGTCATCTGACGACCCCGTACCCTCAGCATCTGACACTATACTGATGAATGGAGGGTCAGAGACATCAACGAAGCAGGCCCCACGGTCATCCGAGTACGGAGAGGAGTCACGGGTCGGCGACATCACCGTGACACAGCGCGTGGGGGTGCGAGAAGGACGCAAGGAGGCAGCCGACCAGGAGGCCCTTAAGGGAGTGAGACGCGAACCCTGTGACATGCTGTCCACATATGGGTCACGACCTACAGTAGCAGCGGGGGTGGTGCAGTTGGGTAAACCCACCTAACCCAAACGAACATCAAGTAAAGAAGTCACCATGTCCTTAATGGACGCAAGAAGAAGCTCAGGTTTGAATTTGGCTTTTCTCTTCTTCTTCATTTTGCTCTTGGTAGTGGAGGGTTCGCTGACCTTAAGTCTAAGAGGCGAAATACGCCTCTCATTCTCCCGAGGCGAAGGGGGAGACAGAAAGCGACGAGCTCGAGGACGAGAACGCGAAGAAAAACAGGGTGAGAATGAATTTCTTGAACTCCTACCGGATTCAGACAACAGCGGCGACTCACGGTCAAACTCATCCGTGCATTCAGTTGAGTACTGCATCCACCACCTCCTCTGGGGAGGGGTGCCGAATTGGAGAAATATCCCGACCTTGACCAAAGTCACCTGACGGAGCTGAACGCTTCAAAGACGAAGCCCTATCAGTAACGGACTTACAAATGGCCGAAACATACCCCCGGAAGTCTGAAGACAAGAGAGTGACATACTCGTTACAACAAAACCCCTCCTCACAAAAGTCCTTGCACTTCCTACAAAGCTAGTGCGGGTCCTTGTTAGCAGACTTCCGACCTGCGCAATTTGTACAAAACACAGAGTACATAGTGAAGCAAATACGGAGGAAGTAGAGTAACGAGGTGTGTGATAAGCGAGTCACTGACGAGACCGTCGAGTCACTAACAGGTGAGTGACTAACGAGCCACTGACACGTGTAAGCTAGACGTGGTGCGTGACAGGTAAGTGACACTCAAGTCACTTAACAGTTGAGTGACAGATGAGTAAGCTAGAGGAGGTGAGTTACAGATGAGTGACAGTCGAGTCACTTAACATGTGAGTGAAAGACGAGCCACTAACACGTGTAATCTAGACGAGGTGAGTGACAGTCGAGTCACTGACGCGAGACACCTAAGCGAGACACATAAGTAGAATAGTAGCAAACCTTCCGATTAGCTAATTACTCCAAAAACACCAAGAGTGTAAACTCACAAAACGTAGACGACGAGACGTTTAAGTGAGAAACACGCAAGGCTAAACAAGGGAGGCTATCGAGAGAGTTGAATACCGGAGCCTCCGAACCAAAAGGGTGCGAAGCTGGCGAGACACTGGCGAACGATGCAAGACGAGACGAGTCAAGACGAATGGCCGAAGACGAAGGCGAGTGACAGTCGAGTCATTGGCGAGTCGAGTTATTGGCGAAAGCGAGTGACAGGCGAGCGAGGGCGAGTGACAGTCTAGTCACTGACCAGTCTAGACGAGAATAGTCGAAGGTGAAAGCCAAACGAAGCAGACGACAAGCTATTGGAAGACCCACCTGATTCTAGAAGACGAAAGGACTGGCGGATGGCACGACCAAGGCCGTGCGAACATGTCAACAAGGTCCCTTATTCACTCAACACCTAAATAAAACAGTTTGTCTAAGACAACCTATTAACGACGAACGTGGATAGGACGTTGATACAAACTTTTAAATGAATAAGAAGCAGCAGGTTAGCAAAAGTAGGGAAAAAAGCGCTAAAAATGGCAGAGCGAAAACGACACGTCTGTCTCGCTATGCAACTGAGAGGAGAGTGAAGATTTCCAATGGTGTCGTCACGAGACCTTGCAGGCTTACCGCCCTTGGGAGAGGGATTTTACGCATCCTCTACTCCACTGTTTTAAGTTTCGTCTGTGTTAACGTTGAAATAGCATACCTAGAGAGGAGGTAGGCATAATAGGTCTAGTCAACAGACATGTATTTAAGTAATATACATTATCTTATGTACATGTACTATTAATTTGTTCTTATAGACATATTGATTGATTGAAAACATATTTTATTCATTTTAGAAATGGATTGGGCACAAGTTATGAAACTAGAAACTAGAAGCCCTCTCCACGTAAGGCTACAATACATAACACAATGTATGCAGAAGAGAATAAGAATTCGACAAGTGACGAAGTGGGTAAAAATGTAATATATCTTATTAAGGAAAATCACAATTAGAAATATTATTCTTATGACAAAATGCACTTTGAATAGGGTTAATACGTACATTAGTATTTATCTTTTTATTGAACCGTTGACTCTTTATGAATTTATGAACATGGTAAAATATGTCTTCATTGACTGTGAAATATTTGGATTTCCATACAGGATTGTATTAAGAACAAATTCTGCCTTTAAATTATAAAATCTTTGCTTTAATTCTAAACGGAAATTAGCATGTCTTAGTCATCTCAAGAAGAGATGATATACATCTTCAACTAAAGCACCACAAATGCAAGCTTTGCTTTCAGATAAATTAACACGATACAGATCAGCGTTTAGGGAACTACAAGAATCGTGACTTTTATAAGGGAATAAAGGCCAGTCTTTCCTCCTTGAAAGCAACCAATTGGTTCATATGATACGGGAGAGAGGTAGCTTATTGCAATATGTTCCCGTAATGAGAGACTCTGTGGTCATGTGGCGGGACGGACAGATAAGCATGTACGGGCCTATATCATCCCGGGGCAATGCAGACACTTAGGTGTTAATAAGCCCCCAGGGAGATAAGGCGTCGGAGCGAAGCCCAACAAAATTGGCCTTTTGTAAAGCTAATTATCGATGCAGTACGGGTCAACAATGCGCACGCAATTTGGTGTGATTTTTGCTGGACATTTCGACAAGACATTGATTAAAGATTCGTTCTCGTGTCGAACTGCGGAGCATTAGTACAGCGATTCTGATAGAGCGACTCCCGGAGACAACAAATTGACAATAATTCTGAGTGACTTGTCCGGGAACCGGTATGAGGCACCTAGGAATTGCTTATAGCTCTCCCGGACCAGTCCGGGAGCAGCATGTTAAGGGTTAACTTACTTTGTATAATATTCATCTTCTTATCAGCCAATTGAAAACATTTTGGAATTTTACACACTTTTACAGATAATTTTGCTTTAAATAATGATAATGAATTTGAACATGTTATTGTCGAGGACAGATTATTCCATATATAAGCACAGTCGTAAATAAAATACTTTTGAAGGACTGCAGTTAGAAATTTTGGAATAGATAAATCTGATTTATTACGCAAGTTGTAATGAGAAATAGTTTCAGTGATTGGTTGAAGACGATTATCAGATAATCTGGATCTGGTATATTAATAACTTTGTAAAAAGTACAAAGTTTAGACATATTGCTCACTATCCCTTGCAAACAGTCATACTATTGTTTTTCTCAAGCTTACTAATTTGATATAGTCAGATAACTAAATATTTGCCTGAATAAGTAAACTTACTAATTCGATTTATAGCGATTAACGTCCCGTATGGCACCCCACATGTTATTGAATAACGGATACACATATTATCATCTGCTTTACGAAAAGTTCCCAACCAATTGCTCAATGCTGCAGATCATGTTATTAACATACTGTTTAACTGTCTGTCGTAACCTAGGCACCAGACAGGAAATATACATGTACGTTTACCTACCTACATATATAAGATAATACTTTATTGCCTGTTAGGGAATTTGTTTCACGTCATTTGAGTGCAAAGGATCTAAATGCGGATTAACATGATTCAGGGGCATACAAAGTACAATACGCAATAGCAATTGAAGTTACCAGCTTTATATGTTTTATAGATAGGTAGATAGGAACAGCTAGAAATAGTTTGCCATGCGCACCACACAATGTCTGCAAGCCTCCATAGACGGAAGTTTAAAGTCGTCAATATATATATATATATATATATATATATATATATATATATATATATATATATGTGTGTGTGTGTGTATGCTAAAAAAACTTACTCTCTCTTCTATAACAATATGGCTATGTTTGATTCTGTTCTCTATCGGCTTCGGGAATGCTTGGAATTCCCAATATGTAGAATCTCATACGTTATTCATCCATTCGCTAACGACAAGGCTAACAGATATATATTTTCAAACATGGTGTGATAAAATTATTCTGTCAAAAACATGTTTCTATTATGCAATATTCAAAGAGTATCTGTTAAAAGAAGCTTATTTATCATGTGTTGAAAAAAAGTACAGACAATCATTAGCAAGATTTAGATGTTCATCCCATGATTTATTTATTGAAAATGGCAGGTACAGAAATATTAAAAGAGAAGACAGAATATGTACACTTTGTAATATAAACGAAATTGAAGATGAATACCACTTTCTTTTCACCTGTTCACTATATAACTCTTAGGTTGTAAGTATATTAAACAATATTACTATGTCCAACCAAGTATCACTAAATTCTCTAGTTTAATGAGCAGTACAAGCATTGAACGTTACAAAATCTTGCTATGTATATTAATAAAGCTATGATTTGTAGAAAAAATGCCATAGCGAACTAATGAACACTATTTCTTTATGTAAATATTCTCATGACTTATGCAAATGTACTATAGGCCTGAGGCCTCTTTAGTACGAATAAAAATAAAGATATTCAACTAAAGCACCACAAATGCAAGATTTACTTTCAAATAAATTGACACGATACAGACCAGCGTTTAGGGAAGTACAAGAATTTCTTAACTTACTGTGTATAATATTCATCTTCATATCACCAAATTAAAAAAATGGGATTTTACACACTTTTTCAGATACGTTTGCTTTAAATGATGATAATGAATTTCACTAGCGGATCCAAGGGGGGGGGGGGGGGGGGGGGGGGGGGGGTGTCCAGGGGGCCCTGATCTAAATGTGGATTAACATGATTCAGGGGCATACAAAGCACAATACGTTCAAAACACTTCATAGCAATTGAAGTTACCAGCTTTATATTTTGTATAGATAGGTATATATATATGAGACCCAGGGTCACAAGGGCATCTGGTTATTAAAAGATGTCGCATTTTCTTTACCAAATTTTATCAGCCCGGTAAATGTATAGGAATGTATGACCTATGTTCCCTTACCACTAGCAGCTCGCACTATATCCTGTGGGTTGAACTACATATCTAGATCAAACTTATCTCCGTAGCTTCCTTAGAAACGGAACAGCTAGAAATAGTTTGCCATGCGCACCACACCATGTCAGTAAGCCTCGATAGACGGAAGTTTAAAGTCGTCAACATATATATATATATATGTATATACTAAACAAATTACTCCCTCTCTTCTATAACAATATGTGTATGTTTGATTCTTTATATACAAAAGTCATGTAAATACTCTCGGACCTGACTTGTGCAAGTGGGGCCAATCCTCGTTTTTCAAATATTGACCTCACGGTATCGTCTAGGCAGAATATTTTGCACAATGCCCTGTCACCATCACCTACATGTCATGCTTAAACATCATGGAGTAATGACATTACAACGCTATGACGTCATAAGCATGGTGATGTCACAATGCTATGACCTCACCGCACTGGAAGTCAAATGGCAGAGATGTGCTTAATCCAGCATGCTAGATGTCTTCCTAAGTCGGGTGCGCAGACATCGCACATAAACCAACGTTTAGATTATCTGAACTAAGTTGTGCTCATGCAGAGGTGTAGGGGAGACCGGGGCAGGTTGGGAAAAGGGGTAGGTTGGGACACGGGGTAGGTTGAGACACGAGGTAGGTTGGGGCAAGGGGCAGGTTGAGACACGAGGTAGGTTGGGACAAGGGGCAGGTTGGGACAAGGGGTAGGTTGGGACACGGGGTAGGTTGGGACACGGGGTAGATTGGGACACGAGGTAGGTTGGGACACGGGGCAGGTTGGGACACGGGTTAGGTTGGGACACGGGGTAGGTTGGGACACGGTGTAGGTTGGGACACGAGGTAGGTTGGGACACGGGGCAGGTTGGGACACGAGGTAGGTTGGGACACGGGGCAGGCTGGGACAAGGGGCAGGTTGAGACACGAGGTAGGTTGGGACAAGGGGCAGGTTGGGACAAGGGGTAGGTTGGGACACGGGGTAGGTTGGGACACGGGGTAGATTGGGACACGAGGTAGGTTGGGACACGGGGCAGGTTGGGACACGAGGTAGGTTGGGACACGGGGCAGGCTGGGACACGGGTTAGGTTGGGACACGGGGTAGGTTGGGACACGGTGTAGGTTGGGACACGGGATAGGTTGGGACAGGGGGTAGGTTGGGACACGGGGTAGGTTGGGACAAGGGGTAGGTTGGGACACGAGGTAGGTTGGGACAAGGGGTAGGTTGGGACACGGGGCAGGTTGGGACACGTGGCAGGTTGGGACAAGAGGTAGGTTGGGACACGTTTCATGTTGCTTGTGTTCATAGGTTAAGAAAAAACGGGGAATCAGTGTTTTTTGGCCCAATGTGCCCCGGTATCAGAAGACACTTGGGTGAGATTATCTATCTATCTCTTTACGAAATATATGCTCATCACAAACAATTAACCACCGCCGGGAGGTGCACCCCGCATTAATCAAAACCATTTATTGTTAATAGAACGATTGTAGTTACGTAAATAAAATCTTTACCTTATAATCGCATCATAACAGCGTGGTGATAATATTTCCTGAAGCCTTAGATATTACACGTAATGGCGATTTGGGATTTGCACACGGCACCTACAATCCTCCACGTAGGCGAATGAACACAATTCCTACACTGATTTATTATTTAGCAGTTAATACTCTTCTCTTATCAAATTATACTAAAATCAATATTAGAGCTTTCAAAATAAAATAAACTTTGTCAGAACGTATTTATTAAGTTTATTTGTGCAACGTAATTGACTTTGTTGTACATTAATGTCGAACTATGTTTTATCCTTTAGGTTATCCGTTGTTACGTAGTTATTGAGTTTGGTTGTCAACAATTAAATCACGGAGGGCGGGCGTCCTGCCGGGTTTCAAGATACTTGGTTATAGCATAGCTGGACCGAAACCTCTGTCGTCTAAATGCTCCATCTCACGCAACGAGTCGCATACTATACAATGGGGTTGCAAGTAGAGCCTCTCGACCTAACTCTAGACTTGCCAAGGCTGTTGAATCATACGATGCAAAATTGGTTCTCAAACCACACTAGAGGTATACTATCCTGTCTACAGACGTTATCTTATGGTGCAATTAGGAGTTGTGTTTGTTTTGAGATATCCATGACGTATCCAGGTCACGTGGTCAAGAAACAACCAACGCTGCTTGGTGAAAGTTCAGTGACGTTTATTCCAGTTTATGGAAACGAGCAAAGCATCAGACAAAGTCACCCTGCAACAATATATACAAACAATAAGTATATGTGAATAGTAATAAAACAATTGGTACATAAGGCATAAAAACATAATTGCAGGATTACCCATTAATGAATAGATATATGTTACTTGATTGAATTACAATACAGTATTAAATTAAATACACATTTGAAACAAACAATATGTATGATAATACAATGTGACAATATATTAACTAACACATTTATAAATATAACACATCATACACATTACAACATGGTATTCCATACTAAGTAAGCATGATATGATACATACTTTATGATTGGCAAACATCAATATGAGTACACATGATGATATATAGTTACATAATATAAACATATAATACAAATGTTAAATACTAAACTAAAGTTACAATCACCTACCAAATATGTGGTATTTGGGTAATGTGTTGCTTCACGAGGACACTCAGGCCATCCTTAAATACCTAGAATCGTAAATTAACTAATGATAAAACTAAGTTTAAGACTAACTAATGAAATACAAATAACATACCTCAGGTAATTGATAATAATATTACTTACATTATCGTACATAATTTATGCATGGCTAAAGTACATACCACTGATAAATAAAACCAACTGATACGTAATATCAGTGTTACAAACATAAATACTTATGTTATACAATGATAACATAAAAGATTGCACATCATTGCATGTGCCATACTGATAGATGTATGTGTATAGATAAATGATTATTTCATTTCTACTTATAGAAATGTAACACTGTGTATATATACATAGAATACAATACTAGCATATAATGAACATAAGATAGCATTTACACTACCTTGCAAATACATGACAAAATACATAACCTATGATTATTACCAATATGATAGCAATTACACTATCACATAGTTACACATAGCTGTACACACTTACTTGTAATAATGAATGATATGTGTACATAGTTAACATATAAAACATAGTTAACATAACACCTTTGTGTTATGTTCCCTAATGAAAACCATCAGATCACAATTACCTGATCTGCATAATATAGTTATTTACAGACACAAGAGTTACATGTGCCAAATAATATATATTAATGATGAAGATTATTCTAAGCGCTTACCAACGCATAAACTACCATTTAAAGACATTCATACAAACATACATATAATAGCCTAGCCCTATTTCCTATGTATATAATTATTAATGCATATAAAATAAAGTAGATATAAAATGCTTATTATTTAACTAACCTGTGTTTGATCGATAGATATACTGATGTCCTGAGGACTTGCCAGGGTTTTAAAAAAGATGTTGGTAACTAACAATCGATCTTCTTACATCGTGGACCATGCCGCTTATTGGCCATGCTGGCACTGAGTGAGCGTGTTAACGACACTCAGGGCGAACACACTCAGTGTCAGCCTGGACTATTAAAGGTACATCCATTGTGTTTCATAAAATTTTATTTGGCTTTAATATGTTCCAACTCATCACATGTGCTGTGTACAATGCAAATAAATTCAACCTGTTTGAATATTTATCCCCAATCGTCATATATATCATAATTACTAGTTTCCAATTTAAATTGAGTAACATAATATATATGCATTCGCAGAAACCGAACATGCACGTCCGATTGACATGCCAATAGTTATATGACATATTAAACAGTATCAACTCAAATTTGTATTTTTTCTGTATAAATAAGATTCCAAAATTACGTTTGACTCATTAACGCGCGCCACACGCTGTGCATTGTCCGGTTTTCGATCAGAAATCACTATGTTTCCTTCATATCGTCAATATGCGAAGTTTACTATCATCAAAATGGTAGTTTTCGGTAACGGTCGGTACTTTTCGATAAAGTAACACCATTTATAATGTTTGCAATATGTCACCCCAAACAACACAATGGATGTACCTTTAGGGTGTGATCAGCATCGTCCTCCGTGAATCCACCGTCACAGATTGTATTCTCAAATGCTGGGATACCAAGTTAAGTTGTACTCAAGCTGTAACTCACGCTTATAATGTGGTAATGTTAAATAACTGAAGGCACATCTAATATTGAGGATTCGGATCAGTTACGCTCTTAAAATAAAGAAATCAATTGTTATCATTTTGAGAGATTAAAGCGTATTTTAACAATGTAGGTTTTGAATTTAAGAGTCTCTATATCAAATACAGAATCAAACTAAATATTGAAACATAAAGTCAAATATTGCAAATAATAGGCCTACTTTTATTTCTTTTTTATCTCTGAATTTTAATTTGAATTGAATACCGGCCGGTAAAATCAACTTTGGGATGATGATCTAAAAATAATCATATAGGAGCCTGGACAGTATCGTTTGAATTGTGATCTGGTCTGTACGGTAACAAATCAAAGGAGGAACTTCCTTAAGGCTGATTCGAGTCGAATCGAACTCCTCGAAGTCGACTAGAATCGTCAATGCTCACAGCTAGTCTGTTAGCAGTATGATCAACTTTGTCCGCTGTAAGTCCAGTCCGAAAGCTCCCTAATATCGTTAAAGAACCTGGAACCTCATTTTGTATTCTATTTTAATAAATGTATTCATACAGACAATACTTTCAACTTTAAGTACTGAAAATTTGGTGTTTATGGGTCCTCTCATTAACGGGATATTAATGTTCAAAGTGTGTAAATATTGGACTGCTGAAGAACTCAACAGCGAGAAGACCCTGAAACGAGTGCGCGGGACTAGCTCTAATGCGCATGCCCGAAGTAGGCTGGTGACGTCATAGTCAGAATAGAACTATAGATAATAGTGATATTATGTGTTGTGATGGGGGACATTCCTCTATGTATTCATAGCGAAGGAGCAATTCCTTCTACAAACGTTTCCTCAATTTAAAGACAATGTTAATTGGATTTTCCTTTCGGAGGAGACGGTTTTGAAAAAAATACTTTGTAAACAATATAAAACACCGAAATAACGACAGTACCAAGCCGGCCGGACCACCGTGCTTGATCGTTGATGTTTCCATCAACAATATCATAATTTCTACAATTGACGTCCAGAGTTTTTCATATAAACTGTCGAGTAACATCTTGTCATTTAAAAATATTCTGTTTTACATATGACACTTATATTTATTTGTTTCAAGAGCCGATCAACTACAAAACTCGAAGAATTCAGGTAAAGGAAGCGAATTCCGTTATTACCCGTCAAACGAATCATTATCGATCAGTTTTAGAAAAAAAAATCATTCACATAACGTTTCAAATCTTTCGGATATTTGGATTTATAAATTTTTATATTTTGGTCACCAAAAACATGATCCTTATTCTGAGAAACGAAAGTGAATATTGGTTGCTGTAATGTGAGTAATTTCATTCTTTCACGTCAACTGGTCAAACTTTAGAATCTGCCTTTTTGGCAAAAGTCACTAGTTAAAGCACTATGAACCTCCAAAATCACAAAATTTGGAAAATGTCATTTTCAATAAAAGTAGTCTACTGACAGAATCTATTCAGTATTCACTGTAATGACTCCTCTAAAACAAAGAGAATCGTTTAATCAAAATGCATGAACGATTGTATAATAACAGTCTTTTTCAAATTATTGTTGGAAAGTTTTGTTCAAAGGGCATAGTTATTTCTGGTACCGTGACAACTTTAGTCCTAATTTCTTGAAATGGAAAATTGAGTCGTTTTTCTTTGAAGAAATCTTTCACAAAATAAACCATTTTTATGTTGAGAGTGATTAACTAAATCAAATTATCGTAACGCTCCCACAGCATCACATTTAAGGTTTCCATATTAGTGGTGGTTACAGTATTTCCACATGTATAGTAAGCTTTTCTCGTAACTTATGCTGTTCCCGGTATATATCTTTCAACTATCTTTTTTATTATATTACTTGCTTATCACATGTTACTATGTTGTTATAACTCTATTATTATATATAAATAAATTGGAGAAAGTTACCTAAGTTGGATAACTTGTTCCTAATCCTTTTTTTCATTTAATTATTATTTTTAGATTGAATAACTGTAGCCTATATATTACTTTATTCTTCCATAGATTACAAGGACATCAATATTTAATACATAAGAAGAGCGTTATTTGAATGATTTAAGAGTCAATAGAATAGCATAGCTATACAGGATACAGGATACAAGGTCCGTGTCAGATCTGGTGTGAAGACTGACACTCAGCAGGGAGACAGGAGGCTGACAGGACAGTATACAGGATACAAGGTCCGTGTCAGATCTGGTGTGAAGACTGACACTCAGCAGGGAGACAGGAGGCTGGCAGGACAGTATACAGGATACAAGATCCGTGTCAGATCTGGTGTGAAGACTGACACTCAGCAGGGAGACAGGAGGCTTACAGGACAGTATACAGGAGACAAGGTCCGTGTTAGATCTGGTGTGAAGACCGACACTCAGCTTGGGGGACAGGAGGCTGGCAGGACAGTATACAGGAGACAACGTCCGTGTCTGATCTGGTGTGAAAACCGACACTCAGCTGGGAGAAATGAGGCTGAGAGAACAGGATACAGGATACAAGGTCCGTGTTAGATCTGGTGTGAAGACCGACACTCAGCAGGAAGACAGGAGGCTGATAGAACAGGATACAGGATACAAGGTCCGTGTTAGATATGGTGTGAAGACTGACACTCAGCAGGGAGACAGGAGGCTGACAGGACAGTATATAGGATACAAGGTCCGTGTCAGATCTGGTGTGAAGACGACTGACACTCAGCAGGGAGACAGGAGACTGATAGAACAGATAACAGGATACAAGGTCCGTGTTAGATCTGGTGTGAAGACCGACACTCAGCAGGAAGACAGGAGGCTGATAGAACAGGATACAGGATACAAGGTCCGTGTCATATCTGGTGTGAAGACCGACACTCAGCAGGGAGACAGGAGGCTGATAGAACAGGATACAGGATACACGGTCCGTGTTAGATCTGGTGTGAAGACCGACACTCAGCTTGGGGGACAGGAGGCTGGCAGGACAGTATACAGGAGACAACGTCCGTGTCTGATCTGGTGTGAAAACCGACACTCAGCTGGGAGAAATGAGGCTGAGAGAACAGGATACAGGATACAAGGTCCTTGTTAGATCTGGTGTGAAGACCGACACTCAGCAGGAAGACAGGAGGCTGATAGAACAGGATACAGGATACAAGGTCCGTGTCAGATCGGGTGTGAAGACCGACACTCAGCAGGGAGACAGGAGACTGTTAGAACAGGATACAGAATAGAAGGTCCGTGTTAGATCTGGTGTGAAGACTGACACTCAGCAGGGAAACAGGAGGCTGACAGGACAGTATACAGGACACAAGGTCCGTGTCAGATCTGGTGTGAAGACTGACATTCAGTAGGGAGACAGGAGGCTGACAGGACAGTATACAGGATACAAGGTCCGTGTCAGACGTGGTGTGAAGACTGACATTCAGCAGGGAGACAGGAGGCTGATAGAACAGGATACAGGATACAAGGTCCGTGTCAGATCTGGTGTGAAGACTGACACTCAGCAGGGAGACAGGAGGCTGATAGAACAGGATACAGGATACACGGTCCGTGTCAGATCTAGTGTGAAGACTGACACTCAGCAAGGAGACAGTTAGTAACATTATGATTCTATCTTCATGATTCTTACTATATGATTCTTAAAATATGATTCTTACTATATGATTATTACTATATGATCCTTACTTTATGATTCTTACAATATGATTCTTACAATATGATTCTTTCTATATGATTCTTACTTTATGATTCTTTCTTTATGATTATTAATTAATGATTCTTACTATATGATCCTTACTTTATGATTCTTACAATATGATTCTTACAATATGATTCTTTCTATATGATTCTTACTTTATGATTCTTTCTATATGATTCTTACTTTATGATTCTTACTTTATGATCCTTACTTCATGATTTTTCCTTTATGATTCTTACTATATGATTCTTAGTATATGATTCTTACGTTATGATTCTTACAGTAGGATTCTTACTTCATGATTCTTACTATATGATTCTTACTATATGATTCTTAATATATGATTCTTACTTATGATTCTTACTATATGATTCCTACTGTATGACTCTTACTATATGATTCTTACTTGATGATTCTTACTTCATGATTCTTACTTCATGATTCTTACTTCATGATTCTTACTATATGATCCTTACAATATCATTCTTACTATATGATTCTGACTTTATGATTCTTACTATAGGATTCTTACAGTATGATTCTTACATTATGATTCTTATTTTATGATTCTTACTATATGATCCTTACAACATCATTCTTACTATATGATTCTTACTTCATGATTCTTACTTCATGATTCTTACTATATGATCCTTACAATATCATTCTTACTATATGATTCTGACTTTATGATTCCTACTATATGATTCATACTTTATGATTCTTACTATAGGATTCTTACAGTATGATTCTTACATTATGATTCTTATTTTATGATTCTTACATTATGATCCTTACAATATCATTCTTACTATATGATTCTTACTATATGATCCTTACTTCGTGATTCCTACTTCATGATTCCTACTATATGATTCTTAATATATGATTCTTACTTTATGATTCTTACTTGTGGTTCTTTCTGTATGATTCTTACTTTATGATTCTTACAATATGTTTCTTACTTTACGATTCTTACTATATGATTCTTACTTCGTGATTCTTACTTTATGATTCTTACTTCATGATTCTTACTATATGGTTCTAACTTTATTATTCTTACTTTATGATTCTTACTTTATGATTCTTACTATTTGATTCTTACAATATGATTCTTACTATACGATCCTTACTTCATGATTCTTACTTCATGATTCTTACTTTAAGATTCTTACTTCATGATTCTTACTATATGATTCTTACAATATGATTCCTACTATATGATTCTTACAATATGTTTCTTACTTTACGATTCTTACTATATGATTCTTACTTCGTGATTCTTACTTTATGATTCTTACTTCATGATTCTTACTATATGGTTCTAACTTTATTATTCTTACTTTATGATTCTTACTTTATGATTCTTACTATTTGATTCTTACAATATGATTCTTACTATACGATCCTTACTTCATGATTCTTACTTCATGATTCTTACTTTAAGATTCTTACTTCATGATTCTTACTTCATTATTCCTACTATATTAGTCTTAATATATGGTTCTTACTTCATTTTTCTCACTACATGATTCTTACTATATGATTCTTAAGATATGATTCTTACTATATGATTCTTACAATATGATTCTTACAATATGATTATTTCTATATGATTCTTACTCAATGATTCTTACTTTATGTTTCTTACTTTATGATTCTTACTAAATGATTCTTACTATATGATTCTTACTTCATGATTTTTCCTTTACGATTCTTACTATATGATTCTTACTTTATGATTCTTACTTCATGATTCTTACTTCATGATTCTTACTTTATGATTTTTACTTTATTATTCTTATGATTCTTACTTTATGAAACTTACTATATGATTCTTACTTTGATTCTTTCTATATGATTCTTTCTATATGATTCTTACTTCAAAATTCTTACTTTATTATTCTTACTATATGATTCCTACTATATGATTCTTACTATATGATTCTTACTTCATGATTCTTACTTCATGATTCTTACTTGATGATTCCTACTGTATGATTCTTACTATATGATTCTTACTTCATGATTCTTACTTCATGATTCTTACTTGATGATTCTTACTTCATGATTCTTACTTCATGATTCTTACTATATGATTCTGACTTTATGATTCCTACTGTATGATTCATACTTTATGATTCTTACTTTAGGATTCTTACAGTATGATTCTTACATTATGATTCTTATTTTATGATTCTTACTATATGATCCTTACAATATCATTCTTACTATATGATTCTTACTATATGATCCTTACTTCGTGATTCCTACTTCATGATTCCTACTATATGATTCTTAATATATGATTCTTACTTTATGATTCTTACTTGTGGTTCTTTCTGTATGATTCTTACTTTATGATTCTTACAATATGTTTCTTACTTTACGATTCTTACTATATGATTCTTACTTCGTGATTCTTACTTTATGATTCTTACTTCATGATTCTTACTATATGGTTCTAACTTTATTATTCTTACTTTATGATTCTTACTTTATGATTCTTACTATTTGATTCTTATCATATGATTCTTACTTCGTGATTCTTACTTTATGATTCTTACTTCATGATTCTTACTATATGGTTCTAACTTTATTATTCTTACTTTATGATTCTTACTTTATGATTCTTACTATTTGATTATTACAATATGATTCTTACTATATGATTCTTACGTCATGTTTCTTACTTCATGATTCTTAATATATGATTCTTACGTCATGATTCTTACTATACGATCCTTACTTCATGATTCTTACTTCATGATTCTTACTTTAAGATTCTTACTTCATGATTCTTACTATATGATTCTTACAATATGATTCCTACTATATGATTCTTACTATATGATCCTTACTTCGTGATTCTTACTTCATTATTCCTACTATATTAGTCTTAATATATGGTTCTTACTTCATTTTTCTTACTACATGATTCTTACTATATGATTCTTAAGATATGATTCTTACTATATGATTCTTACAATATGATTCTTACAATATGATTATTTCTATATGATTCTTACTCAATGATTCTTACTTTATGTTTCTTACTTTATGATTCTTACTAAATGATTCTTACTATATGATTCTTACTTCATGATTTTTCCTTTATGATTCTTACCATATGATTCTTACTTTATGATTCTTACTTCATGATTCTTACTTCATGATTCTTACTTTATGATTTTTGCTTTATTATTCTTATGATTCTTACTTTATGAAACTTACTATATGATTCTTACTTTGATTCTTTCTATATGATTCTTTCTATATGATTCTTACTTCAAAATTCTTACTTTATTATTCTTACTATATGATTCTTACTATATGATTCTTACTTCATGATTCTTACTTTATGATGACCCGTTGACTGTCCAACTCAGCCAAAACTGTTGACTGATCCGTGATAAGTCTTGACATTTCACATGCACATCCACTTCAATCCATTGTGAAGAAACCTTGAGATGGTCATGATGCCTGACCTCGAGTCTCGTGACCTCGACCTTAGCACAGGAAGAATGTTCTGATTTTAGTTTTTACCTTTTACCTATTTCTTGACTGGTCAGTGATGTGTGTTTCGTACTTGGATAGACCTTTTCGTTTAATATGTTTCTTGTATCTTTTGACATTGACCTTCTTGCATATGGTCTTTTCCAAAAACTTTAAACTTGGTGAAAACTTTTGATTAGTCAGTGATAGTAAACCTTAAAGGTTACATGTCGTACCCATAGTCACTTTCGGGATTCGTTGAAATGGGGTTTCAATTTGACAACTACTCGACTTTAAATTTCTAAAATCGGCCCGTCAATTATCTGTATACGACTTTTTAAAAAAGTGCCTAATTCAGCCCCGACGACTAGAATCCAGCGCATCCAGCTGTGACGTAAGTGGAGGAATCTCATTATGGCCGCTAATCTTCATTTAACACGTTTTGTCAACTTTTAAACTGCTCATATAAGACAGAAATCTTCATCAAAACAACCCACATTTAATTAACAGATTACTTAACTATTCAATTACCGATTTCATATGGTTACAACGGAATTGAGGAGCCTGTTAGAAACAGGATTTTTAGAAACAGATCGGGGCTCTTTTTCATTATGTAATAATGTTGATAATTCAAGAATAAAAATAAGAAGTAAAACAATAAAATGCAAAGGTCTACATTATTTATAATGAATGTGGATTAATGTGTAACCAATTTTGATAATAACTTTTAATTTTTATGACTGGGCAATGACTTATCATGTGATATCTTAATCTTTCCGTAGAGATAATTAATAACATAATTCCTGATGAGCTTCAGAGCCAATGGCTCTATTTTTTAAAACCGATAACTGAAATGAACACTAGAAGACGGAAATCTAATGTACAATAATGTACATTTCAATTTTTTTAATATTTTAAAAATAAGTTCACTGAAATAACTACTGAACACTGGCAGACGTAACTATAATAATAAACACGGAACGTTTAGTTTCGTTGCTCGTTCCAAGTTTTAGTGTTAACTCCCCCGTTTATCCCTTGTTAACAAAACATAAAACATCAAAGCCTACCGCCTGTCGACTGTCAATTTCCAACTGTTGACTTCCTGCTAAGACACCGTTCGTGGAACACAAATGACAGTTTCTCACACAGGAACTTGATAATTAAAACATAGATAGACGTAGGTAAAAAAAAACTACACCTTAATACACCTGTTATAAAAGCTGTATTTTTTTAGCTGCGTTTTATCTATGTTTTAATTACGATATCGAGTTCCTGTGGTTTCTCAGCTCCTCAGGGAAGTGTGTAAGTTCCAAGTGAGGAGAGGAAAATGTGAAACTATGAAAATCTATTGAACTATTTGAAAAATAGAGCCATGGGCTCTATAGCTCATCAGGATGTCATTGATTTATTATCTAAGGTTGAATATCTAAGTTATCTCAAGAAATACATTGTTAAGCAAAAAAATAGGTTTTTAGATCATGACGCCTGTGACCCACATTTGGAGTCACAGGGTCACCAATCCTACAATTTAGACTCTCTACACAGCTTTATATACTTGAGATAAAGATGAAAATAGGTTTTTGGGTCATGACCGGTGACCTAGATTGGGGTCACCGGGTCACAAAATCTACAATTTTGAATCCCCCTTAGCCAAGGAGTCTACATACAAGTTTTCAGCTCTCTAGATCTTTTGAAACTGGAGAAGAAGATGAAAATAAGTTTTTAAGGATGTGGGTCACAGGGGTAAAGAAAAACTCTACAATTTAAAATCCCCATTCGCCAAGGAGTCTGCACACAACTTTTAACTTCTCTAGACCTTTTCTTACTGGAGAAGAAGATGACAATATGTTTTTGAGCATGTGTCCCCTGTGACCAATTTTGGGGTCACGGGGTCATGAAACCTACAATTTAGAATCCCCATTGGTCAAGGGGTCTAGCCACACCATTTCAGCTTTCTGGGCCTTTTGATACTGGATAAGAAGGTGAACATAGGTTTTAAAGATGTGACCCCTGTGACCCATTTTTGGGTCATGAAATCTACAATTTAGAATCCCCATTTGCCAAGGAGTCTGCACACACAATGTCAGCTCTCAGGAGTCATTGGTTCTTGAGAAGAAGTCGAAAAAGTTTACAGACGAACGGACGGACGGACTGACGCCATGCCATGCCATAAGCCCATCAGGCCTGAAGGGCCCGATGAGCTAAAAATGGATAGTTTCAACAGAAGTTCGGATTTTAAGATCAGATCAGTTTTTGCAGTCATGGTGTAGCGATGTTACCTAAAGGTTTCTATTATGCGATCATAAAAGATTCTCCATGTTTGGAGCAATAATTGTCACTAAATGAAAATGTGTACCAACCATTATTATATTTTAGAACATGTAGCCATCACCCCCATCGATGTCTTGCCTTACCTGTACGAACCAAATGACAAGTGACATTGAAAGGACTCTCTTTAGAATCGGCGCGAAGGGAGATCACCATGAGAAAGACGGAAGACATCTATTCATCCAATTAAGTTGCCACACTAACAAGATATGTTTGTTTATTTAACAATGACGTCCCGGGTGTAACAATAGTTTTTAAAAAGTGCTTCTACCTCATGTAAACGATCCATTGAAATATTAAATATACCTTGCGAACACATTGATATCTTAAAAATATTTATACATCCGGGACGATGAAAATATTAAATCCACTGGTAAACATACGAATGAAACCCGTCATCACTCTCCAGAGTCAAATGGGTAAAATTTAAGCTTATGAAAGATTATCTGTTCATATTTCTGAAAATCATGCCTTCTAAAACTAGTCTCTTTTTAAAATCTTCTTAAAGATCTGATGAAATGCATTTTTCTCAAGAATGACAGATGATTACCTGATAATGATAATCAATTGAGCAGAAAATCGAGACAATATACACTTGCAATTGATAATTAAAACGATTTTAAATCACCCATTTTAACACTAGCGCAATAAGTTGGGCGATTCATTTTGTAAATGCTCACTGAGGCTTGACTGTGATAAGCGGCAGGCGGGGCCGGCCAGACAGCTACTCCGCCGGTGTCCCGTTAATTAATTAATGATGATTATCACTACCGCTTAATGAATTTATGAGGTGTATTGCATCGCCAAAAAGACATGTTTATGTAATGATTGTGTAATTGTCATCTGCGGAATTACCTAGTTGGATATCAAAACATTCGATATATGGGAAATTTAAGTTGGTTTATTGAAGATTTCTTTGTGAAATCAACCATCAAAATGTTGCGAAATTACGTTGAATTAAGACTATCGCCGAAAATCAGATTCCTCCTGATACGTCACAGAAGTCTTCCCTTCAGGGGCCACACCCCCGCAAACTTTCATTCTGGTTGCTGGGGCTAAAAAAAGGCGTTTTTTTTAAAAAGCCGTATATAAGTAATTTATTGACCGATTTAAAATCGAGCAAGTGTCAAATTGACATCCCATTTTAATGAATCCGATTTTGACCATATATCATTTCATTTATCCTTTAATGGGGAGATATAGGAGAGTAGAAAGGGACTTTTTGGCTTGTTTTTCGATGTCCTACCGTGACGATGCTTCAATTTTAGAGTTTAGAATTAAAGAGAGTCTAGAATTTTAGAGAGATGAAATAGGTAGCCCACATCTTTTATTAATTAATTTTTGAAATTTTGTAAACAAAATTACCAACATTCTGGGAAAAATCCATGTTGAAAGCTATTCCAAAAGCCCGTATGTGTTTGAATAAAGATCATGATAATATTATCAAAACCGAATGAATGAACTTGTGCGTACTTCTTTACAACACTTTTTTTATTATCAAAAACATTTAAAATCGACTTTATCCGACAGCAGCATTCTGTTGTTACTGTTAAATATGTGATTGCGTTTCTTTACAAGTGAGTTTATACATCTTTATTTGCTTGTATTTTCTCTTGTCTTGGTCCTTTTTGGTGCCATAGTCTTATCAAAGATTTGTCAACATACACAAGGAAACATGTGAGAATCGATCATCTATTTTTGGAGAATTTACGAGGACGCTCACAGAAGGCTGAGTGAATGCAGAAAGAAGGCACAACACTCGTCATGGTCGTACAAAAGTTGTCGCGGTCGTGCATGAAGGCAGAACGGTCGTGATATAAACTTGTACGGTTCTGGTTGCACAGAAGACGCAGTAGGAAGGCAAAAGAGAGGCAGAGGCATCGCCCAACGTTAGCAAATGTCTTACATGGCGATCATTGAGCGTCCTTTGCGACCTTACAACGTCCATTGTACGACCTTTCTGCCTCATGGGAGCAACCCTCGAGCGACCATTATCGTCGGCGACCCCTCTTCAGAAGTTTTGAAAATGTTCAACAGTTTTTGGCGTCCTACGCGTCCTAGGAGATCAATCGCGATGTCTCAACATCCATTGTGCCACCTCCTCACGACCGTAGCAACCATTCTGCCTCCCTTGAGCGTCCAACGGCGATCTGTTATGTGTTTTGGTCGCACAGGGGACGCACAACGGTCTTTATGTCTGTGTAAAGGGGCCTTTAGTTAGAATCACAATTGACCAAAGAGTACGTATATCAAATTTCAGTTCTCTTGAGTCACTGGTTCTGGAGAAGAGGTCCAAGTCAAAAGTTTACGTACTGACTTACGCTATGTCATGCCATGCACCCATCGAGCCTTTCAAAAACTCAGACTCTGTAGCTCATAAGGGTTTATATTGTTTGATTATGAAGACACATATCACAGTCCCTAGCCCTGAGAGAGCGAGAGAGCAAATATATAGCTTTAAAGGGGCAGTAGCACGTTTTTTGCAAAATTTATTTTTTCAAATTTCACATTTATAATGATAGTTTATGTCATTTAAATTAACTTTAGAAGGTATCACATCTTATTACACAAACCAATTATCTGTAGTGGTAAAAACTAGGTTGCGTATAAAGCAAACATTGCATGGCGGCCATTTTATTGTGAACACAATTTATTATTTTGTATTACTAAAACGATTCCCAAAGCTTTACCGAAACATGTACACTCATTTTAAACTTTATTTTCCGAAGAGAGAAGGATGTTTTACTATTGGTGAAATTATTTTTCAAATACATTTCATCAACTTATTTGAGGGAAAAAACGTGCTACTGCCCCTTTAAAATTTCAACGTAGATGAATGAAATTGACAAGGTTTGGTCTCAATCATACAAAGATGATATTCTAGTTTAACTCGTTCCTGTAGTGAAATTGACTTTGACCAAATTAACAAACTTAAGTCTACATGATATCAAGATATTATTAGAATTATTTTAGCTTCTATATCAAATGATTTGGAAACAAACACAGATTTTAGGGTGGACCCCCTGCCACGTATTTGAGGGGTCAAGTCCAAATGAAAATACTTGAGTCTCCACAGAAGAAAGATATTATCATTCTGAAAATTAGAGCTCCTTATGCCAACTGGTTTCGGAGAAGTCGTTTAAAGGTTTTGGACAACTGCCTGTCATACCAATATTTGATGGGGGTGAGGTCCAAATGAACAAACTTCGATCCCCTAGGTTTAAGGTACTTCTCAAAAAAAATTCAGCTTTGGGGATGCAGTTGTTCTGGAGGAGAAATCTTAAATGTGAAAAGATTACGGACGCCGGACGACGGCCCATGCCATATTCCCATCTGACCTTTCAGGCAAGAAGAGCTAAAACTCCTTACCCTTACAACTTCTGTCCTTGTTTTTCCTTGAAGAAATCTGTCACAAAAGATAACAAAAGGCACATTGTTAAACAATTGAACTTTATTTTCAATCTTAACTGAAAATCAAATATAAAACCCCCTACTCGCTCTGTAGGCAGACACAGGCTCAAAAGTCATCACACATAATTTTATTAAATCACACATAACATACTAAATTTGTTCTCTGCATTCATGCAAGGAAAAATAATCACATAATACAGATAATTACAGTTAAGGTTTCAACGACATACATGTAACAAATTTCAGATAAACTAGACAAAGGTTTGCTATGTTTAAGAGTCGTTAAAGATGTATTAGAAAAGTAGTAAATAACAAGCAAAAAATAGAGCCATGGGCTCTGTTGCTCATCAGAGTTTCTATTGTTTGATGATGAAGACTGAAATAGATTGCTATTGATATAATGCACAATCCCTAGCCCTGACAAATCTGTCTTGAATTTGTCAGTGCATAACAAGAACATGAAGCATTATATGAGTCACTAAGTCAGTCAGTCAGTCAGTCCACCCCAACAAGATGCCTCTCTCTCACTGTGCACTGGAGGAAGGTCAACACACAGACAATTATGCAATATCCCCATTAGCTAAAGAGTCTGCACACAATATTAAAGCCTACTAGGTATATTTGTTCTGGATAAGAAGACAAAATTTGTTTTGAGGTCAGGGCCTGTGGGGCCTTTATTTGGGGTCCAGGGTCACCAAATCTAAAATTTAGAATATCCATTGGCTAAAGAGTCTGCACACAATATTGAAGCCTACTTTGTATATTTGTTCTGGATAAGAAGACGAAAATATGTTTTGAGGTCATGGCCTGTGGGGCCTTTATTTGGGGTCCAGGGTCACCAAATCTAAAATTTAGAATATCCATTGGCTAAAGAGTCTGCACACAATATTACAGCCTACTAGGTATTTCATTTCTGTTCTTGAGAAGAAGATGAAAATAGGTTTTTGGTCTTGCTTGTGAGGCTTTTATTTAGGGCCTCAGGGTCACTAAATCTACAATTTAGAATCCCCACTGGCTTAAGAGTATTTATACATCATTACAGCCTTCTAGGTATATTTGTTCTTAAGAAGAAGATGAAAATAGGTTTTCAGGTAATGACCTGTGAGGCCTTTATTTTGGGCCCCAGGGTCACCAAATCTACAATTTAGAATCCCCATTGGCTAAAGAGTCTGCACACAATATTAAAGCCGTCTATGTATTTTTGTTCTTGAGAAGATGAAAATAGGTTTTTAGGTCATGGCCTGTGAGGCCTTTATTTGGGGCCCCAGGGTCACCAAATCTCCAATTTATAATCCCCGTTTGACAAGGAGTCTCCATATGAAACGTTCAGCTCTCTAGAGTAATTGGTTCTGGTGAAGAAGTAGAAAAAGGAAAAAGTTTATGGATGGACGGATTGACGGACGCCATAAGCCCATGTCATGCCATAAGCCCATCGGGCCTTTCATGCCTGATGAGCTGAACATAGAGCCATTTGTTCTTTTCATCATCACTTGAATGATTTATTATCTTACACTGAAAATCTTAACAGCCATTGGCTCTATTGGTAGGCCTCTTGCATGCTTTATAGTCTAAGGCTTTTTATCATTTAAACCAAAGGTCACACAAATGTATGACTATCAGTCAGACAAACAGGCATTAAATTAGATGCAGTTAAAATATTGTTAAAGGAATGGATGGCTCACACATAGCAAATTAAAGGCATAAACATGCACACCTTTGATTTCAACACACACATAAATAACATGTTTGAATGAGGGGGGATTTTTACCAAATAAACAAGCTTAAGTCTACTATAAAAAAAAGTTTTTGTGAAAATTTTAGCTTCTGTATCAAATGGTTTTGGAGAAGTTGTTAATAAAGATTTCAGGGTAGACTCCCTGGCACATCCATACTAGAAGGGGGTAAAGTACAAATTATCAAACTCAGAAAGATGTGATTCTGAAAATTTTAGTTCCCTAAGCTTACTGGTTTCAGAGAAGTCGTTTAACCAGATTTTCAGGAAACTGCCTGCCACGAGGTGGGATCAGGACCAAATGTACAAACATACTGCCAAGTTATCTTGATTGCAGGAGGCCAACATTTAACCAATATACATTCAATAAAAACTGCATTCAAAACAGGCTTTTTGCCAAGTCATCCTGACAGCAGGAGTCAAAACATTGAAAAGCAAATGACATATTAACATAAATAAAACTACTTTCACGACAGGCATTATGCCAAGTCATTGTGATAGCAGGAGTACAACAAATACTTGTAACACAAATGCTTGCGTAGTCATAATCACAGAGTTGTTCAAAATCTCATTTCTGCAAGAAGCAGAATCCAGGGACAGATGACAAAGTCTTGACAATGGAAACATTCCATAACAACTGCATACCAGACACGACAGGCATATTGCCAAGTCATCTTGATTGCAGTAGTCCAAAAATAGTTGACATTTATAATTTAATTTTTGCATAAAGTAGAATCCAGGGATGGAATTCAAAATCGATAACCTAAGAAACAATGGTGACAGCAGTGGTCCACAGAAAGACCTCGCTCGATGCGAAATCTTACAAATGTACAAACTTAGATCTCCTAAACGCGAGGTACATCCCCGCAAAAATTCAGCATGAAGGGTGCAGTGATTCTGCAGGAGAAGTCGAAAATGTGGACGACAGTCCTTTCATATAGCTATAAATATAAAAATAGAGCCACTGGCTCTGTAGCTCATCAGGCTTTATACATTAACTAATTCAAAATGTCAACTTCAAGGTGAGAGGTACAACAAATAGGAAGCACTTTTGGAACTGGAGAAGATGATGAAAATAGGTTTTTAAGGATGTGACCCCTGTGAGCCCATTTGGGGTCAAGGGGTCACGAAATCTACAATTCAGAATCCCCATTGGCCAAGGAGTTTGCACACAACTTTTCAGCTCTCTAGACCTTTTGGAATTGGAAAAGAAGATGAAAATACGTTTTTAAGGATGTGACCCCTGTGAGCCCATCTGGGGTCAAGGGGTCACGAAATCTACAATTTAGAATCCCCATTGGCCAAGGAGTCTGCACACAACTTTTCAGCTCTCTAGACCTTTTGGAACTGGAGAAGAAGATGAAAATATTTTTTTAAGGATGTGACCCCTGTGAGCCCATCTGGGGTCAAGGGGTCACGAAATCTACAATTTACAATCCCCATTGGTCACGGAGTCTGCACATAAAAAATTCAGCTCCCTAGACCAAGTGGTTCTGGAGAAGAAGATGAAAATGCGAAAAGTTTACAGACAGACGGACGGACGGATGGATGGATGGACGAACGCCGGACACCATGCCATGCCATAAGCCCATCGGGCCTTTCAGGCCAGATGAGCTAAAAAGGAAAAAGGTTATGATGGACGGACTGCAGACCACAAGCCCATCAGGCCTTTTAGAGCCAAAGAGCTAAATATTCACAAAATCATTTGTAATTCGGCGTTGAATCTCTCCTGGTTGTGTAGTAGATTTTGGCAAAATTCGACAAGAATTGGATGAATATTTCTCTGCAATTGTTTCGACAAAAAATGTCTAAATAGAATTTATTTTTTAAATTTTAAAATTCACAAACACATAATAATATAATAAACACAAAAACTGCTTCATGCATTAACTTTGATAGTGATACAACTCAAGTTTTGAAAGAAGTTACTCAGTTATATAAATAATAGAGGCATATTTTCTAAATAATTGATCTATTTTAATGTACTTGAATATTTATCACTTCATTTAACAGTTTCAACATTTGATATACAGTGGACTCCCTCTAAACCGAAATCACTTTCAATTTAACAAAAATGTTGGTTTAGAAGAAAGTGGGATTATAAGAATAATCAACGAGTTGCGAGGAATTACCGATTATCTGTCGCGAGTTAATTATTGTGATAAACTCCGAGCTTTAGCGAGAAGTTTGACATAATAATTCACGAGGGACAGATAATTCGTAATTCAGAGTAATTTCTTACCCAAGATCATTTTAATGCATACAAATAAAAAAAAAAACACGCGTATTCACGATCTTTGATTAGACTGCAAAATACGAATTGTACTCATACAACATTCATAAACTCTCTCACACCTTTAAGATGAGCACATTAAATAGTTTACAAATTGCGCTCTTTTTTCCAGAAAGATTCTAAAACAACTGTTGAATTTTATTCCCAAAATGGTTTACTGACGTAGTAAACAACTCATTTATATCGTAAATAATGTCGTAAAATGAGAGAAATTTGTGAAAACGTGAACTGATAATCGCTCTGTTGGAATGAGATGTATGAGTGTAATGACTGACGTCACAAAGCAATGACGACACGGCAGTGCAGTCGACGACTCTTGCATGCTGCTTCGCCTTGCAAGTTTAGTGCTGTAAATACGGTCTCGGAAACATTGGTTGAAAATGATTTTATATTAATAAAAATTACTGACGTGTGACCTCAATTAGATATGCTCGAAACTCGAAATTTGAAATTGAATGTGATTTAGCTTGAACAGGAGAGCTAGGCAATTCATGAATGAGCGCAAAGTAGTTCCGTCAACCAATCAAAACGCAAGTTATATTTAGAAAAACTGTAATTCCCATGACCATTATGAAAACTTTAATACCCGGCAAATCTGTGCCCGCTTGGGTAAGAATAGATAGTTTTTAATATGATCTTGATAACATTCGGGACCAAATAATTTTTTAAGTTTTAAAAGAGTTTTGAATGAAGGGATGTCGTTTCAGAGGGAGTTTTGATTAAAGGAATGTCTGTTAGTGTTCGATGAAAGAGAAGTTTGTTTGGAGATAGTGAACTGTGTGTAAGAAATTAAAATTGCTTATAAACGTCAATGTAAGCACATCAAAAAAAAGAAGAGAGTCAAATGTTTCTAAATTGCATGATTCCCTCCAAAAAGGTAACTTTATCATCCGTTCAGTTTGGCAGATAAACATAACATTAAAATCTGTTGTATTTTCAATCATTGCACAATTCCTCCATTCTGCTCTGGGTGTCAGATACTCGTAGGAGATTCAGTGAAAACATTCTGGATCAGAGACAAAATAGCAACCAACACATGCAGATGTTAGGTGGCTTCATTTCCCTCACCTCTCTTATCCAGGATCACTTTCACACAATCAGAATGTCCATGTGCTTGTGCTATATCGAGTGGAGTTATACAACAAATGTTTCCCATCCCTCCGAAGACGATTCCAGCGACGGAACTTGATTCCTTATCTAGAAGTTGTGATACAACATCTACATGACCACCATAACATGCATTATGAAGTGGTGTAGAACCAGCATTGTTTGTTGTGTTGATACCAGCGCCCTTATCTAGAAGAAGTGATACAACATCAGCATGTCCTCTTATAGATGCATAATGAAGGGGTGTATAACCATCACTGTCTGTTGTGTTGATATCAGCACCCTTATCTAGAAGAAGTGATACGACATCAGCATGTCCTCTTCTACATGCATAATGAAGAGGTGCATCACCAACACTGTTTGTTGTGTTGATATCAGCGCCCTTATCTAGAAGAAGTGATACAACATCAGCATGTCCTCTTCTACATGCATCACGAAGAGGTGTATCACCATACCAGTCTGTTGTGTTGATATCAGCGCCCTTATCTAGAAGAAGTGATACAACATCAGCATGTCCTCTTCTACATGCATCACGAAGAGGTGTATCACCATCCCAGGACGTTGTGTTGATATCAGCGCCCTTATCTAGAAGAAGTGATACAACATCAACATGTCCACTTCTACATGCATAATGAAGAGGTGTAGTTCTCTGTTTAGAAAATGATGCTTCATAGACATCACCAAACTGTATGAGAGCCCTTACTACGTTTGTGTGACCTTCCTGACAAGCTAAATCTAGAGGGGACATTTCTTCATTGGTAGTTTTATCCTGTAATGTTACTGTAGCATCTGCACCTTTCTCGAGCAGCATCTTCACAACAGACCCATCTCCATCTACCCCATGTCGGCAGACATTTAGAAGAGGACTTCTTCCCTTCTTGTCTGTTGTATTGACAGTTACTTTTCTCATCAATAACATGTTGATGACATCTTGGGAGCGTGTCTGAGAAGAAACTAACAGTGGTGTTTGATTATCACTATCAGTGACTTCAAGGTTGATGTCCTTGTACCTCTGAAGGAGATACTCCAGAGAGGAGACAGAAGAGTGTTCACAGACACCAAGCAGCGCTTCTCCCTGCTCCTTCTCTGTCAGCTCCACATACCGATGGATGTATCTCAGTATCTTGTCAGACCCACTCTGTGTCAGAAGGAAAAGAAATGATTTGTTTGAATGTTTGTCTGTGACATGGATAAGATCCTTCATCTTCTTGGAAATGTTTGATTCAATGCTTGCAGGAATAACATCCTGCATGAATCTTGAAACGAATCCTTCATCATTAAAACACGAATGTGATAAAACTCCTGAGATATTTCTAGCTTCAACTTCTTTAAGAAATCTTTGAATCAATAGTTTATCTAAAGAACTATCAACCAACATGGTGTGGTGACTGTGAATCGTGTTCTCCTGTTGTAGACCCTTCACTCTAACTCTCTCATTGAGGAAGGACAAACTGCAGTGATTTATGACAAAAGAAGGAGTTCTCTGACAAACAACAAAAGCAGCACTGTCATAGACAGAAGGATGATGAAATTCCAGTATTCTACCATTTAAAGACAGATATGTATCTTTCAATGACTCTGCTGCAGTAGAATATTGGTATTGTCTATCAGGATCAGTTAATCCCTCCAAATCCAATGATCCATCATTTTTCAGCATTTCTCTCAACAATGGACTAGTAAGAGAATCTTTCATGAGGGACTCCATGGATTGGTTCAGGAAATCTAAAGGTTTTGAGAAGAAATGTTTCATGTTCAATTGATTGTTTTCAGAGTACAGAGCAGCAAACAATCTGCAGCAGTGAGGGAACCCGTGTGACAGGTCCAAGCTACACACTTCTCTCACAACCTTGCTGTCAATGGTAACGTTATAACGGGCTGCATGACACTTCCATATCTTCATTCTCTCAGAAGCTTCAGCTCTGGCTTCAGTCAAATCAACAACATTGTCCTTCTTAAGTACATAATGTTTATACCTGCCCATGTGCTCACTTGCTTCTTTCAGAACACTTAATCTACTGATGAGGATAACAGTCACTTCCGGCATCTTCTTGTTTTGAGATCTTTGTGACTGATCTTTGTCATCTTGCTTGTGTTCAGATACAGCAAGCACATCACTCAGGACATTCTGCCACTTCTTCATGCTATCAGGATCATATGACAGAGCACCGAAGATGTCATTCAACATAATCACAGGATGTTTAGTTTCTTTCACCTTGAAGTAGTCACCAGGAGTTTTAACATCAAACACGTCCCTACCTCGGTCATGGAGATGTTTCAGAACCAGATACCCAGCTGTAGTTTTACCCTCACCAGGACAGCCTGTGACTGTCACCCATGTCTTGCCCTTGATGATATTGTTCAGGATAGTTGTGGCAGCTTTGGTCATTACCATTCCTTCTGTCCAGTCTTTATATGTCTTCTCAGTCTTACCTGGATAACATACAGAAGTGTCAAATATCAAAGCTGGTTACTAGTCATTCTTGATAATCTCCAGGGCATACATTTCAGATGAACCTCTAAAGTACCCTGGGTGCATCCACAGCTTGATCAGATAAGTTTATTACCTCCCTTGGCTGACCACTTCTACTAGAAGTAGTCAATCAGATAGGCTTTGATAATTCAGATTGTCTTGTCAACAAATATACATCAGTGCCGCAAAGCTATGATTTAGGTAAGAAATCATACAGAAACGATATGATAGAATTTTCTGTGAAGACATCTGAAAGGGGCCAACCAAGGGAGGTAATTAAGTGATCATGTCTTGCTGTGGATGTGTACAGTGTATAAGATATATAGCCTGAGTATAATCGAGGATAGCCACTAATAAGCAAGATACGGTTGTTTTATCTATACTATGATTAAGTTTGTACTTTGCCCTGGTGACTATAAAACGAGAATTAATCTTATCATTAAAGAGTTCTTAAATCTTCAATAAATAATCCCAATTTGCAAAGGTGTTGATTTTGGAGTTATTGGTATGTGAAGAATAGGAAATATGAATACGAAAAAGAATATGAAAGTATGATGGTATAAAATGGGCCCTTTGACTGTATCAGCTGACACAGTCACCAATTCTACAATTTGAAATCCCAATTTGACAAGGACTGTGTATGACATTAAGTTCAAGGGGAAATGAAAGAATAGTGCCATTGGCTCTGTAACTCATCAGGCTATTTAATCTCAATAATTTCAAAATGTAAATTATTCAGGAAAATTTATTACAGATATAAAATAAATCAAATATTTAAGTACTTAGGAAGAAGAGGGAAATAGTTTTTTTTTAGGTTTTGACCCCTGTGATCCTGTTTGGGGTCAGAAAAGCCATAATTAAAAATCCCCATTGGCCAAGGAGTCTGCACATAGAATTTGGGCTCTCTAAGAGTCATTGGTTAAGGAGAAGAAGTCGAAAAAGCAAAACGGGTATGGATGGACAGAAGACAGACGGCAGGCCATGTCATAAGTCCATCGGGACTGTCAGTCCTGATGAGCTTAATATGACACTTGACTATAAATTTGGATTAAATTCGTTCTCAAAGTGTCACAATTCCTTCAAAGGTAATGATAAAAAAGGTTTCTAAGCCATTGCAACATTGTCTCAGGAGCCTGCAAACAAGGTTTTATTTGTGTGGGCCTTTGCGTTTTGAGATGATGAAAACATGTGTTTAGGTCATGGCAACTGTGACCCTTATTTGGGGTCACAATTAAGTCACCAAAGCTACAATTTTGAATCCAAATTGGCCGAGGAATCTATACACAACATTTCAGCTTTGTTTGTCCAGATGAGTGACAGATGAGATGCAATCTGGCCTTCATTGTACATACAGTTGAGAAGTTTGTCCACCCACTTTTGAGTTTCTGCAAACGAGTTGGTGGACCTTGAGTCTCTGGTTTGTTTTCCTTCTGTGGAGGAGGTCCAACACATACATCTCCACCGAAAGTCACTGCTGCTGGTTTGTGGATGTCCGTTCTTGTCATGTTGAAGTGAACTGCAAAAAAAGACAGTGTTCAATTCGTATTTAAAAGTAACCTTACAGTTACAATCCATTAGAATCAAATTGTTAAATTTTGTATTGACAAGTATCAATGATTAAAATCATAAGCATCACAATGTTCAATAATGACAAGTACCTATGATTATTTATCACAAAAACTACAATGTTCAATAGTGACAAGTACCATTGATAATTTATCACAAGAACCACAATGTTCAATACTGACAAGTACCAACGATCATTTATCACAAGAACCACAATGTTCAATAGTGACAAGTACCAATGATTATTTATCACAAGAACCACAATGTTCAATAGTGACAAGTACCAACGATTATTTATGACAAGAACCACAATGTTCAATAGTGACAAGTACCAATGATTATTTATCACAAGAACCACAATGTTCAATCGTGACAAGTACCAACGATTATTTATGACAAGAACCACAATGTTCAATCGTGACAAGTACCAACGATTATTTATCACAAGAACCACAGTGTTCAATAGTGACAAGTACCAACGATTATTTATCACAAGAACCACAATGTTCAATAGTGACAAGTACCAACGATTATTTATGACAAGAACCACAATGTTCCATCGTGACAAGTACCAACGATTATTTATCACAAGAACCACAATGTTCAATAGTGACAAGTACCAACGATTATTTATCACAAGAACCACAATGTTCAATAGTGACAAGTACCAATGATTATTTATCACAAGAACCACAATGTACAATAGTGACAAGTACCAATGATTATTTATCACAAGAACCACAATGTTCAATAGTGACAAGTACCAACGATTATTTATCACAAGAACCACAATGTTCAATAGTGACAAGTACCAATGATTATTTATCACAAGAACCACAATGTTCAATAGTGACAAGTACCAACGATTATTTATCACAAGAACCACAATGTTCAATAGTGACAAGTACCAACGATTATTTATCACAAGAACCACAATGTTCAATAGTGACAAGTACCAACGATTATTTATGACAAGAACCACAATGTTCAATAGTGACAAGTACCAACGATCATTTATCACAAGAACCACAATGTTCAATAGTGACAAGTACCAATGATTATTTATCACAAGAACCACAATGTTCAATAGTGACAAGTACCAACGATTATTTATGACAAGAACCACAATGTTCAATAGTGACAAGTACCAATGATTATTTATCACAAGAACCACAATGTTCAATCGTGACAAGTACCAACGATAATTTATGACAAGAACCACAATGTTCAATCGTGACAAGTACCAACGATTATTTATCACAAGAACCACAGTGTTCAATAGTGACAAGTACCAACGATTATTTATCACAAGAACCACAATGTTCAATAGTGACAAGTACCAACGATTATTTATGACAAGAACCACAATGTTCCATCGTGACAAGTACCAACGATTATTTATCACAAGAACCACAATGTTCAATAGTGACAAGTACCAACGATTATTTATCACAAGAACCACAATGTTCAATAGTGACAAGTACCAATGATTATTTATCACAAGAACCACAATGTACAATAGTGACAAGTACCAATGATTATTTATCACAAGAACCACAATGTTCAATAGTGACAAGTACCAATGATTATTTATCACAAGAACCACAATGTTCAATAGTGACAAGTACCAATGATTATTTATCACAAGAACCACAATGTTCAATAGTGACAAGTACCAACGATTATTTATGACAAGAACCACAATGTTCAATAGTGACAAGTACCAATGATTATTTATCACAAGAACCACAATGTTCAATCGTGACAAGTACCAACGATTATTTATGACAAGAACCACAATGTTCAATCGTGACAAGTACCAACGATTATTTATCACAAGAACCACAGTGTTCAATAGTGACAAGTACCAACGATTATTTATCACAAGAACCACAATGTTCAATAGTGACAAGTACCAACGATTATTCATGACAAGAACCACAATGTTCCATCGTGACAAGTACCAACGATTATTTATCACAAGAACCACAATGTTCAATAGTGACAAGTACCAACGATTATTTATCACAAGAACCACAATGTTCAATAGTGACAAGTACCAATGATTATTTATCACAAGAACCACAATGTACAATAGTGACAAGTACCAATGATTATTTATCACAAGAACCACAATGTTCAATAGTGACAAGTACCAATGATTATTTATCACAAGAACCACAATGTTCAATAGTGACAAGTACCAATGATTATGTATCACAAGAACCACAATGTTCAATAGTGACAAGTACCAACGATTATTTATCACAAGAACCACAATGTTCAATAGTGACAAGTACCAACGATTATTTATCACAAGAACCACAATGTTCAATAGTGACAAGTACCAACGATTATTTATGACAAGAACCACAATGTTCAATCGTGACAAGTACCAACGATTATTTATCACAAGAACCACAGTGTTCAATAGTGACAAGTACCAACGATTATTTATCACAAGAACCACAATGTTCAATAGTGACAAGTACCAACGATTATTTATGACAAGAACCACAATGTTCCATCGTGACAAGTACCAACGATTATTTATCACAAGAACCACAATGTTCAATAGTGACAAGTACCAACGATTATTTATCACAAGAACCACAATGTTCAATAGTGACAAGTACCAATGATTATTTATCACAAGAACCACAATGTACAATAGTGACAAGTACCAATGATTATTTATCACAAGAACCACAATGTTCAACAGTGACAAGTACCAATGATTATTTATCACAAGAACCACAATGTTCAATAGTGACAAGTACCAATGATTATTTATCACAAGAACCACAATGTTCAATAGTGACAAGTACCAACGATTATTTATGACAAGAACCACAATGTTCAATAGTGACAAGTACCAATGATTATTTATCACAAGAACCACAATGTTCAATCGTGACAAGTACCAACGATTATTTATGACAAGAACCACAATGTTCAATCGTGACAAGTACCAACGATTATTTATCACAAGAACCACAGTGTTCAATAGTGACAAGTACCAACGATTATTTATCACAAGAACCACAATGTTCAATAGTGACAAGTACCAACGATTATTTATGACAAGAACCACAATGTTCCATCGTGACAAGTACCAACGATTATTTATCACAAGAACCACAATGTTCAATAGTGACAAGTACCAACGATTATTTATCACAAGAACCACAATGTTCAATAGTGACAAGTACCAATGATTATTTATCACAAGAACCACAATGTACAATAGTGACAAGTACCAATGATTATTTATCACAAGAACCACAATGTTCAATAGTGACAAGTACCAATGATTATTTATCACAAGAACCACAATGTTCAATAGTGACAAGTACCAATGATTATTTATCACAAGAACCACAATGTTCAATAGTGACAAGTACCAACGATTATTTATCACAAGAACCACAATGTTCAATAGTGACAAGTACCAACGATTATTTATCACAAGAACCACAATGTTCAATAGTGACAAGTACCAACGATTATTTATGACATGAACCACAATGTTCAATAGTGACAAGTACCAACGATCATTTATCACAAGAACCACAATGTTCAATAGTGACAAGTACCAATGATTATTTATCACAAGAACCACAATGTTCAATAGTGACAAGTACCAACGATTATTTATGACAAGAACCACAATGTTCAATAGTGACAAGTACCAATGATTATTTATCACAAGAACCACAATGTTCAATCGTGACAAGTACCAACGATAATTTATGACAAGAACCACAATGTTCAATCGTGACAAGTACCAACGATTATTTATCACAAGAACCACAGTGTTCAATAGTGACAAGTACCAACGATTATTTATCACAAGAACCACAATGTTCAATAGTGACAAGTACCAACGATTATTTATGACAAGAACCACAATGTTCCATCGTGACAAGTACCAACGATTATTTATCACAAGAACCACAATGTTCAATAGTGACAAGTACCAACGATTATTTATCACAAGAACCACAATGTTCAATAGTGACAAGTACCAATGATTATTTATCACAAGAACCACAATGTACAATAGTGACAAGTACCAATGATTATTTATCACAAGAACCACAATGTTCAATAGTGACAAGTACCAATGATTATTTATCACAAGAACCACAATGTTCAATAGTGACAAGTACCAATGATTATTTATCACAAGAACCACAATGTTCAATAGTGACAAGTACCAATGATTATTTATCACAAGAACCACAATGTTCAATAGTGACAAGTACCAATGATTATTTATCACAAGAACCACAATGTTCAATAGTGACAAGTACCAACGATTATTTATCACAAGAACCACAATGTTCAATTTAGAAGATAAACATACTGCATTTGAAATTATTTTATTATAAAGAATTATAAAACTTTAAGTTAAGTTTAAAGTCAAACATGTTATTAATTGCAGTGCTTCTGAAGTAGAAGAAGAAAATGTATTTGTGACAAACGAACAACAACAAGCAGACAGAGTCGGTCTTATCCCCCGCCATGTATGAATTTCGAATATATTTATGCATTTAGAATATATAATGCATTTACTTTCTATAAAGCAAACGGCACATCTAGACTACTTGATTGATACATGTACAAAGTTTCAGCAAAATATATTGAATAGTTTTGAAGTTTGAGGCCGGAATGGAAAAGCCAAGACGCACAGACGGACAGACGGACAGACGGACGGACTGAGCTCATTTCATTATCCCCCGCCAACTTCGTTGTGGCGGGGGATAATAAATGTAGGACACATGCCAGATGATGATCCATGTCATATGCCCATCTGGCCTGATCAGTCACCATTCCAAATTCACTCACATCTTTCAGATAATTGCGCAACGTTAGAGAGGTATTGAATGAATTGGTACCACAATATATTCCTGAGGCATTCGTCGGACATCTGATGATGAGAAACACAATATTTACATCTCACAATTTTGTGAACCAATAAAATATAAACCCTTGACGTCATGTGTAAATGATATGTTGACCACCCATATAAACTCGTTCTCTTCTCACAGAGGTTACCCCCTTAATAATCTTATCCTAACCTCTGTTCTCATATCACTTAAAATCGAGAGTAGAAAGAGAGTGTTCTGATTGTTGCAATTGAATCTAGTACGGCAACACCTTTGTAAAAGTGACTTTTGGCAATGACATGTCATCATGATCAAATAAAGGGTAATATAAACGTCTTCGCTTTTAATGTGTTTTCCTTCCAATATGCTATTTGATTTTATGAAAACTATTGATCATAAGCATGCTTACAAATAAAGAGACAGAGACTAAATAACAAAAAATAGAGCGATGGGCTCAGCAGCTCATCAGGTATTATAGCTACTACATATATAAACGCAATTATTTGTTTTGACAAATTTACAAACAGGGAAATTGTCTACAATACCTCACTTACTTTTACTTTAACTGAGCTTGGCCCCTTACATAAAGAGAAACCTGAACTCCTATTATTTAACAATACAAGTACTCTCTCCTGGGCTAAGCTACAGTGAAACCTTAAGTTCTTGGGTCGTTGTCTTCTGAAATTAAAAATATACTTTTATATGAGCCCCTGCCACAACCAAAGTATTAAAGTTTGAATAATGAAATTTACAAATCATAATCTCCATCCTTTAAAGAATACACTGCCCAGGTTTCTCCTATTGCTGGTTCATGAGAAGAAGTCGTTTGAAGCTTTCAGTGTGAACCCCCTGCAAAGTTCATATTTCATAATTTACCTCAACCAAATTTACAAATCTACAAATTTCACTTGTATCTCCATCCAACAAAGCTGTTTAAGACAAAATTTCATACATTCCTATATATCAAGCGCTTTCGGAGAAGAAGTCGTTTAAGGTTTCACTTTTAACGTCTCTGGCGGCCATATTTGTTGGCGTTGGAATTCAAGATGAACAAACTTTGACCCCTAGGTACTGGGTACCCAACCTCCAAATTACAGCTTCGAGGATGTAGTTGAAAGAGTTAAAAGTTTACGAATGACGGATGACGAATGACGGACGAACGACGGCCCATGCCATAAAAATTGTTAATTTTTGTTATTTACATCAGACATATTCGAAGGACATATGCTTATGAGCAAGATCCTTAAGAGTCAAATGCCTAGATCTTTGAAGTCACTAGGACGACAGGAACTGAAGAGTTGTCATTGGTTAAAAAGCAGGGATAAAGTATAAGGTTCCCATTTCCCCCGCTAGAACAATTTGCTGGAGTATAGAACTTCAAGCCAACTCGATCAAAGGATAGGATCGGAAATATGAAGGGAGTTACCTCTGTAGGAAGAAAATGATACAAACTTGAACTCCTGTAATTACCTTCTTTAGCACCAGTTAGTTCTTGCTGCACTGTCTCCATAGAAACACTGAAGTCAGAGTCCTTGGCTTTCTTGATAAATGCGCCAGCCATCTCAAATACCTGATCATCTGGAAATGAAATGAACATTATTTGTATAGAAATAAGGTAAAACATAAGCAGTGTAATATTGTTGCTATGTGTATATTTGTCAAGCAACGTTTAATTCAGCAAAAGATCCTATCTTTCAGTCTCTGTGACATCACAAAACAATTGAATGTGAATGTGAATGTGTTGCTTATTCTCATTACCATTTCTTAATCTTAGACCAATAATATCAGCTGTCTTACACACATCAATGTTTCAACTCCTTTAAACTGACAACTTTGAGTTGACAATACAATCAAATAAACAAAAAACAGTTTATGTTCATTGTTGAAACTGTTAATATATTAACCTGAGGCCTGCCATGTGCCTTGTGCTGTGTTTGTCAACATTGAACCCCCGACACGATGTACACGACTGGACCCGGAAGAGGATGGAACTAGACTTGATGTAGTCGCTTCTGATCCAGGAGTAACAATTCCACTTTCAGACTTAACAATTTCAGCACCGGAAGCCATTGTTTCAGGATTCGAAGTACACAGTTGACCAGAGCTTGATGTTTCTTCGTCTGTACCAATAGTGACAAGTACCAATGATTATTTATCACAAGAACCACAATGTTCAATAGTGACAAGTACCAATGCTTATTTATCACAAGAACCACAATGTTCAATAGTGACAAGTACCAATGATTATTTATCACAAGAACCACAATGTTCAATAGTGACAAGTACCAATGATTATTTATCACAAGAACCACAATGTTCAATAGTGACAAGTACCAACGATTATTTATCACAAGAACCACAATGTTCAATTTAGAAGATAAACATACTGCATTTGAAATTATTTTATTATAAAGAATTATAAAACTTTAAGTTAAGTTTAAAGTCAAACATGTTATTAATTGCAGTGCTTCTGAAGTAGAAGAAGAAAATGTATTTGTGACAAACGAACAACAACAAGCAGACAGAGTCGGTCTTATCCCCCGCCATGTATGAATTTCGAATATATTTATGCATTTAGAATATATAATGCATTTACTTTCTATATAGCAAACGGCACATCTAGACTACTTGATTGATACATGTACAAAGTTTCAGCAAAATATATTGAATAGTTTTGAAGTTTGAGGCCGGAATGGAAAAGCCAAGACGCACAGACGGACAGACGGACAGACGGACAGACGGACGGACTGAGCTCATTTCATTATCCCCCGCCAACTTCGTTGTGGCGGGGGATAATAAATGTAGGACACATGCCAGATGATGATCCATGTCATATGCCCATCTGGCCTGATCAGTCACCATTCCAAATTCACTCACATCTTTCAGATAATTGCGCAACGTTAGAGAGGTATTGAATGAATTGGTACCACAATATATTCCTGAGGCATTCGTCGGACATCTGATGATGAGAAACACAATATTTACATCTCACAATTTTGTGAACCAATAAAATATAAACCCTTGACGTCATGTGTAAATGATATGTTGACCACCCATATAAACTCGTTCTCTTCTCACAGAGGTTACCCCCTTAATAATCTTATCCTAACCTCTGTTCTCATATCACTTAAAATCGAGAGTAGAAAGAGAGTGTTCTGATTGTTGCAATTGAATCTAGTACGGCAACACCTTTGTAAAAGTGACTTTTGGCAATGACATGTCATCATGATCAAATAAAGGGTAATATAAACGTCTTCGCTTTTAATGTGTTTTCCTTCCAATATGCTATTTGATTTTATGAAAACTATTGATCATAAGCATGCTTACAAATAAAGAGACAGAGACTAAATAACAAAAAATAGAGCGATGGGCTCAGCAGCTCATCAGGTATTATAGCTACTACATATATAAACGCAATTATTTGTTTTGACAAATTTACAAACAGGGAAATTGTCTACAATACCTCACTTACTTTTACTTTAACTGAGCTTGGCCCCTTACATAAAGAGAAACCTGAACTCCTATTATTTAACAATACAAGTACTCTCTCCTGGGCTAAGCTACAGTGAAACCTTAAGTTCTTGGGTCGTTGTCTTCTGAAATTAAAAATATACTTTTATATGAGCCCCTGCCACAACCAAAGTATTAAAGTTTGAATAATGAAATTTACAAATCATAATCTCCATCCTTTAAAGAATACACTGCCCAGGTTTCTCCTATTGCTGGTTCATGAGAAGAAGTCGTTTGAAGCTTTCAGTGTGAACCCCCTGCAAAGTTCATATTTCATAATTTACCTCAACCAAATTTACAAATCTACAAATTTCACTTGTATCTCCATCCAACAAAGCTGTTTAAGACAAAATTTCATACATTCCTATATATCAAGCGCTTTCGGAGAAGAAGTCGTTTAAGGTTTCACTTTTAACGTCTCTGGCGGCCATATTTGTTGGCGTTGGAATTCAAGATGAACAAACTTTGACCCCTAGGTACTGGGTACCCAACCTCCAAATTACAGCTTCGAGGATGTAGTTGAAAGAGTTAAAAGTTTACGAATGACGGATGACGAATGACGGACGAACGACGGCCCATGCCATAAAAATTGTTAATTTTTGTTATTTACATCAGACATATTCGAAGGACATATGCTTATGAGCAAGATCCTTAAGAGTCAAATGCCTAGATCTTTGAAGTCACTAGGACGACAGGAACTGAAGAGTTGTCATTGGTTAAAAAGCAGGGATAAAGTATAAGGTTCCCATTTCCCCCGCTAGAACAATTTGCTGGAGTATAGAACTTCAAGCCAACTCGATCAAAGGATAGGATCGGAAATATGAAGGGAGTTACCTCTGTAGGAAGAAAATGATACAAACTTGAACTCCTGTAATTACCTTCTTTAGCACCAGTTAGTTCTTGCTGCACTGTCTCCATAGAAACACTGAAGTCAGAGTCCTTGGCTTTCTTGATAAATGCGCCAGCCATCTCAAATACCTGATCATCTGGAAATGAAATGAACATTATTTGTATAGAAATAAGGTAAAACATAAGCAGTGTAATATTGTTGCTATGTGTATATTTGTCAAGCAACGTTTAATTCAGCAAAAGATCCTATCTTTCAGTCTCTGTGACATCACAAAACAATTGAATGTGAATGTGAATGTGTTGCTTATTCTCATTACCATTTCTTAATCTTAGACCAATAATATCAGCTGTCTTACACACATCAATGTTTCAACTCCTTTAAACTGACAACTTTGAGTTGACAATACAATCAAATAAACAAAAAACAGTTTATGTTCATTGTTGAAACTGTTAATATATTAACCTGAGGCCTGCCATGTGCCTTGTGCTGTGTTTGTCAACATTGAACCCCCGACACGATGTACACGACTGGACCCGGAAGAGGATGGAACTAGACTTGATGTAGTCGCTTCTGATCCAGGAGTAACAATTCCACTTTCAGACTTAACAATTTCAGCACCGGAAGCCATTGTTTCAGGATTCGAAGTACACAGTTGACCAGAGCTTGATGTTTCTTCGTCTGTACCTCGTGCCTCTCCAACTTCTAGACCGGATGTGGACGGATTTATACAAGTACCTGTTTCTTGTAGAGTTGAAGTAGATGTTTTCTGACCTGACATGATAATTGATTCTCTTGTGCTTGTTGCTGACACATCATCTTGCTCATCTTCAGACTCAGATTTTAGTGAGGCTCCGGAACTCTCATCTTCAGTGACAAGACTCATCTCTTCCAAATCAACTTCATCTTCTGTGTCTGAATCCATGGTAGGTTTTGTGTATAAACTGAAACAAAGACATGTAGATAAAGTTTGAAGCGTGGTTTGATAATTACAATTTGCATGAAATAAGCATTTTAATGATACAGCTTTTGGGGGACAGCGATTCTGGAGGACAAATAGTAAATAGAGCCATTGGCTCTGACGCTCATCAGGAATTATATAATTCATTGTATCTGAATAAAAGATTAAGATATCACATAATAAGGCATTGCCCACTCATCAATTTAAAAATGTATTATGAAAATTGGTTACAAATGCAACCACATGTAACCAAGTCTCATACACAGAATGTAACACAGCACAGAAATAACCTAAACCCTCAGTATTAGCACTAACGATTTAAGGTAACTCTCTTCTATTGAGTGGTCACTGCCCAGGTCAACACAATGCTATTACACAACATGCAGACGTTGGACTCACAGCCAGTGAATTATATATTTTCATTGTTGTTTTCCCCACACTTATTTATTTCTGTCCTGGAGAAGAAGATGTGGTGTCATGGTCTCATGTATCTACTTCTTATAGTCTTATCTTACTATTTTATTACCAGTCATATTCAGTTCACCCAGCAAACATGACTGTACTGGGCCAGTACTGGCTTGGTACTGGCTGGTAAAGTTGGTAAAGGCATACTGGCAAACGGTAAGGAACCAGTACTGGCCCAGAACCGTTTTAACTGAATTGGCCCAGTTAAGATAAAAGTGTACTGGTCCAGTGCTGGCAATACGGTACTGAAATACGGTAATGGCCCTGTACTGGCCCAGTTAAGGCATATAATTTCCTGTCTAAATGCATAATGGGATATTTTCAAAGAGCCAGTACTGGGCCAGAACAGGACCGGTACAGGCCCAGTACAGATTATATTAGGTTTATATACTGGCCCGGTACTGGCCCAGTACTGGCCCAATTCAGGCATGACACTTCCTGTTAGGGAATTATGGGTAGTATTTCAAATTGTCGTCTGCTTTAGAGAGACAAGAGGAGAAGGCAACGATTTGGTATCCTTTCAATGTAAGTTCAATTCATGAGTTACTTTAGTTGTATTTATAAAACTTTGATACATTCTATATTCCTATCTATCTCTGGTGTGTTTTACATTAACAATTGCCGCTGTGTGTATTAATATCATTAGGAAATCTAAGAATGAAAATAATCAAAGGTTGATTTTGTATCATTGTCTTTGTACGTTGGCCTACTTGTTAAAAATAAATTCTGGCTTGTTTTCAAATAACATGTATTTGACTACATATTTGACATTATTGACATTATGAAAAAAAATACAATATTGAAGTTTCATTATAAAAATACACATTCAAAATAAAAAAAGATGGAAGATTACAAACTGATATGATTAATGTTGTTTACTTTAAGAAAAAAATGAAAATGAAAGAGAAAATGATAATAGCTAAATTAACCTTCAATTACCAGGTAATTTGGATATTGAAAATTTACGGTATACACAATATATTTAATGTACCGGAACGGTAAAGGCTAACCTGAATTGGGCCAGTACAGGGAATGGTATCGTTTTAGTAATGGCGTGATACTGGCCCAGTACTGGCCCAGTACCGTTTGCCATAGTCTGTCATCCAGACCCTAGAGCAAAATATTCAATTGACGACCAACCCAGTCTAGAAAATTATACCAAGTCTAGATTACTCAGCTCAGAAATTAAGGCATCTTTAGGGCTCCATTTTATACATATATTTGAATTGTTTGTAAAATGGTGTTTTCGTGACAAAAAAATATTTCTGAGACTATATGTTAGTCTACGTTTGCCAGTACTGGCCCAGTACCACGCCAGTGTGCAAGTTGGTACAGGGCCAGTACCGGATGCCTGAATCGGGCCAGTACCGGATGCCTGTATCAGCCACTACTGGCCCAGTACTGGCCCAGTACTGGCCCAGTACGGTCATGTTTGCTGGTCACATATCTCAACTAAAATTCAATTTATTCCTTTGTGGCCGGTCACAATATTCAGTTCATAGGCCATTCAATAGTTCTCATTTCACATTGTCACAAGTCAACATATATATTTCACATTCTTTTTTAATAAGATTAACTGCAAAATTACTCTCTTTTCTCAATTTCTGCATTTTTCGAACCACATATGCGCATGTTAGGACTCTCAAATTAAAAAGATGAGATGATTTTCCCTCAGGTCTTTTATTAAGGATTACTTCTATCGAATGAAGAGTACATAAAATCTCAGAGTTCAAAGCTCATTTCAACAGTTTTTTTTAGGCTGTAGTCAATATTTGGGGTCACAGGTTCACCAAATCTACAATTTAGAATCACCACATGCCAAAGAGTCTGTACATAACATTTCAGCTTTCTGGAGCTTTTGGGACTGGAGAAGAACATGAAATAGCTTTTTAGGTCATGACCACTTTGATCCACATTTGGGGTCACAGGGTCACCAAATCTACAATTTAGAATCACCATATGCCAAAGAGTCTATACATAACATTTCAGCTTTATAGAGCTTTTGGGACTGGAGAAGAACATGAAAATAGCTTTTTAGGTCATGACCCCTTTGATCCACATTTGGGGTCAAAGGGTCATCAAATCTACAATTTAGAATCCTCTTCAGCCAAGGCGTCTGTACTTATAATTTCAGCTATCTAGAGTCTGGAGACGAAGTCGAAAAAGCGAAAAGTTTATGGAGGAACGGATGGACAGATGAACGGACGGAGGGACGGACGTTATGCGCATATTGGGCCTTTCAGCCCTGATGAGCTAAAAATAGAGCCATGGGCTCTGTATCTAAACAGGATTTAAGTGATTTATAAGGTTGAAGATCTAAGCAATCCAAAGTAGTACATTGTTGACAAGAAAAAGAAAAGGTCACAGGGTCACCAAATCTACAATTCAGAATCCCCATTAGTCAAGGAGTATGCACATTTCAGCTCTCTAAAGTCATTCCTTCTGGCGATGTCAAAAAAGCGAAAAGTTTACGGACGGATGGACGGAAAGACACCATGCCAAAAGCTATGAGCTAAAAATGGCATCAATACAATGGGTTAAAAACAAGTGGCTGCCTTTCTAAAAACAGGAATCCAATACGTGGAGGTCGACTTTGGTGAATGTGAGATCACTAGGCAGCATGCTGCCAAAGAGGAATGATAGTTTTTTTTTCAAAGCATTCATGTAAATAAGGCCAGTTTGTTACGACGTAAGATGGAATAAACGCAGTAAGATGTAATTATTACGGATAAATTGTAATAAAAACGCGGTAAAATGAATAGTTATATGAACAGTAAATGAGTTCACGGTTAATTAGTGAATTAAACTACGAAGTATTTATAACCCGAAGTATTTTCTACAAAATGTTCCAAAAGTGATTACAGAACAGATAAATTTACAAAAACGAATATAGTCAGTAAGTTTAAAGGCGCTGTAGCACATTTTTTCTAACTGAAATAAAGTGAGCTCTCGAAAAGGTAAATAAGTGTACCAATGGCTAAATAATACTCCCGAATCAATAAATAGAGTTCTAAAACGAATTTACATTGCATGCATAACAGATATGTCATAAAAACTTATTGTAAAACATACTTCATCATCATATGTGATCAAACTTATCATCAAACTTGATAACACAATAACACTAATCCTAATTTATTATAAAAATATATATTATCTTATGTACATGTACTATTAATTTGTTCTTATAGAAATATTGATTGGTTGAAAACATATTTTATTCATTTTAGAAATGCATTGGGCACAAGTTATGAAACTAGAAACTAGAAGCCATCTCCACGTAATCGAAAAGTATTTGACAAGGCTAAAATACATAACACAATGTATGCAGAAGAGAATAAGAAATCGACAAGTGACGAAGTGGGTAAAAATGTAATATACATTATTAAGGAAAATCACAATTAGAAATATTATCCTTATGACAAAAGGCACTTTGGATATGGTAAACACATACATTAGTATCTATGTATTAATTGAACCGTTGACTCTTTCCAATGAATTTATGAACCTGGTAAAATATGTCAGGATTGTATTTAGATCAAATTCTGCCTTTAAATTATAAAATATTTGGTTTAATTCTAAACGGAAATTAGCATGTCTTAGTCATCTCAAGAAAAAAATGATATGCATCTTCAACTAAAGCACCACAAATGCAAGATTTACTTTCAGATAAATTGACATGATACAGATCAGCGTTTAGGGAACTACAAGAATTGGTATTTTTATATGGGAATAAAGGCCATTCTTTCCTCTTTGTTTTGGTATAAAAAAAAAATTGAAAACAACCAATTGGTTCATATGATACGAAGTGCGGGAGAAAGGTAGCTTACTGCAATATGTTCCCGTAATTAGAGACTATATGGTCATGTGGCGGGACGCGAGACAGATAAGCTTGTACGGGCCTATATCACCCCGGGGTAGACTAACATTTAGTCTCAGAAATATGTTTTTAGTCACGAAAACACCATTTTACAAACAATTCAAATATATATATATATATATATATATAAAATGGAGCCCTAAAGATGCCTTAATTTCGGATTTTCCTAGAGCTGAGTAATCTAGACTTGCTATAATTTTCTAGACTTGGTTGGTCGTCAATTGAATATCTTGCTCTAGGGTCTGGATGACAGACCAATCCCGGGGCAATGCAGACACTTAGGTGATAATTAGCGCCCAGGGAGATAAGGCGTCGGAGCGAAGCCTGACAAAATTGGCCTTTTGTAAAGCTAATCATCGATGCGGTACGGGTCAACAATGCACACGCAAATTGTTGTGATTTTTGCTGGACATTTCGACCAGACATTGATCAAAGATTCGTTCTCGTGGCGAACTGCAGAGCATTAGTACAGCGATTCTCATGGAGCGACTCCCAGAGACAAGTCGACTCGCAGACCGCGGCTACGGCTAGCAAAGTGAGAGACGGTCGTGAATAATTCTAAGTTAGTGTCCGGGAACCGGTATGAGGCACCTATGAATTACTTATAGCCCTCCCGGACCGGAATGTATGGCCTATGTTTCCCTTCCCACTAGCAGCTCGCACTATATTCTGTGGGATGAACTAAATATCTAGGTCAAACTTATCTCCGTAGCTTCCTTAGAAACGGAAGAGCTAGAAATAGTTTGCCATGCGCACCACACAATGACTGTAAGCCTCCATAGACGGAAGTTTAAAGATGTCAATATATATATATGTATATACTAAACAAATTACTCTCTCTTCTATAACAATATGGTTACGTTTGATTCTTTACATACAAAAGTCATGTAAATACTCTCGGACCTGACTTGTGCAAGTTGGACCAATCCTTGTTTTTCACATAATGACCTCACGATATCGTCTAGGCAGTACATTTTACACAATGCCCTGTCACCATCACCTACATGGCATGCGTTTACATCATCGAGTAATGACATCACAACGCTATGACGTCATAAGCATGGTGACGTCACAATACTATGACCTCAACGCACTGGAAGTCAAATGGCAGTGATGTGCTTAATCCAGCATGCTACATGTCTTCCTACGTCGGGTGCGCAGTCATCGCACATAAACAGACGTTTAGATTATCTGAACTAAGATGTGCTCATGCAGAGATGTACATAGATTAAGATGTGTTTTTTTTTTGGCCCAATGTGCCCCGGTCTCCTCTACACTATTTTCACTTAAACGTAATACAAATGACTTTGGATGATAAATAAAATCTAGCCCACGTACATGTGTCTTGTGATAAAAGTAAAAATATCCTCCACAAGCCTCGGATATGTGTAACTTTTATCAACTCGTGTTGATATATTTGATATCAGAAGACACTTGGAGGAGATTCTACATCTATCTCTTTACGAGATATATCCTCATCACAAACATTCAACCACCGCCGGGAGGTGCAACCCCGCATTGATAAAACAAAACAGTTATTGTTAATAGAACGATTGTAGTTATGTAAATAAATCTTTACCTTATAATCGCATCATAACAGCGTCGAGATAATATTTCCTGAAGACTTAGATATAACACGTAATGGCGATTTGGAATTGAAGGGAATTCTCCTTTGCACACGGCACCTACCATCCTCCACGTTGGCGAATGAACACAATACACCAGCTGGGCTCCGTTTCATAACACTGAGCGCTTAAATTGCTCATTGATCGCTGAACTTATTTGTATGACATGATTATTCAAACTATACAAATTATGTTGAATACAAAAATGATTACCGTTAAGCTTTCTTCAATCTAGTTTAAACTAGCTGTAACGTATGGCGGACTTAGGGAACGTATGCCATTACAGCTAAAGGCGGACTTAGGGAACGTATACCATTACAGGTAATGGCGGACTTAGGGAACGTATACCATTATGTACAGGTAATGGCGGACTTGGGGAACGTATACCATTACAGCTAATTTTCTTATGCTTTAATTTTGGACAAGCAGAAGTATTTTACGAAATGATATTATATTTGGTCAATATCCAACGTTAAAATGACGGAGATAATGATAACCTCAATTAAAATAGTATCTTAATTATTTATATCATTTTATATGTTCTTACAAGATATTTAAAAACATGTTAATATAACAATCGTCACAATCAGCAATACGTGACGAGAGATGCCTACAGGACGAAGATAGTCCAGAGAAAGGATTTGGTTTAAACATACATGTGTATTTAATTCCCAAAATTTATTTCCGGTACTGAAAGGATTTACATCATTGAAAATACACGCACGTGTAACACACATGAAGATGATACTAATTACTTGTAACTCATATTGTTTTTTGACATATATTCTGTTCTTAATAACATTGCATGATAAATAAACATCGACAAATTTTGAAGAAGTGCATTATTTTTGGTATTCAATCTTTCTGTGAATTTATAAATGTTTGGATGGACAATATAATATGTTTTAATATACAATTTTCTCAGGGAATCGTAAACAGGGCAAATTAAAACAAAGTGATATTCATCTTTTATTTCATTAAGATCACAAAGTCTGCAAATTCGATGTTCTCTTTGGACTGAGTTGAATCGTACACTTTCTACAAATAAATCATGTGAAGACCATCTCAGTTTGCTTAACCCCCTGAGTGCCCGGCCGTTTACGCTATGCGCTCACTCAGTGCCGCTAACTTTTTTGAGTCACTCAAGATTTAGGTCAATGTTGTACATAAAATGTCACCAGGGCGTTATTCATGTTTATAAAATCATGAAATTTTAACTGAAGGATACCAAGTTGGGTGTCTCTCTACCTATGTATGTTTTTGTTATAAATATTTAGAATAAAAACGAATAAGCATTGATTATAAACGGCAAAGACGTTTTTCGCGTAAATTACCAATGGCCACATATGCGTATATATTTGTTTACTAGCTTGGAAATAAATTCATGTGTTCAAAAATGTAATTTAATTGTTATTTTTCGAGACAGAAAAGGTCAGTGATCACGCTAGTGTGTTTACTTTCTACATGCGACCTTTAGTTCACGAAATAATACAAGGTATCTTTTTGTAACCATTTTGTTGAACATTGTTCACTGTGACGTCATTGACAAACAATGACCGTAAAAAGTACTGTGCATGGTAACCTTTCGTACTTTTGCGAAATACAAGCATAGTGACTGAGATTTCACCAACTGATAGCTATTGTTTCTAGCTTAGAATGGTATAAATTTCGGAAACCTTTGAAAGGAAATTAATGTTGTGTTTCATTAGTCCATAAGCGAGACCCGTTTTCAGTGGGTAAAAAACATTTTGATAGCTAGAAATGCAAGGGTATAAACAAGTGTCTAATGGTCGGTCTATACCGATCTCAAGTACTAAATTGAAATAGATTTGCTAACTAGAATACATAGACATCCATGTGTAATATTTTTCCATTGGCGTTTTAAGCGAAAATCCATGGCGATCATTACGACAAAAGTGGGGAAAATATGTCCGTGCCGGTTCACGGCAGTTTTAGCGTCATGGTTACACTGCATTCCGTTTGCAAACTATTTTTATCATCAGGGTGTGATTTCAATCATGAACATATCTTGAATCATGGCAGATGTGTACACCACACATCATTCACTAAAATATGTATCTATCAAGCGAAAATTGCATTGCAGAACGTTAATTTCACGGAATTCCGAAGTCAAATGAAAATTGTAAAAGTTGCCGTAGACAACTTGGTGTTTCGGTAAACCAACTGAAAATACCATAAATAAATGTTACTCCAAAATAAGACGAAAGCTTCGAATTACATTCTCTACCAAGTAGATTTTATGTCCTTACTAGACACGGAAGTACATGCTTTCAGAACGCATGTAAAGCCGACATGTATCTCGAACCCAGACAAACATGTAGGCCCGCTGTTCATCGCATAAGCCCCGCCCACTTCACCCGCACATTGGCGCAATAAATATGGCGGGAACGTAGTCGTCGTATACTATTTTGTTTTTGTAGTTATCTTGCAATACACCAATTATTTTAAGATTTAGAGTGTTATCTGTTAGTTCATTTTAATTTACGTGACATCAACAATAAACAATGACGATCTTTCGCAGGCCACGCCCCTGCTCTGCAATGTCTCCCCTTTGATCATCACAACTTCCGAGTCGATGACAAAAGATCATTTGAACTGATGAGACTGTCACTTCAACTTTTTTTTATCAAGGACAAACATAAACAAAATTTAAATTTAACCAGATTTTCATGCATCGATTATGCACGTTTAAAAGTATTAAGTTTTGTTTTGTAAAAAAAAAAAGTAATTATGATAAATGCTCTAACGTAAAATAAAAAATAGAAAAAATAATATTTAGGTCATAAAAAATAACAACAACGGCTAGAAATTATTATTTAAAAAGTATTTACATGTTCCTACATTCAAACACAATTCTTTTAAAAATATATTGTTAAGCAAATGTCACATACAAATATTTATTGTTTCTCATTACCTGGTGCTTTACCTTTCAACATTTTTTACTAGATGACAAAGAGAAATTAAAATGAATTTTCCCAAGTAATAAAATTAAGCATGGATTGAAAATAATAAATGTCTGTTTGGGAAAAGGGGTTAATAAATTATTAATGTTAATAATGGAGACATGTCCCAACATATTATTTAGTCAATTCACAAATTTGTAGTATTCATCATAAGACTTTTTCAAGGTTATACAATAATATTTGTGAATTAATTTTTAATTTGAACAATAATTTAAAACAATTTTTTTAGAATTGATGTTTGCCATTAGCTTTTTAACTAATAATTATTTTTATAATATAAATTTGAAAATTCTAAATACATTTTACTGTTATATTTATTAAGTTATAATTGTTTATTTAATTGCCAATACAAGTAACAATTTATTGTAGAATATTCTAAATTTGAAATTTGGAAATATTTTCATAATAAAATAAATTCATAGAAAATAAAAACCCATGAAAATTGCATTATTATTGAAAATACACTATGTTTAACAAATGTATATAAATCTGACAACAAATTCATTGTATTCAATTAATTTACCTTACTTTTCATATTTTCTGTTTCCCAAAAAGCTAATCATTCTACTGGCACCCTCTTCTTGTAAAAATATGTAAATTTGGATAATATTAATCTTTGTTTAGCTTACTTTTTGTTCAGTGTTGCACCCTTCTTGAATATTCATGAGAATAAGTGCATCTAACTTGATCAAGTCGGGTGTCAGTCCCGTGGACGATTACAATATCAACGGATTGTTCAGTGCCAAAGGAGCTGTCAATTTATTACATCTTCATAATTCAAAATTGATATAAATAACATTTCGTCCGCGACGTGGGTTTTCCCGAAATATCTACAAGCACGTTGTGGATATGACGTCAAGACTCGCGTGATAAACGTCATGTATCATCTCTCGTGCTGTTTCCCCGACAGCTGAACATTGTTTCGCGCCAGATAAAACATTCCATTGTAACTTCATTCAAACTCTCATCGTCCTTTGGTTATATTTCCCTAAAAATTATGTATTGAAATACCCCTTCCAGCTTTCAATCAAATATATGATAAGATAACATTTGCTTGACACTTTTCTCCCGTTGTCTTTATAGTAATTTAGACGGGTAAATACATTATGTTTGTCAATGTTTTTAGATTTCATAGAGCAATACACTTGACATTTGCAGTTCGATACAGTTTCTGATATAAATAGTAAATATAAAAGCGAACGTAAATTGTAAAGGTTCAATGAATATCATTATTAATTTCATTATATCCATCAGATGTCCGTAACATATTAGTTAATTGGAATAAGATTTCCGGAAAGTGGTATCTGCAGTGTCACCGCCATTTTGTCAACAAAGGCCCGCGAGGTACAATTTACACTGCATTTCAATACGGAAGTTTTACTGTGTTGAACGCATCAAACAAGAAAATCACGGACAGAAACATAAACAAAAATAAAAATTCTATCTTTTGATAGTATTTTCAGGTAACGTTGCCATTTTGTTCCACGTAAACGGGACAGAAAAATATTGAAATCGCGAATCGTGTAGCAACTTTATTTAGTTCAGCCAAATTTGTCATTGACACGAAGCCTTTACTTGATTTGACACAAGCCTTATCACTGTGACATACGGGGGTTTACACTGTAGAATTCACCTACAGATCTAAAATCAATTTGAGCAAAATATTCTGCCATTCTTTTTCGTAAAACAAATCGTTAATGTATCAAAATATCATAATGATCATTAGGCATGCTCCCCTCGCTAACCAAGTTGACAGGCCATTTGTTTACATTTCAATTGGAGTAAACAATGGTCGATACCCGAATTTCAAATAAACTATTTGGCATGTTTTATACATGTTACTACTTGCTGAGTTGTATTTTCTTGTATGAAATTTATTTCTATAAATTAATTCGTGTTTAATTTTCTGTGTACATTTCATACAAATATATTGATACAGGTCTTGCATCATAGCGGTTTACCTGTAGTCTCAACATAGATAGCCATTATTCAAAGCTGACATGTTTTTCTTGGTTATGGGTTGCAGGGTCCGTTCTTGTTAACTTGAAAGCCTTTTTTAATTATTTGCATGTGATTTCGAAACTAGACACACTGTAGATTGTTTTGGTGAATTTGGTTGTTTGTGTTACATTGTTCTTTTACTGTAATACTTGTATACATTTAGATATGCAATGTAGAGAGGTAGACAATGGCACCATGGCAGAGGGGATTAGCTTTGTTGATCAAAGTTGTTTGTGAAATTCATGATATCTCTGTTAATATTTAGTTATATTGCACAAACGTGGTATCAAATTGAAGCTTAGTTGACATGGTTTCTGCGAAAACTATTGTCAACTTGATTTGATCTTTATTTTAAAAAATAGCAATGAGGTTAGTGGGGTCATAGTTTGGTACCATAAATGGTCCTATGGCACTATAGGGGGTTTTGATGGAGGGGCACATAAATGGTCCTATGGGACTATACAGGTTAAAGCTGTTTACTAGAAAGTGATATATTTTCCAACCATTCTTTCAACTGTACTTTTTCGATTTCTTTGAGTAGTTGTAGAAACGAGAGAACGAGCTCACTTCCTCCAATGTTATCTCTATGGGAGATTGGGTATCCACACAGGGTATCCACACGATTGAGAAATCCCCATCTATATATAGTAACTGATGTCATCTTCCTAAGACAAGTCTTGACATGCTGAGTTATCTCTCTCGTGATTGGTTGAAACTTAATCCGCGAAGTATGGGAAATTCCCATCTATTTATGGTATCTGATGTCATCTGGACACCTTGAGCAGCCATCCATATGATTGGTTGAAACTTGGTCCGCGAAGTATTTGATAGACATGTTCACACATGTTAGTATATTTTCCGCGAAGTATCATTACTACTTTAAATACGCCAACTTTTCGAACTGCATATCATTCCTCAGCTACGCTCGGACCTGGACACACCACTCAGAAGAATCCAGTGAAGCATTTCTTGAGAATTGTTCTAGTTCATTCGGTGACTTGATTAGAGCTTTTACTTTGATTATGCTACAGCATTCTAATTGTAATCTGTCAGGGGCATATTGACATGGTTGAGTGTTTGCATGAGCATCACTTTTAAATATGAATCTGTCAGGGCCATAGTTGAATGTTTGAAGCTCAGTATAAAACAAGCTTCTTACTCATTCACTGTTATCATTTGGCTTATATACTAAGCAAAAGGGTGTTATCAAATATCATGAGTGTGCTAGGGTTAACAATCATCATTAATTAATAACTCATGTTATGAAAACAAGAATTATACTTAGATAGGGTATTATAATACTTATTTACATATTGTGATAGATTCGTAATAGTACATTATGCTAGATTTACTAAGTAAAACACCACTTTCACTGAACGAGTAACCTCCCTTTGCAAGGGCAGCCCTCTGTCTATTTTTAGAATGCAGGTCACCGCATCCCGACCACTTCCTGTTTAATATTGCTACACATTGGTAGTGTAAGAAACATTGTTTCATGTTGATTTTAATTGAAATAGATGATCAGTGATCTTATTATATATTATTCAGACAATATCTAGAAATTCAATTACACAAATAATTAAATCAAAACAATACCATTGACCTGAAAATCTTCGTGTCTATTTTTAGAATACTGTATATTACTAGGTCTTCATTCAAACACATAACAGCATCGTTAGGATAAACAGTTTGAAACAAGTTTCATGGTGAATATAGTTGAAATAAATTTATGCTGCCTTAAGTATAGAATAATAATGTAGAAGAATAACAAAATATCAATGAACAACTTCGTTGATAGTGTATTATAAGAGAAGTAACATCTGTTCGCCTCTATTTGAATGTCATCTGTTCTATTTAAATACTTTATGGCTTGTAATGCTATTTCTTTTAATTTAATCCCTTTACTCTTTTGTATGTCTAAACTTTAATTTGTATTAAATGTGAGAGAATATTTATAATCAGAAATATTTTTTAAAAAATTATTTATCAAATCAAGTCAAAGTATTTATTCATGTGTTTAGGTCATAGACCTGTAAACATGTACAAATTAATATTTATTTCATATACACTATTTATTAATTGATACATGCATGTCTTCTGAGAAGGCTATGAGACACATATTTACTAAGATTATACATCATTGCATTCAGTCATAATGTGACATTTAAACTTAAACAATTTTGAAATAAGTAAAAAAAAATATTGGGTAGACAACATTGCATTCTTAAATCATGTCTAAATTACAGGTGGATATATTCTCAAACAATTATATACTCCTTATATAATCCATGAATCAAATATTTAAAAAATCACACCAGGATCAACAGTATTCAACTTATTAAGATTATGTATTGTATTTGGACAATATTATTTATCAAACACTGTTAATTATAGTTACACTATATATACATATGATACAATACCCTTGTTTATGTAATTGTATTAATATTTTTATATAATCATCATCAATAATAAGTTATGTTAACAACAATATGATATAATACAGTGTATACTATGATGATATTGAAGTTAATTTTGTTAATATTTTCAGAAACATGGCGTATCAATTGAAAACAACCAACAAGTCCTTCACCTGTAGCGAATGTGAGCAAACGTTCACTCACAAACCAAACCTCTATAGACACAAGCGAACTCATCATGCTAAGGATAAGCATAAATGTGACCAATGCAATGCCATCTTCAATAGGAAAGATAGCTTGGGACGCCATAAGATGTTGAGGCATCCTGTTCAAGTTGGAGTGGCGTTTGTAAACCTAACAAAGAAGAAGATGTATGTAATCTACAAGCTTTGGGAGGTATAGTTAAAGTACACACAATGCCAGGAGAAGGTGTGGGGAAATTTGACCCCATGATGTTTTTGAAAGGTCATTATGAGGAGGTGAAGAGGGTATTAAAGGGGGTCATTAAGGAGAGGAGGGGACTGAAATGGTACTTAGCCGTCAAAGTGAAAATGACCCGTCGCCAAGGAGATACTATCAACACAGCATAGCCTGTTTTAAGGGGGAAATGTCAAATGGCCCTCAAACCCGAAGATCTGGAGGAAGGGATGAAGGAGTCAGTTAAGAAGATCTATACCTCCTTTATTGAATATCAGAGAGAAGGAAGTAACTGGTCTGTTGATAAGGTGTTATGGAGTTGAACATTCACTTAGCTAAATACCGACCACTCAGAGCCTCCAGTTATATCCCTCTACCCATCAAGTTGAGAGCGAAAATGGCCATTATCAATCTGAAGAACAGAGATAAGAAGTGCTTCATGTGGTCGGTCATAGCAGCTATTCATACATTCAGCACAAATGCAGAACGAGTCACAAAGTACAAGTCCTACACAGCTGATCTGGACTTCACGGACATCAACTTTCCCGTCAAGTTAACTGACATTCCAAATTTTGAGTCCCTGAATCAAATCTCCATCAACGTGTTTGGATATGAGAAAGGAGAAGTATACCCTCTACACATTACAAAGCAACAGTTAGAGAAACATGTGAATCTTCTCATGATCTCCGACGGTAAAAAGACACATTATTGTTCGATGAAAGATATGAGTCGGTTACTAGGACAGAGGACTAAACATAAAGGAAAAACCTTCTACTGCCCCTACTGTCTCCACGGGTTCACTCATCAAGATTTATTGGAAGACCACATTCCATATTGTCAATCTCATGGTCCTCAGAAGATTGAACTGCCCAAGGAAGAGGACAAGTGGCTTCATTACAAAGATGTAAGAAAACAACTCAAACTCCCCTATGTTGTCTACGCAGATTTCGAGTCGCTACAAGTCCCTATCTCTGGTTGTTCTAAAAATCCAAACACTTCTTCAACAGAGAAACTCACAAGACATGTGGCTTGCGGATTTTCTTACAAGGTGGTGGCTCTCACATCGGACCACTGTAAAGCTCCTGTTGTATACCGTGGAGATGATGCAGCAGACAAGTTTGTCGAGGCGATAGTCCGAGAACAAGAAGAGATTGAGAAGAAATTCAAGAAATAAAACCATTAATCATGACTGGGCGGGACTGGCAAACCTTCAAAACAGCATCACACTGTCATATTTGTTCCCAACCCTTAGGCCAGGATCGAGTTCGAGACCATTGTCACGTGACTAGTGACAGTACACAGTGCTTGCAATATCAACTATAAATTCACGGAAAGAATACCAGTCATACTGCACAATACCCGGAACTACGAGGGGCGTTCAATAAGTGTTGCAAGCGGGGCATTGGTGTTTACATAAACAGTGTCAGCTCATAGCAGGTGTTACTATAGTCAAAACATAACATTGACACATGTCAAAACAATTTCTAGACATAACAATTATTTAGATAAAATAGCTGCGCTGACCTAGGAGTCTCCATAATCATGGATTCTCTCAAACATGAACAACGCGCTGTGATCAAGTTCCTTACTAAAGAAGGATGCAAAGCTACAGAAATACATAATCGTATGTGTAATGTGATGGGTAAGGATGCTCCTAATTTTCAAACAGTTTGTCGCTGGTCTCTTCAGTTCAGGCGGGGCAGGGAGTCCTTAGACGATGACCCTAGGTCAGGCAGGCCATCTGAAGTCACCCGATTGGAAGTTATTGCCGCTATCGAAAGACGAATTTTAGCTCACTGCCGTGTTAAAGTTTCTGAAATGTCTTTGGAATTCCAGATATCAGATGGAAGTGTTGAAAAAATAATTCATGACCATCTTGGTATGTCCAAGGTATCTGCAAGATGAGTACCCAGAAACCTCACAGCACAAGATCGCCAGAAAAAAACGGAAAGTTGCATTGAGCTCCTGGATCGGTTTAATGCGGATGAAGCCAGGTTTTTGTCTCGTCTGGTGACAGGTGACGAACCTGGATCCACCACTGGGAACTGGAATCCAAACAATGGAAGCACCCGAGTTCACCGCCTCCCCTGAAGTTTCGCACTCAACCATCAGCTGGCAAGGTTATGGCGACAATCTTTTGGGATGCAAAAGGCATATTATTAATTGATTACTTGCCAACCAAAACTACAATGAATGGTCAATATTATGCCAACCTAATGCAAGAATTGCGAAAGACAATTCGACAGAAACGCCGTGGAATGTTGACATGTGGTGTTCTGATTTTGCATGACAACGCTCCAGTCCACAAGTTAAGAGTTACACAAGCCGCTATACGTGATTGTGGATTCGAACAGCTTAACCACCCACCCTACAGCCCAGACCTAGCCCCCAGTGACTACTTCCTGTTCAGAAACCTGAAATCCGCCCTACGTGGAAGGCACTTCCGGGATGACGAAGACGTCAAAGCTGCAACAGAGGCGTGGTTAGGGGGGCAAACGGAAGACTTCTACAAAGGCGACATCAAAAGTCTTAAAGAGAAATGGAATAAGTGTATTGAGGTGAAGGGTAACTATATTGAAATAAAAGTAAAAAATTGACTACGCGAGATGGTTTTATATTGAAGTTGCAACACTTATTGAACGCCCCTCGTATGATTCGCATATAATTATGCAAGCCATTGGTAAAGTCAAGAATAAAAACATTAACTGCATCCCCAACAACATGGAGAAATACATTGCCTTCTCCTTAGGATGCATGGACTTTAGTGACTCCTTTCAGTTTATGCCCTCATCCCTCGAAAAGCTGGTCACAAATCTAACCATAGAAGGTTCTTCCAAATTTCATCACATGGAGCAACAGTTTGGACAAGACAGACTCTCCCTACTGTTGAGGAAACAGGTATACCCGTACGAGTACTTTGACTCTGTAGCAAGGTTTTCCGAAACTCAACACCCTCCAGTAGAAGCCTTCTACAGTACACTGTCTGGCGAACACATCTCCATAGAAGACTATCAACATTCACAATTAGTATGGGAGAACTTTGGAATAGAGAACTTGGGTCATTATCATGACCTATACGTCTTAACTGATGTATTAGCACTAGTGGAAGTTTTTGAAAATTTTCGAATTATCTGTTTGGAAGCATATCAATTGGACCCAGCCCACTTTTACACCAGCCAAGGACGAGCCTGGCAGGCTGCTCTCAAAATGATCGGCATTCGACTAGAGCTTCCCACGGATATTGACCTGCATCTGTTCATCGAGCAAGGACTGCGGGGAGGTATTTCCATGATTACACACTGTTATGCCACAGCTAATCATCCTGGAGTTCCTGATTATAACCAGAACCATGCAAACAAGCACATCATGTATTTAGATGCAAACAATCTTTATGGATGGGCCATGTCGCAAGCACTTCCCATCTCTGGCTTCAAATGGATAGATCAAATACCTAACCTCAACCAAATAGCAGATGATGCCCCAGAGGGATATATATTTGAGGTGGATTTGGACTATCCACATGAGCTCCATGATAGCCATAACGAATATCCCCTAGCCCCTGAGAAGTTGATGGTTAAGGAGGACATGCTTTCGCCCTATGCCACCAAGCTCTTAGAAGAGCTCAAACTCAAAGGAACCAGCACAGAGAAACTTGTTCCCAACCTACAATCTAAACAGAAATATGTGGTTCACTACAGAAATTTAAAGTTTAGGCATGCGAGTCACCAAGGTGCACAGAGTGCTGAAATTTAAACAAGAACCGTGGTTGAGGCCATACATCCACTTCAACACAGAAATATGGAAACAGGCCAAGAACGAGTTTGAGAAGGTTCTTTTCAAACTTATGAATAATTCGGTGTTTGGCAAGACAATGGAGAATTTGAGAAAAAGAGTGGATGTCAAGTTGCTTCAGGGCGAGAAAAAGGCTCAGAAACTAGTTGCCAAGCCCAGCTTCCATGCCTTCCGCATCTTTAATGAGGATTTGGTTGCTATCCATATGTTGAAGCAGAAACTATATCTCAACAGACCTATCTATGTAGGATTCTCTATCCTAGACATCTCCAAGATCTTGATGTACAAGAACAGGTATGGTACTAATGCCCAGTTACTTTTTACTGATACTGATTCTCTCTGCTACTCTATCCAAACTGAGAACATATATGAAGATATGGCTTAGGACCAACATCTGTTCGATTTCTCTGACTAGCCTCTGACGATGATCTGTACAGCTTAGAGAACAAGAAGGTTCTGGGGAAAATGAAGGATGAGACTCATGGTCTTCCAATCTACGAATTCGTGGGTCTCAAGTCGAAAATGTATTCTCTGATCCATGAGGTGAAGGATAAAGAGAGTGCAAAAATAACAGTGATGGAAAAGAAAACGGCCAAGGGTATCAAAAAGTCTGTTGTTAAACATGATACAAAGCATGAACATTATAAACATTGCTTGTTTGAGAAACAAACACACATGTCACAAATGACTCAGATTAGGAGCTATGGACACGAGCTGTACAACATCCAGCTAAACAAGCTAGGACTTGGCCCTTTTGATGACAAGAGATACCTGCTTGATAATGGAATCACCAGCTTGGCTTATGGACACTGGAGGATTGGTCAACTGTTAAAGAAGTAAAGTTTGTAAGAACTTTTCAAAACCGTCCAACATAAAATGTCATTTAAATATCAACCACAACAACAACAACAACAACAACGATGGTGGTCGGGCTGCGTCTTATCTCATATTGATATGGATTTCATACATTCTGATCATGAGGAGGAGGAGTGAGGAGGAGGAGTGAGGAGGAGGAGGAGGAGGAGTGAGGAGGGGGAGTGAGGAAAATGAGAAAGAAGGAAAGTATTCTGATGAATGAAATGTGTATATAAGGAGATATTGAACACAATTTTTATCATTCGACACGAGACATAGGACGAGATAACATGACCTGGGAAACATATTTAAAGAAGATCTACTACGATCCTTCACTTCCTGCTAGCTTTTTCAGGACCTGAAAAGTTATACAGATATGTAAGAAGAGCTGGAAAATATGTTTTGAGCAAATACAAGATTACAAAGTGGCTACAGAGACAAGAACCCAAAAGTTTTCAACGTCCAGTTAGAAGAATTTTTTCAAGAAACAAAATCATGGTTACTGGGATAGACGATCAATGGTCAGCTGATCTCATGGATATGGTCAAATTTTCTAAGTACAACGAACGAGTAGTCTATGTACTAGTGGTCATTGACGTGTTTTCTAAATACCTCTGGCTGAGACCCTTGGATGATAAGAAAGGTTGCACTGTTGCTAAAGCCCTTGATAACATATTTGAGGAAGGGCGACAACCTACAAGGATAAGAACAGATCGAGGTCAAGAGTTTCGTGCTAAAGAAGTTCAGTCACTCCTGAAGAAAAGAGCTATTAAACATCTACTCACAAACAATGAAACCAAAGCGTCAGTGGTTGAACGTGTGCTGAAAACCATCAAGACTCGATTTTATCGTTATTTCACACACAAACAGTCCTATAGATATTTGAACCAACTACAGAAATTTGCTGATAGTTACAATGAAACTTATCATAGAACGATTGGTTTGGCTCCATCTAAAGTGACCAAGGGCAATGAAACTAATATCTGGTGGCGTATGTATTGGCCCAAGAAAACTAGTACCAAGAAAATGATGAAGAAGCATTTCCGATTCAAACTAGGAGATAAAGTTAGACTCACTCATCTCCGGAATATATTCAGTCGAGAATACGACGAGAAATGGACAGGGGAAATATTCTACGTCTCCCAGAAAATACTACGGGATGGACTGCCTCTGTACAGGGTCAAGGACTATGATGGGGATGAGATTGAGGGCACCTTCTACCAATCCGAACTTCAATAGGTTGACAAACGAGATGATGATGTATGGAAAGTAGAGACGGTACTGAAGACCAGAGGAAGGGGACCGAATAGACAACATTATGTTTAGGCTTCATTGGCCTAAGAAATTCAATTCTTGGGTCAAAGCTTCTAATGTCCAGACATTGTAAATAAATGCTTTGTAAAGGTGTGCGAGGATGGTCCCCGACCTTTGTACATCTGTATGTACGGGGGTAATAAATGTAAATAGAAATTATATACTCTTGTTGTTGATCTGATATGTGATATGGCTTGTCATAAGGGGATGGCATCAGATATTATGAATAGATGATTTCCCTTACTTCGCGGATTAAGTTTCAACCAATCACGAGAGAGATAACTCAGCATGTCCAAGCTTGTCGTAGGGAGATGACATCAGATACTATTAATAGATGGGGCTTTCCCATACTTCGCGGTTTAAATTTCAACCAATCACATGAATGATAGGTCAACATGTCAAGACTTGTCTTAGGAAGATGACATCAGTTACTATATATAGATGGGGATTTCTCAATCGCGTGGATACCCTGTGTGGATACCCAATCTCCCATAGAGTTAACATTGGAGGAAGTGAGCTCGTTCTCTCGTTTCTACAACTACCTCTTTGTAATAATCAAAACCCATATTTCAGCCCCGGATGATAAAATAGGCTTTATTTTGGCATCGAATATCTTTAAAAATTAACTTATATTTAAATCTCCCAGTACATTAAGTTGCTTAAAGATACCAATCATTACCTTTTGTGCTTGTATGGAAGCGTAATTAACATGCATTGTCCAAGATAAACCCTTACTAAAAAATAATCCCAAATATTTGTATGAACTGGCAGAGTTTAATTCTTTACCTTTGAACCATCATTTTTCTCTCTTTGATAAACGCCCTCCCTTCTTGAACACAACTACTTTGGTTTTGCTTCTATTTACTGTTAACTTGAAATTGTCACAATAAGTCTCTAGTTCTCTGATGATTCTTTGTAAACCTGCTACAGAGCTAGAGAATAGCACGATATTGTCTGCAAAAAGCAATAAGAAAATATGTACTATATCTGGATGTAGTTGTATCCCATACTCACAATTACTTTCAATTTGGGTTGCCAATTCAGTTATGAAAAATAAGAAAGGAAATGGACTTAGTATACAACCTTGTCTTAACCCTAGATATAGTTCAAAACAATTTGATAAGTCATTGTTATTTTTAACGCAGGCTTAACATTTTCGTACATATTATGGATCAGTTTTCTCATTTTTGGACTAAGGCCATGGTTATTAAAAAGAGACCATAACTTTTCTCTATCTACTGAATCAAAAGCTTTGTCAAAATCAACAAAGAGAGCATACAGTTTACCACCCTTGATGTTGAAATATTTTTGTATAATACTTTGCAAAATGAAAATATTGTCAATAGTAGTATATCCATTCCTAAATCCTGCCTGAGATTCACTGAGTTTATCCATTGCCTCTCCCCATGGTACTAGTATTTTGTTAATGATAGCAGTAAAAACCTTGCTAAAAATACTCAAGAGTGTAATGCCTCTATAGTTGTTTGTATTATCCTTGCTGCATGTTTTAGGGATCGGAACGATAATGCCAACTGACCAATTAGTTGGAAATGTGCCCTTTTCTAATATAATATTGAATAATAATTCTAAATAAGGTACTATAATATCTGCCGAATTCTTTATGAGATCTCGTGTTATGTCATCAATACCTGGTGACTTATTGGGCTTTAAGCGTTTTATACTGTTATATATCTCATCCCTATTAATTGGGGAATGAAGGATGTCTTCTGATATCTCCAAGTTAGGATCTGATGACGCTTGTGTATTTACATCGTATCCGAGAGTATCGGTACTATTCCCATAATCAGTTTTGAAGTTAAAAAGGTTACTAAAATGACCAAACCAGTCATTCATACAAATATTGTTTTTCGCTACAGTAGAAGTGTTCAACTTTTTCAGTTCATATCAAAACTTTTTCGAGTCCGATATGCTATTTTCTATATCGACCTGCTTTTTCTAAAGTAATCAAGTCTCTTTTGCTTACACACTGCATTATAATCATTTCTTAACTGACAATATTCTGCGAATGATTTCTTATCTTTCCATTTTCTAAATTTGATAAGCAGCTTACAACTTTTTTATTTTTAGCTTCTGACATTCTTCATCATACCATTTGTTAGGTTTTCTTTTTGACGTACTTACTTTTCTTTTCATGTATTCCGCACCTAAAGAGAGTGCGTCAGTAACATATTGAATACTGTCATCAATATTCGTAAATGCGTAGTCAAGCGATTTATCAAATAGTGATTGAACATCATCAGATTTTCTCTAGAGTCTTCTGCTTTATCGTTATCCCAGACAAATCTTACAGATTTATTTGGATTCTTCACATATTCGACATAAGATCGCGACTCCGACCTGAGGCGCCGGCGGGAACCTCGACCAGGTCTGCCCTGCTGAAAGGCGCCTCTTCTATAGCGAGGGGGAGAGCAGCCTAGGGTGGGTTCAGGTGGCGACTGGCTGTGAGCGGGTCCCGGTGGCGCCTGGCATGAGTGGGTTCGGGGGTACCGTTAGTTAGGTCATGGCCCTTGAGACCTTCTAGGTCTTCTCCAAAAAGACCTAGAAGCCTGTAATATTGTGCAATATAACAGCCTTCTAGGTCTTTTTGTTCTGTGGAAGAAGATGAAAATATGTTTTAGGTTATGGCCTGTGAGGCCTTTATTTGGGGTCACAGGGTCACCATTTTTTACAATTTAGAATCCCCATTGGCCAAGGAATCTACACATATTCAGCTCTCTAGAGTTATTGGTTCTTGAGAAGTAAAAAAAGCAAAAAAAGTTTAAGGATGGACGGACGGATGGACGCCGGACGCCATGCCATGCCATAAGCTCATTGGGCCTTTCAGGCCTGATGAGCTAAAAAGAAGGAATCGGATTGGTAAACAAGCAAATGCTTATGTTAATACCGCTCCGGAGGAAACGATTTCAACGTGCGGTTATCATAACTACATATGTACTAAACTGACAAGGTCGCAGGCTCCGAACCCTTGTTAGTGTGTTCTGCATCATATATTATGTAGAATGCAATAAAGGAAAATAGTCTAATTACATCACATTCACCCAGATCATTTGTGTCTTTGAACTGAAATATATCAAATTGTCATTTTATAAAGAGTATTTTTTATATGAAATGCCTTGTCATGTCAGATTTCACAAGCGATTAATGTCATTTATATGTTTCGAAAAATAATAATTTGGTAATAGAAACATTAATGCTCAATGACTGTTTAAGATTTTCATCCTCACCAGGTGCCGTGCTTCCAACTGTCGACCCGTGCCACAAAGCTGCCCAAACAACGTGCACATCCCATGCTAATGTAAACACAACCTACTGCACATCCGATGGCAAGAAATACCATGGATTGTAAGCAAATCAAACTTACATTATTCTTTTTTTTTAAATGAAACATTTTTAAAGCCTTATAGGGGCTGTAGCACGTTTTGTATTGGAAATAATATATCTCAAAGCTTCAGCAACGCACATCTATTTCCAATCTTCGAATTTTAAAAAGATGTTCACACTAAAAGTTTCTTTTATACGTGACACCATTGTATACGACAATGGGTAATCGGGCCGTTAATGGGCTGTTTTACCCTCTTAAAATATGTTCTATATATTCTATATACATATTGCTTTTGGTTGATTTTCCGTCGGCGTTGTCGTTGTCCCCATTGTTTACAAAGCATACCCTATTTGGGGTTTCAGCTAAACTTTTATTTTTGTTTGTATCAATTGTAACAGTTTGGACTTTGTCTATTTGAAGAGTCAGGTTTGTTTCCAGAGCTGATTTCTAAAACCACATTACCAATCTTCACCAGGTTTGGTCTTCCGCCTCCCCATGTCATGTAGATGTGCCTTTTGAAGCTTTGAACTTCTCAATTTTAAAAGAAAATCTGTTTCCAAGGTAACAATTTGGACTATTCGAAGAGTAGAGTATGTTCCCAGGGCAGAACTCTAAACCCTCTTGACCCATCCTAATCAAGTAGGTGAGTTATTGTTTAGCGCCGCTTCGGCAGTATTGCAGCCATTAGCAGCGAGCATCCTCATCAAATTTGGTGTACTACCTCCCCATATCATGCAGATGTGCCTTTTGGCGATTTGAACTGTTAAAAATATTTTTGTTTGATTCCATGATAACAATTTAGACATTCTCTTTTAAAAGGGTAATAACTGGAATTGGCAGATGACTTTCACTATAACAGTATTGATACCATTCTGCTCCACCACAGTATTTGTATCCGTATGGCTCCAATAATCCCCTGATTGCGTAACCACACTTCGCCTCGTATCGCACCATAAGTACCAGCTAATTAAATGATTTTATATCGAGCTTTATTGGCCATGGCCGGGTGAGAAAACCGATGAAAGATCAATTTGACATTTCCTTGGCTGACAACATATATGATAGTTATATTATTGTTCAGCAAAACGAGGCAAAATGTAGTTACACAATCAGGGGATTGTAACATTCATGCGGATACAAGTACCCTGATGGAGCAGGTGTAGGAGTAGTTCAGCTTATAACTAGACTATTTCGTGTACCAAAGCCTTGGTCCGTATATGAGTTTACATTTGATGAACTATGACAGGTGTTCCTAATTTTCAGGTGTGAATACTTGACTGCATATTGCGGCCACCAGCATGAAACCTCACTCCACATAGTTGGTTATGGAGAGAACTGCACACACCCGACACATCCTCCTGTCCACACACACCCTCCTCCCGGCCACTTTGAGAGGACTCTTTATGATGCCATTATCGACGGCATTGACGACAGACTGAAAGCCTCCAGAGCGAGGAACCACCCTTTGCCAAGAAGATCTTCACCAAGCAAGACCATACAAACAAAGTGTATGTACGGAACAAGGACTGTTGGGCCTATGGAGTTGATTTGATTTGGTGTCACCAAGAACCGCTCTCTGGGCCCGCCATTACAACATCAAGATCAACTCGACTCTACGATTCATTGACAACAACAACAATAACGTTGTTGAATGCCGTGTTGTCAAGTATAAGGCTGTTTCAGCTCCAAACCTTCATGGAACCTACAGTGAAGACATCATCGTTGGAGAACTGGACAGCGATGTTCCCAGCACGATCTCCTTTGCAAAGGTGATGCCACACGACATCACAACCATGAGAGTTCCTTACGACATCCGTATTCCTGCAATGAGCACTGATCAGGAGGAGAAAGCTCTCGTGGATGATTTCTTTATGTATTCTGGCTACAGCGCGAGTTTACGTATTCCACTGACAACGTCAATTCGTCACGACTACTACGAATCAAAGATAAGCGGAGACAGTGGTAATCCTACCTTCTTCATCATTGATAAACGAGTTGGTTCTGCTGTTCGTGTTCACTACAGGAGGTGCTGGAGCCGGCACGTCCATCAACCACTACTTTGACCAGATCAATGAAATTATGGCTGAATACGGCACGGGGTACAAGTTGACCGAGGTCGACCTGACCAAGTTTCTGGAGCATATGCCTCACATACTTGGTTAGAGCGCTATAAAAAGGGCATTTGAATTAATAACATATTGGATAGCTAAAATAGTTTATGCTTGTTGTTACTTTTGATGTTTCATCTGTGTCCTCCATTCAAAAGATTTTCGTAAAATATATTTTTATGAAGTACTACTGGAAATTTAGCAAACCAGTGTAGTTTGATTTCACCTGCAAAGAACATTTTGGATGTCAACAAGTTGCCTTATGCATTGTTATAAAAATTCCGGTGGTCACATTTGAAGACCAATGCCATTTTTTAATGTATTATGTAAGGGATGCCTGTTCCCATGGTGATCATACCAGATCACAGAAGTAAGGGGTTGGGATTTGCAAGCATCAGCTGGAATTAGTGAACCATGGGTGGTACTGCCCAGAGAGTCAGTGTAGCAATATCTAGTATTACTCCATGTATAACAGTTCTCGGCAGAATACACAGTTGCTGAGCTCTTGGCAGGATTCAAACCCCGAACCTCTTGGTCCCAGAACATGCAAACCACAGCGCTGTCTCATACCGTAGATCATAGACCATGTTCAGTAGTATGTATTTGTGTGTGTTAAATGAATGATATCGGTTAACATTTAAAAGTAAGGAGATATTATTCCAGTCGGATTGAAATGGACCATTTTCCGACGAATAAAATTTGTGAAATAGTGCAAACTCATATCGTTTCCTCGCCAAACCGAAGAATCTACAGAACCTGTTGGTATCCCGGTAGATGGATTATTTGTGAAATTATATTCCTCGGAACAAGGTTGATTTTAATGAGACTGACATAATTCTCGCTTACTTTAAAGAGAGGTTTTCCTGTGAGTGATCAATTACAACTGAAATTAAGAATCTGACCATTTTCAAATTTCATGCCGACGATAAGAAAATTAGAAAACGTTAGCCGCTGTTTTGAAAATGGGCATTAAAAAAATAGAGCCATGGGCTCTGTAGCTCATCAGAATGTCATTGATTTATTATTTAAGGTTGAATATCTAAGTTATCTCAAGTAATACATTGTTAACATTGTTAAATTGGGTTTTAGATCATGACCCCTGTGACCCGTATTTGGAGCCACAGGATCACCAATCCTACAATTAAGAATCACCTTTGACCAAAGAGTCTCTACACAACATTTCCCCTTTCTTGAGCTTTACATACTTGAGATAAAGATGAAAATAGGTTTTTGGATCATGACCCGTGACCTAGATTGGGGTCACAGGGTCACAAAATCTACAATTTAGAATCTCCATTGACAAAGGAGTCTGCACACAACTTTTCAGCTCTCTAGACCTTTTGGAACTGGAGAAGAAGATGAAAATAGGTTTTTAAGGATGTGACCCCATTTGGGGTCATGAGGTCACGAAATCTACAAGTAAGAATCCCCATGGGCCAAGGAGTCTGCACACAGCTTTTCAGCTTTCTAGACCTTTTGGAACTGGAGAAGAAGATGAAAATAGGTTTTTAAGGATGTGACCCCTGTGACCCCATTTGGGGTCATGAGGTCACGAAATCTACAATTTAGAATCCCCATTGGCCACGGAGTCTTCACACAACTTTTCAGCTCTCTAGACCTTTTGGAACTGGAGAAGAAGATGAAAATAGGTTTTTAAGGATGTGACCCCTGTGACCCCATTTGGGGTCATGAGGTCACGAAATCTACAATTTAGAATCCCCATTGGCCAAGGAGTCTGCACACAACTTTTCAGCTCTCTAGACCTTTTGGAACTGGAGAAGAAGATGAAAATAGGTTTTTAAGGATGTGACCCCTGTGACCCTATTTGGGGTCATGGGGTCACGAAATCTACAATTTAGAATCCCCATTGGCCAAGGAGTCTGCACACAACTTTTCAGCTCTCTAGACCTTTTGGAACTGGTGGAGAAGATGAAAATAGGTTTTTAAGGATGTGACCCCTGTGACCCCATTTGGGGTCATGAGGTCACGAAATCTACAATTTAGAATCCCCATTGGCCAAGAAGTCTGCACACAACTTTTCAGCTCTCTAGACCTTTTGGAACTGGAGGAGAAGATGAAAATAGGTTTTTAAGGATGTGACCCGTGACCCCATTTTGGGTCATGTGGTAACGAAATCTACAACTCAGAATCCCCATTTGCCAAGGCGTCTGCACACAACATTTTAGCTCTCTAGACCATTTGGAACTGGAGAAGAGGATGAAAATAGATTTTCAAAGATGTGACCCCTGTGACCACATTTGGGGCCATGGGGTAACGAAATTTACAATTTAGAATCCCCATTGGCCAAGGAGCCTGCACACAACTTTTCAGCTCTCTAGACCTTTTGGAACTGAAGCAGAAGATGAAAATAGGATTTTAAGGATGTGACCCCTATGACCCCATTTGGGGTCATGGGGTTACCAAATCTACAATTTAGAATTCCCATTAGCCAAGGCGTCTGCACACAACTTTTTAGCTCTCTAGACCATTTGGAACTGGAGAAGAAGATGAAAATAGGATTTTAAGGATGTGACCCCTATGACCCCATTTGGGGTCATGGGGTTACCAAATCTACAATTTAGAATTCCCATTAGCCAAGGAGTCTACACACAACTTTTCATCTCACTAGACTATTTGGAACTTGAGAAGAAGATGAAAATAGGTTTTTGGGGTTGTGACCCCTGTGACCCCATTTGAGGTCACGGGGTCATGAAATCTACAATTTAGAATCCCCATTTGCCAAGAAGTGTGCACACAAAATTTCAGCTCCCTAGACCAAGTGGTTCTTGAGAAGAAGATGAAAATGCGAAAAGTTGGACGGACGCCGGACACCATGCAATGCCATAAGCCCATCGGGTCTTTCAGGCCAGATGAGCTAATAAAATGCAAAGGTCTACATTATTTATAATGAATGTGGATTAATGTGTAACCAATGTTGATAATAACTTTTAATTTTGATGACTGGGCAAAGACTTATTATGTGATATCTTAATCTTTCCTTAGAGATAATTAATAACGTAATTCCCGATGAGCTTCAGAGCCAATGGCCCTATTTTTAAAATAAGTTCACTAAAATAACTACTGAACACTGGCAGACGTAACTATAATAATAAACACGGAATGTTTAGTTTCGTTGCTCGATCAAAGTTTTAATAATTGTTAACACCGGCGTTAATCCCTTGTTAACAAAACATAAAACATCAAAGCCTACCGCCTGTCGACTGTCGATTTCCAACTGTCGACTTCCTGCTAAGACACTGTTCGATCACAAATGATAGTTTCCCACACAGGAACTCGATAATTAAAACATAGATAAAACGTAGGTAAAAAAATAGAGCCATGGGCTCTGTAGCTCATCAGGATTTCATTGATTTACTATCTAAAGTTGAATATTTAAGTTATTTAAGTTATTGTTTACAAGCAAAAGATAGGTTCTTAGATCATGACCACTGTGACCCCATTTGGGGTCCAGTGTCACATAATCTACAATTTAGAATCCCCATTGGCCAAGGAGTCTGCACACAACTTTTCAGCTCTCTAGACCTTTTGGAACTGGAGAAGAAGATAAAAGTGGGTTTTCAAGGCTGTGACCCCTGTGACCCCATTTGGGGTCACTTGGTCACGAAATCTACAATTAAGAATCCCCATTGGCCAAGGAGTCTGCACGCAACTTTTCAGCTCTCTAGACCTTTTGGAACTGGAGAAGAAGATGAAAATAGGTTTTTAAGGATGTGACCCCTGTGACCCCATTTGGGGTCATGGGGTCACGAAATCTACAATTTAGAATCCCCATTGGCCAAGGAGTCTGCACACAACTTTTCAGCTCTCTAGACCTTTTGGAACTCGAGAAGATGAAAATAGGTTTTTAAGGATGTGACCCCTGTGACCCCATTTGGGGTCATGGGGTCACGAAATCTACAATTTAGAATCCCCATTGGCCAAGGAGTCTGCACACAACTTTTCAGCTCTCTAGACCTTTTGGAACTGAAGAAGAAGTTGAAAATAGGTTTTTAAGGATGTGACCCATGTGACCCCATTTGGGGTCACAGGGTCACGAAATCTACAATTTAGAATCCCCATTGGCCAAGGAGTCTGCACACAACTTTTCAGCTCTCTAGACCTTTTGGAACTCGAGAAGAAGATGAAAATAAGTTTTTAAGGATGTGACCCCTGTGACCCCATTTGGGGTCATGGGGTCACGAAATCTACAATTTAGAATCCCCATTGGCCAAGGAGTCTGCACACAACTTTTCAGCTCTCTAGACCTTTTGGAACTGGAGAAGAAGATGAAAATAGGTTTTTAAGGATGTGACCCATGAAACCCCATTTGGGGTCATGGGGTCACGAAATCTACAATATAGAATCCCCATTGGCCAAGGAGTCTGCACACAACTTTTCAGCTCTCTAGACCTTTTTGAACTGGAGAAGAAGATGAAAATAAGTTTTTAAGGATGTGACCCCGGTGACCCCATTTGGGGTCACAGGGTCACGAAATCTACAATTTAGAATCCCCATTGGCCAAGGAGTCTGCACACAACTTTTCAGCTCTCTAGACCTTTTGGAACTGGAGAAGAAGATGAAAATAAGTTTTTAAGGATGTGACCCCGGTGACCCCATTTGGGGTCACAGGGTCACGGAATCTACAATATAGAATCCCCATTGGCCAAGGAGTCTGCACACAACTTTTCAGCTCTCTAGACCTTTTGGAACTGGAGAAGAAGATGAAAATAAGTTTTTAAGGATGTGACCCCGGTGACCCCATTTGGGGTCACAGGGTCACGAAATCTACAATTTAGAATCCCCATTGGCCAAGGAATCTGCACACAACTTTTCAGCTCTCTAGACCTTTTGGAACTGGAGAAGAAGATGAAAATAAGTTTTTAAGGATGTGACCCCGGTGACCCCATTTGGGGTCACAGGGTCACGAAATCTACAATTTAGAATCCCCATTGGCCAAGGAGTCTGCACACAACTTTTCAGCTCTCTAGACCTTTTGGAACTCGAGAAGAAGATGAAAATAGGTTTTTAAGGATGTGACCCCGGTGACCCCATTTGGGGTCATGGGGTCACGGAATCTACAATTTAGAATCCCCATTGGCCAAGGAGTCTGCACACAACTTTTCAGCTCTCTAGACCTTTTGGAACTGGAGAAGAAGATGAAAATAAGTTTTTAAGGATGTGACCCCGGTGCCCCATTTGGGGTCACAGGGTCACGGAATCTACAATTTAGAATCCCCACTGGCCAAGGAGTCTGCACACAACTTTTCAGCTCTCTAGACCTTTTGGAACTGGAGAAGAAGATGAAAATAAGTTTTTAAGGATGTGACCCCTGTGACCCCATTTGGGGTCATGGGGTCACGAAATCTACAATTTAGAATCCCCATTGGCCAAGGAGTCTGCACACAACTTTTCAGCTCTCTAGACCTTTTTTAACTGAAGAAGAAGTTGAAAATAGGTTTTTAAGGATGTGACCCATGTGACCCCATTTGGGGTCACAGGGTCACGAAATCTACAATTTAGAATCCCCATTGGCCAAGGAGTCTGCACACAACTTTTCAGCTCTCTAAACCTTTTGGAACTCGAGAAGAAGATGAAAATAGGTTTTTAAGGATGTGACCCCGGTGACCCCATTTGGGGTCATGGGGTCACGAAATCTACAATTTAGAATCCCCATTGGCCAAGGAGTCTGCACACAACTTTTCAGCTCTCTAGACCTTTTGGAACTGGAGAAGAAGATGAAAATAGGTTTTTAAGGATGTGACCCATGAAACCCCATTTGGGGTCATGGGGTCACGAAATCTACAATATAGAATCCCCATTGGCCAAGGAGTCTGCACACAACTTTTCAGCTCTCTAGACCTTTTTGAACTGGAGAAGAAGATGAAAATAAGTTTTTAAGGATGTGACCCCGGTGACCCCATTTGGGGTCACAGGGTCACGAAATCTACAATTTAGAATCCCCATTGGCCAAGGAGTCTGCACACAACTTTTCAGCTCTCTAGACCTTTTGGAACTGGAGAAGAAGATGAAAATAAGTTTTTAAGGATGTGACCCCGGTGACCCCATTTGGGTTCACAGGGTCACGAAATCTACAATTTAGAATCCCCATTGGCCAAGGAGTCTGCACACAACTTTTCAGCTCTCTAGACCTTTTGGAACTCGAGAAGAAGATGAAAATAGGTTTTTAAGGATGTGACCCCGGTGACCCCATTTGGGGTCATGGGGTCACGGAATCTACAATTTAGAATCCCCATTGGCCAAGGAGTCTGCACACAACTTTTCAGCTCTCTAGACCTTTTGGAACTGGAGGAGAAGATGAAAATAAGTTTTTAAGGATGTGACCCCGGTGCCCCATTTGGGGTCACAGGGTCACGGAATCTACAATTTAGAATCCCCACTGGCCAAGGAGTCTGCACACAACTTTTCAGCTCTCTAGACCTTTTGGAACTGGAGAAGAAGATGAAAATAAGTTTTTAAGGATGTGACCCCTGTGACCCCATTTGGGGTCATGGGGTCACGAAATCTAAAATTTAGAATCCCCATTGGCCAAGGAGTCTGCACACAACTTTTCAGCTCTCTAGACCTTTTTTAACTGAAGAAGAAGTTGAAAATAGGTTTTTAAGGATGTGACCCATGTGACCCCATTTGGGGTCACAGGGTCACGAAATCTACAATTTAGAATCCCCATTGGCCAAGGAGTCTGCACACAACTTTTCAGCTCTCTAAACCTTTTGGAACTCGAGAAGAAGATGAAAATAGGTTTTTAAGGATGTGACCCCGGTGACCCCATTTGGGGTCATGGGGTCACGAAATCTACAATTTAGAATCCCCATTGGCCAAGGAGTCTGCACACAACTTTTCAGCTCTCTAGACCTTTTGGAACTGAAGAAGAAAATGAAAATAGGTTTTTAAGGATGTGACCCCTGTGACCCCATTTGGGGTCATGGGGTCATGAAATCTACAATTTAGAATCCCCATTGGCCAAGGAGTCTGCACATAAAATTTCAGCTCTGTGGAGTCATTGGTTCTGGAGAAGAAGTCGAAAAAGCGAAAAGTTTACGGATGGACGGATGGACGGATGGACGGATGGATGGACGGACGCCGGACACCATGCCATGCCATAAGCCCATCGGGCCTTTCAGGCCTGATGAGCTAAAAACCTACACCTTAATCTATGTTATAAAAGCTGTAGTTTTTTTTACCTACGTTTATCTATGTTTTAATTACGATATCGAGTTCCTGTGTTTCTCAGCTCTTCAGGGAAGTGTCTACTCCTCTATGTTTTAATTACGATATCGAGTTCCTGTGGTTTCTCAGCTCCTCGGGGAAGTGTCTACACCTCTATGTTTTAATTAAAATATCGAGTTCCTGTGGTTTCTCAGCTCCTCAGGGAAGTGTCTACACCTCTATGTTTTAATTACGATATCGAGTTCCTGTGGTTTCTCAGCTCCTCAGGGAAATGTCTACACCTCTATGTTTTAATTACGATATCGAGTTCCTGTGTTTCTCAGCTCTTCAGGGAAGTGTCTACACCTCTATGTTTTGATTACGATATCGAGTTCCTGTGGTTTCTCAGCTCTTCAGGGAAATGTCTACACCTCTATGTTTTAATTACGATATCGAGTTCCTGTGTTTCTCAGCTCTTCAGGGAAGTGTCTACACCTCTATGTTTTGATTACGATATCGAGTTCCTGTGGTTTCTCAGCTCTTCAGGGAAGTGTCTACACCTCTATGTTTTAATTACAATATCGAGTTCCTGTGGTTTCTCAGCTCCTCAGGGAAATGTCTACACCTCTATGTTTTAATTACGATATCGAGTTCCTGTGTTTCTCAGCTCTTCAGGGAAATGTCTACACCTCTATGTTTTAATTACGATATCGAGTTCCTGTGGTTTCTCAGCTCTTCAGGGAAGTGTCTACACCTCTATGTTTTGATTACGATATCGAGTTCCTGTGGTTTCTCAGCTCCTCAGGGACGTGTCTAAGATCCAAGTGAGGTCACTGAGTGAATACTGACTGAGTTTGTGTGAACATGTGAAACTTTGAAAATCCATTGAGCTATTTGAAAATAAGATTGCTTCATTCACAACACATTATCGCCATTTGAATGTGAAGCTAGCCCCAGTTTCGTAGCATTGTAGTGACTGCAACCAGAAAATAATGCATGGTTATATAAACTTAATAAACAATATTCCCATTATATAGAAATGAAATGACAAAATCGTAATTAATAACTTAAGCCTTTCACCCCTACAGGCCTCTGCAGAGGACAGAACAAGTATTAGCGTTCAGGGTTCTTAGTGGTGAAGGGTTAAGTAACTTCATTATAATAATCCTCCTACGAATTCACCGAAATATCCCCCTACGAACTGGATCCTCCTACGAAATCACAACTCCTACGAACCGGTTCCTTCTACGAAATCACCACTCCTACGAACCGGTTCCTCCTACCAAATCACTGGCACTGACTGTGTCAAAAATATATTTTCAACATGTGGTCAGCAATGTTTTTTCGATCGCCCTCAGAATTACTGTAAAAAAAGGATAGTTTCAACAGTAATTAGGATTTTTAAAAGATCAGTTTTTGCAGTCATGGTGTAGCGATGTTACCAACTCGCCTAAAGATTTATTATAAAATATTCTCCATGTTTTGAGCACTACTTGTCACTAAATGAAAATGTGTACAAACCAATATTATATTTTAGAACATGTAGCTATCACCTCCCCATTGAAAAGGGTCGTTTTCTTAATTTCCCACGTCTTGATTGTGTACACAATTTAACTCCGTGGAAATCGGAGATGAATTTCATTAACTATTTAAAGGTGCATCCATTGTGTTTCATAAAATTTTATTTGGCTTTAATACATTCCAACACAGCATATGTTCTGTTTACAAAACAAACCAATTCACTTAGCTTGCATATTCATCCCCAATCGCCAAACATATCATAATTACTAGTTTCCAATTAAAATCGAGTAACATCATTATGCATGTGCAGAAACCGAAAGTGCACGTCCTATTTACACGCATAGTAGTTATATGACCTATTGAACATTATCAACCCAAAGTTGTTATTTTGTCTGGCGTAAATAAGATTCCAAAATTACGTTTGACTCATTGGCGCGCGCCACACGCGGTGCATTGTCCGGTTTTCGATCAGAAATCACTACTTTTACCTTCATATCGTCAATATACTAAGACGAGTATCATTAAAATGGTTGTTTTCGGTAACAGTTGGTACTTCTCGATAAAATAAGACCATTTATAACGATTGTCATATTTGACCCCCAACAACACAATGGATGTACCTTTAATTGTAATGCTCTGTTAAACCAACGTTCTACTCTGATAAATGAACGCTTCCTGCTGTTACCAACGCGCCTAAAGGTTTCTATTATGCGATCATAAAAGATACTCCATGTTTTGAGAAATACTTGACACTAAATGAAAATGTGTACAAACCATTATTGTATTTTAGAACATGTAGCTATCACCTCCCAATTGAAAAGGTTCGTTTTGAAAGATTGTGTACACAAAGTAACTCCGTGGAAATCGGAGATGAATTTCATTAACTATTTAATTATAACGCTCTGTTAAACCAACGTAAACTCTGATAAATGAACGCTTCCTGCTGTTTCCATCTTCATTACAGTATAAGAAATTAATGTGCAATAGAAATATTAAAGTGATTAAGAATCTGTCATGCTTAGTTAAAAACATTTGTGCCATCTTGCTGTAAATTGTTTATTCTTTATTCATGTAACTCATGTACTGCCGTTGGCGGTCCCTTTGAGTGAATAAAGATTGATTGACAAAATAAACCCTGCTCTATCCCAACTCACATGTAATGGGACATTATGTAAACATTGCGATGTACGGTTAGTTATGTACATATATGACTTCATTTACATTTACAGAAAATGACATATATCACTTTCCATGTCTTCAAGTTCAGATTGAATCATTTCAAGTGATGTGGCCGATGTCTTGCCTTACCTGTACGAACGAACCGAATGACAAGTGCCATTGAAACAAAGGAATCTCATTGGAATCCGGGCAAAGAGAGATTAAGTAGCACCAATTCTTATGATTTTAGTGAGATATTTCATTTTCTGTGCATAGCCTTATTCCGATTCAGTTCCAATTTCAATATAGTTTATTGGTGTTAGAAAAATCTAAGATTTAAGAAAAACCTAGGAGGTGCATTATGTAAGATATGATGGAATTCCGGTGAATGGTTCTTGAGATATCCCGCTGACAACCTTTATATGTACATTAACATGTAAAAAAATTCAAAGTTCCACTGTGACCTTGAGAAAAATGTCAAGGTCACCCAAATCTAATCAGCCCTTGTCTTCCCTAGAAAGTGCTTTGTGTAAGAAATGATGGAATTCCGGTGAATGGTTCTTGAGATACCCCGCTGACAAGCTTTACATGTACATTAACATGTCGAAAAATTCAAAGTTCCGCTGTGACCTTGAAAATAATGTCAAGGTCACCAAAATCTAATCAGCCCGTCGTCTTCCCTAGAAGGTGCTCTATGTAAGAAATGATGGAATTCCAGTGAATGGTTCTTGAGATATCTGGCTGACAAGCTTTACATGTACATTAACATGTCGAAAAAATTCAAAGTTCCGCTGTGACCTTGAAAATAATGTCAAGGTCACCAAAATCTAATCAGCCCGTCATCTTCCCTTGGAGAAGCTATGTGTAAAGTCTGAAGAGAATCCAGCAAACGGTTATTGAGATATCCCGCTGACAAGGGTAAAATGACAAAGTCTCATTGTGACCTTGAAATGAAGGTCAAGGTCACAAACCTCTGTAGGAACACTACTCTTGCTATGATGAACCCATATGCAAAATATGAAAAGAATCCAGTAAATAGTATTTGAGTTATTCCATTTCGTACGGACGTACGTACGTACGTACGGACGGACGCAGCCGAATACTATATCCCCCGCTTCGCGCTAAACGCGGCGGCGGGGGATAATAATACATTTCGGCATTCCTTTAATATTTGAATGGATCATTTACATGAGGTAGAAGCACTTTTTTTAAAACACATTGATATCTTAATCAAAACTATTGTTACATCCGGGACGTCATTGTTATATAAACAAATATATCTTGTTAGTGTGTCAACTTAATTGGATGATTAGATGTCTTCCGTCTTTCTCATGCTAATACTACCATTCAAAATGTGTCTAATTATTAGTTAGTAGGCACAGTTGTTGTTGTTGTTTATGCACCAATTTGTAGGTTTTGAGTCATAAGTGGCATTCCGTTATGGTAATGGCCTGTGAGGCCACAGGGTACCAAGTAAATTAGATTCACAGTTGACCAAAGAGGAAGTACATCAAATTTCAGTTCTCTTGAGTCACTGGTTCTGGAGAAGAGGTCGAATAAGTCAAAAAGTTACATACGCTATGTCATGCCATGCATCCATCAAGCCTTTCAAAAACTAAGGCTCTGTAGCTCTTAAGGGTTTATATTGTTTGATTATGAAGTCTGTGTTCACAGTCCCTAGCCCTGAAACATCTCAGCATCCAGAGAGAGCGAGAGAGCAAATATATAGCTTTCAAATTTCAACGTAGATGAATGAAATTGACAAGGCTTGGTCTCAATCATACAAAGATGATATTCTAATTTTACTCGTTCCTGTTGTGAAATTGACTTTGACCAAATTAACAAACTTAAGTCTACATGATGTTATTAGCAGCTCCGACTAAGTCGGAGCTGCTATCAGTTTTTGTGCAGTTTCCATCGCCGCCGCCGCCGCGTTTTGTATTCGCTATAACTTTTTTCCTATTAGGTTTTGAGAACTCATATACATAACTTCTTACTTATACCCCTGGGGAATTTTTTTGACATGTTCACATTCAAGGTCAAAGGTCAAGGTCACGAGTTCTGAAATCGCTAAAAAACACGATAAACACGATAACTTGAAAAATATTTGTGCTATCAGGCTCTTATTTGGTGTATATCAACTATGGAGAAAGGCCAATATTTGAAAAGGTTTTCGCTAACATCCGTCAAAGGTCAAGGTCATAGCGAGGTCACAACCTAAGACTGCTTTTGCGAAAATGTCTTATTTCAACTATAAACACTTTAAATCATTACATGATTGTGATACACAATAAAAATAGAGCCATGGGCTCTGTAGCTCATCAGGGTTTCATTGATTTACTGTCTAAAGTTGAATATTTAATAGTTATTTAAGTTATTGTTTACAAGCAAAAGATAGGTTCTTAGATCATGACCACTGTGACCCCATTTGGGGTCACGGGGTCACACAATCTACAATTTAGAATCCCCATTGGCCAAGGAGTCTGCACACAACTTTTCAGCATTCTAGACCTTTTGGAACTGGAGAAGAAGATGAAAATAGGTTTTTAAGGATGTGACCCCTGTGACCCCACGGGGTCACGAAATCTACAATTTAGAATCCCCATTTGCCAATGAGTCTGCACACAACTTTTCAACTCTCTAAACCTTTTGGAACTGGAGAAGAAGATGAAAATAGGTTTTTAAGGATGTGACCCCTGTGACCCCATTTGGGGTCATGGGGTCACGAAATCTACAATTTAGAATCCCCATTTGCCAAGGAGTCTGCACACAACTTTTCAGCTCTCTAGACCTTTTGGAACTGGAGAAGAAGACGAAAATAGGTTTTTAAGGATGTGACCCCTGTGACCCCATTTGGGGTCATGGGGTCACGAAATCTACAATTTAGAATCCCCATTTGCCAAGGAGTCTGCACACAACTTTTCAGCTCTCTATCCCTTTTGGAACTGGAGAAGAAGACGAAAATAGGTTTTTAAGGATGTGACCCCTGTGACCCCATTTGGGGTCACGGGGTCACAAAATCTACAATTTAGAATCCCCATTGGCCAAGGAGTCTGCACACAACTTTTCAGCTCTCTATCCCTTTTGGAACTGGAGAAGAAGACGAAAATAGGTTTTTAAGGATGTGACCCCTGTGACCCCATTTGGGGTCATGGGGTCACGAAATCTACAATTTAGAATCCCCATTTGCCAAGGAGTCTGCACACAACTTTTCAGCTCTCTAGACCTTTGGGAACTGGAGAAGAAGACGAAAATAGGTTTTTAAGGATGTGACCCCTGTGACCCCATTTGGGGTCATGGGGTCACGAAATCTACAATTTAGAATCCCCATTTGCCAAGGAGTCTGCACACAACTTTTCAGCTCTCTAGACCTTTTGGAACTGGAGAAGAAGATGAAAATAGGTTTTTAAGGATGTGACCCCTGTGACCCCATTTGGGGTCATGGGGTCACGAAATCTATAATTTAGAATCCCCATTTGCCAAGGAGTCTGCACACAACTTTTCAGCTCTCTAGACCTTTTGGAACTGGAGAAGAAGACAAAAATAGGTTTTTAAGGATGTGACCCCTGTGACCCCATTTGGGGTCATGGGGTCACGAAATCTACAATTTAGAATCCCCATTTGCCAAGGAGTCTGCACACAACTTTTCACCTCTCTAGACCTTTTGGAACTGGAGAAGAAGACGAAAATAGGTTTTTAAGGATGTGACCCCATTTGGGGTCATGGGGTCATGAAATCTACAATTTAGAATCCCCATCGGCCAAGGAGTCTGCACATAAAATTTCAGCTCTGTGGAGTCAATGGTTCTGGAGAAGAAGTCGAAAAAGCGAAAAGTTTACGGATGGACGGACGGACGAATGGACGGACGGACGGATGGACGGACGCCGGACACCATGCCATGCCATAAGCCCATCGGGCCTTTCAGGCCTGATGAGCTAAAAAGTGATCACTGATAGTGTGACCTTGAATTTTAAAGGTCAAGGTCACGAGATATGGTCATGCTGACCAGTTCTGAAATCACTAAATAACTTCTTTTCAAGGAGGTATCAACACCTCATATACATAACTTCTTACTTATGCTCCTGGGGAATTATTTTGACATGTTCATATTCAAGGTCAAAGGTCAAGGTCACGAGTTCTGAAATCGCTAAAAAAATCCTTGTAAACACGATAACTTGAAAAATATTTGTGCTATCAGGCTCTTATTTGGTACATATCATCTATGGAGAAAGGCCAAGCTTTGAAAAGGTTTTCGCTAACATCCGTCAAAGGTCAAGGTCATAGCGAGGTCACAACCTAAGACTGCTTTTGCGAAATTGTCTTATTTCAACTATAAACACTTTAAATCATTACATGATTGTGATACACAATAAAAATAGAGCCACTGGCTCTGAAGCTCATCAGGAATCATGTTATTAATTATCTCTATTGTAAAGATTAAGATTATCACATAATAAATCATTGCCCAGTCATCAAATTTAAAAGTTTTTATCAAAATTGGTTACACATTAATCCATACTCATTATAAATAATGTAGACCTTTGCAGTTTTTTGTTTTACTTCTTATTTTTATTCTGGAATTATCAACATTTATTACATAATGAAAAAGAGCCCCTATTTGTTTCTAAAAATCCTGTTTCTCATTGGCTCATAGTTTCATAGGCTCCTTTTCAATATTTAATTAATAAATTCTATTGAGCATCTGAGTGTAAGACTAAATGAGTAACACAGCAGAGAAGTAACCTGAAACCTCCGTGTATTAGCTGCTGTTTGCATCTCTGCCAGGGAGTGGTCACTCCCCAGGTCAACACCTGCAATTACACAACATGCAGACCCTGGACTCAGAGCCAGTAAATTACATATTTTAAATTTTGTTTTCCCCATCTTCATTTATTTTTCTTTATTGGAAAAGAAGATGTGGTATCACAAACTCTTGTAGCTAGTTTCAAAATTCATTTTCAAAGGTTTTTTAGGCTGTGGCCAATATTTGGGGTCACAGAATCACCAAATTTACAAGTTAGAATCCCCATTGGCTAAAGAGTTTGCATACAATATTACAACAGAGTTTGCATACAATATTACAGCGTTCTAGATCTTTTTGTTCAGGAGAAAAAGATGAAAACATAATTTTAGGTAATGGCCTGTGAGGCACTTATTTGGGGCCACCGCGTCACCAAATCTACAATTTAGAATCTCCATTGGCTAAAGACTCATTACACAACATGACGACCTTCTAGGTCTTTTCGTTCTGGAGAGGAAGATGAAAATAATCTTATCTTATCATTTCATCACCAGTCATATGCAGTTCACATATCTCATGTAAAATAATAGAATTCTTAACCGTCTTCAATTTAGTCCTTTATGACTTGTCACAATTTTCAGTTCATTTGCATACAATATTACAACAGAGTTTGCATACAATATTACAGCGTTCTAGATCTTTTCGTTCTGGAGAGGAAGATGAAAATAACCTTATCTTATCATTTCATCACCAGTCATATGCAGTTCATATATCTCATGTAAAATAATAGAATTCTTAACTCCTCTTCAATTTAGTCCTTTATGACTTGTCAAAATTTTCAGTTCATAGGCTATTCAATAGTTCTCATTTCACATTGATGACATCAATTTGACAAACATGTCCACAATGTAGATTGTTATCTCAAGTCGACTTATATTTCAAATAAAGTGATTGAAGTAGTCATAAAATATCAGTTCAAACTTCATTTTCAAAGGTTTTTTAGGCTGTGGCCCATATTTGTGGTCACAGGGTCACCAAATTTACAAGTTAGAATCCCCATTTACTAAAGAGTTTGCATACAATATCACAGCCTTCTAGGTCTTTTTGTTCCGGAGAAAAAGATGAAAACAGGATTTTAGGTAATGGCCTGTGAGGCCCTTATTTGGGGTCACGGGGTCACAGGGTCACCAAATCTACAATTTAGAATCCCCATTAGCCAAGGAATCTGTACATATAATTTCAGCTCTCTGGAGTCATTGGTTCTGGAGAAGAAGATGAAAATAGCTTTTTAGGTTACGGTATGACCCCTGGGGCCCTTATTTGGGGTCACAGGGTCACCAAATCTACAATTTAGAATCCCCATTGGCCAAGGAGTCTGTACATAAAATTTCAGATCTCTGGAGTCATTGGTTCTGGAGAAGAAGATGAAAATAGCTTTATAGGTTAAGACCCCTGGGGCCCGTATTTGGGGTCACAGGGTCACCAAATCTACAATTTAGAATCCCCATGGGCCAAGGACTCTGTACATAAAATTTCAGTTCTCTCGATTCATTGGTTCTGGAGAAGAAGTCGAAAAAGTGAAAAGTTTACGGACGGACGGACGGACGGACGGACGGACGGACGACATCCCATGCCATAAGCCCATCGGGCCTTTCAGGCCTGATGAGCTAAAAAGTCATCATTGATAGTGTGACCTTGAATTTTAAAGGTCAAGGTCACGAGATATGGTCATGCTGACCAGTTCTGAAATCACTAAATAACTTCTTTTCAAGGAGGTATCAACACCTCATATACATAACTTCTTACTTATACACCTGGGGAATTATTTTGACATGTTCATATTCAAGGTCAAAGGTCAAGGTCACGAGTTCTGAAATCGCTTGTAAACACGATAACTTGAAAAATATTTGTGCTATCAGGCTCTTATTTGGTACATATCAACTATGGAGAAAGGCCAAGATTTGAAAAGGTTTTCGCTAACATCCGTCAAAGGTCAAGGTCATAGCGAGGTCACAACCTAAGCATGCCTTTGCGAAAATGTCTTATTTCAACTATTAACACTGTAAATCATTACATGATTGTGATACACAATGAAAAGTGATCACTGATTGTGTGACCTTGAATTTTAAAGGTCAAGGTCACGAGATATGGTCATGCTGACCAGTTCTGAAATCACTAAGTAACTTTTTTCCATGAAGATATTAACACCTCATATAGATAGCTTAATTTCTTTCTTATACACCTGGTGAATGATTTTGACATGTTCACATTCAAGGTCAAAGGTCAAGGTCATGAGTTCTGAAATCACTACAACAATCCTCGTAAACATGATAACTTCAAACGTTTTTGTGCTATTAGGTTCTTATTTGGTATATATGAACTCTGGAGAAAGACCAAAATTTGAAAACATTTTCGCTAAAATCTGTCAAAGGTCAAGGTCGCAGTGAGGTCAAAACTTAAGCATGCTTTTGTGAATATGCCGTATTTTAACTATGAACACTTTGAGTCATTGCATGATTATTATACGCGATGAAAAGTGATCATTGATGGTGTGACCTTGAAGGTCAAAGGTCAAGGTCATGAGATATTGGTTAAGGCAAGTTAATCCTTTGATCAAATTTTGAAAGAAGAAATAGGTTTTAAGAACAAACTTGTGAAAAGTGACCCCAGTGATGATTAGTAATAACTCAAATAATGAACAAACTTTTGTTAAAAAGAATTGCCATTTTATTGATGCTGACGAGAAGGCGGAACAGGGAAAGGCGAGACCCTAAGTTTCGGAGCTGCTCTGCTTTTGCGGTGTCCCGCAAACGCTAATCTAGTTAAAATTATTTTAGCTTCTGTATCAAATGATTTGGAAACAAACAAAGATGTTAGGGTGGACCCCCTGCCACGTATTTGAGGGGTCAAGTCCAAATGAAAATACTTGAGTCTACACAGAAGAAAGATATTATCATCCTGAAAGTTTGAGCTCCTTATGCCAACTGGTTTCGGAGAAGTCGTTTAAAGGTTTTGGACAACTGCCTGTCATACCCATATTTGATGGGGGTGAGGTCCAAATGAACAAACTTCGATCCCCTAGGTTTAAGGTACTTCTAAAAACAATTCAGCTTTGGGGATGCAGTTGTTCTGGAGGAGAAATCTTAAATGTGAAAAGATTACGGATGCAGGACGACGGCCCATGCCATAAGCCCATCTGACCTTTCAGGCAAGAAGAGCTAAAACTTCTCACCCTTACAACTTCTGTCCTTAGTTTTTCCTTGAAGAAATCTGTCACAAAAGATAACAAAAGGCACATTGTTAAACAATTGAACTTTATTTTCAATTTTAAATGAAAAACAAATATAAAACCCCCTACTTGCTCGTTGGCACACACAGGCTCAAAAGTCATCACACATAATTTTATTAAATCACACATAACATACCAATTTTTTTCTCTGCATTCATGCAAGGAAAACTACTCACATAATATAGATAATTACAGTTAAGGTTTCAACAACATACATGTAACAAACTTCAGATAAACTAGACAAAGGTTTGCTATGTTTAACCCTTAACATGCGGGCGACGGAATAATCCGGGCGGGCTATAAGCGATTCGTAGGTACTCCAGTACGGATCCCGGATCGCTTACTTAGAAGAATTCACGCCTGTCTATGTACTGGGCTAGCCTCCATACCGGGTCCCGAGTCGATTGTTTCCGCGACTCGCTGCATGAGAATGGCTGTATTTATGCCTCGCAGCCCGCAATGAGAATAAAACTTTCTTCAGTGTCTGGTCAGAACGTCCAGCAAAATTCACACCAATTTGCGTGTGCATTGTTGACCCGTAACGCATCGATAATTAGCTTTACAAAAGGCCAATTTTGTCCTGCTTCGCTCCGATGGCTACACTGCCCGGCGGCTAATTAGCACCTAAGTGTCTGCACTGCCCCGGGGTGAGATAGGCCCGTACAGGCTTATCTGTCTCGCATCCCGCCACATGGGCAGATAGCCTATGCTTATCTGTCTCGCATCTCGCCACATGGGCAGATAGCTTCTAATTACGGGAAGATATTGCGATAAGCTACCTTTCTCTCGCACTTCGTATCATATGAACCAATTGGTTGTTTTCATTTTTTTTATACCAAAATAAAGAGGAAAGAATGGCCTTTATTCCCATATAAAAATCGCAATTGCGCTAACATAACTGAAAATACAGCAATCGCACAGAGATAGCCGACTTTCGCACTTTTGAATTTTGATACATGTGGCGCATTTACCCCAACATGCCTCGGCGCTCTATTTCTAAGAAACTACTTGGGATATTTTCATAATTTTTTTATCAGTATATAGATAAAAGAATTGTCTTCAATTCCATATAAAATACGTGTATTTTCGGCAATAACTTTTGATGCGCCAGGTGTCGCGCAGAAGGTGATATTCGGCTTTGAATAAGTGGCGCTCTTAGCATATACCATCATTACGGGCTTTATAACTTGTGAACCGCAAGTCCGATTTTTATAATTTTTACATCATTGTAAAGAGAAAAACATTGTCTTCAATTCCATGTATAATGCGCATGTTTTCGGGAAGAACTCTGCATGCGCAAAGCGCCGCGCCAAAAGGTATAATTTTCGCACTTCATAACTTTTGAACCGCAAGTCCGATTTTTATAATTTTTACATCATTGTAAAGAGAAAAACATTGTCTTTAATTCCAGATATAATGCGCATGTTTTTGGGAAGAACTATGCATGCGCGAAGAGCCGCAATATTGATGTACGCATAAGTGAAGAAGTATGATAATATATAACTAAAATACTGTTCTTTTGATACGCAAATATAGAGCTTTATAAACGATGAACAACTGTCATGACGGAATTTTGTTTCCAGTTTTGGAAAAAAAATTATAACATAAAAGTGAAAATATATTTGAGTACGGGACCCGCCGCTCGGGGAAAAGCCTTTTCGTGGGAATATTTTCTCAGGAAAATATTTCACTTTTCGGAGTTTCTAAAAATGCGTGAACATTTTTGTTACTGATGCCATTTGCGAAAGGTTTTTATTTCTAAAATTCAAATGCGAGGGCGCACCTTTCCAAACCATTTGAATTGAATTTATTATTTTATCTTTTACATTATTGAATAAAAGACGTTTCATTCAATAAGATTTGAAGAATTATTTATATGTGTAGCGGACTGAACTGAGCAGATGGAGAATTTGATTCCTCACCACTTTTATTACCAAAGTTCTTTTGTATCACAATTACTTTTTTAGGTATTAGTTTTTTCGTGAGCAGGGGAATTTCCGACGGGATTCGCCATGACATAATGAGAAAAAATTCCCATGAACATGGGCGTGGTCCGTCATCTTCGGGACCGACCCACAAGTATAAATATCTACCGGGGGGTGCGCGGACCCCCCCGCTTTTGGTCGCCACCCCCCAAACTTTTTGTGCAAATTATTTTTTTGTTTCTACTTTGAAATAAAGGTTCGTGTCATTCCGAGGTATGAAGGTTTCTGCTATATATGTCGAGAGGGCATGGGAACCCATTCCCAATAGAATCCGGGGTTCGTCCCATAGGATTGTTCCTCGGAGTCTCTCGTTCTCAAAAGAGAACATGGGAAACCTGTCCCGCGATTGAATCCGGGGTCCGCCGCGGAAGACGGGGACGGGAATTCCCGGAGAGCATGGGAGTATGCTCCCATGGGTCCGGGCTCCGCCTCGAGAGACCGCTCCTTGGATGCTCTGCTTCTCGAAAAGAGAAGTCATTCGGCAACTGACAACCCGAGCTTCCCTGACATAGTAGTTTATTTTCCGGGCCTCGCGCCCGGTGCTACACGTCGCCGAGGAAATCAGAAAATGGTCCGTTTGACATATGCGTCGGAAAAATCGGCGCGATGTCAGAAGCCGTCGGCGCCGTCGGCGCTTGCGGCGCAGTCGTCCTAGATGCGCCGGGAGGTTCTGAAACTGGCAAATGAACGTCCATGAAGCTCACATTCATTATCTCTGCATGTTTATTGTCTCTAATCACATGTTATATGTTGCATACATCTAACGCATTTTCAATCATTTACAGGTTGAAGCAGAATGCTGCGCGGACGTGGACGCAAGGCCCTGCGACGGCCTAGGACGTTGCATACTAGGACACGCAGCTTTGAAGCCGTTACAAGCGACGACGACTTCATCAACGAGATCCATGCTGATGAAGCCTCTGATATGGAGTCAACTGACAGTGATGGTAGCAGTGGTTTAGACAGTGATGATGCATATGATCGGGACACTGTAATAGATAGTGAACATGGTGACACAGATGCTCTGAGTGATATAGAGACAGAGATTGCCAGAAAGATTCTAGCCGCCGGTAATTCCACCGAAGAAGACTTTAGTGGTTTTGAGGAGGAGTTTGCCGAAATACCACAATATAATCATGATAATTCACAGACGTTTGATGAGTGGGTGGATGGTCCGCGGCCACGTGTAAACTTGCCTTTCACTGGTCAAACTGGGTTGCGCCAGTTCATAGAACTTCCTGAGAACCCTGAACCTATTGACTTTTTCAATTTGTTTATACATAATGATGACTATGAGGATATGGCAACGGAAACCAATAGATATTTCAAACAAGCAATGGAGGACAAAATTCTAAGACCCCGTTCAAGAATGCAACAGTGGCAAGACACTAATGCAGAAGAGATGAAGGTATTTGTAGCCATGACAATTGCCATGTCATTGGTTGTGCAGAGAAACTTTGCTGATTACTGGTCAACAAGTGATGTTACCTCAACGCCTTTCTTCGCCAAGTGCATGCCCCGAGACAGGTTTTGGCTTCTTATAACCTACCTACACTTGGCTGACAACAGGAGGATGCCGGGCCGTAACACCCCGTGCTTTTCACCAATAAATAAACTGGGACACTTGTATAACCGGATAGTTCACCGTTTTTCAAGAGTGTATAAACCGCATCAAAACATTTCAGTCGACGAGGGCATGGTGCCCTGGAAAGGTAACTTATCTTTCAAAGTTTATCTTCCCGACAAGCCTAAGAAGTATGGGATAAAGGCTTTCATGTTGTGTGACTCGCACAACGGATACGTTTGCAAGTTCAAACTCTACACTGGAAAAACGAATGAACCGGTTTCTGAAGGTGGCAAAACTTATGATGTAGTCATGGACTTGGTGAACGACTACGTTGGACAGGGGCATCACATCTTTATGGACAACTACTATTCGTCCACAAATCTGTACATAAATTTGTGGGAGCGGGGAATAGGTGCCACGGGGACGTTGAGAGCCAATCGAAAGGGACTTCCTGATTCAGTCAAGAAACCTAAAAAGAAAGCCAAGCAAGGGGACATGACAGTTTCTCACAACCATGGCCTACTCGTTCTTCGCTACGAAGATAGAAAATCAGTGCTTCTCATGTCTACTGTTGAAGATACACAACTTGAACAAACAGGGAAGAAGAACCGGGCAACAGGGGAACCAGTTCTCAAGCCGCGCATTGTAACAACGTACAACAAGTACATGGGAGGTGTTGATCGGGCCGACCAGATGTTGTCGTACACGCCGTTCCGAGTGAAGACCCTGAAGTGGTGGAAACGGGTTTGGTTTCACGTTCTCAACGTTGCCATGTTGAACTCTTACATCGTTTATAAAGAATACAGCAAAGATAAACCTCTAAAAACAAGTCGGGAATACAGGAAGGCTTTGGCGCAACATATAGTAACATTTGCGGACAAGGAACAAGTTCCATCACTTTGCAGACGTCCCCGTGGTCGGCCGAGCACGAGCGACGAGAGTGTCACTCGTCTTCATGGACGTCACTTTCCGACGAAGATTGAGCCTGTCGGAAGGAAGAAAAACGTCACAAGGATGTGTGTGGTATGCTCTAAGGCAAAACGCGCCGTCCTCGCAAAACAGATTGAAGAAGGCAATGGGCCAGCAAGGAAGAAAAAACGAGTAGGCAGAGAGTCTTCTTATGAATGTACAGATTGTAATGTTTCTCTGTGCGCCGCACCATGCTTCAAACTGTACCACACCGCCACTGACTATTCCAGGGCTTACATCACTGCCACGGAAAAAGAAAGAAATGAAGAAGGGAATGAAGAAGAAGAAAATTGAAAGTAAAGAGAGCCGAAGTGTGGACTAGTATATACACATTATATACATACCTTGTTAGGTCCCTAAAGCTGTTCTGCGCACAACCGCAGGTAAATATTGTGTATATTTGTACATAAATGCATTGTAATTTCATTGTAATACATGTCATTGCAAATAAAATATTCTTTATTTTATCAAAGAGACAGAGAAAGTGAATGCGAGCTTTCATTGGAAGTTCAGCCAGAACCGCATCATAAAAAAACACCCATAAATGCTGAACCGGGTGGCCGATTTTCATAAAACTTACATGGGGTAAAGAGGAAAGATTCGGCTTTGATTCAATATAAAATTTATACATGCGCACGAAAAACTAAAGTTGCGGCACGTGCCCCGATATGCGCGATAGTCAAAAAGTTGCCTCAAAGTACCGAGGGTACCTTCATTTGGCCCGCTATAGCTTCCGAACGAAGTTGCGCATTTTTTTTCTTTTTACATCATCGTAAAGAGCAATAAATTGTCTTCAATTCCATGTATCATATGTATATGCGCAGCGAAAAATAAACATGCGGCAAATGATGCGCCAGATGTCGCAAAAAGTTAGTTTTTCAAAAATGAATTTTCTAAGTACTGGGGGTGCCTTCCTTACGCTCTTCATATATTGCGAACCATTTGACGTATTCCAATAATTTTTATATCATTGTAAAGAGGAATAAATTGTCTTCAAGTACATACGTGTTTCGCATGCGCGCGAAATAATTTACGATTTTATAAAGCTGGAAATAAAGACAAACTTTACACCGCGCAACATGTATTGCGTTCGCCGCGGTGATTAGTGTATGCTGTGCTCATTAGTACCCATTAGTTCCACGCGCGCTCGGCTCTGGCACCCTCGAGGAGGTCTCGAGGAGGTCTCGAGGAGGTAACGGTACTGTAATTAACACAGTCCCGGGGGGACCAAGCAGTGCCAGTAAATTGGTGCGCGTCGGGACCATTCACGTGGTACTGTCGGGGTAGCGTCACTCTCCTTTGGTTGGTTATATTTTCTGAACCATAAGTCGTATTCTAATAATTTTTATGTCATTGTAAAGAGGAATAAACTATCTACAAGCACATATAAATTTCGCAATATGCGCGCTCAGGAGTTTTGATTTCATGAAGCTGGAAATAAAGACAAACTTTAGATGACAATAGAATTATAACCATAGGTCGCATTCTAATATTTTTTATATCATTGTAAAGACAAACATCTGGTCTTCAAGTCCATATAAAAATTTCAGTAGCGCGCTCCAAATTCATGATGTTATAAGGCCCGAATTAAAGACAATCTTTACAAAGTAATAGAAAAGTAAAGAAAAATCGTAAAAAAATAATTCGAAGATGCGGGTATAAAGCAACCATTTGTGTACGGGTGCCGCGACTTGAATTTGTATTCAACGCCCGTATATAGCCCGTATTCGCCATGTAGATGCGGTATATTTCGTAAAAACGGTACCGGAATCGCCGCCTGGAAATTCCGCCAGCAGAGCTCGTTAGTGCCTAAGCTCAAACTACTGCTGCGAGCTGCGAGCCTGTAAATTCCGCCACAGGGGCTAAAAAGGGTAAAATATATATACGCAACGTAAGGGTTAAGAGTCGTAAAGGTGTATTAGAGAAGTAGTAAATAACAAGCAAAAAATAGAGCCATGGACTCTGTAGCTCATGTTTTTATTGTTTAATGATGAAGACTGAAATAGATTGCTATCAATATAATGCACAATCCCTAGCTCTGACAAATCTGCCTTGAAATTGTCAGTGCATAACAAGAACATGAAACACTATATGAGTCAGTCAGTCAGTCAGTCAGTCAGTCAGTCAGTCCCAACAATATGTCTCTCTCTCACTGTACACTGCAGTAAGGTCAACCCACAGACAATTATGCAATTTCCCCATTAGCTAAAGTGTCTGCACACAATATCAAAGCCTTCTAGGTATATTTGTTCTGGAGAAGAAGACGAACATAGGTTTTAAGGTCATGGCTTGTGAGACCTTTATTTTGGGCCCCAGGGTCACCAAATCTACAATTTAGAATCCCTATTGGCTAAAGAGTCTGCACACATAATTACAGCCTTCTAGGTATTTTTGTTCTTGAGAAGAAGATGAAAATAATGTTTTTGGTCATTGCTTGTGAGGCCTTTATTTGGGGCCTCAGGGTCACCAAATCTACAATTTAGAATCCCCATTGGCTAAAGAGTCTGCACACAATATTAAAGCCTTCTAGGTCTTTTTGTTCTTGAGTGAGTGAGTTAATGTTTAACGCCGCTTCGGCAGTATCACAGCCATTGGCGGCGATTTTTGTTCTTGAGAAGATGAAAATAGGTTTTTAGGTCATGACCTGTGAGGCCTTTATTTGGGGCTCCAGGGTCACCAAATCTACAATTTAGAATCCCTATTGGCTAAAGAGTCTGCACACAATATTACAACCTTCTAGGTATATTTGTGCTGGAGAAGATGAAAATAGGTTTTGGCTTATGGTCTGTAAGGCCCTTATTTGGGGCCCAAGGTTAACCAAATCTACAAATTATAATCCCCTGTCATGCCATAAGCCCATCGGGCCTTTCATGCCTGATGAGCTGAAAATAGAGCCATGCGTTCTGTAGCTCATCATCACTTGAATGATTTATTATCTAACATTGAAGATCTTAACAACCTTTGGCTCTATTGGTAGGCCTCTTGCATGCTTTATAGTCTAAGGCTGTTTATCATTTAAACCAAAGGTCACACAAATGTATGACTATCAGTCAGACAAACAGGCCTTTATTGGGTTCATTAAATTAAATGCAGTTAAAATATTGTTAAAGGAATGGATGGCCCACACATAGCAAATTAAAGGCTCAAACATGCATACCTTTGATTTCAACACACACATAAATAACATGTTTGAATGAGGGGGGATTTTTACCAAATTAACGAGCTTAAGTCGTGTTGTAGTGAAAATTTTAACTTCTGTATCAAATTGTTTTGGAGAAGTTGTTAATAAAGATTTTAGGGTAGACCCCTGGCACACCAATACTATGAGGGGGTAAAGTATTAATTATCAAACTCAGAAAGGTGTTATTCTGAAAATTTGAGTTCCCTAAGCTTACTCGTTTCAGAGAAGTCGTTTAACCAGGTTTTCGGGGAACTGCCTGCCACGAGGTGGGATCAGGACCAAACGTACAAACTTAGATCCCCTTTAATGCAAGGTACATCCCCACAAAATTTTAGCTTGAAGGGTGCAGCCATTCTGCATGAGAAGTTGAAAATGTGAAACGTTTATGGACGACAATCCTTTCATATAGCAATAAGTATAAAAAGTAAAGGGTTTACGATGGACGGACTGGAGACCACAAGCCAATCAGGCCTTTCAGGGCCAAAGAGCTAAATATTCACAAAATCATTTGTAATTCGTCACTGAACCTCTCCTGGTTATGTAGTAGATTTTTGCAAAATTTGAAAAGAATTGGATGAATATTTTTCTGCAATCGTTCCGACAAAAAATGTCTAAATAGAAAATTAAAATTTGTTTAAAATTTTAAAATTCACAAACACGCTTGTTATTGGCACTTCACCCATCTGTTGGTCTGGATATAATTAACACAGAAACTGCTCCATGCATTAACTTTGATAGTGCTACAACTCAAGTTCTGAAAGAAGTAACTCAGTTATATAAATAAAAGAGGCATCTTTTCTAACTAATTGATCTATTTTAATGAACCGGTATTTGAATATTTATCAATTAATGAATGAACAATGTATGTTAGATCTTTCTTAACTTTCCTTTAACAGTTTCAATATTTGATATACAGTGGACTCCCTCTAAACCGAAATCACTTTCAACTGAACAAAAATGTTGGTTTAGAAGAAAGTTGGAACTGTGGGATTATAGAGTTTTTCATATGATCTTGATAACATTCGGGACCCAATAGTTTTTTTAAGTTTGAAAAGAGTTTTGAATGAAGGGATGTCGTTTCAGAGGGAGTTTTGATTAAAGGAATGTCTGTTTGGAGGGAGGTTTTGATTAAAGGAATGTCCGTTAAGGTTTGATGAAAGAGAAGTTTGTTTGGAGATAGTGAACTGTGTGTAAGAAATTAAAATTGCTTATAAACTTCAATGTAAGCACATCGATAAATAACAAAAAATGTCAAATGTTTTTTTAAATTGCAGGATTCCATCCAAAAAGGAAACTTTATCATCCGTTCAGTTTGGCAGATAAACAAAACATTAAAATCTGTTGTTTTTTTTTTCAATTATTGCACAATTCCTTCATTCTGCTCTGGGTGTCAGATACTCGCAGGAGATTCAGTGAAAACATTCTGGATCAGAGACAAAATAGCAACCAACACATGCAGATGTTAGGTGGCTTCATTCCCCATCAGCTCTCTTATCCACGAACACTTTCACACAATCAGCATGTCCATGTTTTTGTGCTATAGAGAGTGGAGTTAAACCATCACTGTTTGTTATGTTGATATCAGCACCCTTATCTAGAAGAAGTGTTACGACATCAACATGTCCTCTTATACATGCATCATGAAGGGGTGTAGAACCAGCACTGTCTGTTGTGTTGATACAAGCTCCCTTATCTAGAAGAAGTGATACAACATCAGCATGTCCACCATAACATGCATAATGAAGGGGTGTAGAACCAGCACTGTTTGTTGTGTTGATACAAGCTCCCTTATCTAGAAGAAGTGATACAACATCAGCATGTCCACCATAACATGCATAATGAAGGGGTGTAGAACCATAACTGTTTGTTGTGTTGATACAAGCTCCCTTATCTAGAAGTAGTGTTACAACATCAACATGTCCACTTCTACATGCATCATGAAGGGGTGTATTACCAGCACTGATTGTTGTGTTGATATCAGCGCCCTTGTCTAGAAGTAGTGATACAACATCAGCATGTCCACTTCTACATGCATCATGAAGGGGTGTATTACCATCACTGTCTGTTGTGTTGATACCAGCTCCCTTATCTAGAAGAAGTGTTACAACATCAACATGTCCACCAGAACATGCATCATGAAGGGGTGTATTACCAGCACTGTCTGTTGTGTTGCTATCAGCGCCCTTATCTAGAAGTAGTGATACAACATCAACATGTCCTCTTCTACATGCATTATGAAGAGGTGTATCACCAACACTGTTTGTTGTGTTGATACAAGCTCCCTTATCTAGAAGTAGTGTTACAACATCAACATGTCCACTTCTACATGCATCATGAAGGGGTGTATTACCAGCACTGATTGTTGTGTTGATATCAGCGCCCTTGTCTAGAAGAAGTGATATAACATCAACATGTCCACCAGAACATGCATCATGAAGGGGTGTATTACCAGCACTGTCTGTTGTGTTGCTATCAGCGCCCTTATCTAGAAGTAGTGATACAACATCAACATGTCCATCATAACATGCATAATGAAGGGGTGTATTACCAGCACTGTTTGTTGTGTTGATATCAGAGCCCTTATCTAGAAGAAGTGATACAACATCAGCTTGTCCACTTATACATGCATCATGAAGGGGTGTATCACCATAACTGTCTGTTGTGTTGATATCAGCGCCCTTGTCTAGAAGTAGTGATACAACATCAACATGTCCACTTCTACATGCATCATGAAGGGGTGTATCACCAGCACTGTTTGTTGTGTTGCTATCAGCGCCCTTATCTAGAAGAAGTGTTACGACATCAACATGTCCTCTTATACATGCATCATGAAGGGGTGTATCACCATAACTGTTTGTTGTGTTGCTATCAGCGCCCTTATCTAGAAGAAGTGTTACGACATCAACATGTCCTCTTATACATGCATCATGAAGGGGTGTATAACCAGCACTGTATGTTGTGTTGATATCAGCACCCTTATCTAGAAGAAGTGTTACAACATCAACATATCCTCCTCTACATGCATAATGAAGAGGTGAAGTTCTCTTGTTAGTAAATGATGCTTCATAGACATCGACAAACTGTATGAGAGCCTTGACAACGTTTGTGTGACCTTCCTGGCAAGCTAAATCCAGAGGGGACATTACTTCATTGGTACTTTTATCCCATAATGTTACTGTAGCATCTGCACCTTTCTCCAGCAGCATCTTCACAACAGACCTATCTCCATCTACCCCATGTCGGCAGACATTTAGAAGAGGAGTTCTTCCCTTTTTGTCTGTTGTATTGACATTTACTTTTCTCATCAATAACATTTTTATGACATCTTGGGAGCGTGTCTGAGTAGAAACTAACAGTGGTGTTTGATTATCACTATCAGTGACTTCAAGGTTGATGTCCTTGTACTTCTGAAGGAGATACTCCAGAGAAGAGACAGAAGAGTGTTCACAGACACCAAGCAATGCTTCTCCCTGCTCCTCCTCTGTCAACTTCACATACTGATGGATGTATCTCAGTATCTTGTCTGAACCACTCTGTGTCATCAGGAAAAGAAAAGATTTGTTGGAATGTATGTCTGTGACATGGATAAGATCCTTCATCTTCTTGGACATGTTTGTTTCAATGCTTGAAGGAATAAGATCCTGCATGAATCTTGAAACGAATCCTTCATTATGAAAACATGAATGTAATAAAACTCCTAAGATATTTCCTTCTTTAAATTCTTTATGAAATCGTTGAATCAATAGTTTATCCAAAGAACTATCAACCAACATTGTGTGGTGACTGTGAATCGTGTTGTCCTGTTGAAGACCCTTCACTCTAACTCTCTCATTGAGGAAGGACAAACTGCAGTGATTTATGACAAAAGAAGGAGTTCTCTGACAAACAACAAAAGCAGCACTATCATAGACAGAAGGATGATGAAACTCAATAATTCTACCATTCAAAGCCAGATATGTATCTTTCAATAACTCTGCTGCAGAGGAATATTGGTATTGTCTTTCAGGATCAGTGATACCCTCCAAATCCAAGGATCCGTCATTTTTCAGCATTTCTCTCAACAATGGCCCTGTAAGAGAATTCTTCATGAGGGACTCCATGGATTGGTTCAGGAAATCTAAAGGTTTTGAGAAGAAATGTTTCATGTTCAATTGATTGTTTTCAGAGTACATAGCAGCAAACAATCTGCAGCAGTGAGGGAACCCATGTGACATGTCCAAGCTACACACTTCTCTCACAACCTTGCTGTCAATGGTGATGTTATAACGTGCTGCATGACACTTCCATATCTTCATTCTTTCAGAAGCTTCAGCTCTGGCTTCAGTGATATTAACAACATTGTCCTTCCTCAGCACCAAATGTTTGTACCTGCCCATGTGCTCACTTGCTTCTTTCAGAACACTTAATCTACTGATGAGGATAACAGTCACCTCCGGCATCTTCTTGTTCTGGGATCTTTGTGACTGATCTTTGTCATCTTGCTTGTGTTCAGATACAGCAAGCACATCACTCAGGACATTCTGCCACTTCTTCATGCTATCAGGATCATATGACAGAGCGCCAAAGATGTCATTCAACATAATCACAGGATGTTTAGTTTCTTTCACCTTGAAGTAGTCACCAGGAGTTTTAACATCAAACACGTCCCTACCTCGGTCATGGAGATGTTTCAGAACCTGATACCCAGCTGTAGTTTTACCCTCACCAGGACAGCCTGTGACTGTCACCAATGTCTTGCCCTTGATGATATTGTTCAGGATAGTTGTGGCAGCTTTGGTCATTACCATACCTTCTGTCCAGTCTTTGTATGTCTTCTCAGTCTTACCTGGATAACATACAGAAGTGTCAAACATGAAAGCTGGTTAATAGTCATACTTGATAATATCCAGGGCATGTATTTCAGTAATACAAGGATCGAGTAACCTTGATGAATTGAGTAAACAGATAAGTTTATTACCTCCCTTGGCTGTCTACTCATAGTGTTCAATGAGATATACTTTTACTGTCTTGTCAACAGCAGTAACATTTAAGGTATGATTTAGGAATGACTACATACAAAGATTGATAGATGAGAATCATTGAAAAACAGAGCAATTGGCTCTGGAGCTCATCAGGATTTGCATCGTTAATTATGTAAGGTTATAGGTTTTTTTTAAGTTTCAAGTAATACATTGAACAAACTTGTCCTACTGTACCATCCCCTCTCAAACTCAATACACATCCCTATTATACCCAGGTCACAGTAAGGTCGACTTTGATTATGCTACAAAGTGGTCCTGTCAGGACAAGTTCTAGATATATAATTTTAACACTTCATGAAATGGCAACCATTTTTTTGCGCCCCATGCTCTTTTGGGAGTTAGGTAATGGAATTTATAAATTGTAATCTCTTCGAACAAAGATCATGTTCCCTAAATTTGAGCTTTCAAAGTGGTTCTTGGGGAGAAATCGTTTAAAGATTTTAGTGTTGTTGAACTCCCATGACCATAGTTTTCAGGGAGGATCAAGACCCAATGAACAAACTTTAGTCTCCATGTAACAAAGATGTTATTCTTATATTCTCTCTTCCTATGCCATCTGGTTTCAGAGATGAAGTGGTTTAAAGGTTTCAGGTAAAATGCCTGCCACGCCGATATGTGAGGGTGGGGCGAGGACCATATCTACAAACTTTGATGCAAAGTATCTTCCCACAAAATTTCAGCTTCAGGGGTGTAGTAATTCTGGAGAAGAAGTTGACAAAGTAAAAGATTACAGATGACTGCCGGCGGCCTATGACATAAACCTGGCCTGATAAGCTTAAATATACTTTAACTCCTATCCACTAACAGTAAATGAAATTAAAATTTAAATAATATAACAGTTCATTTTGAAGAACTAATTTAGTTATGATATAAGCCTTTGTGGAGACACCTGGTTGGATAAAGCTCAATCAAGGGAGGTAATCAAATTATTGTGACTCGCTGTTGATGCTGGTAATATCAAAGATAACTAGGATTGACGCGTCAATACTTAGGTCTTCAAGACTTCTGCTTGACCAAGAACTCCATGTTGGACTCAGGGTTATTCGTCTGTTTCTCCGCTTTAAAATGAGCTATCAAACATGTCTCTATCTTCAGTAGTTTTTTTACAAAAAATCTCCAAAGAAGGTACCCCTCTGAAAACGGAAAAATCACATATTAATGGACCCCTACATTACATTTCTCACGATTAAGACAAAATGGTTAATATTTCCATATTAAGGTGCAACATAGAAAATGTCGTGCTTTAATTTCCACTTAAGAAGATGTAATCATCAGTTAGATTGCATACATAATAAATGCGTTATGCTGTTCTGAATATTCAAGAAAATAGTCAAAAATGCTTAAACTTGGACCCCTAGACATCGCTTGCGATGTTCGAGGCTTAACTATCAACTTTTTGATGAAAGCGGTCAACATAAAAGTTGTTCTTCTTGAAATTGTGCATACGTAGGTGTATGTAAACTTTCAATAGCATAAGAAGTTAAGCAGTTATGAACCTTTCAACTTTGTTGAAAATGGCGATTTTTTAAAAATGACAAACTTATATGACTTGTCACAAAAAAACTAAGACAGATTTGAGCTTGAAAAATATTGTCCTTAATAAATGACGTTTCTACATCACCATGATCTATTTCAAGTCTTCCTATCTTCAGTGGTTCATTATCAATAATTCCCCAAAGGATATACACCTCAAAAAGTCTCCAAATCAAAATATTTCACTGTTTTGGGAATATGCTCAAATTATGCCCAGACTAATAACTTTTATATGATAATGATGTGTTGTGGAATTGTTAATCTAGTTATTAGAAAGAGATTGAAGTCAGCAACTTTGATATAACTTCATGTATAACAGAGTTATGTCCCTTTGAGTACGAGCCCCAAAAATAAGTTTTTCAAAAAGTTCAATTTTCAAATTGCCGTAGCTTGTTAACCGTTAAAAATAGAGCAAGGATTGGGGGGATTACTTTTTGCAGCATTCTTTTAGCTTTCAAATGAGCTACTGCATGATGCTGTATCTATTGCCGTGATTTAGAAGAAGATTTTTGAAGACGCGTACCCTAAAAATCGCGAAAGTGCGCAAAATTTTCAGTTTTAGCGAAATAGCAAAAAATCTATCATTACGGCCGAAAACCGCTATAGGCCTAATCGATGGGGAATGTTGTTGCCCACATTTTGGTGAAAGTTTTATGAAAATACCTTGATAAGTTTTCGAGCTATTGAGGTTTGAAGTTTCAACTTCAAGGGGAGATAACTCAAGAACCAGGTCGAAATTCAAAATTCGGCCGACGGTAAAATCTAAGTTAGGACACGGACTATCATCCCTTAAATTTTCATGCAGATCGAATGAGCCGTTTTCCCGGAAAACATGGAACAAAAATCGTTGAAATAATAATAATAAATATAGTCGCAAGCGACGACAAGCGGATTCTGCGCTTAAATGTTTTATTTAATTCAAAGATAATGAAATAGAACATCTTCCAAATGTAATTGCATATATTTGTTAATAAGTTTAAAGTCTCTAGGATGTCTCTAGGAGCTTTGAGATTTTACACGTCAAAATTGAACAACTTCAAAGAAAATCAAAATGGTGGCTAAACCTCGTGACTGTTGCTTTTTTGTTTGTATTAGTATTGCGAGTGACATTATATAGAGGTCCCTGGCATTGCACATTTTTAAAAAAAAGTTTGAAGCTTTTATGTTATTTTTTTTTAATCTCTTTGTCAAAAATCCTTTTCCAGCCTGCTGTACAGTCGCCATGTCTCCCTGTTCTTGCTGTACTTAGTTTGGTGAAGGTTTTGTGAAACTGTCTGATACAGTTTTCCAGAAATTGAGATGGAAATTTTAACTTATTGGACAGAAATCTCATTTAAGAAGTCGAAAATCCAAAATCGGCCGAGGTCATAGATTAATTTGGATATGGGCAAACGTACCAAAATGTTCCATGACAGCAGCTTATTGGTTACATGTGAAGAAATATTCAAAAATATAACATAAAAAAGTAGCCATTACACTAATCTGGTCAGTGTTGCCAATATGAATTTTTGCATAAACAAAAGCGCTAAAACAAGTCAAAACAAGTTATCATACAAACAAAAATAAGTTTTGAATATTTAAAATTATATTTAAGTCGAAACAGTTTTTCTTTTGAAGACTTGAACTCCTGCACTAAACCTGCTTAAATAGAAGTCGGACGCTTTACCGTTCGACCAAACTAACAGCTGGGAGGTTTGCAGACAATTACTGATAATATTTTATACATATTTTAGACATCGTTTTGTTTCGATAATATTGTCATTATGCTGTGTCGAGTATCTTCAAATTGGTAATTTCCGGCAACAGTCAGTACTTCTACATACAATAGCACCATATATAACAGACATGACCCCAAACAACACAATGAGTTATTTCCCTAGCTTTGCTGTGCCAAGATAGTGAATTGCTGTACCAGAAATGCATAGCGGGTCTGGATTTCTAAACACAGATTTCTTAAGTAAATACTGCAAGGCCTAAATCATCCAGTAATGAAGACTGGCAAGAGTTATGCCTTGCATTGGGAAGTTGGATTTTGTATGTTTTGCTGTAATTTAGGGGAAGATTTATGAAGACACGTACCCTAAAAACTGAGAAAGTTGATTTTCTTTGAGATTTAAATGTTTAACTTATTGGACCCAAATCTCATTAAAGAAGTCGAAAATCCAAAATCGGCAAAACGACAAACGTACCAAAATATGTCATAACATCATCTTATTGGTTACATGTAAAGAAATATTCAAAATTACAACCAAAAAAAGTAGCCAGTTCACTAACCTTGACAGTGTTGCCAATATGAATTTTTAGATGAAAAAAAGTTAAAAACAAGTCAAAACAATTAAACATACAAAACAAAATAAGTTTTGAACATTTGAAATTATATTTAAGTCAAAAAAGTTTGTACTGGTGGACTCGAACCCTGTAATTCAGTCTGCTGGATTTCAAATCCAACACTCTAACCGCTGAGCTATGCGTCCTCTTGACTTGGCTTGGTTAAATTAGTGAATATATTTTATACATCTATAAGACACTGTTTTGTTCCGATAATATTTATCGAATTTAAGGGAATTTATGTAGCACTTGTTGATATTTTGTCCAAGATCATGTTTTTGCTCTTGGGAGTATCATTATGCATTGATGCAATTACGACAACATACACTGTACAGCAAACGTGTAGGTTATTTCAGCATGAGCAACAGTTAACATCATTATAAATATTCAGAACCGAAACTACACGTCCCATTGAAATGCACAGACCTTTAAAACAATATAAACCTACATTGTCGTGTTTGTGTGTGTGTTGTTAATGGGTTTCCCATATCAAATCCGATCGTCTAACAGATTTGCGTTAATCGTGGTGCAGTGTCCGGTTTTCGATCAGAACTACTTTTACATATTGGCCTATATTGTCATTATCCTGAGTCGATTATTTTCAAATTGGTAATTTCAGGCAACAGTCAGTAATTCTCGATACATTAACACCATCTATATATAATGTTTAGCAGGACTGACTCCCCAGCAACACAATGTATGTCAAAACGAAAGTAGGAATTTCCTCTGTTTACACATCAAAATGAAATGGACTGCATTGTCTCTGAATTGCTTCCGGGTTGAAGTAAAAGTTCGTAGCTATGTCCGATGCCTCTACAATAGAAATTACTGAAAATCAAATTATGAGTGGTCTATTGTCTAGTGGCGCTTCAATAAAATCATCTTAATCAAGTCAGTTCAAATCAAAGTTAATAAAATATTCAAAATTTCCATACTTTGAAAGGTGATTGTGAAACAAGTATTAGGAGTTTACTCAAAATATAACAAACTTGTTATTCTCGAATGCTTCAGCTGCATATAAATCTAAGATTCAACGCTTAGATGCAACTGCCTTCAAAGTGGTGTTTTCGCAAAAGTGCATGACTAAAAAAGGTTAAAATTCAACATGGCGTCGAAACCATTTGACCTACGACTTTGCAATGGTAACATATTTTGCTTGTCTTGTTATTAAGCATCTTTTAAAACAAGTTGCGAGTCTCTAGTATGTCACCTGGATTATTTAGACCCAAATTTAACATGTCAAAATCAGACAAATTTTAAGAAAATCAAAATGGCGGCTTAACCACGTGACCTACGATTTGGTCATGATTTACTTTTTTGCTTGTATTGTTCCTGCGCATCTTTTGAAACAAGTTTCGAGTCTCTATGTGGATTTTGAAGATTTTCCCCATGTTAAAGTTTTTCTTTATTATGACCGGAAATGACTGTTCGCGAGCGATTTTATTATTGATTCATAAAGACCATAGTCCTGTCTTACTCTCCTGAAAAAATCGTTCAATTCCATTAATAGGTTTTTGAATTATTGCCCTTTGAAGTTTGCGATTTTAAAAAATTGTCGGACTTTGAAAGGTCACTGTGTCAAAAGTATAAGGAGTTCGCTAATGCTTGGGACTATCGTTTAATCACCAACCCTTTAGCTACACATACATACAAGTTTGAGCTCTTAGATGCTAGTATCTTCAGAGGAGAAGATTGCCAAAGGTGCATGGGGTCGGAAAATTGTAAAATGTGTCTAAAATCAAAATGGCGGAAAAACCACGTGACTTACGAATTCGCCATGATTTACTTTTTTGCTCGCATGGTCATTGCGCATCTTTTGCAAAAAGTTCCAAGTCTCTAGATGCATTTTAAAAAATTTTCCCATGTTAAAAATCGAAATTTGGAATCGAACTGGACCTTTAATGGCTGAAACGATTGGGCCCAAAAGCTTATTTTGCCGTGTCCTTAGCAAGAGCTGTCAGACTGCAAAGTTTGGTTGAATTATCTTTAGCCGTTTTGGCTGAATCGCTGCCACAAGATCGGTGCTAATAATAATAAAAAAAAAACAAAAAAACACGCCAATAACAATAAGGATTCTGCCCCAAAGGGCAGAATCCTTAATAAGGAAAAACACGATAACAACAATAGGTCTTCAGACATTCGTCTTGAAGACCTAATTACAAATAAGCATAGTAAAGTTGCCAACTAATATTTTTATTTTGTTTTATCTATAGCATATTAGTATTTATATTTTATCTGCCTATATTTCCTATATTGCATCATTACAAACCATAAGACCATCCGACCTGTTCGGTTGAGTTGGAAACCTCATTTACTATGTCCGCCTCCTACCATCTGACCTTAATTGCCTATACGGATGGGAAGTTGGGAACTACATCCACCTACTTTTGAGTTTCTGCAAACGAGTTGGTGGACCTTGGGTCTCTGGTTTTCTTTTCTTCTGTGGAGGAGGTCCAACACATACATCTCCACCGAAAGTCACTGCTGCTGGTTTGTGGATGTCCGTTCTTGTCATGTTGAAGTGAACTGTGAGAGAGACAATGTTGTATTCTTATTGACAACTAACAATATAATAACAAACCATGAGCATCACAATGTTCAATTTCTTATTGACAAGTACCAACGATTGCAAACCACGAGAGACAGAATGTTCAATTTCTTATTGACAAGTACCAACAGTCACAAACCATGAGCATCACAATGTTCAATTTCTAATTGACAAGTACCAACAGTCACAAACCATGAGCATCACAATGTTCAATTTCTTATTGACAAGTACCAACGATTGCAAACCACGAGAGACAGAATGTTCAATTTCTAATTGACAAGTACCAACAGTCACAAACCATGAGCATCACAATGTTCAATTTCTTATTGACAAGTACCAACGATTGCAAACCACGAGAGACAGAATGTTCAATTTCTAATTGACAAGTACCAACAGTCACAAACCATGAGCATCACAATGTTCAATTTCTTATTGACAAGTACCAACAGTCACAAACCATGAGCATCACAATGTTCAATTTCTTATTGACAAGTACCAACAGTCAAAAACCATGAGCATCACAATGTTCAATTTCTTATTGACAAGTACCAACAGTCACAAACCATGAGCATCACAATGTTCAATTTCTTATTGACAAGTACCAACGATTGCAAACCATGAGCATCACAATGTTCAATTTCTTATTATCAAGTACCAACAGTCACAAACCATGAGCATCACAATGTTTAATTTCTTATTGACAAGTACCAACAGTCACAAACCATGAGCATCACAATGTTCAATTTCTTATTGACAAGTACCAACGATTGCAAACCATGAGAGACAGAATGTTAAATTTCTTATTGACAAGTACCAACAGTTCCAAACCATGAGCATCACAATTTTCAATTTCTTACTGACAAGTACCAACAGTCACAAACCATGAGCATCACAATGTTCAATTTCTTATTGACAAGTACCAACAGTCACAAACCATGAGCATCACAATGTTCAATTTCTTATTGACAAGTACCAACAGTCACAAACCATGAGCATCACAATGTTCAATTTCCTATTGACAAGTACCAACAGTTCCAAATCATGAGAGTCACAATGTTCAAATTCTTATTAAGACAAGATAAGATAAGATAAATATAAACTTGAACTTCTGTAAATACCTTCTTTAGCACCAGTTAGTTCTTGTTGCACTGTCTCCATAGAAACACTGAAGTCCGAGTCCTTGGCTTTCTTGATAAAAGCTCCAGCCATCTCAAATACCTGATCACCTGGAGGTGAAATGAAAATTAGTTGTACCCATAAGATAAAACATTAGCAGTGTAATATTGTTGATATATTCATATTATTTTGGCCAAGAAACCATGTTTCAATATGAGTATGTAGATAAAAATATAGAAATTTGACCAAAATGTGTGTTACCAAATATATACACTTAAATTTTTAGCTCATCAGGCCTGAAAGACCAGAATGGCTTATGGCGGCTTGAATCGTCATCCGTCGTCTGTTGGCTGGAGGATCTAAATTTGTTCATTTGGTCCTAACCCCCTGTCACATATGGGCGTTGCAGGCGTTATTAGTGAAAACTTTTAACAACTTTTTCTCTGATACCAATTAATTGACATAGGAAGCTGAAATTTTCAGATTAACAGTTTTATTACATAAAGAATTAAATTTGTTCATCTGGTCCTGACCGTCATCAAATATGGTAGAAAGATGCTTCAATAATGATTGGACCATGGGACAGGGAGGGTGTGGGGGTCTTAGGGATGCTTGTGGTATTATTGTACAATCCTCTAACAGGGACAAAACAATAGGGGTTACACCTTATGTATAAACGAAATTGTTATGGATATCCATTTCTTCTTTATTGTTTGCACAATGTTTATTGGCTGTTCATTCAAACCAACATCAGATTTATAAATAGTGAACCTATAAAGAATATACTTTTGTCTTATTCCATAGATTAAGGTCTATAATTTATGTTTGTGTTGACTTATCTTGATCAATGTGGATTATGAATTGTAAAATATGATGACATGGTGTTGCCTTATATTTGATAAGTTACTCTTTACCTTCGAGAAAATAAATATATTTATAGTTAAAATACTTGTTAAAACAGTTTATAGTTACAATAGTTTATATATTACCTGAGGCTTGCTGTGTGCCTTGTGCTGTGTTTGTCAACATTGAACCTCCGACACGATGTACACGACTGGACCCGGAAGAGGATGGAACTAGACTTGATGTAGTCGCTTCTGACCAAGGTGAAACAATTCCACTTTCAGACCTAATCAATTCAGCACCAGAAGTTAATGTTTCAGGATTCAAAGTACACAGTTGACCAGAGCTTGATGTTTCTACGTCTGTACCTTGTGCTTCTTCAACTTCTAGACCGGAAGTGGAGGGATTTATACAAGAGTCTGTTTTTTGTAGCGTTGAAGTAGATGTTTTCTGATCTGACATGACAATTGATTCTCTCGTGCTTGTTGCTGACACATGATCTTGCTCGTCTTCAGATTTAGATTTCAAGGAAGATTCAGAATTCTCATCTTCAGTAACAAGACTCATCTCGTCCAAATCAACTTCATCCTCTATGTCTGAATCCATGGTAGTTCTTGTGTGAACTGAAACAAAGACAGAAGAAGTTTGAAATGCATGGTATAAAAAAACACAACTTGCTACACTGGAAAGTAGTGATACATGCATTTTGATAAATATGAACAACAATCCATCGCAGAAAATGGCTGCGATACTGCCGAACCGGCGTTAAACAATACCTCACTCACTCACTCAGTCTTCCTCAATCCACAGTGGGATATTTATAACTGTCATAATGAATCAATGATCACAGCCTAAGGGAGCAGTAGGACGTTTTTTTTGCAAATTTTACAGTGTTGCATATAAAAATTGCATGGCAGTCATTTTATTGTGAACACAATTTATTATTTCGAATGACAAAAAACGATTCCCATGGCTTTATGGAACCATGAACACTGATTTTTTAGCTTGATTTTCCGAAGAGGGAAGGGTGTTTTACTGTTGGTGACATTATTTTTCAATTACATTTCATCGACTTATTTCACAGGAAAAACGTGCTACTGCCCCTTTAAATGGTTGAGCCTACCGATTCAAAACAAGACATGGCTATACCCCTGTCATCATTATTCTTCCATTTGAGTATCATATGGTACAGATGAAGCAGAATAATTTTGTTAAAAATGATTTTTCGGAATTAACTCTATCAAGACCATCAGAGACCTTGGTCTCTGAGACCATGCATCAACACTCATTCAAGTTACATGTAGTTTTCGATTATCTTGTATGTATATATATCTTGTATTATATATATGCCTATCAATCTGTACGATTCTATTTTCAATACTAGGCGAAATGCTGATTGTAAAATTGACAAGAGTCATCAGAAGATGACATATCCCACTGTCACGCTGTTTGCTTGTTGCATTTTCTACGCCCCATAAATAACTCCAAAATTAATCTATAACAAAGATAAATGTATATCCATGTAGCTTAGAACATGTATTTTCATTTCATATACTGGTTATCATTATAATTATCGTCTGTCGGCCGATATGAATAATCTTGTGCGACAGAGCTATAAATTCATGCCCCAACTTTGCCTAGTTCTGAGGCTGCTGTTCTTGCTTATAATCGTAGGTCATAAACAGCTATATGTGTTTGTAGACTGGCTCACGACCTATCTTTTGACACCTCAATATTAGTTGTAACCCACTTAGTTGGTGATCTATCGAGAATAAACTTACCTAAAGAAACACAAATTACCCCCTTGTTAAGCTAACTTGTCTCAAGGGACTCCATTTGATAGGGTGTCTTCTCCAACGTCCGCACTATCAGAATAAAGAGTGGCACCGGCTCTAGTATCAGTAGTTCACTAAAAGTTCAGGGACTCCAGCCACACTGGCTGTCTGTGACAAACTGGGACCTTTCTATGGGACACTCTGGCAGGATTTGGTGAGATGTATTTTTCTCTTTTCATGTTATGTTAGGAAGTGCTTAATTACTTACCTTGCTTTTCCAATCCTTACCTTTGTCCTATGTCCCATTATTATAAGTTTAGCTATACTATCTAGCTGCTTATTCAAGATTGATTACTAGTCCTACTAAGCTAGTGTATCTTTTGGCAGTACCGTGTGCTGACCATTATTATAAGTTAAGCTATACCTATCTAGCTGCTTATTCAAGATTGATTACTAGTCCTACTAAGCTAGTGTATCTTTTGGCAGTACCGTGTGCTGACCATTGTTAACAGTCTGGGTTTTTAGTCCTTTGGGAACTAACGCCTGATCATCTTGCTGTCCTTACGTAATCAGAGTTTGTCTCCAGCTGTGGTTATCTGTTTTAGTGCTATTTACCTCGTCACTGTCAATTAGCAGGACACGAGCGGATTAGTTGCTTGGCATGTACTTTGGATTGTATTCCTTTTGATTGCCTTAGTTTGCTTTAAATATCATATGCGAGGGATTATATCATGTAAATAAACTTTTATTCACTTTTATGGCTTTCTTACTCTGTCGTTATTTTGGGTTTATTTAAACACCTTTGTCAGGGATTACTTATCTCACGAAATAGAGATTGTCCCCGTGACACCCACCGGTCCCACAAAATTTATAAAACACATGTTTGACAGATACTTGTGTATCTACTTCTATGGAGACAGAACAAATAAAATCTTCAGAAATCTGAAAATATCAAAAAGGCACCACTTCAGTAAGTGGGTAATACACATGCGAAGTTTCAGGAAGAAATGCTGAAGAGTTTTAGAGCTGTGCTCCGGAAACGAACCTGTTTCTGAACAAAGTCCAACTTCAACACGTTTCTATGGAAACGAAAAAAATAATTCAGAAATCTGAAAATATCAAAAGGCACAACTTCAGTTGGTGGCTAATACACATGGAAAGTTTCGGAAATATATCATAAACGGTTTTCGAGTTCTGCTCCGGAAACGAATTGATTACGGACGGACGGACAGACAGACGGATGGGGCGATGACTATATCCCGCGGTATTACATACCGGTGGGATAAAAATGAAATGTGTTTTAAATAACCAATTAAAAGTTGCATTTGATTTGTGTTTTAGATGTGTGCAAGTAATATAAATATGGTTACAGTTAGTACAGGATATAACTAGACTATGACTTCGAACTATACCAAGATTTGTCACATATTAATCGACGGAATACGAAGATATATCAGATGAACTTCATTTCACAAGACTTCCGGGTATGACCACGCGGTTAGTGGCCTGCTCGATTTGCTTGGCGGCTGAGTAGCCGGCTAGCCGGTCTAAAGGATTTCCGGCGGCTCAGGCATTCGTTTCGCAGCGGCTGTACCGGCTGAGCCCGCCGGCTGACAGCCGAATCAGCCGGTCTCGTTTGAGCGGCTGAAGGCGGTTCAAGATGGCGGCACATGATCAGTATCGTGAATTGCAACATCGTGCAAACCAAATTTACTAAATTTCCCAGAGTTTTAAACATATCTAAAGCTTTGAAAAGTTTGGTTTAAACTAATATTCATTTGTCCAGTTTGATATGGAAGAACCTGAGACAGCGATAACCAGTCATTTTTTTTAAATTAGGAAATTTTCAACCAAATTGTGTGTGGATATAGAGTGAAGTTGCAATAACAACATAAGAGTTTGATTTTCAAACACATTTTTTTAAAGAAAGGAACTTGGGTTGATAAAACACTCACCGTCTTAATTTTTTATATTTTTTTAAAAAATTCAGTGATTTTTTTGGTTTGGGTCATTTTAAAATTAGTTATATATTTCTGAAAAAGTCTTTTGAGTATTCAATCTCTTTATTGTGATCTTGTCTATCTATTTTGATAATGAAAAGAACTATTTACAGCATACAATAGGAAATATTACCCTTGAAGAGTAGCGCCGTAACAACGTTTTAAATTTTTTCACAACTTGTGTATGTAGCATGCATGCCAATAAATGGCTAAAAGATCAGCAAAATTCTTATCCATGATCATTGTTATTGTAATACAAGTCCTTCTAGCCCAAAAAAGTGACAATGAACCTTGAAATGATTATTTCATAACTAATTTTAGAATTCGCGCAACCTATAAAATCGAAGGACAAAAGGTGCATTTCAAGGAATATTTGTTGTATGTATGAGTTGTACTGGTACAAAACCAATGACATTTCATTCGTGAATAGAGCAAAAAATAAGTTATCCATGAACAAAATGATTTTACACAGGATTTTAAAAATATTATGTTACACTTATAAAATATTCGTAAAGTAACTCATAAACAGACTGTAACATTTCGTTTTTATCATATATCTTACATTTTTCTAATGTAATTGGAAGAAATAAGTCTATGCTTTCAAATATCTTTGAATGCACTCTGGTTTAAACTCTGGTATAATTTCTATCTATATTTAATAAAATATGTGAAGTTATGACTCATAAAAAAGAACACAAGTCATTAAAGAGAGACACCAAATTCAATGTTATTGACAAACTGTCAGTATAGAAAAATACAACACGAAATAATACCAGAATAAAATTATAGAATTCAACTAACAAAATAAATTGTTATCAACGGAAAATGCAAATGCAATCTTATACATCTACCTTATTGACATAAAGCAAAAATTGACTAAATTATATATTGGCTTTTTGAAAACATATTACGTCGATTCAAGAACAAATACATTTTTGAATAAAAAGTTCTCCTCGTCATCGCTGGCTTGCTTTATAATGATGTGACAAACGATCACGATAGTTTTGTCCACCATCTTGACTTTCGCCCGGTGCATTCGTTTCGGTCAGCGAGCCGGCTTAGCCGGTCACGTGATCGTGCGCACCGGCTATCAGCCGGTTTGAAGCAAAACGAGCAGGCCCATAGATGCTAACCCGCGTAGCATGTTTTGAGCGTTAACCAGCCACGCATGTATGAATATTCATGACGTGATGAATGATTGACAGATGTTCGCGCGACAACTGCAGGGTACCGTAATACATGTAATAAATGGTCAATTCCGTTAAATAGCTGTGCTTATTTTGTTTTTGTTAATTGTTAATTTTTATGATGATTTTTTTTATGAAGGCTACCGTACATTTTGCATTTTAAAATAAAAACAATGAGAATCGATGTCATTCATTGGCGCTACGAATTCGACTGTTGACATATTCTTTAACATTTTGAAAAATTAAAATTCACTGTAAGTACAACATTTTAAATCAGATTGAGGGCCTAATGCAAAAACATCAAGCTAATGGACAGTCAGCAATAGAAAACTCCTAACTAACCATCCTTCCATGAATAGATATAATTTCTTCATACACAACTGGTTACACTGATACCTACGATATGCCTGGATGGTATGTATGTTACGGCACAGTTAAGATTTAGGTATATATATGTAGAGTGTATGTAGGATGTTAACCACCTAGGCAGGTCTAAGATATGGACTGAATAACTTGGGTATGAAGACTGTATATAGGATGTTAACCACCTAGGCAGGTCTAAGATATGGACTGAATAACTTGGGTATGGAGAGTGTATGTAGGATGTTAACCACCTAGGCAGGTCTAATATATAGACTGAATAACTTGGGTATGGAGAGTGTATGTAGGATGTTAACCACCTAGGCAGGTCTAATATATAGACTGAATAACTTGAGTATGTAGAGTGTATGTAAGATGTTAACCATCTAGGCAGGGTGTTTACCATCATGGGTAGTCTAACATTTAGACTGTACAACTTGAGTATGTAGGATGTTAACCACCTAGGCAGGTCTAATATATAAACTGTATAACTTGGGTATGTAGAGTGTATGTAGGATGTTAACCATCTAGGCAGGTCTAATATATGGACTGAATAACTTGGGTATGGAGAGTGTATGTAGGATGTTAACCACCTAGGCAGGTCTAATATATAGACTGAATAACTTGAGTATGTAGAGTGTATGTAGGATGTTAACCCTCTAGGCAGGTCTAATATATAGACTGAATAACTTGAGGATGTAGAGTGTATGTAGGATGTTAACCATCTAGGCAGGGTGTTAACCATCTAGGCAGGTCTAGGATATAGACTGTATAGGGGAGAGAGGGGCAAAGCGCACCCCTTAAGGGTTTTTGCCATTTCTCCTTAAATGATAATATATAAGTTTACACTTGATATGCATTATTAATCTCTAAGATATTCCCGATAATAAAACCACAAAACATCTAGCCCAAATTGATTACCTTTCTTGTAATACTGAAAACATGTTTTCATTTTACTGTCTCACTTTGCCCCGTATCATGGGGCAAAGCGCACATGGGGGGCGCGCTTTGCCCCGTGTAATTTATTGAGAATTGGTACCTTGCCTCAACTGCCTGCTATGTCCTTAAATACATCGAATGAAAATTACTAAAAAAAATCAACGAGCTATATAGAAGACAGTAAGTCAGAAACAACCTTTTAATAGCATGAAATACATTGCATATATTCCATGATTGCAGAACATAAAATTAGAATCATTCAAATATTAACGTTTGCTGAATAATGTAACTTGCACTGCCTAGCCCTGCTTACCAGCATTATGAAGTAACGATAAACAGTCTTCGAATTAAAAGAGAACGAATTTGAACAAATAAAATACATGAATACAATAATTCTTGATAGCCATGCTACATTCGACATGTAAGAATACTATCTAACTTTAATACTGAACAATTTGAACTAATATTCAAACCATGAAGTTGTGTTAAGGATCAAACACGGGGTTGTTAATAAATGAAATACAGCTTGGTGTTTTACATTTACTCATAAGTGAGTACTCATTTAGTCAGAACATAAGTCACAGACATCCCGTTCATCCCCACATTCAGCATGGTACCACATACGGCACGTGATGCATTGCAGCCAATCTTCTGTGGGTGGATCAGTATACATTTCATTGCAATAAAGACAGTTGGTTTCTGTTTCCTCTGTTTTATTTTTGGATTTGCTGACCTTCGATTGTTTGCTTCCTTTGACTTTTACCCTCTCACGATGTTTTTGAACCGGACGTTTGTTCATTGCTGCTTGCTTCTCTTCTAACATGTTCTTATATGGTGATGAAGTAGCAACGACTGTTGTTTCACTTTTTCGTTTTCGCTTCCGTTTGTTTTTTGCGACTGGGGTAGGAGAAAAAGCGCGTATCTGATCTCTGATACTTTCTCCTGATAGAGATTGATTGACAGATAGGATATTTTCATCACCAGGTAGACTTTCTGTGTCCGATTCATTGCTACAAGCAGAGTCGATGTTGTTGAAACTTTTGTCCATGTCTGAACATTGTGGAACAGCATCGCCTGTTATTTCTGGAGTATCATGTGAAAGACTAGCATGGACTTCTACTGTGACTGCCATCGATGTTGAAGCGGGGGTTTGTTGAGTAACAACAGCTGTTGCTACAAGATCAGCAGGTTGAGCAGGACCAACAGGTTCAGCAGGTTCAGCAGGATCACCAGGATCACCAGGAGCAACAGACTCAACATCCTGTACGGGCTCGGGTTCCTCTGTGACGCTTGCGGCGGCAAACTCTTCTTCAGCAAATATATGGCGGTTGAAAGGCCAGATACCAGTACAAAGGAAGCCATTTGTTGCTTTCATCATGGTGGCATTCCGCCTGTATGCATCTCCAAACAGTTGCCCAATTTCAAAACAGGAAATCCTACATGCTGGGTTTGTCAACATCCATCTGTCGGCCTCGGTGTTGAAGTTTGTTTTCAGTGGACCGAAGAATGTCCTGTCTAGCGGCTGTAGTTTATGAGTGGTGTGAGGTGGCAGAATGATCAGCACTATCCCATTCTCCCTGGCGTACTTCACTGCATCCAGTGATTTGTGGGACGAGTGTCCATCAAGGATAAGAATGCAGGGCTTTTGTTTTGATGGTTTTGCAAACTTACAAAAGTGTTTAAGCCAGTCCAGAAACAGGTCATGGTTTATCCAGCCGTTGTCGCTGCAGCGACCAATGCAATCAGCAGGTGCGCCTTTCAGAAGCGCAGGTGGGAGTCGTTTTCTTGGGAAAATCATCATAGGGGGGGCATATGTACCTGCAGCACTATAGCAGCACAAAACTGTCACATTTCTACCTCGTTCTGCACTTGTTAACTTGCCAACTTGTTTTTCGCCACGTTTCGCAAGAATATTTGAAGGTTTATGCACAACTGTTAGTCCGCTTTCGTCGACGTTCCATATTGAGCTGGCAGTTATTGCATTTGTCTTGATTTCTTGTTCAAGCAAGTTAAAAAACTTTTCAACTGCTACTTTGTTGAAGCCTATAGCTCTAGCTAAACTAGTAGCTTCTGGTTTTCTGATTGAAAATTCAGGATGTCGTTTTAAGAAACTTGTGAGCCAGTCTCGTCCAGCTTGTTGATGGTCTTTATTGAAGGGATGATCTATGTTGTTCGAATCTGCTAACTCGAAAGCCAGCCTACGCACATCATTAGGTTGAAGTCCGTAGAAAAGTTGCTGCATCTGTACTATGTGCACCACAAGATGATCTTCGTACTCTTTGTCAAAGATATTACTAAATCTCCCAAGTTTTCCTGGGGATTTGACCTGACCTTTCACATGTCGATACAACGTTTTGCGTGGAACTTGATACAAACGTGACGCTTCCCGCACATATGTCCCAGATGTAATTGCATCCAACGCCTTGAGTAAGGCATCCTTGCCGTAGCTGGCTTGTGTAGTCTTTCTTTTGTAGTTGCGTACCATGTTTAAAAGTCTTGCATTCGAAGATTGTCATAATCAGAAGCAATGAGATAGAACTCTTGACAAACATACACCTCAGGTGAATCCAATAGTTTCTGAATTCTCTGATTACGGAGATACCTGTTCGTTAAACTAATCACCGACAAAGGATATTCGTCTGGGCCAAATGAACTTGAATGGAATATGTCTATGAGAACATATGTTGATTCAACAGCAAAGAATAAATTGCTGTATACCAGGTTGACGAAAAATGAAGACTCTTGATAGAGAATTGAAACTCTGACCAATTTCACGAGAATAAAGTTGTCGAACAATACTGCCGCCACTAACTTGCCAATCTAATCCATCGACCAACATTATCCTGAAACAAAGATAAACATGGTTTAGACACGGATAGTGTTATTATCTCATTTACATGCTACTTTTAGCCTACTATATTTAGACTCGAAATACCCTATATGCAAACGACAACATCATGTTTATTGGAGTTATCATTTTAGAATTTTTAGACATTAAAACTATTATTTATCATAAATTCACAATCGACAAGATCATTACTTAACAAACTATCATAAAATCAAAGCTTATTTACAACTCAACCACTTATAATATCAGTTCATATATATAAACATTAATTGGAATTTAAGGGGGCAAAGCGCGCCACCACGGTGCGCTTTGCCCCATTTAATATTTGTAACAATTTCAGCCACAGTGTACCTATGCAAACGACGAACGATACTTCATAACTGTTTTTGTTAACCTCGGTAGACATGCTTTTAAGCAACATATGGATAGATTAATTCCGCCCTATCTATGTATAACAACATTGCCTTTCATTTCACAGAACTCTTACAGTAATATAGTCAAGTTTCGGTTTTTGCTGCTCTTACCTGTATGCGGCGTGATAATGGCGGCAACGTCGGCTAGCGTGATATGCAACGCTATTGTCTATTGGCTGAACGTCGCGTGCAGCGTCTCCTAACGGCTACTTTAGAGTAAAATGCGCTTCTCGCTTTGCCCCGCTCTTCCCTAACTTGGGTATGTAGACTGTATGTAGGATGTTAACCATCTAGGCAGGTCTAATATATAGACTGTATAACTTGGGTATGTAGACTGTATATAGGATGTTAACCATTTAGGCAGGTCTAAGATATGGACTGAATAACTTGGGTATGTAGACTGTATGTAGGATGTTAACCATCTAGGCAGGTCTAATATATAGACTGTATAACTTGGGTATGTAGACTGTATATAGGATGTTAACCACCTAGGCAGGTCTAATATATAGACTGTATAACTTGGGTATGTAGACTGTATATAGGATGTTAACCATTTAGGCAGGTCTAAGATATGGACTGTATAACTTGGGTATGTAGACTGTATATAGGATGTTAACCATTTAGGCAGGTCTAAGATATGGACTGAATAACTTGGGTATGTAGACTGTATGTAGGATGTTAACCATCTAGGCAGGTCTAATATATAGACTGTATAACTTGGGTATGTAGACTGTATATAGGATGTTAACCACCTAGGCAGGTCTAAGATATAGACTGTATAACTTGAGTATGTAGACTGTATGTAGGATGTTAACCACCTAGGCAGGTCTAAGATATAAACTGTATAGCTTGGGTATGTAGACTGTATGTAGGATGTTAACCACCTAGGCAGGTCTAAGATATAAACTGTATAGCTTGGGTATGTAGACTGTATATAGGATGTTAACCACCTAGGCAGGTCTAAGATATAGACTGTATAACTTGGGTATGTAGACTGTATGTAGGATGTTAACCACCTAGGCAGGTCTAAGATATAGACTGAATAATTTGAGTATGTAGACTGTATGTAGGATGTTAACCATCTAGGCAGATCTAATATATAAACTGTATAGCTTGGGTATGTAGACTGTATATAGGATGTTAACCACCTAGGCAGGTCTAAGATATAGACTGTATAACTTCGGTATGTAGACTGTATGTAGGATGTTAATCACCTAGGCAGGTCTAAGATATAGCCTGAATAACTTGAGTATGTAGACTGTGTATAGGATGTTAACCATCTAGGCAGGTCTAATATATAAACTGTATAGCTTGGGTATGTAGACTGTATTTAGGATGTTAACCATCTAGGCAGGTCTAATATATTGACTGTATGTAGGATGTTAACCACCTAGGCAGGTCTAAGATATAGACTGTATAACTTGGGTATGTAGACTGTATGTAGGATGTTAACCATCTAGGCAGGTCTAATATATAGACTGTATAACTTGGGTATGTAGACTGTATGTAGGATGTTAACCATTTAGGCAGGTCTAAGATATGGACTGAATAACTTGGGTATGTAAACTGTATGTAGGATGTTAACCACCTAGGCAGGTCTAAGATATAGACTGTATAACTTGGGTATGTAGACTGTATGTAGGATGTTAACCACCTAGGCAGGTCTAATATATAAACTGTATAGCTTGGGTATGTAGACTGTATTTAGGATGTTAACCACCTAGGCAGGTCTAAGATATAGACTGAATAACTTGGGTATGTAGACTGTATATAGGATGTAAACCACTTAGGCAGGTCTAAGATATAGACTGTATAACTTGGGTATGTAGACTGTATGTAGGATGTTAACCACCTAGGCAGGTCAAAGATATAAACTTAATAACTTGGGTATGTAGACTGTATGTAGGATGTTAACCATCTAGGCAGGTCTAGAACTTGGACTGAATAACATGGGTATGTAGACTGTATGTAGGATGTTAACCATCTAGGCAGGTCTAATATATAGACTGAATAACTTGGGTATGTAGTCTGTATGTGGGATGTTAACCACCTAGGCAGGTCTAAGATATAGACTGTATAACTTGGGTATGTAGACTGTATGTAGGATGTTAACCACCTAGGCAGGTCTAAAATATAGACTGAATATTTTGAATATGTAGACTGTATGTAGGATGTTAACCATCTAGGCAGGTCTAATATATAAACTGTATAGCTTGGGTATGTAGACTGTATTTAGGATGTTAACCACCTAGGCAGGTCTAAGATAGAGACTGAATAACTTGGGTATGTAGACTGTATATATAGGATGTTAACCACTTAGGCAGGTCTAAGATATAGACTGTATAACTTGGGTATGTAGACTGTATGTAGGATGTTAACCACCTACCCAGCTAACACACGACGTAATCCTGACGTTGTGGGAAGGTCGTATTTTGGTAACGTTATTTCTAGACGTTGTTACAACGTATTTAGTACGTAAATTACCAACGCTGTGACGACGTTGGAGGTGACGTAAAATATCACGTCACTAAAACGTAGAAATGAAACGTTGATCCTTACGTCCTCACAACGTGATAATAACGTACTTATTTTACAATATAACGTCACAAAATAATTCAATAACATCAAACATATGTTCAAATTCATTCTTAAAATAGAAATATGAATCAATATAAAAAGTAACAACATACCAAACGGTCTGTAAAGCCCTTGTTCTGGTTATGTGATTTCTCGACGTCGTTGTGACGTAGTTATCACGTAATCCCTAACGTATTTCCTCAACGTTGTGACGACGTTGGTATTGACATATTTATCACGTCACTTCAACGTGGTAATGTAACGTTGAGCCTTACGTCCTCACAACGTCACAATAACGCCCATGTCTCAGAATATAAAACAAGAAAAGTAAGTCAATAATATCAAACACATTTTCACAGTTATTCTGTAAATATACATATGAATCAATATAAAAAGGTAAAAACAGAACAGAGGGTCTGTAAAGCCCTTATTCTGGTTATGTGATTTCTCGACGTCGTTGGGACGTAGTTATCACGTAATCCCTAACGTATTTCCTCAACGTTGTGACGACGTTGGTATTGACATATTTATCACGTCACTTCAACGTGGTAATGTAACGTTGAGCCTTACGTCCTCACAACGTCACAATAACGCCCATATCTCAGAATATAAAACAAGAAAAGTAAGTCAATAATATCAAATATATATTCACAGTTATTCTGTAAATACACATAAGAATCGGTATAAACAGTTACGATAAGCCAATAGGTGCGTTAAGCCTTTATTCTGGTAAAGTGATTTCTGGACGTCGCTGCGACGTAGTTAATACGTAATCCCTAACGTATTTTCTCAACGTTGTGACGACGTTGGTTTAGACATATTTATCACGTCACTTCAACGTGGTAATGTAACGTTGAGCCTTACGTCATCACAACGTCATAATAACGTCCATATATAAGAATATAAAACAAGAAAGGTAAGTCAATAATATCAAACACATTTTCACAGTTATTCTGTAAATATACATATGAATCAATATAAAAAGGTAAAAACAGAACAGAGGGTCTGTAAAGCCCTTATTCTGGTTATGTGATTTCTCGACGTCGTTGGGACGTAGTTATCACGTAATCCCTAACGTATTTCCTCAACGTTGTGACGACGTTGGTATTGACATATTTATCACGTCACTTCAACATGGTAATGTAACGTTGATCCTTACGTCCTCACAACGTCATAATAACGCCCATATCTCAGAATATAAAACCAGAAAAGTAAGTCAATAATATCAAATATATATTCACAGTTGTTCTCTATAATACACATAAGAATCCGTATAAACAGTTACGATAGGCCAAACACTCTGTAAAGCCTTTATTCTGGTCAAGTGATTTCTCGACGTCACTGCGACGTAGTTATCACGTAATCCCTAACGTATTTTTAATGTATGATTGTCGCCGATAGAAGCCGTGTTTGGGATTATTTGTTTGATTTTAAAACTGAATAAATGAGTAGTTTCATGACTGGTTTTATGCGGAACCAGTTTTAAGAATAACGTAGAATACAAGAATGTATTTACCATTATACCATCTAATAAACAATTCTTATTAAAACTTTGACTACAGACGATATTTAGCACATTAACTCGCATGTTTAAGGTTCTTTAGATGTACTACCTTGATTGGAGATGAAGCAATTTCAAAATTTAACATTATTACTTTTATTTCTACTCTGGTTACGAAATACATAATAAACACTTAAATCGCCATATTTGGAAAATGAGTACACGATATTTTTCAAAAAGTATAAATTACTTGACCATTTTACTATGCAAGTAACACTCAAAAAAATTTAATCATAAACCAAAAAATGGATTACATTACTTGAGAATTCCTGAGACGAAAGGTAATTCAATAATAGCAAACGGATATACACACAGGAATCACCATAAACATAAACGGTCGGGTAAAATCTTTATTGTGGTAATGAGATTACTCGACGTCGCTGAGACAGAATTATTTCAATGTTGTGACGACATTGTAGTTAACATTTACGCATTACGTCACTAAACGTAGTTAAGGAAACGTTAAGACTTACGTCCTCATAATGACGAACTTATCTCAGAATATACCATATGAAACGCATATTATATGGGTTTCTTTCTAATATACTTCTTCGATACAAACAAAACCTTTCACACGTTTCATAAAAATGGTAACAACGGGAAATCCTTTAGTTTGTTCAACTACATGTGTAACCAGGGACTTTCTAATTATATAGAGTGTTACTGGTGTAACTGAGTCCAAACATCATGTAACTTTGTTAATTGTAACGTTAATAAAATTAAAACACATAGAATCATAATGAATCATCATGTATCCATGTGTAAAACAATAATTCTTAGAAGTATCCTGTGATGCAGTGGTGCATGTTTATGAAATTTGGCATTATGAAATAGGCAGAAGGGAAAACAAAAAATTAAAATTAAAATTTCATTAAGTTTCGAATGAAAGTTTTTATATTGACTAAATAAGAAAAAAATCATCACAAAAAGATTGAATACGTTTAATAGCAAATATACGATGTACGTTAGACCCAGATATTTCACAAAAGAAAATAAAACCTGTAGTTTTGAAAACGTTGACCCCTTAGTCAATTCACAGAGCTGCCAAAACTATAACTGTTTGTTTGATACATCAAATCAAATTATGTTGTGGAACACTCATCTGCCTTCTTATAAGGCAAAACGCAAAATGATTGGTCTAGTTTTCGCGTTGATATGATGATTTAAAAACGTGACAAATTACATGATATTTGCACTAAATACTCAAGTAGGTGAAGCAACTGTCGGTACGCAGCCGTATGTATTAGATGTTGTGCATATTTTAAAAATCAACTGTACACTATTCAAGACAACACTGGGAAGTATTGATATAAAGTTTACAAAATGGGTTTTAACAATAAATACTATACTCAAAATCAATATGAATGATACGAGATGCGTAGGTTTTATATGGTATATTTTGCTAGGCCAACTATCACAGGGATATTCTAGTTTCATTTAATTTGAATATATTGATACCTTATGCATCATTTTTCGATTTTTGTTGACCTGTATAAGTATTTATTCACGGCAATCATATACTCACAATATCGTAATAATACTGTACAATTATAGACTGGTCATAAGGTCAATAACTGTTTTTATGGATCCGAGAAGACGATATTGACCAAGGACAGATTATTGTTCATTAAATTGAACATTGATCTTTGAAGGGGGTGGTGTCACCTTTGGGGTCCATGGATACCACATGTGTCAGAAATATATTTCAGATAATGTTTTTTTACTCTTTGCCGAACCTCCCACAATTTTAGATAGTTAATAATATAGTTAAGTACTGTAAATGCTTTATTTCAGGTGTTAGTTTTCCATCATTTTAATATGCTTGAGGGAAAAACTTGAAGACATTTCCTGGTCATGGCATATGACAATAGCATTAAAATAACATGAATCCCAGCGAATCCCCTTTTATGACATAAAAGTTTCTAAGATGTGTAAAGCACATCCATTACCAAAGAATATAAAATGAGTGAATCAAGTCGATGAGATAATAAAGTATTCAAAATAGGTATCACTTTGAGTCAATAATAATGGAATATTCATCATGAGGTAGTTGATTTAAAATCGAGGTGAAGCGCTACTGAATGACTGTAACCATACTGGTAAGATTATATTTTGGTATCTTGAGAAGATGTAGAATTATTTTCATAAATTTTGTCCTTTCAATTACGTCTACTTCGTGTTTCAGAAACTTTATATGGTTACTTGCTTTGATGTTATAGTTACTGCCGCATCTTGTTTCTCTAAAGACCAGTTTCGTAAATGAATGGTTAGTTTCGTTATGTATAATTTACCATACATAAGGGGGCGCAGAGCATGGGGTTCTCAAATATACATTAAGTTGCAATGAAATAATATACTTTCACGATATTGTAAAACAATGGAGTATATCTTATAAACTAAAAAATGATTTAAACAAAATGCGTAATGCGATATGAAAATCAACAAGACACACTAATGTATATATGCGACTCCTATGGGTTGTTATTTCTGAAACAACTTTCACGTGAAATATACATGAATAAATGATTTATATGATACACATCCTTGGTATTTAAAACCTGAATATAGACAATATATATACATTGTTCTTATGTTCAAACTGATCCGGTCGACCCCGCTTTCTGATTGTATAGAAATTCATTAATTTAATTTTAGAACCCAGACGGGTAACGTCCCAAAAGACAGAATTCCCAAATACAGAACGCTTAAAACAACACTGACCAATGATGTGTGACATGGGCTCTATCCTTTGAAAATAATGGAACGGCCCAGATAAAAGGAGACAGAATTCCCAAAAGACAGAAAAAGACACAATTAAGATACAACATTATTTATTTTTTCGCAGGATATATTGTAACCAGTTCATTCACTTCACATATTGTTGACTCTAACATACATACACATATTCTTCAAAATATGTACATTTGTTTGTTTGTTTGTCAATTCATTTCTAGTTCATTGCCAGTTCATTTCATCATATACACATATTCTTCAAACTATGTACATTTGTTTGTTTGTTTATTGTCAGTTCATTTCTAGTTCAGTGCCAGTTCACGTAAACATCATAAGTGGTCCAACGGCATCAAGGAACTGAAGTGGCGTCTTCTCCCTGCGACTGAGCTGATCCTTCAACCTCATGAGTCTTCGCTCCTTCTCCCTGTACACGGCCTTCCTAGGAGGTGGGGCAGCGCCAAAGTTGATCTGTGCAAGTTTTGCCCTCTCTGCCTTTTCCACTTTCTGCACAAGCTCTATGAATCTGAAGATGTTTGGGTGATTGTGCTGGATTGTCTTGATGATGCGGGAATGGAACCCCTCCAGGTTGTTGTTGGTTCTGGGTCCTCCTGAGTCTTTCGCCACAATCCCTGGCAGAAATGAAAAAGACATCCTTTAACTTCTGCTTGAGTGAACTCAGCTTCAGCAGCTTGAATGGCAGCCATCTCAAAGTCTGTCTGGATAACAGTGGGCCCAAGTGGTCTGTTGAGGACTTGTTGGATGTGGATCTTCAGGAGGCTGAAGAGACGGACGTAGGTGGATCTCTGACGGTTCGGGAGAAGAGCATACACAAGAGGGTACATCGTGGAACCGGACATAGCATGAATAATGTACACTTGGTTCCACAGAGGAGGACATGATGAAAATGTTCCATTCATGAAGATCTTTTCCGCCGCCTGAAGTGCCTCCAGAGCCTCGTCTGAACAGAAAACAAGGATCTTGTCTTCTTCTCCGTCTGAGAATAATAGAAATCTTATTCAGTCTATATCTTAGACCTGCGTAGGTGGTTAACATCCTACATACAGTTTACATACCCAAGTTATACAGTCTATATCTTAGACCTGCCTAGATGGTTAACACCCTGCCTAGATGGTTAACATCCTACATACACTCTACATACTCAAGTTATTCAGTCTATATCTTAGACCTGCCTAGGTGGTTAACATCATACATACAGTCTACATACCCAAGTTATTCAGTCCATATCTTAGACCTGCCTAGATGGTTAACATCCTACATACACTCTACACACTCAATTTATTCAGTCCATATCTTAGAACTACCTAGATGGTAAACTTCCTACATACCCTCCACAATTTCAAGTTATTCAGTCTATATAGAACTACCTACATGGTTAACATCCTACCTAGATGGTTGACATCCTACATACACTCAACATACTAAAGTTATTGGTGAGGATTGGTCTAGTAGTTTTAGACGTCTGCTCCGGAAACAAACCCTACCCTTCAAATAGACAGTCCAAATTGTTACCATGGAAACAAAACAACAAATTTCAAAAAGTTTAAATTCCCAAAAAGCACACCTATCAGATATTGGGTGGCAATATACCAAATGTTGTGGAGATTGGCCAAGTAGTTTTCGAGTAGTGCTCCGGAAACTATGTGATCACGGACAGACAGACGGAACCAACGACCAACAACCCTGACTAACATAAACACTATGCTGACGCCAGGTGAGAGCTTTTGATCCAGCCTATAGAGATGATTATAAATAAACAGTGTAATCACACAAAATTTATATGTGTATATATAGATACACATGCTTCATAAATTAATACATGTGTAATAATATAACATAAAATGTTAATTTCCGTCTTTTTGTATAATTTTATCACTGGCGATAATATACTCCGAAACGTCGTGTATTTTCACATTAATGAAGTTCTTATCCAGAAAATATCCTTGTTCCTATAATAATGAGGATTACAATAATATTTGTGGACAGGAAAATAAGTATTGAAGAGATGGGTGTTTCTCTTTCTAGCTTCCGTCCTAATACAATTCCTGTTGTTATAGATTCCACACGATATGTTAAAGGCGCTGTAGGTAGGTTTTCGCATGTTATTTTTCTCAAATTGACCATTTATTATTAAAGTTTGTACAATAAATTGGTACGTTAATCGATAAAATGTCGCATTATACGGCCCAATAAGCCCAATAAGCCGTATCCATAGAAAACGGTTATCCGTATTGGAACCAGTTGAGATATTTCCTGATGTAATGTCTTTTAGTTATAGGCCTACTGATAAACTCGCAGACTTAATTTAGAACGACAAAAATCTGCTTTACTCAAACTTAATATATTTAATATAGCCCTTTTAATATCTAATATTTTTTTCTTGTATGTTATATGTCATAGTACCTTATATATAACCTTAAATGAGTTGCTCTTAAGCTACGATATTATTTTCTATGTATGCATGTTAAAGATGGAATTCTAACCTAATTAACTGACAGCCATCTCTGTACGTTTCATTTACATTATCTCAGATATATATATATTGATAAACTACACTCAACCGCAAAAGAAACGTCACCACATGTTCAGCAGTAGATTTTTAATGCATTTTATATGGACATGATTTGTAAAGAGGTACCCACAATTTCATATATCTGAATATAATGCTTTATTTTTATATCTGTTCAAGTGTACTTCGGGTGCTGAAATCGCTTTTTCGAAATGGCTTTTGGCCAGAATGTTTCGCATTTAACTTAAAAATTCATGGAATATTTATTATAATAAAAAATGATGTAGTCGACATGAATAACTCGGGCTTAAATTTGTTGACGCGTCGTTACTAATGGACGTGGTGAAACAAGCCCAAAAACATTTCTGACTCTCAAATCTTGTCTAGGTAATGAGATTAAAAAACGACGAGTTTTAAACGTGTGTTTCTCATAAATTTCAACAGATAATGTTTTGAAATTTCAAATTTGGTTCAGTTGGCCTCTGGAGACATGATGTATCTCTGCTTCAGTCGTGTTTATTACTCGTGGATTGAATTATATTGTATTTTGTATGGTGACGTTTCTTTTGTGGTTGAGTGTAAGTTACTAAGTAACAAATACTAACTTCATCATTACAATAGTTAATAATGTCATGTTGTGCCGCGTAAATTTGAAGCTTTCCAGAGCGCAGATATAGATGGCTCCACTTCTCATTGTTTTCATGTTTGAATGAACGTGCGCTAGCCTTATCAAATTTTCATGTAAATAGTTATAAAAATATCACCTCAGTAACATGTTTCACCTCGATTGTTTAATAAGCATATACAACGGGTGACCATAAATATTACGTAAACATGAAACGTAATTCCGATAGACATACATGTTAATTAGCAACTGCGAGAATACTGTTTATGAATCTATTGTTGTCCATTAATTCTGAAATCTTTACTAAATTGTAGGACATCATCTCAGTTACAGATACATAATTTATAAATACATAAATTTGTGATAAATATTAAGAAACCTACATCTTACATCAAACAACAAATAGGCTATACATATATACATACAAGGCTATATATATATCGAATAGATTTTTACATGGCCGTCAATGCGACATTGGAATCACAATTAAGTTGTAGGCCTACATACGATGTTTAAACAAGTGTCATTCGAAAAAAAACAATTAGGTAGAAATAGTTGAGATGATTACCAATCTGTCCGCAAAATATGACAGCAAATGGACTTTTACTTAATTTATGAAAATTATTCTTGCAACAGCTAATTTACATGTAAGTCTATAATAAAATGTCAATGACTGAGTGGTTTTGGTATTAAACGGGAGAAAGCGAGTTTTATATAAATGCATGTGTTTTCGTATTTTATTTATCGAGTGGCGCAGCCTAGAGTGAATATATAGATATACAGGCCTATAACTTTTCTACATCAACAAGATGAGATAAATGCGTTGTTTTTTTTAAGAATATATATATAATATCAATACTTCTGTGGTTTATGTTGAAATTCAGGTTTATAAGGAAATTAAAGGTTATCGCAAGTCAGTAGAGGGTTTACTTCACTGATGAAACAGAGTATCTCATTCTCAATTATGTAATTATGGCAAGTTCATGTAGGAATAGGCCCAACATGATTTATTTTACGAAAACAGCGCCGACTTCAGATATCAGACGGACGAGGTTCCCGAAATAAAAACAACTCGATAGTCAGTTGTAGGCCTACATGCAAATTAAAGGAATATTCCATCGCAAAATGAAAATAAAGCTAATAAAAGAATGTTTGTTGGACTATCGATACATCCTATCCAATATTTTTTAGGTACATTGCAACTTCTGTAATAAAAATTCAAACAGAGAAAAATACGCAATTATCGGACTCACAGGGCGCCGCCATGTTGCCAGAACGAGAGCGTGAAACGACGAGATTACGCCATGAAAGACACACCACGAAAATAGGAGACGCCGCTGTTTTCAATGGCGAGAGGTGCGGGCCTGTCATGCATGTATATTTAAAAACCGTAAGGACCTGGGTATGATCGCCCCCGCTGCCCAAAAGTAATAATTTACGATCCCCAGATCAAATAAATATAAGATTTTTAACAGTAGATTGCTGAACTAAATCGGGAATATATGCTTGGACAATTAAGATTTGCAACTGTTGTCAGCTGTTCCCGTTCGGGCGACGCGAGGTTTGAACATTTTGATAATTTTGAAAAAAAATCTAGACCATTTCATAAGTATTTAAATTTTGATTTCTTCTGAAATACCCTTGTTCATATAAATTCAATAGTAAAATAACACATATTAAACGGAAATTCAGTTTATTAGTAGTAATTACATTGATTTTCATAACGATATTTCGTTTGCAAATCAGAGCGAATCCTAAACTAAGCGAAGCCTCGGTGTATTGTGACAAGTTCGTAATCAAAACTTAATTCGTATGTACGTATTAAGATATATTTGAATCGACCAGAAATTGGCTTTCTTACTTTGTGTATTTTATTCTGATCGTTTAATATGTTTCATTGATCTGAAACTTTTTATTATGATTTTATTGTATTCCATTTAAATTTATGTCACTGTTCGTACGAGACCAATTTGACTACGAATTATGGTAGTGGTTGTAGTGATGTAGATTGTTTTAGGATTTATAATTTCGGCATTACTATTAACTTATTATTTCAATTGATATAAATTATGATAATGTTCTTATTGTTGTAGATTTTCATGAAGATAATAAGTTTAGTCAAATTCTAATGAATCGTCTTATTGAAATGAATCAGTGTTATATCTTGTTAAAATATTTAGGATATAATATTAAATATCAATATTAGGAAATAATATTAGTAATAACATTTGTAATTAGCATCTGCAGTTTGAAGTATAATTGGGGAAATGGATGACAGCAAAATATGTAAACATTACTGTGAGTTCTGGTAAATTTCGGTGATTTCCTTGGAGAGTTTCGAACAGAGTACCAACTGATCGGCAATGTTTACCCATTTTGTGTTTGTATCAATAAACAAAATAATCGGGTAAGTATGATGTTATGTGTAAACAGTTTAACGGATATGAGCAACGATGGAAGATTAGCAGATGCCGGTGAAGATAAAAACGGTAAGTATAGCCAACAAAGTAAAGGACAATAAACATGTATATCAAGACACCCCAGATCGAGTTAGCTCCCATAATTTAGCGGTAGAAACCGGCAGATACCAAAATTTAGATTATGCAAGTCGTAAATGCCAAATGTGTAAAGACGATATCGAAGATGAATTCATTTTAAACTTAAATGTCCAATTTATCATATTTATAGAATAAAGTTCTATCACCGATCTATCGGCAGCATCCGCCATTAAGATTCACGCTATATATTTAACCCAATTTTATACTTTTTTGAAAATTTAACATATACAATGACAGAAAATTCACATTAGTAACACAACATATACTAAAACGAATAAACAATATGCGTTTTGTCCGTAGCGAGGTTTTCGCAGCGCCGATGAATGCTTCAGTTCTCATTTTTTTATATTTTTCAACAAATATGCGCTTGTCTTTGATGATGATAGTTTATTCTGTCAAAAAGGCCACAGGCCCATAGGATATAACATTTCAATTTTAAGTTACAAATATTTGTTTTACAAAAGTATAACATAAACACTTGCCCCAATCATAATTAAGTATGTACAACGTATATTTTACATATCTTTTTTGTAAATACAAAATTTCACTACTGTTAAATTTATTTATGTAGCGAACCATAAAGTTTAAATGCAAAATATATGTATTTTCCAAGATTCAAAATAGTTGATTGACAAATGGAATTCATTAAGTTGATAAAAGATTCCTGTCATGGATTTACAATATATTTATAATGGATATACTTTTTACGTAAATCAGTAAATGCGACACATATCAATAAAAAGTGAAATTCATTTTCAATATAATCTAATCCATGACATAAACAATGAGTACATAATCTGCATTCGAAATCAATACCAGCTCTGCGTCCTACTTCTACCATTAAATTATGATTACAACATCTAAAACGACTTCAAGCTTGCCGATACACTTGCTCTTGAATATTGAGAAGGAGATGGCACTCTACATGTAGTAATGGTTTGAAGATTAGGTATGAATTAAGTCGAGAATTTTCAGAAATATTTGAGCGCCATTGCTGCATGTCGATATCCTTGATACGTTGTTTAACTTCCAATAAGAAATGTTCACGGCTTCCAAAATCTTGCGTAATCCATACGATTCCGAATCCCAATTTATATAAAATGTCCTTTAAATATGAGACCCATGAAGTTCGTTCCGAAAGATCAAGATTATATAACATTTTATAAGTCTGTTTTGGTAATCTTCTGTTGTCCATGGTAATAAACTTGCTCCAATATGTGATACACTTCATTACTTGCGTTGTATATATAGAATGTCGCTTGTCTTTATCAAGTTATGAAATATAAAGTCATCAAAATATTAACTTCATTAATATATTTTAATTTTACTGTGTTTTTATCATGTATTTATATCATATTTGTGTAAACGAGAACATCCTTTCGAATATCGTTTCCACAAAAAATACTCTGATAGAACCCTCCTTTTAAGCCATATTATTATAAATATCCATCAGTATTTCAACTTATTCAATTGCTTAGCGTTAATAGTGTTAAGGTACTGATTACTGAATTAACAAACATATTATGACACTCCAACGAAACTACGATAGGTCTCTCCTACGAAATCACTGGTTCCCGTATAGACAATTGTATAATGTGCAAGTTGAATTTTAGAAATATACATTCGTCTGCAGAATTATCCACTATATCCAGGTACATGTATTTCATTTTAACGACAGAATATATATTTTAGGGATCAATTCATCATTAAACTTTTGACAAGATGAAAGTATTAAGCAGTCCATTCCAGTTCGTAGGAGGATATCTCGATGAATTCGTAGGAGGATTATTATAATGAAGTTACTTAATTACGATTTTGTCATTTTATATGACATTAATCTGAGAACAGCACTGATTGATAGGCTAATTGTTACTTACTTACGGTCACGTAATCTTATTCTTAGTTCACTGATAAAAATTAGTCTTCTCATCTTCAGCGACACCTGTTAATCGTCAAATCACTGCTGATATAATTGTTACAATGAATAAAGTTCATTCTTACCAGATTACTTTATTCATGAAAAACAACAAATTAAATATATAATAAAAATAAACATTGCCGATCATCCAGTATTTTAAAACCAAAAAATCCTCCGACGAATTCACCGAAAAATTCTCCTACGAATCGGATATCCTCCTACGAAGTTCTTACACTCGACATTGCATTGTGATTGAAAATTAGGTGATTACGTTTTTTGAATTATAATTGTAATTTAAACAATATGACTATTTACAAGGCATTTTGAAACTCCTGAAGTAAAATAAGAATTGATCGTTACAAGTTACAAATTAAATACACATATGTTAGTGTGGAATTGTGTATTTGGAATTAATTACAGATATATACTAATTGAAGTACAGTTACTTGAAGCAGGTTCAATTATTCATTTACAAATGTATGTATATCAAACATTTTATAATCCTAAAAAATGAAATTACTCAACTATAAATTTTATCATTATTTTATTCTACTTAGGAAAGGTTTATTATTTGATAAATAGTCAAAACGGGGTTCTGTCTAAAAATAAATTGCTGAATGAACCACAAATAATTATATATTAACCATTTGAAAACTGCCTCACGTATTTAAAATCACAAACTGCAGGTCAACGAATGCAAATAAAACGAGTGTCAAAATTTCTTTCTCGACGCTGACAAACATTTCATTGCACCCCAAGTAGGCCTAGTTGATAAATTTACTAATTTATTACCAATTTAATATCCATTACGATATCTGGAAATATTATTTGATTTGTAACTGGCTAATTTTCTTAGTCATGGGCTTGACTTAACAATGCGCATGCGCGAACAAGACTGACGTGTTATGTGAATGTTTCATTCAAATAAACAGCCTTGAAGAAATGATGGAATATAAAAATATTGATGTATTCAGCGCCATGATCGAATGTCCCTGTATTTTATTGTCACTACGGGGTTTTAATCAGTCGTATTCACATCACACGATGACAAGTGCGCAGCGCAAACAGACAGTGGGTCTAGTTTATTGTACAAACTCTACCGCACAATGATGTACGGAGTTTACAATCGTTGGTGTGTCATTTACCGCAGATTTTCAAGAAAGATGGCGGCGCCCACGTCGAGCCAAAGTGACGGTTTATATTTGATGTAATTATTTAACCCATTGACCAAATACACACATATTTTGTGAGAAAATACCTGATAACTCAATCTTTTATGGGGAAAAATTTGAAATTACGCTGGAATATTCCTTTAAATGTAGGCTTCGCAGGCTATAGTCAGTCAGTCTATATAGTCGGTCTGACGGTTTTCCGTGGAATAAAATTTGCAAAACAGTGCATCTACCGGGATACGAACTCGTATCGTTCGTAGGTTTCCACGCTAAACCGACCTTGTGGCGAGGAATCTACAGAACCTGTTCGTATCCCGGTAAATGTAAAATTTTGCAAATTTTATTCCTCGGAACAAGGTCGATTTTAATCAGACTGATACTATAGTTTGGCCTGAGAAATCGAGTACAGTGCTAATTTTTGGAATGGGAATATGAATTTGACAGTTAGGCCTAATTATGAACATGTCGCAACTAAACGATTAATATTATAATACAAATATGGTCTATTTATATGTGATCGTAAGATTCATAACAACAACAACAACAACAACAACAACTTAACAAGTGGGATATTTTCCGAAAATACAGACACTTTTAGAGCAACTACGGTACCGAGAACGCACTCCAGCATAAACAAACCTCCCAGTTGAAGAGTTCAGCTGGGGAAAAAGGGGGCGTGGTTTCAAACATGCCTGGCGGGTTAACCTGCCTGGCTGGTTAACATGTATCACCAACCTGACCACGCCCACGTCTGGTTTGTTTACCTTGAAAACTCGTTGCGGCGTTATTTAGGGCTCGCTCTACACTCGTCGCTGTGGTAGACGCTGCCAAGAGTTCACAAAGTTATCGCTGACTCAACACGACAGGTTAACCTCACTTGGTGACAACAGTATATAAAGAACGTACCAAGCGTTCTACCGAAATTGTTGGAGTTCTATATGTTCCTTTATTTACGAGAAACAAAAATAGCCACTGTCATGTCACGGAAAGAGTAAACAGTAAGTACGTGTACTGAGTGAAGCTGTGTACAAAAAGTGTCAACAGAGACTGTATGTTGATGTGAAATTATTGAAAGTTTTTTACACATGTTTTGTACAAAGTGTTTTGTCCTTCGGCATGCAATGTTGGTTCGGTTCCCTCAGTCTTCAAGATAAAAACAAATTAAACAGGATTGTTAATATAAGCTCAAAACTTGTTGGTACCATCCTTGATCACCCGGCGTCAATAAATGAAGACAAAATAGTATCACACGCTCGGAAGATTATTTCAGATCCATCACATGTCCTGCATTCACAGTATTCACTTTTGCCATCCGGAAAACGTTTTAATATGCCTTTTCACAAATCCAACAGAACTCGGAAATCATTTATACCCTCAAGTATTTCCATTCTAAATAAACAGTCCGCATGAGAAATTTCAGATTCCAATACCAATTTTAGAACTTATCGAGTTGTACAATTATATGTGTTGTGTGAATGTGTGTTTTTGTTTTAAAAATTTCTATGTTTAATAATCATGTATTATATAAATTTGGTATACATTTCATGTCATGCTCTGTTGGATGTAAGAAGAATTCCCTTTTGGGTAATAAAGTGTTATCTTATCTTATCTTATCTTATCTTATCTTATCTTACTAATATTGTTGTTCGTTTGTCGTTTGTAAGCAGTTACAATTCATTTCTGCATATTTACTTTTTATTTCAAAACTGTTTTAGAATAATGAAAATGTAAAACTATCAATGGCTATAGTTAAAAAAAAATTATCCATAGGAAATGAATATAATATTATGATGAACTATAAACGCAAGTACAGTTCATTGATTCATTTTAATATTCATTTTAATATTGATTAATTCATATCTAATATATTGAATTTATTATAAATCACAAAAGTATGTAAGTGCCTTATGTTTAAAATGACGTTTCTTTGGTAATAAATTATGATAAGATTACTTATATTTTAAAAATAACTCTAGTTCCTATATTTTATTTCAGAAATTTAACGCCTGAGTTAGTTATTACAAGATGGCCACCACAACCCCTTCAAACCGTCTCTGTCTCTACCATGACAAGAAATGGAGGTGTGAATTTCAACATCTCCTGAATCAAGTGCGGTGTATCGTTCTCCCGGTTCGATACATAGCCAAGTTCCATAGACTTGTCTGTGTGTGTAAACCTTGTCCAGGCATGTATAACATTATATTGTTGATTTTATTCTTAATAGAGCCATTGACTCTGAAGCTCATCAGCTATTACATTATTCATTATCTCTAGGTAAAGACTATATATCACACAATAAGGAACTGCCAAGTCACAATAAAATTACGATTTCTAATCCACATTGGTCAACATATGTCAACACAAACTTTGTTCATTATAGACCTTTGTATTTTCCTGAGTGAGAGCAAGGGATATACCGATATTCAGGCATGAATATTACAAACATGTTATGACATAGAAACAGATATAATATTCTATTTATTGAAGTCATGAAATTGAGGAAAATTCTTTAAACTCTACATTCAGCCATAGGGAGGGTACGGCCTTTGCCGCATTTAGAACATAACACCATAGACAAGTGTGACATCATAACATGATGTTCATGATGTCAGGTCATTGAGACAAAGTGATATTTTATGAGAAATACTTTTTTTTTCTCCGTTTTTTGCTTTAAAGGCATACATCATACATCATACAAAATGTCAGCAATATACAGTACAGTTCATAAATGGAAAACAATGTACAATACAATACTTTTATATATCTAACTTACCAACAGGTGTTAGGTAGACCAATTAACAAAACTCTGCTCGGTTCCATTTGATAAGTGAAGGCGTCTTGTGATATCATAGTATTTAGTGATTTCGTTTTTGACAAAACTGATAACTGGTACATAATTTCCATGAGCACATTTGAATATGTGTTGTTTTATGAGAAATACTAACCCCAATTGAATTCCCCAACATGTAATAAAATAAATGCATGTCTAGCACTTAAAGAAGTAAACTTAAACAATTAAGATGTAAAGAACCATTTATGAATTAAACTTACAAATAATATAAATAACATATTATATAATTATTTTATTATTTTCTTTGTTCTCCACAGAATTGGACAGGTACCCTGAGAATTTCAGAAAAACCATTGAAGAATTTGACCCAGAAAGTATAAAAAGTGAAACATTCAACAACTTATTTTCAAAACTAATCAAAACTAACAACTGGAATGAAGAACAACCGAGACAAAGTTGCAAGAGTGCACTAAGACTGGTATATCTTCTCAGATGTGCAGTGAAGGAAGATTTGGATATCTTCGAAGAAAAAAAAGTAGCCGATGAGACACCAAGTGAGCCATTTTTCACAACGTCAGAACTCCAAATCAACATCGATGGATTTGCTACCGGCTATGTTGGCCTAATGGTTGGAAAGAAAGGGAGAAATATCATTCCTGTTCAAAAGAGACTTGGCTGTAAAAGAATCAAGTTATCTCAAAAGTCTACAATTGGAAACATTGGAAGAATCGTTGCCCAAATAACGTATCCTGTCAAACGCCCTGCTGTTTTGATGGAAACCAAATCTGCCTTGGAAAAAACGGCTAGAAGAATAGTTACAGAGAGGAAATATCATCTTGAAAGGGTATTTATTTATTTATTTATTTATTTATTTATTTATTTATTTATTTATTTATTTATTTATTTATTTATTTATTTATTTATTTATTTATTTATTTATTTATTTATTTATTTATTTATTTATTTAATTTATTTAATTTATTTATTTATTTATTTATTTATTTATTTATTTATTTATTTATTTATTTATTTATTTATTTATTTATTTATTTAAGGGACAATACAATTTGCATAAGTTTCATTTATTTAAATTTCCGAGTGCAAATAAGTTCTTTATTGCCCATTTTATTCTATTTGAATCATGTATAAACAGCCAGAAAACATTGAACTTCTGTTGTGATGACTAGCTACAGATATTCAGAACAATTGGTTGATGACGTCACAGACGATGAAATACAAGACAGTGGTTAAAGAAATTTTCCAGGGGGGTGCACTCATTGAAAAGGGTTGATTCACCTTTGGGGTTCATCAAATTTGCATGCAAAAGTTTTCAAAAGGGGGGTAGGGGGATTCCACCACTACAGGTTCTGGCGCAAAACAATGCTCATTAAGACATGTGATATGTGTACATGTGCTCGTATCGAAAATACTGATTTGGTAACGGTTATTTTCACCTTTGCACAACAAACACTGTTAGTCTCAGTTCCTGTACACCGTAATTTTTTAAACTGTTTGTGAAGATAATGCACAAATTCTATTTTTGAAAAAGGTAATAATCTCTACACGTTCATTTTGCATTTCAGCGTAGGTTGTATGAAAAACATTTGATGGAGAGAGGTGTACCTTACCGAGGACCTTCTAAAGGTTAGTTTTCATCACCTTAGTTTCCTCAATACTTGACCATGGTCATTCTCAGAGGTCACCCCGACCACTCAGTTCTTTCATCATTTGCTGGGTTAGAAATAGAGACTGATTGGTGGCATCAAAGTTAGCTTGCAATCAGTGATGAATAGGCGTAGGAACGGTTCAAAAGGGGGCAGGATTTTGAATTCTCAGCGGGGGGCGGGGGGGGCAAGATCGTGAACTTTGTAAGCCCGAGACGGGGGGTCTTGTTATATTCTTGTACGCCAATAATAATTGTAATTGTAATAATTGGGCGTCAGATAACCTTTTAGCATTGATTGTTACTACAGTTTGCCCAATGATTTGAAATCAGGTCATATTTTGAGTGTTTGACAATGCCGTTTTAGTCCTTAAAGCCGGAAATAGGTCACTTTCTCCTTCCCAAGAACCGCTACATCCCAAAAAAACTGACATTTTTGGGGAGGTACCTTGCAAAATCAAAGTTTTCTCTCTATATTTGGTCTTAAATATCTGGATTTACGTTTACATCTCGATTTTGGTCCCCCCAAAACATTTCATGTGTGGAAAAGTGGGGGGGGGGGGGGGGGGGGGGCATAATTCTATAACTGTCAAAAGGACCAGAATTGCTTCATCTGTCAGATGCTCCCATGTATATCTCCTACAACGTGGAAGTCGTCAAAAATGTTTGATTAGAAAAAAGGAATTTACCACAGGCAATAGACTCTCAATATATAGATATATATAAGTGTATACCTACCTATCTGTATAACATATAAAGAAAATGTGAGACGATGGATCCTGCCATAGGACCGGAAATTTGAACTTGGATCAGTCTACAAATTTAACACAGCGTATTTGAGTCAGAAAACCAGTTTAACCATTTCCGGTCCTATGTCAGGATTTACCTTGTCGAACCTTCTTTATAGATACATGTATATAGAGGATATTTTATTTGTGTCTATGTCATACTATGTTTACGACATGAGTTCCTGAATATTATTATTTCCCAACTGAGAGCGAGGGATATACCGATATTCAGGCACCAGTGTCCTAAACATAGAATGACATAGACATGAATATAATGTTCTATTTTCAAGCTTCTGCTTGCCCTCCTTGCATAGAGAAAGCAACGTCATAGAAGAAGCTTGACGTCAAAACATACTTTATGATGTCACGTTTCCATGACAAAGTGATATTTTGCCCTAGGCCATTGTATGAAAAATATGAACCCCAATATGATTGCCCTCATAGATAAAAAATGTATTTATCACCCAAAACTGTGTTCTACAGGAGATATCATTTTGACAGTAGATTTTGAACAATGCCCTGTTGGCGTCAGCTACATGACATCACATTAAATCATCAAGTAATGACATCACAATGCTATGACGTCATAACCACAATGACGTCACAATGCTATGACATCATATATTTGATATCAGGAGACACTTTGGTGAGATTCTCTATATATTTAGGGTCTGGCGTCGTTGCAAACTTTCACTATCCGGGGATTTTGCAAGACTCATAAAATATGCCCCATATGCAACAGAGACCAGATGGAAGAACTGAGTGGAGTAACCTCTGTGGGAAGAGAATGGAGTGAGTGAGAGTGGAAATTATTTTCCAAATAAAACATTGAAAGCAGTAAGAACATAAAATAACCAACATTTTGCTGGGTGTTTTTTTACAGTTACAATTATTTTGTTGTGATTTTACAGGGAACATCTATAACACAAAGGAAGCAAACAGAAGAATGTTTGAAAGACATTCTCATGCAAACAGGAAATAGTAAGTAACAAACCAAAACAACTTAAAGGTACATCCATTGTGTTGTTGGGGACCACATATGATAAACGTTATGAATGGTGATATTTTATCGAGAAGTACTAACTGTTACCGAAAATTGCTATTTTGATGGTAGTCAACTCCATATAAAGCACTGTATGGGAGACGCGTCGCTTAAAACTGTTTTTAACCGATAAATGCGACGCGTCTCCCATACAGTGTAAACGTAAAAGTAGATAATTTGAAAACAGGACAATTAGGCACTACGGTTGACGTGCTTCGCTTCTTTTTGTTTTCAATTTTTAGCTCATCTGGGCTTATGGCATGGCATGGTATCCGGCCTCCGTCCATCAGTCCATCCGTCCATCCATCCATCCGTCCGTCCGTCTGTCCATCCGTCTGTAAACTTTTCGCATTTTCGTCTTCTTCTCCAGAACCATTTGGTCTAAGGAGCTGAAATTTTGTGTACAGACAGTCTAGATGTGCCTTTAACTATATTCCGGCCTCAAACTTCAAAACTATTCAATATATTTTGCTGAAACTTTGTACAGGTATCAACCAAGTAGTCTAGATGTGCCTTTTGCTTTATAGAAATTTTAGAATATTTTTTATTGGGGTATATTGTTTTTCACCTGTCCGTCTGTCCGTCCGTCTGTCCGTCCGTCCGTCTTTCCGTCCGTCTGTCTGTGTGTTTGTCCACAAAAACTTTAACCGTGGCCATAACTTTGGATTGCTCAGGGCTAGGGCTTTCATACTTGGCATGTGCATACCTTGTGATGAGACCTTTCAGATGAGGTCATCATATTTGACCTTGTGACCTTGACCTTGCCGCAATGGACATTTTTAGAAAACTTTAACCATGGCCATAACTTTAGATTGCTCAGAGCTAGGGCTTTCATACTTGGCATGTGCATACCTTGTGATGAGACCTTTCAGATGAGATCATCATATTTGACCTTGTGACCTTGACCTTGCCGCAGTGGACATTATTTAGAAAACGTTAACCTTGGCCATAACTTTGGATTGCTCAGAGCTACAGCTTTCATACTTGGCATGTGCATACCTAATGATGAGACCATTAGATGAGGTCATCATATTTGACCTTGTGACCTTGACCTTGCCGCAGTGGACAATATTCAGAAAACTTTAACCTTGGCCATAACTTTGGTATATCCGGGGGCATCCGTGTTTAACAAACACATCTTGTTTTACGAATGCAAACAGTCTGGACTCAAACTTCAAAACTATTCAATATATTTTGCTGAAACTTTGTACAGGTATCAACCAAGTAGTCTAGATGTGCCTTTTGCTATATAGAAATTTGAGAATAATTTTTTTTTTTTTTACGAATGCAAACAGTCTGGACTTAGAACCAAGAAGAGGGAAAACTATATTCCGGCCTCAAACTTCAAAACTATTCAATATATTTTGCTAAAACTTTGTACAGGTATCAACCAAGTAGTCCAGATATGCCTTTTGCTATATAGAAATTTGAGAATATTTTTCTTTTTTTTTACGAATGCAAACAGTCTGGACTTAGAACCAAGAAGAGGGAAAACTATATTCTGGCCTCAAACTTCAAAACTATTCAATATATTTTGCTGAAACTTTGTACAGGTATCAACCATGTAGTCTATATGTGCAATAAGACCAAGCTCGATGAAACTTGATAGAACAAATATGGTTGGTCACTGTGCCTTTTCAAGTTTTAAACTTGTTTTTGGCTGTTTCAATGGAAAAACAACTTAAAATTGTGTTTCCAGACCTTAACTCCAAAGATGTATGATCAAGGTCAATGAATCTTGGCATGGGCAAAAACATTTATTTCTAGGACACACTGGAAATTGTAAAGCTGAGTTAAATCAGACTATCAACGTGTTCAGGTTAGAACTATCACTTATGAGTTATGAGTTATAACAATTTTCAAGAAAGTAAATGCATTATATATTCTGACTTGTCACAATTTTCAGTTAATTCAATAGTTCTCATTTCACATTGATTACATCAATTTGACAAACATGTCCACAATGTAGATTGTTAATTCAAGTCGACATATTTCAAATAATTGTGATTGAAGTGTCATAAAATATCAGTTCAAAATTCATTTTCAAAGGTTTTTTAGACTGTGGCCCATATTTTGGTTCACAGGGTCACCAAATTTACAAGTGAGAATCCCCATTGGCTAAAGAGTTTGCATACAATATTACAGCCTTCTAGGTCTTTTTGTTCCGGAGAAAAAGATGAAAACAGGATTTTAGGTAATGGCCTGTGAGGCCCTTATTTGGGGTCACAGGGCCACCAAATCTACAATTTAGAATCCCCATTAGCTAAAGAGTTTGCATACAATATTACAGCCTTCTAGGTCTTTTTGTTCTGGAGAAAAAGATGAAAACAGGATTTTAGGTAATGGCCTGTGAGGCCCTTATTTTTTGGTCACAGGGTCACCAAATCTACAATTTAGAATCTCCATTGGCTAAAGACTCTTTACACAACATGACAGCCTTCTAGGTCTTTTCATTCTGGAGAAGAAGATGAAAATAATCTTATCTTATCATTTCATCACCAGTCATATGCAGTTCACATATCTCATGTAAAATAAAAGAATTCTTAACTCCTCTTCAATTTAGTCCTTTATGACTTGTCACAATTTTCATTTCATAGGCTATTCAACAGTTCTCATTTCACATTGATTACATCAATTTGACAAACATGTCCACAATGTAGATTGTTATTTCAAGTCGACATACATTTCAAATAAAGTGAAAGAAGTGCACATAAAATATCAGTTCAAAATTCAATTTCGACAGGTTTTTTAGGCTGTGGCCCATATTTGGGGTCTCAGGGTCACCAAATTTACAAGTTAGAATCCCCATTGGTTAAAGAGTTTGCATACAATATTACAGCCTTCTAGGTCTTTTTGTTCCGGAGAAAAAGATGTAAACAGGATTTTAGGTAATGGCCTGTGAGGCCCTTATTTGGGGTCACAGGGTCACCAAATCTACAATTTAGAATCCCCATTGGCCAAGGAGTCTGTACATATAATTTCAGCTCTCTGGAGTCATTGGTTCTGGAGAAGAAGATGAAAATAGCTTTTTAGCTTATGACCCCTGTGGCCCTTATTTGGGGTCACAGGGTCACCAAATCTACAATTTAGAATCCCCATTGGCCAAGGAGTCTGTACATAAAATTTCAGCTCTCTGGAGTCATTGGTTCTGGAGAAGAAGATGAAAATAGCTTTTAAGGTTATGACCCCTGGGGCCCTTATTTGGGGTCACAGGGTCACCAAATCTACAATTTAGAATCCCCATTGGCCAAGGAGTCTGTACATAAAATTTCAGTTCTCTAGAGTTATTGGTTCTGGAGAAGAAGTCGAAAAAGTGAAAAGTTTACGGACGGACGGACGGATGGACGGACGCCATCCCATGCCATAAGCCCATCGGGCCTTTCAGGCCTGATGAGCTAAAAATCTAAAAGTGCCTCGAAAAAAAATATCCTGGATTCATCCCTGATAACTGAACAGATTCAAGGTATTGGACTCTGAGAAAATCATAGGTGCCAAACCCTAAATATACATGTACAGTAGAAAACGGATATAGCGAATACACAGATATAGCGAACAAATTTATAAGTCCTGCCAAAAGCGAATAGCGAACTAAATTCTTTGGTCCCTTGGAGTTTGTTATATCAGTGTTCTACTGTGTATACGTATATATATATGAATCCTGCCATAGGATCGGAAATGGTTAAATTGGTTTGCTGGCTCAAATGCGCTTTGTAATATTCGTAGACTGATCCAAGTTTACATTTCCCGTCCTATGCTAAGATTCAAGATTGCGGGCAGTGTCTTACCTCCTTTATATGTTATATAGGAAGGTAGATAACTAGATATATATATTTAGGGTGTGGCACTTGTGGAGAAAATCAACTCGGGTCACTGAATGGAGGTTAATAATGTTTAAATATTTTGACTAAAAAATATCCCATCACCCCTCACTGACATTACGACTGAAACCATGTTTTAAGAGTATGTTAATGTTTGCAGCGCAACAAAACGACATGTATCAAAACTGGAAGGCAGCCATTGTCTGAACTGTTTGTTGGACTACACTTCTGAACTGTTCCAAGAGGCAAAGTGTACTCATCACCCTGGATATAAAGGTGAGAATCTACACAAGGAATCCAGAAACTTTCAGAGGAAGAGGGTCGTCCTGTCCTGGATACAACGTATACACTCCGCTACACTTTCATACCCTGGGTTACAACCCGCCTCAAACCTTCGCAGTGTGACCTATGACCTAGGAACTATCTAAAAATAGAAAACAAATGACAGCGTTTGAAAAGCAAGTAGGAAATGTAAAGATTTGCAGGCTTGCCATCCCAGTTTTCATAGATATGAAAATATCTTCACCAGCATACAGACGGTCAAGTAGCTCAGCCTGTGTCTAACATCAATTGACAGGAAAAAGCTTTCAATTTCAGAGTGAAAGCTAACTGCAGTTTGAAAGGCCATCTGTGGTTGGCTGCAATTTTATCGATAACCATCGCGATTAAACTATTTGATTGGCTGGATCACACGTCATATCGCGAAGGTTTGAGGTTGTAACCCAGGGTATGAAAGTGTAAATGTTGTACCCTGGGAGAGGATGGAAGAGGATGGGAGCCAATCAAATTTACATGCAAATGTTTCACCCACCTCTGGATCACAGGAACTGGATATCACCATTAAAATGTAGGAAAACCGTAGGGAAATTTTTTTTTACACCCTATACATACATATTACATATAGACCGAAGTTATTTAAAGAGGTGACGTGATAGAAACAATGAAATCAGTTCTTGTTTGCAAATGTATAATGGAGGGGTACATGTGTTTAGTTTTGAATGTCACCAAATTATTAGCATAAAATCTTCTCGAAAGTCGAGACTGGCAGCAATGGCTGTGGTGGCTCCTTCAGTCTATATGTATGATAGGTCACTAGGATGTAACCTTTTTGTACGTACATTTCAATGATGTTCCTTTGCTCTGGATCTAAGTAAGTCTACTCTCGACTATCACATAGAGCAAACTAAATGAACTTCATGAACTTTTTATTGAACGAGTTTATCATTAACGAAGTTTGAAATACTCGTAGTATTAAATGGAAGCGTGTCCCATAGTAATCAAGCCGACAGTTTGTTTATGGAACTGAGACTTCTGCAATACCATTGCTACTCACATTTGGACGTCATAATTACACTTATGTCAGAGAGGCAGTATTACACTTGTTTATTACCCATATTGTTGAATATAACCGAATTAATATTTTCCATACGAGCGCATGTGCACATATCATGTTTACCTAGCAATTTTCAGCGCAGTGTTCAGTATGTGACCTTCATTTTCTTCTCATTGAGGTTACTGCCTTCAGATTTCCAATCCTTACCTCTGTTTTAGAAGGCCTGAATTTCTTGCTTCAGCAAAATTCGCTAGCAGGGGACAGAGGAACTTCATTCTGTATCTCTGCTTCTTAACCAATGAAAACTCATCTTGCAGTGGCCATGTCGACCAAGTGACTTCAAAGATCTAGACATTTGACTGTAAAACATCTTGCTAATTAGCATATGTCATTCGAATATGTCTAATGTAAATAAGACAAATGAACTATTTTTGGTATTTGTCTCTGATTTTGTCTTTTTTATTTATCAAAATTTTCATGATAAAAAATCAAATAGCGTATTTCGAAGAAACCACATTCAACAAGAAAACATTTATCTTAAGTTTCCCATGGGTGATATAGTAGAGAGTAAAGGAGCATATATAAAACCATGGGTAACCGAGAATGCAAACAATCAGGACACTCCCTTTATGCCGGGTAATCCAGCCAGCCCTGAACAGCGGTAAGGATCGGAAATCTGAAGGGAGTAACCTCTGTGGGAAGAGAATGGTCATCTCAGACTGCTCATCTGCACCTGCCCCCGCCCCAACTTACTATTTTATCCACGCTATACGAAGTTGGCGGACGATATTTAAATAGGTTCTGTCTCTCCATTTGTCTGCCCCAAAATCGTTTCCAGAGCAGAATACAAAATTTGTAAGGCATAGCTTAACAAAACATGGTATGTGGAACAATCATCATGTGTTTTCAATCTGTCCATGTTTCCATGGAATCGCAACTCTTCCACTTGGCAGGAGATATAGACTGTCTGCTCGTTGTAATTCAAATTAATTCCCACAATTTTGATGCAGCTAAAGAGTTTATACATTTCAGTGATGGCCTGTGAGGTGTACAGTAAGAACAAGAAGAATATGAAGTATCGGTGGACGTGTTGTGACGAGGAAAGCAGAGATGCCTCTACTACACCAGAGGAACACCAGGAGACAGGGTAGGTAACTCTTGGACGTTGATAAATGTACTTCGTTCAAACATCAGTGTTCATACAATAATGTAACTGGTCTTTTCATGGCAAGAAGCAAAACCAACAAGTGATCTCAGGGTTTGAAGGTTTACCCGGTATTCTCGTACAATGCATGCACTATATGATATTTGACACCCCTGAATGTGGTTCCGGGTGTCTAATCTAAAACCACTCGGACTGCGGAGCTCTCCATCATGTCCCTAGCTTATGGTAATTTATCTTGCCATCGTCTCTCAGTGCTCAGTGCTGTGCTGTTCATAGGTTTTAGAAGATGTGCAACATGGCAGAACATTGACCAATTCAAATCAGCCAATGCGAGGACAGATTGGATTAATTGACAGAAATAGACTGCAATACAATGTCCTAACCCAACCTCCCTTCTATTTATAGATAGACTGACCCATGTTCTACAAAACTTAACCTAAAGATGCTACTCCCAGAACAACTGGAAACTAATAATCTGCAACTTAAAATATATTAATAAAAACAGAAAGACTTGACATGAATAGGGGGCGGGTTAGTGCGTTCGGCTTCTGATCAAGAGGTCTGCGGTTCAAATCCCGTCATAGGAAGTCAAATGGCAGTGCTGTTTTCCAAGAGATGTCATTGAAATGAAAGAAGAATGATGTTTTATGATAAATAAAATCTCACCCTTGTGTCTTCTGATATCAAATATGTTAAAGGCTGGAACTAGCGAACCATGGGTGGTACTACGCTGAAATTCAGTGTAGCATTGCACCCAAACCTTACTGCATGTAGAACAGTTCTCAACTGTAGACAAAGTTGCTGCGCCCTTGGCGGGATTCGAACCCCGGACCTCTTCAAGTCTTGATCCGAAGCCGAACGTGCTATCCCGACCATTTTTGTTAACTTTGTGAATTGTTAACAAGCCTTTTCTTCAGATATTTGTCAGGGAGAATATTGGCACTTTATAAATGCTCATAAAATCTGTTTCATAATTTCAGATGTAAGGTCCACATTCACAACTGGAGACCTCAAAGACGACATCCGAAGAGAGAACCAATCAAACATGAGAACTTTAAATAGTCGCCGATTATCTGCATGCCTAGTGTTCTTCTTTGATATTGATTCCAGGGAGAAGGAAGCAAACTGTGATATGGACTACTACACGAGCAAATGTGTGATACCACTTTTACAAAACAAGTGTGATGTTTTTATACAAACATTCGTACGACAATAGTGTGATAATTTCAATTTTAATATTATGGATTTCTTTAATGATTTTGCAATGATTAGACATGATAGCCATATTCCATGTGTCAAATGAGTTGTGACATTCTATTGTTCGTACATCTCATTTTACTAACAATTAACATAATGTAAAATATCTTATTTCAAGTACAATACAGGTAAGTCAAAGGGACACTGCGTCGAGGATAAAGATGAGATCAGATTTATCTACCTGTGCTGATAACAGTGTCTGCTAACAATTCAGACACGTTATGTAATTGGTAATAAAATCAACTCCATGAAAACAGTGGAGTGAAAGGTGACTCCCTAGAAGACTCGCTAATCAGTATAGGTAGATAAATCTGATCTCATCGTTATCCTCGAAGTGTTGTCCCTTTGAGTCAACCATTCTCATTTCTCAAGATAGTTTTATACCAAAATCATCTGAACTCTGATAACACAAAGGAAGATTATGCATTTTTTTATAACAGTGTTGGCAAAATGACATGAAAGCAAAATAAAAAACACAATTGATAATGCATAAAATTTTGCAGCATCAATGATTTCTGGTTCGTTGACAACCTTGACTCTTAATCTTGATGTGTTGATCAACGTCCATTTCTTTCACTGGCAAACATATCGAGGTGAATTATAATCATAAGCCTATAATGTAAATGTCATTTTGTGGATGACTGTATTCATCGGTTAGATATTTATATTTGATACTTATATATTTTTAAAAATTATTTACATAGTGTACATAAATAAATATATTATTTTAAAATCCTCTGTACCCTGCCACCGACAGATCCGCCATGGTTACAATCCTCTATACTATGAACTGCTTGTGTACCATTTATGGTTGATGGGTAATAAAGAACACAATTTTAGTTGACATGCCTTGAATTGTATTGTTCCATATTCTCTATGCTATATAATACTAGGGTTGTTTGACGTTTGAACAAAAACAAAACTTATAACTGAAGTACTTTCCCGTTTATGACTATAGTGCCACTTTGTTTTCAAGGTTTGTAATAAAAAGGTTGATTTATGAGGTAGAGTTTGCATTGTTTCCTAACAGGTTCATGGTCCCCAAACAGCTTTATTGTTCTCAGCCAGTTTCATGGTTCCCCAACCAGCTTCATTTTTCTACAGCTGCATCATTGTTCCCCAACCAGCTTCATTATTCTACAGCTGCGTCATTGTTCCCTACCAGCTTCATTGTTCTACAGATGCGTCATTGTTCCCTACCAGCTTCATTGTTCTACAGCTGCGTCATTGTTCCCTACCAGCTTCATTGTTCTACAGCTGCGTCATTGTTCCCTACCAGCTTCATTCTTCCCTACCAGAAGTTATGATTTACACTTACCGGTAATTCGTTTGCAGTTTATATATCTGTCATATATCTGTGTATATATAAGCCAGTATCAAAACAATATTTCTTCGACCCTGACCCTACCCTGGTGGTTCAAGGCCGTGGTGGTTGCACTCTTTGAACCACATCTCTCTCATCAACTTCCCACGCAAGGCATAACTCGCGTCAAGTCTTGAAGCATTTTGTTAACTTTTCTGTGCAAGGGTAGCAGCACAGACTATGAAGCTCAGGTGCTGTTATGCTATCACAGAAAAGTCAACGAAATGCAGCAAGGCATACATTAGCCAGTGTTGGAGACTGGCCCAAGGATTTTGGAGGCAATTGCTCTCTCACAGGAACTCCAAGGTTTTGCAGCTATGAAGTGGGATGCCTATGTATGTGATTTAATCAAACTAGTCATTTCATTATCATTTGTGTCCATGTACTTGTTTGGTAAAGGGGAATTTACAAACAGTATTGCCAGTATTTAGGATCCAGAAGTCACACCATGGCAGAAACAACCGTGTAACTTTCAAATTAAATTTTATACTTTACCTACAGCATAAATGCATTTATAACAAATTTTAATACAATTATCCAGAATTTGGTACATAATCAAGTCTGTCAAGACATAAAGAACCTGAAAAGGGTTCATCAATTTTAAATCTGAATGTAGATCATAACAACATAACACAATGCAATCAAACTCTCACTTTCTGGTTGAAATCATCTTAAACATAACTATTCTCATTGAGGTAAAATATGACATATCACAGATTTATACTCGGATAACAAATTAAAACAATCTTTCCACCTATTCATTGTGGGGGAAAAACTCTGTGCATCGGCTGGAACTAGCGAACCATGGGGACTGTGCTGGAATTCAGTAAATCATTGTACCCAAACCTTACTGCATGTAGAACAGATCTCAACAGCAGACAAAGTTGCCAACCCTTGGCGGGATTCGAACCTGGGCCTCTTGATCAATGTTGTGCTATTCCCGTAGTATCATGAATGAAAATACAGGAAATGCAAATCCCCTAATTAACGCTACTCTAATAAAGACTGATTATGGCAAAAACATCATCTGCACACATGTACATTGTCCATAATAATCTTGACATAATATTCATAACAGGGAAAACTTTTCTTTTCATAAGGATGATATACAACATCTTGGAATACTTTAGTTAAAGAACATCACTTTGATCTACTTCATCATCTCCGGTTCTTAAATGCCCATGAAAGAAGAAAATAATATTTGGCACTTCAACATTTGATATATAGATCTGTTTAAAAATCAACATTAACATTTCTATAATTTAGAGTCTGGTTGCTCAGTTGAATTTGAAAGCATTATGCTGTAATCAGTTACAGGAGCAATGTGCTTGGCTCCTACATCGATGTTACACCAAATTCTCGACTTGACCTTCCCTTCTTCTGTTTTCATAAACTGCGTTCGGTGCATCCTTGGATATTTCTCGTTTATTTCAGCTAAAGTCAGCTCACTTGCAAGAATTTCTCCCTCTCCATACCAGTCTGGGTGTTCTGGGTACAAGTCATCACCTTCAAGAAAAATAATAATTTGGCGGTAATAAAATATTGGCTGGTAACAAAATTTTGACAAATTTCAGAATAAAAGCTTTTTGAGAATCCCTCTACATTTAAATGACGCCAAAATTTCTGATGAAGAAAAGCATTTCTGTTTGTGTTCTTCTGTGTTTCTGTCTCTGTATGTTGTGCCAAACTAGAAAATATCAAGCAAATTTCTATGTACACTAGAGAAAAGTGTCTTTTCAATGTTTAATTTTCTATCACTTATTTATAGATATTTAGCCCACAACTGGTGTCATATGATTTCTACAAAACAAGGTGATAAAACAAGTGAAACATTTTTTTTTTTTGTATCATTTTGACAAAAGCTGGTTATAATATTGTATTACTGAAAAGTAGAAAGTATTTTGTTATGGCAAGGAAATTGTGTCCTGTCACAAATTTGATATCACAAGGCTCCTAGCACACAAACAAGAGTTTGAACAAATTTATTTCCCTGATGTAAGCTGTCATCAAATTTTAAGGCAAATGTTTGAGATATTTCTTAATATTAATTTATAAAGTGGTCAGTGTCTAGGTGATCATGAAAATAAGGTCAAGGTTATCTCAAATGACCCAATATAAGCTGTTACCAAATTTAAAGGGACACTATGTCGACACTGTGCTTCACTGTTTACATGCAGTAATTGTTATTACCAATTACTTAAATTGTCTGAAATTGAGGGTCTATGACTGGTAAGCAGACAAGTTACTGTTAATCAGCATCGGTAGATAAATCTGATCTCATTCTATCCTCGATGCAGTGTCCCTTTAAGACAGTGGATGAAACATTTTATGACATTAACCCTTAACTTGCGGGTTCCGGAATTATGAAAGGTCAAACAACATTACCATATTTGGTTTGACATGTGCTTATTTGTCAACTGGTTCGAGATTATGATTTCTTGGAAAAGTGCGATGAACGACCGTTTGCAATGCTGCATACATGTTGTAAGTATTGACGATTTTATAGGTGGAAATAAAGACAAACTTTACATATCTATAGAATTATAACCAAAGGTCGCATTCTAATAATGTTTATATCATTGTGAAGCTAGACAGCTTGTCTTCAATTCCTTATATAAATGGATTTTTTTCGTTTCGTATTTATGATGTTACAAGGCTCGAATTAAAGACAATCTTTCGAAAGTAATAGAATAAAAACGAAAAATCATAGAAAATTCATTCAAAGTTTCGGGTGTGAATTAGCCATTTGTGTACGGGTGTCGCTACTTGCCAAAGCCCAAACTACTTCTGCGAGCTGCGAGCCTGTAAATTCCGCCACAGGAGCTAAAATTGGTAAAATATATATGCAACGTAAGGGTTAAGAACTGTCAAGACATGGAAATCTACATGCTTGATACTGTAAGGTGAGGTGAGTTGGGGTTTAACGCCGCTTTCAAGAGTATTTCACTTATATTGCGGCTGCTAGTATTATGGCAGGGAGAAAGCCCGCAACACCATGTGGCTATGCGTGGTACTGCGCTGAAATTCAGTGTAGCATTGCACCCACACCTTACTGCGTGTAGAACAGTTCTCTACTGCAGACATAGTTGCCGTGCCCCTGGCGGGATTCGAACCCCGGACCTCTTGATCCGAAGCCAAACGAACTAACCACTGCGCTATCCCGCCCCCTGATTGATACTGTAAATAGATGAAATCAAATTATAAAGAATTTCAAGGTTTGACGAATACAGAATAAATATTTGATCTGAATTTTTAATAAGAGAGAAACTTGACATACCTGGCATAAGCATCAATATTGCATCTGCACAGTGGAAGCGAATTGGGAAAAAGCAGAGAATAAAAACGAAAAATCATAGAAAATTCATTCAAAGTTTCGGGTGAGAATTAGCCATTTGTGTACGGGTGTCGCTACTTGCCAAAGCCCAAACTACTTCTGCGAGCTGCGAGCTGCGAGCCTGTAAATTCCGCCACAGGAGCTAAAATTGGTAAAATATATATATGCAACGTAAGGGTTAAGAACTGTCAAGACATGGAAATCTACATGCTTGATACTGTAAGGTGAGGTGAGTTGGGGTTTAACGCCGCTTTCAAGAGTATTTCACTTATATTGCGGCTGCTAGTATTATGGCAGGGAGAAAGCCCGCAACACCATGTGGCTATGCGTGGTACTGCGCTGAAATTCAGTGTAGCATTGCACCCACACCTTACTGCGTGTAGAACAGTTCTCTACTGCAGACAAAGTTGCCGTGCCCCTGGCGGGATTCGAACCCCGGACCTCTTGATCCGAAGCCAAACGAACTAACCACTGCGCTATCCCGCCCCCTGCTTGATACTGTAAATAGATGAAATCAAATTATAAAGAATTTCAAGGTTTGACGAATACAGAATAAATATTTGATCTGAATTTTTAATAAAAGAGAAACTTGACATACCTGGCATAAGCATCAATATTGCATCTGCACAGTGGAAGCGAATTGGGAAAAAGCAGAGGACCCTCTCTGACGATCTGGAGGCAAGAAACGTCCTGAGATCATTCATGCTTTCGAAGTTCAGTAAACGACCCAACTCGTACAGCTGAGGTGGTGCAAGGCCTGCCCATCCATTCTCAAACTCAGTGAGAATGTTGGAAGGGGTCCCCCACTGTAAAACAAAAGATGCGATTAAAATCATTATGAATTGATAAATCTAACAGCAAAGTAACAAAACAATTGTGAGTAAACTCAGAGAGATTAAAAATGGGATACATTTATATGAATGTATAGCAAACAATCTAGAACCTGAAGAAGACAAATATATATGGATGATCAACTTCTTTATTAACAATAGCGACGTTTCGGTATAGATCCTTAGCCCTTATACCGTTATCAAGCATATGGGAGAGATGATAAAATCAGAGGTTATATACATGAAACATTATTGGTATGATAATGGGATAACAAAGACAACAAGATGCGATAACAATAAGATGAAAGCTGTAACAAGCAGGTAGTGATAACATGGATACCAGTGGAAGCCACTAAGTTAATTAAGTTGGGATGGGGATACAATGCAGCAGTGAGGGTGAGCAATCAGTGGAGGATAATGATGGAAGCCAGAGTGAGTGGAGTGGATTATTTATTTGTGGATTAAGTGGTTGTAAGCTGATGGGATGAAATAGCCTTGATCTCTATTCAAAGAGGGGTTATGTCTCAAAATTTGTAAAGCTTCAGATAAACAGCGGTGAGTGTAATCATGTTTGTTGTTTGTGAGTGTTTTGACAGCGTCTAGAACCTAAATTTGAGATCAATTCATCACCCTATCCAGAAAAACGTACGCTTCAGTGAGTTTGTGAGCTACATTGTTAGATGATTTAACTCAAAATATTTTTCTTTGTTTGTTTCAGAATATGCATAATATTTCTGTATAGTAACATCGAATACAGAACATATTAGAAGAATTCATGGCCAACTGATCAGTTGTTTGTCTTATACAAAGCACAGCTGATGTTTTATTCTTCAATAAACTTTAGCACAAGTCTTCTATTTCTTATATGAGATGACCTTCAACAATTACTTGCTTTTATATAAAAAAAACGTTAAGATATTTTTTTATTTGTATAACCGATATTTTGAAAATATTATTGCCTCCCGTCATAGAACACATTCATTAGCAATTGAACAATCAAAGTGACGTAAAATATGACGTCATTTGCCAAGCAATGCTCTAACTGATGTCCTAAATCACGAGCATGTTTTAATGTCTCCTAAAGCACGCTGTCGGTCCCATTGACCGCCTGTGTTTTATTGCTGTGGGTATCTTACATAAGCTGATAAAGAGCTATTGATAATTTCCAGTGTGAATTGCACATCCTATATTGGGCTCTACATATCCATTTGTGGGATTATGTTATATATTTACATGATGTCATTAAGATATATAATCATATATAACAACCTGACTATGGACGGTCTCTGCTTTGTCTTCCATCACGTCAGGTTTATCCTCCACACAACAAATAAAAAATGCTGTGTCATAACGACGAGGCTTTCTGTGCAAAACTATTTCTTGAGCTGGTGTTAGCCAATTTGACCATTCGTACAGGGACCATACATCGGGTACAATTTTCATAACTTTACACATGGAAATAAATTCTTCTGCGTTAGCTTCTATTTTTCTTCTCCATTGATCCATGTTTTCACCATGAACAATTGCATTACCATAAACTGCTGACTCTTCATTCAGCGATATTCTGTCAAGATCGGACACCTTTCTAGCCAACAAAACACCCGATTCTTCAAATGTTTCTCGGATAGCACAAATTCTGAATGCAAGCTCACTTGGAACTGCTGAGAATTTGGGATCTCTAACCCTACTAAACATGTGTGGTGCTTTGGAATTTCCTTGTAAAAGTTTGAATAATTTAGATTTTCCATTTTCTCCTGATTTTCCGAACATTTCAAGCCATTCCTCTGAAAAATCTGCATCACTTGCAATGCCTCCTGGGAAAACATACAAATTGGGCATGAATGTAGATTTACTGCTCCGTTTCAGCATAAGAACATCAAAATTATCTCCCTTTTGAATTTCTGGTTGTTTTGATTTTGTTGGAGTGAATTTTACACTTCCGCGACTTCTTTTTGCTGATACCAGCACCAAGGTCGCTGCCTCGCGCCAATATTTCAATACGGCTGCCATTTCTGTTTGTTGTCAGTGTTGATATTGCTGTAAAACGTTACACTTTTACGAACAATATTCTTTGGACAGTTTGGTCCTACACGGCAGCTGCCATATTGAAAGAGCCCGTATGTAAGGGCAAAGTTCACAAGCTCTCTGCAACACGGTTGTTACGAACTTGACACAGATTTCAGCATCGGGAAACACTGCACGGAGTCACAAGTTCACGTCATATGACAACAACTCCTACTGAGAATGGCATCTGCAAGGGCTCAGTAAGTTGTTGAATTTATAATTATAAGAATGTAATCTAATATATTGTAACAGTTTTATCAGTAAATCTCTTATTGTTTTATTTATGCACATTTCTATACACTTTTAACAACTTTATAGAGATGAAGGCAAATGAAATACAGTAGGCCTAACCCAAATTGTCCAAAATCTGTGTGACTGTTTGACATCTCAAACTAAGGCCTAGATTATAAATGAAATTAAAAATTTATAGTTTATGCCATTCTGTTTGAGGTTTAGTTTTGAAGTTTCCCTTCTTTTTGATGCACTGAGTCAAATAAATACAAAGATGAAATTAATTTCCTAACTTCGTTTCTAACTTTAGTCGTCAGTCATTGCACTTTTCGCCACAGGGGCTTGTATTGCTGAAAACAAACATTTCCTAGGTCCATACCACGATGTGATATACCTATACTTATAAATAAAGAAAGGGATGCCCCCTTTGCTTTCTTACCCCCTGTCCAATCAAGTCCAAATTTCAAAATGTTAACACACTTTTTACACCTAAACCCATTGTAGAATTAAAGCACAGTGATTTATAAGATAAATAGTTGTGTTTGTAAAATTTCCGGGATTCATTGCTATTCAACACCCGCAAATTTAGTTTAAAACCGAAGGCGTTAGCCGGAGGTTTTAAAGGTACATCCATTGTGTTGTTGGGGGTCAAATATGACAATCGTTATAAATGGTCTTATTTTATCGAGAAGTACCAACTGTTACCGAAAACAACCATTTTAATGATACTCGTCTTAGTATATTGACGATATGAAGGTAAAAGTAGTGATTTCTGATCGAAAACCGGACAATGCACCGCGTGTGGCGCGCGCCAATGAGTCAAACGTAATTTGGGAATCTTATTTACGCCAGACAAAATAACAAATTTGGGTTGATAATGTTCAATAGGTCATATAACTACTATGCGTGTAAATAGGACGTGCACTTTCGGTTTCTGCACATGCATAATGATGTTACTCGATTTTAATTGGAAACTAGTAATTATGATATGTTTGGCGATTGGGGATGAATATGCAAGCTAAGTGAATTGGTTTGTTTTGTAAACAGAACATATGCTGTGTTGGAATGTATTAAAGCCAAATAAAATTTTATGAAACACAATGGATGCACCTTTAAACGCTGAAATTTGCAGGCTTTGAATAGCAATGAATCCCGGAAATTTTACAAACGCAACTTTTTATCGATATTGTAACATGACCGTTATTTATCAGGCGTTTTAAAACGAACTCTCTTTTTGCGTACCTATCTCTGAGTCGAAAGGACTTTGCGACTGTTCCATTTTTGTAAGAGGTGTGGTCAGGTCAAAACAAATGTAAATACTCGCCGTAATATGTACATTAGCAACAATTTACACATACTTTTAGCTCAAAGAGTGTCACTCAACTATGTTCACTTCATAATATTCACTTATCCTTATAGATGGCGATAAACATTTATATAATTATCTACTACATCAACACAGTAAAAGACCTAGGAACAAAAATCTTAAACTTGCCCTAACCCATTGTGACAATGACGCTAGCATTGTGACGTCAAAACGGTTGATCACTATGACGTCATGCCATGGCAACGGCATTTGGAAAACACAACCTGTCATTTAACATAGGCAAATCAACCAATATCAAGGATACACCGAAATCATGTTACAATACTCGTTTGATTAAAATAAACATCAACACAATGGGTCCATTATTTCTAAAGTTATGACACTTCAAAAACGATTTTTTGCTCATCAAACTCAAGTGAGCCAAAATGGTGTCTCAGCAATACATCGACAAAAATCGAGGAAAATGTCGATATTTCATTCCTAGCAAAAGCAATCAATCTCAAAAAGAGTTTTCTACTATCACTTTACATCCCTGATACATTTGTCATACTTGAATAGTTCGGGTATCTTACCGTAACAAATTTATTGCAACTTTGAAAAAATGAGTGCACATGTTTTATTAAATAGTTTTTGTAATTTGAAATAATAAAATGTGTTCACATTAAAATGGCCCCCATGCAATTTTTGCTTCATATGCAACAATTGGGTTTTCTAAAGTAAATATAAATGACATAAACTATCATTATAAATGGGAAATTTAAACAACTAGAATTTGCAAAAAATGTGCTACAGCCCTTTTAACGAATGAAGAGAATCAAATACTCCATGAATTTCCCTTTTTTTCTATTCCAGACCGACATTCTGCCGGGGGACCCACACCCTGAGTGTCCCTATGGCGATGTTTCAGGAGAACCGGCGTCGACTGTGTGAGCAGCTCCGCCAGACAAACGGAGTCCCGGACGGAAGCTTTGTTATACTGCAGGGAGGAGAGGCGGAGACACGATACTGCTCAGATCATGAACCCATGTTCAGACAGGTCAGGCTTGAAATAATGAATTGAAAATCATTTAAAGTGTTGTGATACAGTGATTTTGTAAAAAAAAAAAATTATTATACTTTATTAGCTTAAAAGGGAATTACTTTGCATTATAAAAATTATAATAATATTATTACCCTTAGGAAAGACTAAACTGACGTCACAAATGTCATTCCTTGACCTTTAGCCTGCTGGATTGTTTTAGGGTAACTCCCACTGTCATCTGCAATAATTTGAGCTGAAGCGCCATAAAATAAACAACGCTATGAAACTCAGACTGGAGCCTAAGTGAACATAAGGGTACTCACAATCAGTGTTTGAATACGTTTCAGGCTCTACTGGCAGTCAGGGCTTGTGGTTTGAAAAATCAACCAGTTCTTCTAAAAATGTAACAGTCCCTCAGTACTATATATACTGAAGTTTTCAGCATAGTACCACCCATGGTTCACTAGTACCAGCTGATTCTCGCAGGTTTCACCGCAATACATAGCCACCATGGCGTTGCGGGTTTTCTCCCTGCAATACTGTACCTGTACTAACAGCCGTGATATAAGTGAAATAATCTTGAAAGTAGCGTTAAACTCCAACTCATCTCACCTCACACTTGTAGTATACAGGCTAGGGTTGACTATTGACCCAAAGAGACTATTGCGATAGCGATAGTCTATTGCCACTTACTGTTGCAATAGCGATAAACTATTGTAACTCACTATTGCAATAACTATTGCGATAGGGTTTTTCGTACAAATACGCAATAATCAGCTAGATTTCTTATAGGTTTTAGTAGAAATGTTTAATTGATGTAAGGACTATGGAACCACAATCATTAAAGAAATCATAAATGAAAAGACTTTTTGTCATTTTGCTATTTTCTATCTCGAGTTCTTCCCTTTTGACATTCTAAAATGAAAATCTTTAATTAAATGCAGCGAGGCTTGTGTAAATCATTCATAAGGCGAGACCAAATTAATTAGTTGATTTACGGATCCGCCGACTACGATTTTGGCAATTTCCTAAGATAAAATATGTTTATTTGAACCCCGCTCAATAAAAAATGTTGCATTGCCGCTGGAAAAAAATTTGTAAAATCTAAAATATTACGAAAATACGAACAGTAAAAGGGAGGTAACTCCAGTCCAGTTGCCTTTGAAGCGCAATCTAAACTTGGTCCCGTCTCATCATTATTTATGCACTTAAGTGTGCATGAGTGAAACCAGTCTTCATGCTGTGGTAATGGCGGCCTCCTCGCCCGGTGTTTTCGCTGGTCTTGTGTTAATCATCATCATGTCTACGTACTTCAGCGTAACGGTGAAAAATCTTCGTCGACACTAGACCAAAAAGCTTTTTATACATTTTTTATTTACCCTCCTGCCTTTAGGTATTTTGACCTCCAGAAATCCGTAAATCAAGTAATTAATTTTGTGTGGCCTAATTAAGGGAAATTTAATAGTTTCGATAGTTAACCTTACTATTGCGATAGCGATAGTGTTTTTGTATATACTATCGATATAGTACTATTACCAAGCCAATTATTGCGATGCATCGATAGTTCGATGTATTGTTACACCAGGCACATCATTTATCAATCCCACAAGCCAGACGGACTTGCTGGCCACTGGCCAATCTGTAAATAACCAGAAATTGGCCTACTGGCAGGCAGTTAAAACAGGATGTACCTTATGTAGATTATGTAAGTGCAGGGCTAGAAATTAACTCTAGTCCTTCAGCCCAAGGCTAGTTAAAATTATCATGAGCTGTCAAACTTTGGATACTGCTCGCCTTGTGGGCCAGAACAATTTCTGAATCACTTTGGAATACTCATAGCAAGAGACAGGCATCTTATGTTTACAAGTAACAATGGCAATAAGTGTCTCGTTCAAACACAGAAGTTTAGATTTATCAATACAGAGTCGACTTTATGGGCTGATGCGCCTTTAGTTGAGCTAGTCAAAATAAGAACTAGGCCCTGCAGACTACCATATGTTTCAAGTTCATTTCTAACCCTGATGTTAGACTTGCAGGAAAAGTCAAGGAGTGAAAAGATTCAGTTCTTTGTCTGTTTGTTTCCAGGAATCTTATTTCCACTGGACATTCGGTGTAGAGGAACCAGATTTTTATGGAGCTGTAGAAGTTGCTACCGGCAAAGCGATCTTATTTGCCCCAAAGCTACCGGATTCTTATGCGGTGTGGATGGGAAAGTAGGTTCTTTTCAGCTATATTGCCTGTCTATTTCCAGGAGTCTTATTTCCACTGGGCATTTGGTGTAGAAGAGCCTGATTTCTACGGAGCTGTAGAAGTTGCTACTGGCAAAGCAATCTTGTTCGCGCCAATGCTTCCGGATACTTATGCTATTGTGATGGGAAAGTAGGTCTTTTCAGTTATATCCCACCTGAGAACAGAAACTTTATCCCGTCACATAAGAAATGATAAGTGATACAAAAGATACAGTCTATTTATGATAGGTTATGTTCATGGGTAAAGTCTGCCTTGAGTGATTTCTGATTACGTTTTATTATATGATTTCAGGTGAAATACCGGGATCTATCAATGAAAATAAACCGTGTTATCAGTCACTAGTGAAAATAACAATGGAACGTGTTATCAGTCACTAGTGACTGATATAACAATGACCTGACGTCATAAAACAATGCTCCGACGTCATGACACGTTCATGGCGTCACATTGTTGCCAAGGCGACAGGCCCATTCTGGAGCCGACTTAACGTAAATGCAAGTCTGTTTTGGTGAATATGCAAAGATTTGGTCATATAATAAAAAGAAAATGTTCTTTTCTTCACAAATATCATGTTTATCTCATCTCGTGAGGTAGAAAAGTTATATATTTTCACTCGTGGCTGTGCCACTCGTGAAAATATAATCTTTCTACCTCACTCGATGAGATAAACATGGTATTAGTTAAAAAGAGACAAATATCCTCTAAATATCATTGTCACTTACAGGAGAAATACTCTGACCATCTCTCTCAATCATATACAATGGCATCTGCTATAATTTAGTACTATCTGTACATATACACAAAATATATACCTTGCTTGATTCAACCTAAAATATCATCTCCTTATAGCTAGCCAAAAACATCTCCACAACTAGCGCCTTGTAGTTCCCGTTATTACTCATATGGATGGAAATAACACGAGTTCATATTTCGATACCAGCACATCTGCACGTATCACGTTTTCCTAGCAACCATTGTTTCAGCGTGACTTACTGTCTGCAGTGGCAGATCGCCTCGGCACCCCCCCACCCCCCATCCCCTCCCCCTTTTTAAAAATTTCTGGATCCACGTGATGTCAATGTAGCTTGCCATCGCAAGAGAAATGTGCCGCTACCTGATAATTTTTATGCAATTCAAATATAATGGGTAGTAAAGAAATTATTACGCTCAAAAGTGTGTCATGTGACTCGTGCAAATTTGTTTATAAACCTTGCTCTTATTCGTATGACACACTTCCTCTGGTATTAATCTCTATTTATTACATTTAACTAAGCTGCACAGCGTCTTTACTAGCCAAAATGTCCTGGACATGTGCTAATCTTTAATCCTGTTCATCAAGTTATTTATCAAACTATGACATGTGAAATTCCTTGAGATCACATGTAATCAGTGAAAGAACTTTGATAGTATAAATGTCAATATCACTAGAGTTCATTCTAACTTAATTGTGACTTATATTAAATGGTCCTGGGACTTCTCTTAGCAAATATATTTCAATCATGAACTGGGTACAGCTCTATCACAAAATTCTAAATCTATTGCATCCTGTGTATTTTCGAATGTCAATTATACCGTTAACAAATCGTAATTAAATCTAATTTATTTTCTGGATACTATACAAAAAATTGCATGCGTAGTGTAAAAATAGAATTTGCAGGAAATATCATATGCTTTGCTTGCAGCATGAAATTGTCATGTGACCTCTCTAAGCCAATCAGATCAGTGAGAATATTTCAGCCATATGATCATCATTGCCTCTGATGCTCTCGAGATGGTTCCATTGGCCCTCAAAGCTGATGCTTTATTATTATCCCCTGGGTCTGTCCGTCTGTCTGTCTGTCCATCTGTCGCAATAAAGGGGACAGCTTTTCTCAGACATTATTATCCCCCGCCATGAAGTGGAAGGGGGATATAGGTTTGGGCTCTGTCCGTCCGTCCGGGATGAAGGGAACAGCTTTTCTCAGTAACCGTTTAAGATAGGGTTACCAAATTTGGTGTGTTGCTTGAGGGCATGATTACCTTGATGGAGTACGAAAATGAGAAGTGTACAATTATTTTGTCCAGGGTTATTGCCCATGTTCCTTATTTTTTGACTTGAGGGCATAAATACCTTGATGGAGTTCCAATTTCTTGGGACCGGCGGGGGATGTTGATGACTATGTCTTCTTGTTTAAGATAGGATAACCAAATTTGGTGTGTAGTATAAGGGTATTATTACCTTGATGGAGTTTGAAACTGAGAAGCGTGCAATTATTTTTTCTGGAGTTATTGCCCTTGTTCAAGGTATCTTCAAAGGGGATAACTTTTCTCAGAAACTGTTAAAGATCAAATCACTTGTGTGGCTTGAGGGTATCAATACCTTGATGGAATGAAAATAAGAAACGCACAATTATTTCTTGTTGAATTATTGCTCTTGTTCCGATTTCTCAGGTCTGGTGGGTGATGTTGATGTCTTCTTGTTTATGACAAGGATGATGATGACGTCATGAGGAAATACACTCTGAAGACAAACTTATCCTCAGTGTTGATTGCATCTGTTTACAGGCTGTTGTCTGCTGCTGATTTCCGTGTTCGCTACGGCGTGGATGAAGTTTACTTCGTACCTGATGTAGGTTTCATTATCAGTTCCCTCTGGTGTTATGTATTTGTTCATTGTCACTTGATATTATTGTTTGAATTTAATAGTTAGAAGTTATTATTTCATCTAATTTTCAAACATTCTTATTGACCTTTGAAGAAAATTACGGTCCCTAATTAAAATTCTCTACGTACAGGAATTTCTGAAATTAAAAGTTCAAAATTAACAAAAATAATTTCTTTAATAATCATTCTAAATCCTCAGGGTAAAGATTGATTTGAATGAACTACCTCAAATTAATTTGTTCTCCCACGAGATAAGGTAAAAGCATTAATGTATCTATCAACATTATTTTTTGCAATTTTTCTTGTAGATTGTCAAAGTCCTACAAGAGAAGAAAGCATCCATCCTGCTGACGCTGGTGAGAAAATAGTAGAAACACTTCTACAATACTTTTCTATAGACTGTAGGGGATAAGATATGCTGAGGACAGAGCCCAAAGTCAATATTGTTTTTCTCTGCCACAATCTCTTGACCTATCATGTTGTCAGAACAGTATCTTAAATAAACCTCTAAGATATTGATAAAACGCTTCTAGTATGGCTTTGGGCCGATAACACAGTGATCACATCATTCCACTTCGAACAAGAGGTCTAGGGTTGTGAATATCTTGCTTGACAATTTTGTCTGTTGTAGAAAACAAGTGTCAAAACCCTAACGTAACTTTAATTCACTAAGGTAGTTTTCGCTCAATTTTAACAAATGGTGCTTAGGTTATGGTACCCTTAATGTTACGAATGTTTTGTGCAACGACCAATTGTTCTACATTGTTTAAAGTTTGGGTGCAATGAAACATTGAAATTCAGTGCATACCACGATCTCTACCTCGAACCAACACTTACAGGTTTCACAACAATGCATAACAACATTGGCATTGCAGGCTTTCTTCCTGTAATAATACTGACTAATACTAATAGTGAACTATTCTTGAAAGTGTCGTTCGCCTCACCGAGACTGAATTACTGTCATTCAGAGTCGAGAACAAAACAATAAGGATCAGCCGTAAGACTATATAAATTTGGGTAAATTTTAATTGCCTTAGCTTGATAACAAAATAATAAATAATCTATTGAAGATCCTTTCATTTATGTTTAAATCTTGAAAAGTAAATTTTATTCTCATTTATTCATGCACTGCTTGTCTAACTTGCTTTGCTTGAGATATCTTTTCAGATCTATCTGCCCAGAAATACCCGATCTATTAATGTATGTTGCAGCACGGCTTGAACACAGACAGTGGCAATTACAGCAGGGAGGCTGCCTTCGACGGGATTGGAGAGTATGTACATTTCATATATGTTCAGGTCATCAGGTTTATAAGGCAGCATTGAATGGCATGTGCCGTCCATCCTTCTGTAAATCCCCCATCCCTCAACAAAATTTAACTATGTCAGACTTTCTTTCCTCTTGTGATAAAACTTGCCCCTTTAAACATGTAAATCCTCTAAAACATTGGTTTGAAACTGATTGAATGGCATGTGTTCAGCATCCGTCCATCCTTCTGTAAACTTTTTGCCCTCAACAATATTTACCTTTGTCAGGCTTTCTTTCCTATTGTGATGTATTACAAAATTTGCCCTTTTATACATGTAAATGCTCTAAAACATTGGTGTGAAACTGATTGAAGAAATAAAAATAAAATTGTTTTGTTTGCGTTTCCTTGAGGATTTTGGTTAATTATACAAAACTGACCCCCCATCTTCCAATGTGCGTTTATTGTAATTTTGAGATGATTAATAAGAATTTATGTTTTATGATCAATTTCATTTCATTTAGGTAGGTATATGATTTTATGAACACTTCATTCAACTTGAAAAGCATTCATAGGCTGAAACTAGTAGCATTAATTTATCTAATCCCATAGTAATACTCATAGCAATGGCAAAATAAAAATAAAATTTGAAAATGACTTATATTTTATTAAATGATAATTTTTCCACAGTTTCTCAGTAAACAACAAACTCCTTCACTCAGTGATAACAGAGTGGTAAGTATTTAGAACTGGATTGATAACAGAGTGGTAAGTATGTAGAACTAGATTGATAACAGCAGTTATGTTAGATACATCAAGATAACTGTGATCAATAGAGGATATTGAATCATCATTTGCTTGATAACGGTGTTAGAATCTACACAGAAACAACGCACTCCTGCGATAAAGAGGTTGTATATCCATAAAATTCATTCTCCTTTATCTAACCAACTTCTAAATGCCTTTGAAAGAAGTAATCGCCTTATAGACACTAAATTTTCAAAGATCTCTAGAACTAAGATATTCATAACCCAATGTTAATGGCACTCAGAGCCCGGGTACAAATCTTGGTGAGACTCCAAAGATTTGTGACCTGGGTCTCATAATGTGTTGTGTTGTGTCCCGGGCAAGACACTTCATCCACATTGCACTCAGTCCACCCATCTGTTTAAATGGGAACCTGAACACAGGCATCCTCGGTTACCCAGGGGTTTATATATGCTCCGTTACTCTCCACTATTTCACCCATGGGAAATTTCATCAGAGAAATCTGTACTCAAATTACCCGCCCTTGGCCGGCGTGAGCCAATCAAACCACTACGCAGCTTGGACCTGCGAGCCAATGACAATTCTTATCACTTCGTTGCAAAGCATGCGAGGTCATTTTGTTAGCCATCCATCACCGGTTATCTCCCTTGACCATTTCCGTCTTACCGTATTGAGTATTTTCTTTGGTTACTGACTTCGTCACGCCAGCCAAGGGCGGGTAATTTTAGTACAAATTTCTCTGACAGAGTTTCCCATGGGTGATATAGTGAAGAGAAACGGAGCATATATAAAACCCTGGGTAACCGAGGATGGAACACAGGGAGTATGAACCTATATGGTCATGCGGAACATTTAGCAGCACCACCGAAAGTAGAATTCCTTCAGTTTAATAATATCTGAGTAGCAGCTTGAGCATGCAGTCTAGTGGAAAAGTGTGCCATATAAAAATTATGTTATATAAAAATCCATATTAATATTATTGTCTTCTTTTTCAGTCGTGTGTTCAAGACAGACTACGAGCTTGATGTCCTGAGATACGTGAACCGTATCAGCAGTGAAGGTCATAAGTCTGTGAGTTTCTAAATACTTGAATTATGTGAGACGTATAGGAGAAACCATGACTACGGGGACTTACCAGAGATTGTAAACCCTTAGTGGAGGGATATGCCTGACTGTCAAGGTTTACAGTCTCTGATAAGTTCGAAAAAGAAGGGTTTCTCTTACTTATCAACCTTTAACACTTAATATATAGCAGGTCCTATCGGGAGTATCCACCATTTTGTTTTTGTGCTAACATGAAATTAGAAAAACGGTAAGTTTTACCAATTTTAATTCTTTTTGTGATAAAACCAATATTTTGATAGAATATCCACAAAGTAACTGATAATTTATCATTCGACTGACCAACAATATATTGTTTATCCGCTTTTCACACTCATAGCACCAATGAATGGCCTTACTTTTCATTTTCAATAGATGTGTGCTAGTCTTAATCAAATTGTCAAATATAAAGTCATCACAGTATTACCCGTAGTTACATGTTTCAATTTAGTTATTATCATGTATTAATAACATTATTATTATGTGTAAACAAGAATATCTCAAATTTCATTTGCAAAAAAAACAAAAACATGATAGAACCGTCTCTTTAATGACTTATTGCAGGTGATGAGAGGGATGAGACCAGGCATGTATGAATACCAGGCAGAGAGGTGGGTGTGCACCTGTTAGGGAGGGGGGTTGTCAGGGAGGGGGGTCACATTGGGAGTAGTATGTTAGGGATGGGGTGGGGTAATAGGGAGGGGTCACATTGGGTCGGGATGTTAGGCATGGGGTGGGGTGATAGGGAGGGGGTCACATGATTGGGGGTGGGATGTTAGGGAGGGGGTCATTTTGGGGGTGGGATGTTAGGGAGGATGGTCACCTTGAGGGTGGGGTGTTAGGGAGGGGGTCACCTTGAGGGTAGGGGTGATAGGGAGGGGGTCACCTTGAGGGTTCGGGTGATAGGGAGGGGGTCACCTTGAGGGTAGGATGTTAGGGAGGGGGTCACCTTGAGGGTAGGATGTTAGGGAGGGGGTCACCTTGAGGGTAGGGGTGATAGGGAGGGGGTCACCTTGGAGGTGGGGCGATAGGGAGGGGGGTCACCTTGAGGGTAGGATGTTAGGGAGGGGGTCACCTTGAGGGTAGGGGTGATAGGGAGGGGGTCACCTTGGAGGTGGGGCGATAGGGAGGGGGGTCACCTTGAGGGTAGGATGTTAGGGAGGGGGTCACCTTGAGGGTAGGGGTGATAGGGAGGGGGTCACCTTGAGGGTAGGGGTGATAGGGAGGGGGTCACCTTGAGGGTGGGGTGATAGGGAGGTGGGTCACCTTGGAGGTGGGGCGATAGGGAGGGGGGTCACCTTGAGGGTAGGATGTTAGGGAGGGGGTCACCTTGAGGGTAGGGGTGATAGGGAGGGGGTCACCTTGGAGGTGGGGCGATAGGGAGGGGGGTCACCTTGAGGGTAGGATGTTAGGGAGGGGGTCACCTTGAGGGTAGGGGTGATAGGGAGGGGGTCACCTTGAGGGTAGGGGTGATAGGGAGGGGGTCACCTTGAGGGTGGGGTGATAGGGAGGGGGTCACCTTGGGGGTGTGGTGATAGGGAGGTGGGTCACCTTGGGGGTGGTTTGATAGGGAGGTGGGTCACCTTGGGGGTGGTTTGATAGGGAGGGGGGCACCTTGAGGGTAGGATATTAGGGACGGGGTCACCTTGAGGGTAGGGCTGATAGGGAGGTGGGTCACCTTGGGGGTAGGATGTTAGAGAGGGAGGTCACCTTGAGGGTAGGGCTGATAGGGAGGTGGGTCACCTTTGGGGGAGGATGTTAGAGAGGGAGGTCACCTTGAGGGTAGGGGTGATAGGGAGGTGGGTCACCTTGGGGGGAGGATGTTAGAGAGGGAGGTCACCTTGAGGGTAGGGGTGATAGGGAGGTGGGTCACCATGGGGGGGAGGATGTTAGAGAGGGAGGTCACCTTGAGGGTAGGGCTGATAGGGAGGTGGGTCACCTTGGGGGTAGGATGTTAGAGAGGGAGGTCACCTTGAGGGTAGGGCTGATAGGGAGGTGGGTCACCTTGGGGGGAGGATGTTAGAGAGGGAGGTCACCTTGAGGGTAGGGCTGATAGGGAGGTGGGTCACCTTGGTGGTAGGATGTTAGAGAGGGAGGTCACCTTGAGGGTAGGGGTGATAAGGAGGGGGTCACCTTGAGGGTAGGGGTGATAGGGAGGGGGTCACCTTGGGGGTGGGGTGTTGGATTTGCAACTTAGTGTGGCAATCCATCTTCCATCCACCATTGACAATTTTCTTTGATAATCAAAGCTTTGAAGGATGATTTCTTCAGTTTTTCTAGCGAGTAGATAGTTGCAAATACCTTAAGTTAACCCTTAACTTGCGGGTCCCGGAATTATCCGGGAGGCTCATAGAGAAAAATGTTAGACCCCTTGGCGAGATGCGTACGTTGGACTTAGTGCATTTACCGGGTCAGTAATAATTATATTTGCCCCCCAGGCGAAATGCGAGACGAAGTGTGTCCGTGGATCGCCACATGAAAACTTGTCTACATACATCTCGCAGTTAGCCACGATAATGAGTCTTTGTGAATGTCCGGTCGAAATATCAAGTAAAATTCACACCAAATTGCTTGTGCATTGTTGACCCGTAACGCATCGATAATTAGCTTTACAAAAGGCCAATTTTGTCGTGCTTCACTCCGAAGCCTTATTTCGCTTGGGGCTATTTTCACCCACATGTTTGCATTGCCTCGGGTTTGTCTCGCCCGAACCTGCTATCTGCCTCGCATCTAGCAAGACGGGGAAAAAATGGCAAATCGCCTTACTCCCGCACTTCATATCATGTGAGCGAATTGTTTGTTTTCAAAAAACAATACGGCAAAATAAAGGGGAAACAATGGACTACATTCCAATATCAAATTAGCAAATGTCAAAAAAATAATAAAGACACAGCAAGCGCCATGAAAAAGGTCATGTTTACACTTCATAAATTTTGAAACAATCGGCGATTTTCACAACTTCTTACACATTTATCACGGCTAAAATACTGAATCCATTTTCATAATTAGCTCATCAGGCCTGAAAGGCCCGATGGGCTTATGGCATGGGATGGCGTCCGTCCGTCCGTAAACTTTTCACTTTTTCGACTTCTTCTCCAGAACCAATAACTCTAGAGAGCTGAAATTTTATGTACAGACTCCTTGGCCAATGGGGATTCTAAATTGTAGATTTGGTGACCCTGTGACCCCAAATAAGGGCCCCAGGGGTCATAACCTTAAAAGCTATTTTCATCTTCTTCTCCAGAACCAATGACTCCAGAGAGCTGAAATTTTATGTACAGACTCCTTGGCCAATGGGGATTCTAAATTGTAGATTTGGTGACCATGTGACCCCAAATAAGGGCCACAGGGGTCATAAGCTATAAAGCTATTTTCATCTTCTTCTCCAGAACCAATGACTCCAGAGAGCTGAAATTATATGTACAGACTCCTTGGCCAATGGGGATTCTAAATTGTAGATTTGGTGACCCTGTGACCCCAAATAAGGGCCTCACAGGCCATTACCTAAAATCCTGTTTTCATCTTTTTCTCCGGAACAAAAAGACCTAGAAGGCTGTAATATTGTATGCAAACTCTTTAGCCAATGGGGATTCTAACTTGTAAATTTGGTGACCCTGAGACCCCAAATATGGGCCACAGCCTAAAAAACCTGTCGAAATTGAATTTTGAACTGATATTTTATGTGCACTTCTTTCACTTTATTTGAAATGTATGTCGACTTGAAAGAACAATCTACATTGTGGACATGTTTGTCAAACTGATGTAATCAATGTGAAATGAGAACTGTTCAATAGCCTATGAAATGAAAATTGTGACAAGGCATAAAGGACTAAATTGAAGAGGAGTTAAGAATTCTTTTATTTTACATGAGATATGTGAACTGCATATGACTGGTGATGAAATGATAAGATAAGATTATTTTCATCTTTTTCTCCAGAACGAAAAGACCTAGAAGGTTGTCATGTTGTGTAAATAGTCTTTAGCTAATGGAGATTCTAAATTGTAGATTTGGTGACCCTGTGACCCCAAATAAGAGCCTCACAGGCCATTACCTAAAATCTTGTTTTCATCTTTTTCTCCAGAACAAAAAGATCTAGAAGGCTGTAATATTGTATGCAAACTCTTTAGCCAATGGGGATTCAAACTTGTAAATTTGGTGACCCTGTGACCCCAAATATGGGCCACAGCCTAAAAAAAACCTTTGAAAATGAATTTTGAACTGATATTTTATGACACTTCAATCACAATGATTTGAAATATATGTCTACTTTAGATAACAATCTACATTGTGGACATGTTTGTCAAATTGATGTAATCAATGTGAAATGAGAACTATTGAATAGCCTATGAACTGAAAATTGTGACAAGGCATAAAGGACTAAATTGAAGAGGAGTTAAGAATTCTTTTATTTTACATGAGATATGTGAACTACATATGACTGGTGATGAAATGATAAGATAAGATTATTTTCATCTTCTTCTCCAGAACGAAAAGACCTAGAAGGTTGTCATGTTGTGTAAAGAGTCTTTAGCCAATGGAGATTCTAAATTGTAGATTTGGTGACCCAGTGGCCCCAAATAAGAGCACCGTAGGCCATTACCTAAAATCCTGTTTTCATCCAGAACAAACTAGAAGGAATATTTTGTTCAGAATGTTTAGATGTTTGGATGACAAGGCTTAGAACCGAGATTGTTTAGCCAAGGTGATTCAAAATTGTACTATGTACCATGAGATTCATCACATTGCCTGTTCTCTTTAAGCCTTATACAGTTAGATCAGTGCTGCCAGTGTTTAGTGCAAGCAAGAGTCTATTACATAATTTGGCGGTAAAACACAAAAAACACAGCTGGCTTGTAACCAGAGCCAAGGGGTCAGAATATTGCATAATCTCCTGTGTGTTGACCTTGCTGAGTGCTCTCTCTCAATTTCAAGACTAAGATTTGTCAGGGTTAGGGATTGTGCATTATATTGAGACAACATATTTCTGTCTTCATCATCAAACAAAATAAACTCTGATGAGCTACAGAGCCCATGGCTCTATTTTTTATTTTTATATCACAATAAACCGAAAAGAATAATCTTTTATTCTATATAAAATGCGCATATTTATTCACAGAAATAAAGATACAATTTTACCTTTCTGAGAGACATGTGAAACCAAACGGCACACAAACTAATCAACATATTTTCATCAGTTATGGTTGGAGGTTAGCGTTTATTTGAAAAGTCAAACAATATAACCATATTTGGGTTGACATGTGCTTATTTGTCAACTGGTTCGAGATTATGATTTCTTGGAAAAGTGCGATGAACGACCGTTTGCAATGCCGCATACATGTTGTAAGTATTGACGATTTTATAGGTGGAAATAAAGACAAACTTTACATAGCTATGGAATTATAACCAAAGGCCGCATTCTAATAATTTGTATATCATTGTGAAGCTAGACATCTTGTCTTCAATTCCGTATATAAATGGATTTTTTTTCGTTTGGTATTTATGTTATGAGGCCCGAATTAACCCTTAATTTGCGGGTCCCGTAATTATCCCGGAGGCTCATAGAGAAAAATGTTAGACCCCTTGGCGAGATGCGTACGTTGGACTTAGTGCATTTACCGGGTCAGTAATAAATATATGTGCCCCCCAGGCGAAATGCGAGACGAAGTGTGTCCGTATATCGCCACATGAAAACTTGTTTACATACATCTCGCAGTTAGCCACACTAACGAGTCTTTGTGAATGTCCGGTCGAAATATCAAGTAAAATTCACACCAAATTGCGTGTGCATTGTTGACCCGTAACGCATCGATAATTAGCTTTACAAAAGGCCAATTTTGTCGTGCTCCGCTCCGAAGCCTTATTTCGCTTGGGGCTATTTTCACCCACGTGTTTGCATTGCCTCGGGTTTGTCTCGCCCGTACCTGCTATCTGCCTCGCATCTAGCAAGACGGGGAAAAAATCGGCAAATCGCCTTACTCCCGCACTTCATATCATGTGAGCGAATTGTTTGTTTTCAAAAAACAATACGGCAAAATAAAGGGGAAACAATGGACTACATTCCCATATAAAATTAGAACATTTTAAAAAAATAATAAAGACACAGCAAGCGCCGTGAAAAAGGTCATGTTTACACTTCATAAATTTTGAAACAATCGGCGATTTTCACAACTTCTTTCACATTTTTCACGGCTAAAATACTGAATGCATTTTCATAATTTTTATATCACAATAAACCGAAAAGAATAATCTTTTATTCTATATAAAATGCGCAGATTTATTCACAGAAATAAAGATACAATTTTACCTTTCTGAGAGGCATGTGAAACCAAACGGCACACAAACTAATCAACATATTTTCATCAGTTATGGTTCGAGGTTAGCGTTTATTTGAAAAGTCAAACAACATAACCATATTTGGGTTGACATGTGCTTATTTGTCAACTGGTTTGAGATTATGATTTCTTGGAAAAGTGCGATGAACGACCTTTTGCAATGCCGCATACATGTTGTAAGTATTGACGATTTTATAGGTGGAAATAAAGACAAACTTTACATAGCTATAGAATTATAACCAAAGGTCGCATTCTAATAATTTTTATATCATTGTGAAGCTAGACATCTTGTCTTCAATTCCGTATATAAATGGATTTTTTTTTCGTTTCGTATTTATGATGTTACGAGGCCCGAATTTAAGACAATCTTTCGAAAGTAATAGAATAAAAACGAAAAATCATAGGAAATTCATTCAAAGTTTCGGGTGTGAATTAGCCATTTGTGTACGGGTGTCGCTACTTGAATTTGTATTGAACGCCCGTATATAGTCCTTATTCGCCATGTAGATGCGGTATATTTCGTAAAAACGGTACTGGAATCGCCGCCTGGAAATTCCGCCAGCAGAGCTCGTTAGTGCCTAAGCTCAAACTACTGCTGCGAGCTGCGAGCCTGTAAATTCCGCCACAGGGGCTAAAAATGGTAAAATATATATGCAATGTAAGGGTTAAAGACAATCTTTCGAAAGTAATAGAATAAAAACAAAAAATCATAGAAAAATCATTCAAAGTTTCGGGTGTGAATTAGCCATTTGTGTACGGGTGTCTCTACTTGAATTTGTATTCAACGCCCGTATATAGTCCTTATTCGCCATGTAGATGCGGTATATTTCGTAAAAACGGTACCGGAATCGCCGCCTGGAAATTCCGCCAGCAGAGCTCGTTAGTGCCTAAGCTCAAACTACTGCTGCGAGCTGCGAGCCTGTAAATTCCTCCATAGGGGCTAAAAATGGTAAAATATATATACACAACGTAAGGGTTAAGAATGTCAAATGACTACTTTTGTGTTAGACATTAAGCTTTTCATTCAATGTACTGATCTTGTTATATTATTGTGTTTAAAATCAATAATCTGAACAGGATCTCATTTATTGAAACTAAAATATCTAAACTTCTATCTATGAAACCCTTTAAGGCTATAAAATGTCTTTTTTTTAATTGAGAATTTTTATAACGTAATAATAGTCAAAATATTGTTATGAATAAATAATTGAATTAAATGAATCTATTGCGGGATCACTGAAATACAGAATATTTCAGATCAACATTTGTTTATTTCAGTGTTTTCCGGCACCATGTCTACTTTAATGGTGGACTGAGAAATCTCTCGTATACTTGCATCTGTGGCAGGTAACTTTTGTTTTCTCCTTTCAGTCTCTTCAACCGATATGTTAGCTTTACCAATGGACTGAGAAACTCCTATACATGCGTCTGCGGCAGGTTAGATTGTTGAAAATAATCGGTCCTTTCTTTCTTTCAACTTCTGTAAATTATGAGATTAAGATTTGACTTTATGACTTGCAAATTGTTGTAGGTAGACAATTTACAAGAGTCAAGTATGCACTGTTTGAATTGTAATTGTGTTACAAAAGCGACATATGACATTGCGATTAAAAAACTTTTTCTATATTTTGAATATATCATGGATTGAAAGATTGTTTTTTGCCTTTTCTAAATAAAAATATGTTTTTCGGACATCGGGGCATCACATCTATTTGTGCATGTACAGTAACAGTTTTCTGTTGTCATCTAAAAACATAAACTGTCAATTTGCGACATCATTTTTGCTGAACCCCAAAATCCATTTATATCCAAATATATGGGTCTGCAGGAACACTTTCAAGTTATAATTTAGGAAAAACTTGAAATTTTCTCCTTTCTCGTCATTATTTATTCTAACAAAGTGTTTAAAAAGTCCTTTCACTCTGGTCACTTTTGAAAAATATTTGCCCGAGAAATATTAAACTTATTTACAGAGCCTTAGTTACTTACCTAGTTAGTATACTTACTCACTGACGATCTGTCTGTTTGTCTGTCTGCTTGTCAAACATTATCCGTTCATTGTAATATTCCATCCTTTCTGATTGGTCCACAGCCTATTGAAAATAAGGCCTGTCCGCCAGCCTAGTAACTCTTTAAGGGTTTTCTTGAATTCTGCCATTTTAATGGAATAAATAACACCATTGGCTGGCTACTTTCAAGCTTATTACATACACTTGTGTTGTGCAAGGATTTTGTAAGGTATACATGTATCAATGTTAGTTCACAACTGTTTCAGTGGAGATAACGGTGCTATCCTACACTATGGTCACGCAGGTGCCCCCAACAGTAAACTCATCAATGATGGAGACATGTGGTAAGCAAGGTTGTCTTTTACCACCTTAATGATTCATAGAATTGCCTCAGGTAATTAGCAGTTGAGTATCGCTGATGGTTTTGTTTAGCAGTCGCTTGCAGGTTTCACCACAATTCCAAGCCTTAATGGTGTTGCAGCCTTTCTTACTGATTTGTTACTTCCCGTAGTTACCGTGATGTCATTTGACTTGGGTTGAAACTCAAATTTGCCAAACGAATGAAACTACCCCAAAACAACACCTTGTAATGTAACATGATTTCCTATTAGTATAATGAGTATAAGTAACAAGTAAGTTTGATTGGTTCAAAGCTTGTTTGACGTGGTTGGGCAGTATTACTGTTGCTCTCAAACGTCATCTGCTCATTGTAATATAACATGCTTTCTGATTGGTCAGTGCATGTAACAAGGTATCTGATTGGTTCACAGCCTGTTTGACCTTGGAGGGGAGTACTACTGCTATGCATCAGACATCACATGCTCCTTCCCCGCTAACGGCAAGTTCACGCGCAAACAGGTCGGCATCTACAACGCAGTGCTCAAAGCAAGCAGGGCCGTCTTAGAGGCCATCAAACCAGGTAGGCATTTTCTAATATCAAAATTTTTTAAAGAATTGTAGGGGCTCAAAAAGCGTGCTTGCAGTGAACGAGTTCAAGTGAGTTGTGCGCCACCCTGTAATGGAATGTAGTATCAGCCATAGTTTGCTAGTCCCATCCATTGTTTTTCATAATATTTTATTTGGCTTAAATACTTGCTAAAATACTGTATGTGCTGAATTCAGTTAAAATAATCTCACTCAACTTGTATATTCATGCCCAATTGCCAAATATATAGTTTCTTGTTTCCAATAAAACATTTCCCATTTAGTCCCATTTACATGCACAGTAGGAATCAAATTTACATGCAAATATTTTTAAAAGTCCAGGTTCAAACCCCCTGAACCCCCTCTGGATCTGCCAGTTCATCGTATTTCTTTTTCATAAATCACTAATTTCACCTTTATAATGTCACTTTATTGAGTTAACTATCATCAAAAGGTAATTTCTGGCTACAATCAGGAAAATAACAACATTTATATTGTATAGCAAATGTGACTCCCAACAAAAGTATCTCTGCAATACTTCTTCTTCCATGACATCAGCAGATTGAAAACTTTTCAAAGAGAGGGTCCATCAAATACATGCAAAAAGTTTCAAAAGTTCAGGTTCGAACCCCCTGAAGCCCCCTCTTGATCTGCCAGGTCATTACCATCTAAAGAGCCCCAAGATTACCTCCCCTGGATGAAATCTTCTGTACAGGTGTGAACTACGTGGATATGCACAAGCTGGCGGAGCGGTCCATGCTGGAAGCCTTGAAGGAGCAGGGACTGTTGACGGGGGACGTCGAGGAGATGATGGCCGTCAGACTCGGTGCTGTCTTCATGCCTCACGGACTCGGTCACTTCATGGGTATCGACACGCATGACGTTGGTGGATATCCTGAGGTTGGTGCTCCTTGGTCGTCTTTTCCCTGATCAGTTGAACTGACATTGATTCTTGTACACCAATTAGAGATTGTCAGCGCCAATAGATGCCATGAAGCTCAAAGTTCAAATCCTAAACATTGTCAACAGTGTTGTAAAAGAGGCCTAGAGTTATAAATCTAAGTCCAGTTGCATGAAACACTTAGGTGACCTTTATTCACTAAGATATTGCCTATATTATTGCAATGTTTAAAGATGGAACATGGTTAATCTTTGTGTTAAGGTTGTTTTTTGCAACAACCAAATGAGGTTCACTAAAACTGTCAATGGAGTTGAAAAAGAAGGTTAAATTTTGTGACCATCGGGCAACATAGACTTTTGAGTAGGTTACCTCGAGTCTGTGATGTTTATGTGACCGTTGACAGGGCACCGAGAGAAGCGACCAGCCCGGGCTCCGCTCTCTGCGAACCGTGCGAGACCTGCAACCCAGGATGGTGCTCACAGTCGAACCAGGCTGCTACTTCATTGATCATGTAGGTTGTTCTTATAGACAGGACAGGAGTTTAGGATTTAGCTTCTTAAAAGGAGGGTTCTATTGGGATATCTTTTGTTTAAACGAAATTCGAGAGGATATTCCTGTTTACACAAATATGCTACTAATACATGATGAAAACACAGTCAAATTGAAAGATATTAATTAATGTAATATTTTGATGACTTTATATTTCACAACTTTATAAACACAAGCACACATTTGTTGAAAAATAAAAACAGTGAGAACTGAAACCATTCATCGGGTGGGGAAAACTTTGTTACAGCAAAACATCAAATTGTTTATTAGTTTTATGACATGTTATGTGTTACTATGTGAATACTCTATCAGTGTATGTCTTTTATTATGAAAAATTTGTAAAATTAGGTACAATATAGCATGTTTTCATTTCACGTAATGCAAAAAAATCCAAGATGGCGACAGACCCCTCTCTTACCATATTGGCCCTGTTCTTCACTTAATTGCCAAGGCTTACCATACTGGCCCTGTCTTTATGTAATGGCCCAGGCTTACCATATTGGTCCACTTGCCGACTCATACGGTCTTGGCAGTAAATACTGTATACATGTCATGCAATTGATAGTTAATTAATAATGTGCAATACAGCATACTTTCCTCTGTGTGGCAGGTGCTTGACGCGGCTCTTGCTAACCCTGACCAGGCCAGGTTCATGGTGCCTGACGTCATTCAGCAGTACCGCGGATTTGGTGGGGTGAGTTCAGGATTTTGTAATCCAGGGCCCATATTTTCGAAGCTCTCTTAGCCCTAAGATAGTCGTAAGTGCCGTACATTAACATTGACTTACAACTATCTTAGCACTAAGAGAGCTTCGAAAATATCGACCCAGAAATATAAATCCTTGTCATAAGTATTGCACCAACTATTTTAAAATCAAGTATTTGTGGGACAAGAGATCTTCCAGTTCAGAACCTTCTAGAATTGACCCATGTACAGCACGGCAGGAGATCCACCACCTGAGAATCGGATGTCTGGTGGCCAGGAGCAGACGGCGTGAAAACATATTATTCAAGTGTGAGGCGGTTGCACCAGTTACTGACTTGGCTAGCCATTGTGGTCCTTACTAGTGTGTCGAACATTTGTGTAATGAACTGTCTTGTGTGTCTTTTGTAAAGACCCAATGGCCATTCTCATTTCACCTTACCGTATATTACCGGGTATAAGTCGAGAATTTGATACCAAAAATTAGGGGGTCAAGGAGGGGGGTCGACTTATACACGGGGTCTATGTTTCAGTCCCAAAAATCTAGAGGCCAGGTAAGTATCTGCCAGCCCAGCAAGTCGAACGGACGATGTTTACACCGGAAACAATTCACAAACATCGATGTCCAGTCGACAATATTAAAATCATTGAATAAAAAACATATGCTTTATTGTTGTCTTTTTAAAATACAAATATAGCGTGATATATGAATAAAAAATAACATTTCAATCACGAAAGTTCATTAAAGTTTATATTATAATCTTCACTATTACCTGACAAAACATCGATCGATATCTAGCCTTGATGTAAGTCGAGTGACCCGATAAGGTCACGTGGACCAATGAGATTCTACATAGAAGCCGGTGACATGCGAGATAGATACTCATGAAAAACTAATCAAGTGTTTACGCAGTGAGAAGTGCAAATTACCGGTACGAGTAGACGTATAATTTCTGAGATGTTCTAACATAATAGCATATATTTAAAAATATTTAGAGAAATGTAAATTGCCGATTGTCATTGTATTGTTACTGAGATGTTCACCATTCATTTTGTATAATAGTGTATATTCAATACTTGTTAATAGATAGACGTGTGATTAGGTTGTGAATAGATTTGTTAATTGCCAGTAAGGGTAGTGATTCATTAGCGCATCCGGTAATTATCTAAGCTTTGATGTTAAATTAACATTAATTGATAGTAATTAACAGTAATTAAAGCCTGTCACTTCTCATCTCAAAAGTAAAAGCAATGTCTTTTTACGTCTTTTTCTACTAGGTAACAATTAAACTATTCACCGGTTATCTAATAAAGTTTTGTCAACATGTTGGTCGTAGTTTATTCGGCTTGATGAGAGGAAAATGTAATTTGATTGAAACAAATAATAACAGACACCGTGAGTCACAAGTTGTATCTTTTTATTGGTTGTTTACAACGTCTGAAAAATAAATTATCATTTAATAATATTTAGGGCAAAACAATTGATAAGTCGATCGACATCACTGCTTACCAATCGCCGCTGTGTTGACTCTTGGCCATGTCGACTTGTCACTCGGTGTCAGCATGTGGTCAAAGGGGGGTCGACTTATACATGAGATATAGGGTTTTGACCAGTATTTGAGTAGTTGAGAAAGGGGGTCGACTTATACGCGGGGTTGACTTATACCCGGTAATATACGGTATTTTACGCTGATTTTATGGGCTTCAGATCACAACAATTAAACCTGAAATAGTGTTCAAATTTGGTCTTTTGTTGTAAATTTTCTGACTGAACGCTCACAGAAGGACATCTGGGTTCCATTCCATAACAGGAAGCGCTTATAATCGCTCATTGATAGCTCAATGTAGCGCTCAAGTAACGCTCATTCTCTCATGAACGATACGGTGCAAAACCTCAAAGTTTGCTCGCTTTGCTACTTGCGCTACTTTGAGCAATCGCGTTCAAGAGAGGTTTAAAAGTAATCGCTAATTGAGCGATTACTTTGAAACCTCTCTTGAACACGGCCCTGGACAGTTCAATGTGCTTTTCATACCATGTGTATGTGGGTGAACATCCAGTTTGACTTAGTGATAAAAAGTGGGTGATGCAATATTTATGATGAGGTGTATAGTACGTATTGAAATTCAAAAGTTCATTCCTATCAGATTACCGGATAAGTTTGAAGTCAAGAATCAGATATCTGGGTTGTTGCACAAAACAATAAGGTAACTTTAAATCAAGTTAAAAGATGCGCTAAGATTAACCTTAGAATTAAGGCTGTTTAGTGCAACAACCCTCTGAAATAGAATACAATGTTGATGTATTGAGGAAATGACATGCAACAAGTCAAAATATTGATAGATAATGACATGTAATCAAGATATTGATAGAAAATGGCATGTAATCAAGATATTGATAGAAAATGACATGTAATCAAGATATTGATAGAAAAATGGCATGTAATCAAGATATTGATAAGAAATGAGAGTTTCATTCGTCATTCATGTTTGTTTAGGTTCGTATTGAGGATGACATTGCAGTGACCGAAAGCGGGGTGGAAATGTTGACGTGTGTGCCGCGTACAGTTGAAGAGATCGAGGCTTTGATGGAGGAGGGACGGAAACAGCCACGTGACCCTCTGCCTCAGGAGGTCAAGCAACAGACGAAGTGAAGTCATGACAAGTAATGGACAACGGATCAATTCAGAATGCCCTGAATAGTTTATTGAGCGTAATCAACTGTGATATCAGAGTATTTGCCAATTTGTTTTTATGCATTATGTGAAACGAGAAGAGGCTGTATTTTTACTTTGTAATAAAAAAAACATAAATTGACAGTATATCCATCTTGCCTTCAATTATATTTCCACTAAAATTACAAGTCATTGGTGAAATAAGTCATTTGTTTCTGAAATGCCTCAAAATTCATCAAGTAAAATTTTGCAATAAACTCACGGAAAACTGTCTCAATAATACGTTTGATTTATCAGTTTTCATCATTGTTCATATATATTGAACAGATGTTAACTTTTGAACAAATGAGAGTTAGAACGGCATGCATATCACCGTTTAGTAGTTTTCTTACATCAAATGTTTAGAGATGACGGCAAATGTTAATAAGATCGTAATTTTGTTGGCTTATTTATCATGGTGGTTTGGTTTTGCATGTCACATGTATATAACATTCCTTTGGTCGATAAATTAAATAGAAGCTGATGATTTAATTGCATCCATAAGTTTTCTGTGTATATGTGATAATGAAGTGTCATGTCTATAATAAAGACACATTAATTGAAAATGTTTATGGTGCTCACGTTTTGTCTATTGCATATCTTGTTCATATCATTGAGAATATTCGTTATTCAAATGTTTTTGATTCACCTTTGATCTAACACAAATTATTTATATCTTTAAATATGAACCAACAATGAATTTGTATTTGTCAAGTTGTTGAATATAATTGTTGAAAATTGACAAGACACTTTTGTATACTCTTTGCAAATAAAACTGAAGACGATTTGTAAATTTGTCCTTATTTTTGTAATGTTGCTATATTTGGTATTTGGGCCCACTATCTGCTATAGTAAAAATTCTTGTGTAGTTTTTGGGACAAGTCTCATGCAGGATTAAACCAACAACCTCAGAGTCCGACACTTATAATCCTTTTGGGCATAAACTCGATATAAACAAGGTCCAACAACTGGCAGCTCAGCTATTTTCACATTCAATGCCCCTCAGGGCCTGTGGTAGATAGGTGATACTGTGATCCCAAATGGTGATACTGTAATCCCAAATGGTGATACTGTAATCCCAAAAGGTGATACTGTGATCCCAAAAGGTGATACTGTCATCCCAAAAGGTGATACTGTCATCCCAAAAGGTGAAACTGTAATCCCAAAAGGTGATACTGTGATCCCAAAAGGTGAAACTGTAATCCCAAAAGGTGATACTGTCATCCCAAAAGGTGATACTGTCATCCCAAAAGGTGATACTGTCATCCCAAAAGGTGATACTGTCATCCCAAAAGGTGATACTGTGATCCCAAAAGGTGATGCTGTCATCCCAAAAGGTGATACTGTCATCCCAAAAGGTGATACTGTGATCCCAAAAGGTGATACTGTAATCCCAAAAGGTGATACTGTGATCCCAAAAGGTGATACTGTCATCCCAAAAGGTGATACTGTCATCCCAAAAGGTGATACTGTAATCCCAAAAGGTGATGCTGTGATCCCAAAAGGTGATACTGTAATCCCAAAAGGTGATACTGTGATCCCAAAAGGTGATACTGTAATCCCAAAAGGTGATACTGTGATCCCAAAAGGTGATACTGTCATCCCAAAAGGTGATACTGTGATCCCAAAAGGTGATGCTGTCATCCCAAAAGGTGATACTGTCATCCCAAAAGGTGATACTGTGATCCCAAAAGGTGATGCTGTGATCCCAAAAGGTGATACTGTAATCCCAAAAGGTGATACTGTCATCCCAAAAGGTGATACTGTCATCCCAAAAGGTGATACTGTCATCCCAAAAGGTGATACTGTCATCCCAAAAGGTGATACTGTAATCCCAAAAGGTGATACTGTGATCCCAAAAGGTGATACTGTCATCCCAAAAGGTGATACTGTGATCCCAAATGGTGATACTGTAATCCCAAAAGGTGATACTGTAATCCCAAAAGGTGATACTGTCATCCCAAAAGGTGATACTGTGATCCCAAAAGGTGATGCTGTCATCCCAAAAGGTGATACTGTCATCCCAAAAGGTGATACTGTGATCCCAAAAGGTGATACTGTGATCCCAAAAGGTGATACTGTGATCCCAAATGGTGATACTGTAATCCCAAATGGTGATACTGTAATCCCAAAAGGTGATACTGTAATCCCAAAAGGTGATACTGTGATCCCAAAAGGTGATACTGTGATCCCAAAAGGTGATGCTGTCATCCCAAAAGGTGAAACTGTAATCCCAAAAGGTGATACTGTGATCCCAAAAGGTGATACTGTGATCCCAAAAGGTGAAACTGTAATCCCAAAAGGTGATACTGTCATCCCAAAAGGTGATACTGTCATCCCAAAAGGTGATACTGTGATCCCAAAAGGTGATGCTGTCATCCCAAAAGGTGATACTGTGATCCCAAAAGGTGATACTGTGATCCCAAAAGGTGATACTGTGATCCCAAAAGGTGATACTGTCATCCCAAAAGGTGATACTGTGATCCCAAATGGTGATACTGTAATCCCAAATGGTGATACTGTAATCCCAAAAGGTGATACTGTAATCCCAAAAGGTGATACTGTGATCCCAAAAGGTGATACTGTGATCCCAAAAGGTGATGCTGTCATCCCAAAAGGTGAAACTGTAATCCCAAAAGGTGATACTGTGATCCCAAGAGGTGATACTGTGATCCCAAAAGGTGAAACTGTAATCCCAAAAGGTGATACTGTCATCCCAAAAGGTGATACTGTAATCCCAAAAGGTGATGCTGTGATCCCAAAAGGTGATACTGTAATCCCAAAAGGTGATACTGTGATCCCAAAAGGTGATACTGTGATCCCAAAAGGTGATACTGTGATCCCAAATGGTGATACTGTAATCCCAAATGGTGATACTGTAATCCCAAAAGGTGATACTGTAATCCCAAAAGGTGATACTGTGATCCCAAATGGTGATACTGTGATCCCAAAAGGTGATACTGTAATCCCAAAAGGTGATACTGTAATCCCAAAAGGTGATACTGTAATCCCAAAAGGTGATGCTGTGATCCCAAAAGGTGATACTGTAATCCCAAAAGGTGATACTGTCATCCCAAAAGGTGATACTGTCATCCCAAAAGGTGATACTGTGATCCCAAAAGGTGATGCTGTGATCCCAAAAGGTGATACTGTAATCCCAAAAGGTGATACTGTAATCCCAAAAGGTGATACTGTCATCCCAAAAGGTGATACTGTAATCCCAAAAGGTGATACTGTCATCCCAAAAGGTGATACTGTAATCCCAAAAGGTGATACTGTGATCCCAAAAGGTGATACTGTCATCCCAAAAGGTGATACTGTCATCCCAAAAGGTGATACTGTAATCCCAAAAGGTGATACTGTAATCCCAAAAGGTGATACTGTAATCCCAAAAGGTGATACTGTCATCCCAAAAGGTGATACTGTAATCCCAAAAGGTGATACTGTGATCCCAAAAGGTGATACTGTGATCCCAAATCTTACATTTGTTTATCTGAATGGCATGTACCTTGCTTTTTCTACATAGAGGAAAAGGTCATGTAACAAAATATATTTTTGAGAGATTACTTTGTTATATGTGGAGCAATGAAATACTGGGATTTATCAGTGAAATAACTGTCTATCAAACTACAGTGAAAATAACTTATATTTTCACTGTGACCAGTGACTCATATAAATTGACGTGATAAAACAATGGTCTGACTTAGCGAATTGGCTTATGTCGTCACAATGTTACTTTGGTGACGGGCTGTTCCTAGCGACCGCTCGGCGTGAAAATGACCCTGTTCAGATGTAAATACGAGGATAACATCATAAAATAAATATAATATTTGTCAATTCTTAACAAATACCATTTTATCTAATCTCGTGAAGTAGAAAATATAACCTTTCTCTCTCACCTCATGAGATAAACATGGTATTAGTCAAGAAAAAACAGATATCCTTTATTTATTTCAGAAGGAAAAAATCGTGCTAGAGCGCCTTTTAATTCTCATATGTGGTAACTTTTAGTGATTTCTAATCTCCTCTAGTACATCATGGTAATAAAGGGGAAGTCATTGTAGGTTAAACATCACTTTCACAAGCATCTGACTTCATTGCGCCAGGCTTCCTGTTGTTCAAACATTCAGAAAGGATTTGGCTTCAAAGTATTTCTGAAGGTGATGAAACCAAGGTGAGGTGAATAGGGATTTAATGGCCCTTTGAAGAGTATTTCACTTATATCATGGCTGCTAGTATTATATTGCAGGGAGAAACATAATTACAGGTATGCATTATGGCAATACCTGCCAGTATTGGCTGGAACTAGCAAACCATGGATGGTACTGCGCTGAAATTCAGAGAAGCATCACCTTTAATAATACTAGATTAAAGTAGAACAGGGCCCTTATTCTTGAAACGTTTGTAGCCTTAAGAATTCTTAACTTTAATCGTAGACCATGTGTTAAAGGCGCTGTAGCACGTTTTTTCGCTAAAATAAGTCGATGAAATGTATTTGAAAAATAATGTCACCAATTTAAAACACCCTTCTCTCTTCGGAAAGTCAAGTTACAAATGAGTGTACATGGTTCAATAAAGCCAAAGGAATCGTTTTTGTCATTCCAAATAATAAATTGTGTTCACAATAAAATGGCCGCCATGCAATTTTTGCTTTATACGCAACACCGTTATTACCACTACGGATAATTGGTTTGTGTAATAAGATGTTTTACCCTCTAAAGTAAATATAAATGGCATAAACTATCATTATAAATGGGAAATTTGAAAATATAAAATTTGTAAAAAACGTGCTACAGCGCCTTTAAGAATGGGCTTTAGAAGTTCGTAGGGCTAAGAACATTTTGAGAATAACGGCCCAGTGCTCCACTGCAACGTTGTAAGCCCCTGCTGAAATTTGAACCTTGGACCTCTAGATCCGAGCTGAACACTGCTCTATCCCGTCTAAACAAAATTAGAACCATTGGCGCTGTAGCTCATCAGGCTTTAACCAATAAACTAAATACATTTCAAAATGTACATTTTCCAGGAGAATTTATCGCAGGTATAACATATTTGAAAAACCTCAGCAAAAGATGAAAATAGTTTTTAAGGTCACGATCCCAGTGACCCTATTAGGGGTCACGAGGTCACGAAATCTACAATTTAGAATCCCCATTGGCCAAGGAGTTTGCACACAATTTTTCAGCTCTTTAGACCTTTTGATATTGCAGAAAAAGTTGAAAATGGGTTTTGAGGTTGTGACCCCTGTGACCCTATTAGGGGTCACAGGGTCAACAAATCTACAATTTAAAACCCCCATTTGCGAAAAATGTCATCTCCCTAGACCAAGTGATTCTGGAAAAGACAAAAAGCGAAAGGTTTACATATGGCCAGTCGGACACCAGACACATGCCAGACGAGCTACAGAGCACATTGCAAGTTCTATCAGTGCATATATAGAGGATATTATATGAGTGACTATGTCATACTATGTTTACGACACGAGTGCTTGAATATTTGTATTTCCTGAGCGAGGCCGAGGGATATACAAATATTCAGGCCTGAGTGTCGGAAATATAATATGACATATATTGTGTTTATTATCGAAGTCGTGAAATTAATTAAAATATGCTAAAATACACCTTTGACCATAGGCTTGCGACCTGCCATTGCCGCATTTCAAATATAACGTCACATCGAGACGTGACGTCATAGCATTGTTTATGACGTAACATCACCATGACAAAGTGATATTTTTCCCTAGGGCATTGTGAGGAAAATATGAACTCAGATATGATTGCCATAGGTAATAAAGATGCGTAACCCAAAGAAATTTGTCGAATGTTGCACACAGATAACACAGAAGTTGTTATCCATGATCATGTTCATCATTAATGCATAGCAATGTCATTGACATGCTGCAAAACTAGGCTGGTGATTAATTGGTAAATAATTTAAATACTGCCCGAGACATTGTAATTATCTTTTCAATGTAAAATCTGCATGAAAGTCGTGCTTGATTTTGCCAAAGATTTATACACATGAGGTCATGTTTCTTATGAAACTGAAGAAATCCCATCGCCACTCCACTAATTAGCTTATTGATTTCTCATAAACACTCCAGATATAGGGAATTCACCCTCATGTCTGTCAAACAGAGAGGGCTAAATATAGCTGGAATAGCACTGTACTGCTTCAGTCTTGAACTAGATTCAATCTGCAAAAACATGTAACACAATTTGCTTTTTCAGCTCATGTTCTGACAATAAACACCAAGTATGCTTGACAAGCTGAAGCTTGAAGCTGAGGTGATATACAGAGAATATATGTCTTTTCTTGAGGTGATTTTTGGTTTAACACTGCTTTCAAGAGTATTTCACTTATATCAGGGCTACTAGTATTATTGCAGGGAGAAAGCCTGCAACACCATGTGGCTATTTATTGCTGTGAAACCTGTGAGCAACAAGCAAACTATGGTGGTACTGCACTGAAATTCAGTGTAGCATTGCACCCAAACCTTACTGCGTGCAGAACAGTTCTCTACCGCAGACAAAGTTGCCGTGCCATGCAAGATTCGAACTATAGACCTCTTGATCCAAAGGCGAATGCTCTAGCCACTGCATTATCCCGCCCCGTCTTTCTTGACTAATACCATTTATATCTCATCTGCACCACTCGTGAAAATATATATGGATGGTACTGCACTGAAATTCAGTGTAGCATTGGACCTAAAGCTTGGTGCATGTAGAACATTAGAACACTTCTCTATTGCAGACAAAGTTGTCAAGCATCTGGCAGGATTTGAATTTTTCTTTCAAAGCCAAATGCACTTACCCATGGCAGATTAATGTGGCACAGGGATACCCACAACGTTATTTTAATGAAGCACTAAAGGGGTTAAAGGGAAAGTTCTATCACTGATCTATCGGCATCATCCGCCATCTTGGTTTCTTGGCATTTCGTGAAATGAAAACACGCTATATTTAACCCAATTTAAAAATTTTGCAACAATAAAACATATACACAGATAGAATATTCACATAGTAACACATAACGTATCATGAAACTAATAAACAATATGCTATTAAGCCTTAGCAAAATTTTCCCCACTCGCCGCGCCGCCTATGAATGGCTTTTTTTTTTTCAACAAATGTGCGCTTGTCTTTATCAAGTTGTAAAATGTAGAATCATCAAAGTATTAACTTCATTAATATATTTCAATTTGACTGTGTTTTAATCATGTATTAACAGCATAAATGTGTAAACGGGAATATCCTCTCGAATTTCGTTTCCACAAAAAATATCCCGATAGAACCCTCCATTTAAATAGATAAATTTCTAAACAAAAATATTTTTCAACACAATGTGTCAATGTGAAAGAAAACCTTTAAAGGCTCAAATAAGTCGATGAAATGTATTTGAAAAATAATGTCAACAATAGTAAAACACCCTTCTCTCATCGGAAAATCAAGTTACAAATGAGTGTACATAGTTCCGTAAAGCCATGGGAATCGTTTTCGTCATTCGAAATAATAAAATGTGTTCACAATAAAATGGCCGCCATGCAATTTTGGCTTTATACACATCACCGTTATTACCACTACGGATAATTGGTTTGTGTAATAAGATATTTTACCCTCTAAAGTAAATATAAATGACATAAACTATCATTATAAATGAGAAATTTTAAAAAATAAAATTTGCAAAAAACGTGCTACAGCGCCTTTAAGCTGTGATGGCTAAATCAATGAGTTATTTGGATCAAACTAGCTGTCTCGTCTCACTCCTGTAGTGATTATAATTACAGGAATGTCTTCAAATCAGACGAAACCATTTCATTTGGGTTTTAATCCATGTTCTACAATTTTAATTTTTTGTAGTGAATGCATTCTGGAAAAGACGGCGAAGATAGATTTGAAGAATGTTGACCAGTCACGAAATCTACTTCTAGGGCTTTCCATCCTTGGGAGGATGAAAATTAGTTATCAGACTGTGGCCTGTTATAGCTCTTATTTGGGGCGCAGTCACTAAATCTAAAGTTTATAATCTCGGATATTCCTCAGATCAATGAGTCTTCTCACATTTCAGCTTTCTAAAGATGTTTAAGGTCAAAGCCAAGCTAGGTTAAAGCTTGGTCTGAAAGTCAAGACCTATTATCCAAGGCTCATAACTCTAAAAATATATATTGGCCAGAACTTTCCACGTCACGGATGTATATTCAAATTATGTGCAAAGGAGGAGTTGATTTTGGATGGATACCCGGGGTTTTAGGCAGGGAGATTTAAAAATTTACAGACTGTATTGCAATGCACCTGTGAATTTGAAGTTCAACAGTATATCACTTACATCATGGCAGCTAGTATTATGACAGGGGACAGTCTTCAATACCCGCATTGCTATGACTTATGTTAAAGGGGCAGTAGCACGTTTTTTTGCTCAAATAAGTTGATGAAATGAATTTGAAAAATAATTTCACCAATAGTAAAACATCCTTCTCTCTTTCGGAAAGTAAAGTTTAAAATGAGTGTACATGCTTCGGTAAAGCCATGGGCATCGTTTTTGTAATACAAAATAATAAATTGTGTTCACAATAAAATGGCCGCCATGTAATTTTTGCTTTATACGCAACATAGTTTTGACCACTACAGATAACTGGTTTGTATAATAAGATGTTTTACCCTCTAAAGTTAATTTAAATGACATAAACTATCATTATAAATGGGAAATTTGAACAAATAAATTTAGCAAAAAACGTGCTACTGCCCCTTTAAACCTGTGAGCATTGTGAGGAACAAGCAAATCAAAGTTGCTACTGCACTAAATTTCAATGTGGTATTGCACCCAAACCTTCCTGTCTGCAAATCACAAGCAAGAGGTCACTCAGGGTACCGGTACATCAGTGTTTTTGTATCGTTACACCCCGTGGGAAGTTATTTCCTTGTTTGAGTTGCAGGTTATATGCCATAACCACCATCTGTGCAGGTGGGTTATCTCATAACCGCCATCAGCGGTTATGAGATATTCAACCTCCGGAAACAAATGGACTTGTAAAATTTGGGTTTTTTTCAAACTAGAAATGAAAACTTTGCAAGTAACAAAAGTGATAATCGAACGCTGAACGTGTCTATCGTTCAGCCTTTGCCAATTACGCTAACGAGGATTCATACCAATGAGTGTACCGGGACATTTCGTTATATCATGACTATATTGTTATTTTTTCAAGTATTATATATACATATATATTTATAGGTAATAATTTATGTTTAGTTTGTTTTAGGAGTGAGTGAGTGAGTTATTGTTTAACGCCGCTTCGGCAGTATTGCAGCCATTAGCGGCGAAGTTTGTTTTAGGAATGAAGAATTTAGTTCGAAACCTTCCTTTCAAGTCAGTAATGAGTGTATTGGGAATATTTCATTGATATATTTTGGTCATGCCGTATAAATCAGTAAACTGTTTTTTTAAAAGGCATATATCAAATTATTTTAGAAAAATAGAGCCATGGGCTCTGTAGCTCATCAGGATTTTATTGATTTATTATCTAAGGTTAAATATCTAAGTTATCTCAAGTAATACATTGTGAACAAGCAAAATAATATTGGTTTTAGAGCAAGACCCCATTTGGGGTCATGGGGTCACGAAATCTACAATTTAGAATCCCCATTAGCCAAGGAGTCTGCACACAACTTTTCAGCTCTCTAGACCTTTTGGAACTGGAGAAGAAGATGAAAATAGGTTTTTAAGGATGTGACCCCTGTGACCCCATTTGGGGTCATGGGGTCACAAAATCTACAATTTAGAATCCCATTTAGCCAAGGAGTCTGCACACAACTTTTCAGCTCTCTAGACCTTTTGGAACTGGAGAAGAAGATGAAAATAGGTTTTTAAGGATGTGACCCCTGTGACCCCATTTGGGGTCATGGGGTCACGAAATCTACAATTTAGAATCCCCATTGGCCAAGGAGTCTGCATACAACTTTTCAGCTCTCTAGACCTTTTGGAACTGGAGAAGAAGATGAAAATAGGTTTTTAAACATGTGACCCCTGTGACCCCATTTGGGGTCATGGGGTCACGAAATCTACAATTTAGAATCCCCATTTGCCAAGGAGTCTGCACATAAAATTTCAGCTCTGTGGAGTTATTGGTTCTGAAAAGCGAAAAGTTTACGGACGGATGGACGGACGGACGGATGGACGGCCGGACGCCGGACGCCATGCCATGCCATAAGCCCATCGGGCCTTTCAGGCCTGATGAGCTAAAAAGTGTTCCGCAGGAGTGTAAGGCAAATAATGACCCGATTGCCTCGCGTTATGGCAATAAACTCTGCTCGGGCTGACGCCCTCTCGAGTTGAAATGCCATATCCGCTCGGCACCAGGTCATTATTTACTACCTAAAATACTACAGTACCAGGATTCCCGGAACAATGAAAGAATTCCATCCGAACAATAAAGGCAATTCCCAGATGAGGACCGAAGAGCCATAACTGGTGTTCAAAATCACAAAATTTAATTGGCTGAAAAAATTACATGCTACAGTTATTGAACTCAGTTTTTTAAGGTAGCGGATACAAATACACTGATGGAACTACAACATAAAAATATTTGGGAGAACACTACCTTCAATAGTACAAATTCTTGTACTTTTTCGGGAGGGAATCGAACCCACACCCTCCGAGTAAGGAAACTATCGACCGCACTGACCGTACCAGCAGCTTACCACACGACCATTTTGCCTCAACATTAATGTTTCGGTCCACTTCACTGTTACACCGGTGGGATGATTCAACAGTAACATTTGTACTCAAATTACCTAACCTTGACTGACGAGTGCCAATCAAAATGCTACGTTGACTGGACCCGTGAGCCTCTCACAACCTTCTTACAACCCACATTGGACTTTAAGGACAGCTGTATGCACTTCCAAATCTAAGTGCAGACTTTCAGGCAATAATCTGCATGGACCAGGCAACATAATGTCATCATCTCGTACCAAACAATTCCATTGATTTCAGTTTTTATACACATTCAAGGGCAGTTGGTTTAGTCAATTTGCATTGCGCTATTTCCATGCTCAAAGTGCACAATTTGTATTATCATCTGCCAGGTATTGTACTTTCTGTGTGGTTACAAGGTGAGGTGAGTTGGGGTTTAACGTTGCTTTCAAAGAGTATTTTTACTTATATTGCGGCTGCTAGTATTATGCCAGGGAGAAAGCCCGCAACGCCATGTGGCTATGCATTGCGGTGAAACCTGCGGGCATCATCTGAAACTAGCGAATCATGGGTGGTACTACGCTGAAATTCAGTGTAGCATTGCACCCAAACCTTACTGCGTGTAGAACAGTTCTCTCCTGCAGACAGAGTTGCTGTGCCCCTGGCGGGATTGGAACCCCGGACCTCTTGATCCGAAGCCGAACGCGCTAACCACTGCGCTATCCCGCCCCTACCGAGCCTTTGGCATGAGAAGCCATGACACAAACCACAAGATCACAAATGACTACATAAGTGATGTGTGTATAAGTTTGGAACGTGATTCAAACATAAAATAAACTGAACGGTCAAATGTTTTAAATTTTATTTCTGTATTGTACATTGTTCAGGGATGTTGAAATAATTTTCAAATAAATAAAACTTAACAAAATTGCTAAATTTAGACTTTGAATTACTAAAATCAAACTATTAAAATCTTTCATGGAAAAAAAACGACTATGAAAAATGGACACGAAATTCATATTGGTGACAGCAACATCTGAAGGCTAAATAAGTTATTTGATTACAAGTATCTATTATCAGACTCGGCCACTGAAAGAAATAGTGGTGATAAACCCTTAAATAGTGAAAGAAATTCTCAACAACTTTTCAAGTTGCCACATCTCACTGTGAATATAGCTGTTTCCCAATTGAGTCTCACTGTGAGACACGTAGGTTTTAATTGTTAAATATACAACCGAACAATTAAACAGAATCACATACACGCACACACACTAAAATAGTTTATATAATTGGGAAATCTTTAGAATTCTGTGCTACATCATGAATATTAACAAATGGATGAGGAGTTGAATATTTAACATCAAAATGTCTATGATTTTCAAACAAACCTCTATTCATGACATTAAATTTGGAATTAATGCCTTGCAAATGTGGTCTTCCAAATTTATACAAACTTATTTCAAATGAGATACAAACATTTAAATACGAACATGAGCTTAAGACAATTTGCATTTAAATTTGCTTTCTACAAGGGGTGATTATGGACAACAGACTTCCTTATACCATAAATATGTTGTGAGAAGTTTAGTAAATGAAATATACTCTTGCAGAAAGGGCAATGTGAGATTTAGTACTTGTGTAAATGCTTGATAAATTTATATTTGGCAGTAAATATATCACTTATAATAAAATATCTAATAATTTGACTAATTCTAAAGCATTTGAATTCGCCAAATTATGATTTTTATTATTTATCTATTTTGACAAATCTCATTTTCAGCTGTCATTTAACACTTAATCTAGGTCAAAAGCAGAATTTTTTAGTTGTATCATTAACATTAAATTAGAAAACAAATCGCATGACCCACATCAATGAACCTTATAAAAGATGCAGCGTGGGTTCTTACCATGAAAATATTCAAATTGTCTTTTGTAAGCGTACGATATCTACCGCACATCCATAAGAACACTACATTGAAGAATAACATACAATATCCAACAGACAGCATGGTTATAGGGGAACGGATCAATTCGCATTACTTCCAAGCATCGCACTCACATCCTAAAACATTTTTGCAGACGTACCATCTCAGATGCAGATAAAGGTATGGTACGAACACAACTGTTCAAAACAATTGTTCTGGAGAAACTTCTTATTCCAAAGTGTTGACCAGATAACATCCCCCACAGAAATCATTAGACAAGCGACATTGTAACACAACTGCAGGCATGTTTAAAGATTTAGGTCGCTAAAATGTCAATTTAGAGCTAAGCTCCTACGACTTTGGGTGTAAAATGCACAACTGCATGTGAAGTCTTTTAGATAATGCAATAAAATATTCAGTTGTGAACCAATGGTACCCTCGTTCTGTACATAAGTTCCTAATTTTAGAGACGCCTGCGTACGTTGATATCCTTCTCTACAACCTTGGGTGCTATGCCAGACAGTCTGTAGATACATATTCAAGATGGAGTAAAAAATGTCCACAATGTACATCGCTCCTACTGATGAGCACATTGAACTCTGGGTCCGTGGTGATCTTCATCGTCATCTTCATCATATGCCTCGCCGCGGCGCCCGTCTGAGCTGCGTGTGTCCTCGTAGTTGACAAGATCTACGTCTTCAACATGATCTCCGATAGGGATATCAGACTTCTCTCGGGCAGGCAGTAATCTCTCCAGCTCCTGTAATTAGAAGTTAGTTGTTCACTAATTTTATTTTGGTTTCATTCTGTTTTTGAATTCTCCTTTCTATTATCTTACAGATTGCAATTTTAGTCTTATCATATTTCTAGATATCTGACTTTTTCAGAAACAGACCAAGCAAAATTACCCATCTCTTGTACATGAAATACATACAACATATATGATTAAAATCTCTCACGAGGACATGATCGTTAACAGAACTTTGAGCAGTCAAAAACTGACATCAGTTGAACATTTTAAATATTCTCTTATCACTTGAACATTTTAAATATTCTCTTATCACTTGAGCTGCTGAAGTTATCAATATCAAACCACAACCACACAAGGAATCACAACTTGTAAACAAAGAAAATAAGAACAAGAAGAATGGAGATGATTTTATAGACATACAAAAGCCTTACACAGAATATGGAGCAAAAGATTAATCAACCAATACATGTATAAGAAATAATAAAGATTAATATTGAAGTGAGGTGATTTGGGGTTGGGACACCTGGAACTAGCGAACCATGGGTGGTACTGCACTGAAATTCAGTGTAGCATTGCACCCAAACCTTACTGCATGTAGAACAGTTCTCCACAGCAGACAAGGTTGCCGTGCCCCTGGCGGGATTTGAACCCAGGACCTTGACCCAAAGCTAACGTGCTAACCACTACACTATCCAGCTTCCAATTAATATTGAAAGTCTTCTAATGCTTAAGGTGTCATTCCACTAACCGATCTTAGCCTTTCGATCAATCTTAGCCAATGTTAAAGGTGATCTTACGTTCTTTGGGCTAAGATTGGCAAGTGGAACGGAACTCTGAAAAGAAAGCGAAGCCTTACCTTCAATTTAGCTTCTGAAGCAAAGTTGTTCTTGGGGAAAGCGATGTCGAACTTTATGTACAGGTTTCCCTTCTCAAATGGATTTCTGTAGATTGGCATTCCCTCGCCAATCACAGCCTTGATCATACCTGAAACGAGTCAAGATAATTTTAGGGGTAAGAAATACTCATAGGAACGAGACAAGGATCTATATAGTCTGGGAATAAATTCCACAATTTTTATCTTATGATATCCCATTTCTAAATATTAGGGGTGAAACGGTTCACTACATTTTTCACAGTATTTTGTTTTCAGTTTTGTGGACGGTGCATCAAGTGTATTATTACTCATACCGTATATTATTAAATTCACAGAATTTTCTTTAGTATTCAGTTTTCCATTTTATGTTCATCAGACTTTATTTTCAAATCAAAATTCGAACCAACCTGCAGAGGTTGCAGATTCTTTGAAGGGATCCTCCTTGGGGTACATATAGCATAAAAATCCTAATTTTTAACTTGATGACAGGTTGTAACTTAATTTTTAAAAATAACAGTAAAAATAAGTTCAAAAAACACAAAATAAGTGTTTTCCGAACGTGTGACCACCCTGTGTAGAGCCCCATCCCAGTGCAAACCAAGGGATGTAACTCTAATCTCGCCACTTATCAATCTAACCAAGTCAGACAGAATAAGGGGAGGTGGGTGGCCGTACCCCAAGGAGGATCCCTTCAAAGAATCTGCAACCTCTGCAGGTTGGTTCGATTCTTTTTCAGAAGGGATCCTCCTTGGGGTACATATAGCATAAGGCAGACTCCCAAAGAAGACTTAGGATGTGGATTCTGTCTGTACACTAAATATCCCTTAAAAGTGCTCTACTCAATCCAATAAAGGTGTCACACTTACCAGATCACGTGACCTCCCGCGCCGAGGGCTGAGGATGGGTGATCCCTTGGGGACTAACCAATCGGCTTAATCCGCCTGATTACCGTTATGTAGGCCAAATACCCCCCCCCCCCTCTTTTTTTCAAAAGACTATTGGGGATCAATAGGAGTAGGTATTTACCCGCTAGGCAGTGCCACCGGGACACCTGCTGCGGGGGATAAAAATGCCCGTCAAACAGTGCAACTGGTTAGGATGAACAACTAGGTTAGTTTATTAGTCTTCTTAGAAAACTGAACTGAACCAAACTGAACAATAACTCGAAAGCTCAATCAGCTAGAGAGTTTCAACTCTGCCCACCTGAGAGAACCGACTGACCAAACCGAGCGCGCTCCCTAGAGTGCCTATCTAGTTGGTAGTGTCGAATGAACGTGCTCGGCCGGCTCCAGATAGCGGCGGAGCAGATCTCTTCGATGGGCAGAGCCGCCGCGAACGCCTTAGACGTCGCAACCGCTCTAACCGAGTGAGCTTTCAACTGACCTGGGGCTTCTAAGCCCTTGTGAACGTAGCCCATGACAATCGCAGACACTATCCACCTGGATATTGACTGCTTAGATGCCGGCAAACCAGGCTTGGTGCCTCCGTAACAGCAGAAAAGTTGCTGGTCCTTACGGATAGCCCTGGTGCGCTTGATATAGACCTTGATGTGAGCATGGTTCCCCATAGACCCCGAAGAGGCCGGCTGCATAAGAGTCGGCAGTTCGATAGGAGCCGTCACATGGAACGAATGGTCGACCTTGGGACGATAGCTGTCGGGCAGCCTGATACTGACTCTGTCTTTGTGAAAGACAGTCAGTTCGGGATCAGCAGACATCGCATGGATATCGCCTACCCGCCTGCCCGACGCCAATGCCACCAAAAAAGCGGTCTTCCACGTCAAAAGCTGCAATGACAGTGCGTTCAAATCTTTGAACCCCGGACCTGAGAGCCAATCCAAAACAATTGAAAGGTCCCAAGTGGGGCTGATACGCCGGAGAACCGGACGTATCCTGTCCACACCTGCTAAGAAACGCTGTACCAGTGGATGCGATCCCAAAAGAGCACCGTCCACCGGTATGTGGAAAGCAGAAATAGCCGTAGAGTATCCCCTGACGGTCGATGCGGCTAAACCAGCATCTAACCTGGACTGGAGGAACTCCAAAACAGCGACTAGATCTGTAGAAAAGGGATCGAGAAGCCCTCTATCGCCACACCAGCGCGCATAACAGGCCCATCGATCTTCATATTGAAGGTTTGTCGAATCCCTCCTCGAAGCCAGTATTGTGTCTGCAACTCGTGCAGGAATACCGCTCTCCTGGAGGCGATTCCGGACAGTGGCCAAGCCACCCACTGAATCCTGGGATTCGGGTGTGGTGCCCCTTCCTGAAATAGTATGTCTCGTCTCGAGGGTAACAGTACAGGAGGCTGCACTAGAAACCTGAGAACGGACGGGAACCAACTCTGAGCCGACCAAAGTGGTGCTACAAGCACTAGGAGGCGAGCTGGTTGAATGGTCAACTGAGAAAGAACCCTGGGGATCAGAGGCACTGGAGGGAACGCCCACAGTACTCTGTCCGACCAGTCGATCGCGAAGGCGTCTCTGGCTAGAGCCCTTGGATCTGGTATTCTGGAGCAGAACACAGGTATCTGATTCGTCATCCCTGACGCAAACAGATCCACCTGGAACGACCCGAACAACAGGGAGATAGTTCCGAATATCCCCCGGTCGAGCATCCACTCGTGAGGTGTTAGGATGCGCCGAGACAAAGCGTCCGCACGGACGTTGTCCACTCCCGGGAGATAAACAGGAACCACCTGAATGCTGAACTGGTCGCACCACAGTAGGAACTGCCACGACTCCTGAAGGAGAGATGGAGACACTGTGCCGCCCTGTTTCAGAATGTAGGATATGGCTGTCTGGTTGTCCATTTCTAGACGAACCACAAGCCCCCTGATCCGCTCCTTGAAGCACTCGAACACACGTCGAACTGCTCTGAGCTCTAGCACGTTGATGTGCAATTTCGACTCCTCCTGTGACCAAAGGCCCGAGGCTGTCAGGTCGTCCAGGACCCCCCCCCAGCCTGATAGGGAGGCGTCTGTCTGGATGGTGACCGAAGGCGTTGGAAGCTCTAGCGGAAGACCCTTGAGAAGGTTGCTCTCGACAACCCACCACCGAAGGTGCTCGAGCACCCAAACCGGCGTGGTTAGAACCTTCTCGAAGCTGTCCGAGTGTGACCACATTCGTGCCAGCGCTTGCTGAACCGGTCTCATACTCAAGCGAGCTCTCCAAACCACGTCCACTGTCGCCGCCATGTGACCCAACAACTGCAGCCAAGTCCTGGCTGTGTGGGTCGGCGATTGAAGGAACAAGTGGACTGCCCCGATCACTCTGGACACCCGATCCGGGGCCAGGGACACGGAACCGGAGGCCGTATCGAACCTTGCGCCCAGGAAGACCAGGTCCTGCCTGGGCGCTATGTCTGACTTCTTCAGGTTGATGATCCAACCCAGCTTGAGCAAGATGTCTAACACCTGCTGGGTGGCCTCCTGATTTAGTTCTCGAGACAAGGCTCTGATCAGCCAGTCGTCCAGGTACGGATGACAACACCTGCCCTGCGACCTGGCGGCCTGTGCCGGCACCAACATCAACTTGGTGAATACCCTCGGAGCAGTCGAAATGCCGAAGGGTAACACCCGGAATTGGTAGCACGTCCCGTCGAAAGAGAACCGAAGAAACTCCTTGAAGTCGGGGTGCATTGGAACATGGAGATAAGCATCTTTGAGATCTATTGACGACAGCCAATCTCCCGTCTCTACTGACGCTATGACCGATCTCAAGGTTTCCATCTTGAACGTTGGAACCTGTAGACTGCGATTCAAATATTTCAGATTGAGAATCGGTCTGAACCCTCCGTCCTTCTTGGGCACCAGGAAGTAGGTCGAGTAATAACCGCTCTCTTCCTGACCCTTCGGAACTACCTCGATGGCTGCTTTGTCTATTAAAGCTTGCACCTCGGCACGAAGGATTTCCGCCTTCTCGGGCAACTCGGGCACCTTCGTGTGCCGTATCCCGGAGAAAGTCGGTGGGTCGTACTTCCAAAGTGGTAAGTGGCCCTCCCTGAGTGTGGACAGGACCCAGGTATTCGAGGTGACTTTCTCCCACTCTGAGACGAAGTGAGATAGTCTGCCCCCCACTGGAAGATCTTTGGAAAGACAGTGTACCCCCGTCTCCGGCAGCATTCGAGCTGCTGGACTTTTGGGTGGTAACACGGGCTTCGGAGAACCTAGGTTTGCTTGTTTTGCTTGCCTCGGTTCCGAAAATTCCGCTGGCCCTTTTGGCCCCCACGGAAGTGCCCTTTCTTTCCCTTCCCCTTGAATCTCTTCTTGTTGCCCATAGGGCCATTCCAAGAAGCTTGACCCGAACCCCCCGGCGTGGGGTATAGGCCATCAAGGGGGGAAGGCCGCACACGCTTTTCTTGCGGAGCTGGTTCCTCGAGGAGCACCTTGGAGTCCTCGAAGGCAACCTTCTGCTCAGCGGCTTCCTTGACTACGGCCTGCGATCCAGGGAAGAGGGTGGACCCCAACCTGAATGGCAGGTTCTGCAAGGTGAGGCGTGTGGACTGCGAATACTTTGATGTTGCTAGCCACAGCCGGCGCATCCCCATGACTGCGCCCATCATCTGACTCGAGGCACTCCTGATTGAGTCCCGAGCCAGATAACTCGATACCTCCGCCAACTGCTTCTGGAACGTGGACACCTTGGTGCCCAGTTCCTGCACTTCTGCCAGGTCCTTAGCCTGCATAGCAGCAAGGTAGGCCCCGTGTACTGCTACCCTTAGTTGTTGGGCTCCGTTCCGGTATGTGTCCTCATGGGCACGGAACTCGGCCTTCAACATGGCAGCCTGTGACAGAAATGGAGGCAGTCGCCGGCCCTGTTTGCCTACAGAAGGCTGCGCCTGAGCGCCGGACAGGGTGACGGAGGTCAGGACGCAATCGTCCACAACCGGAAGGTCGAAGAGACCATCCTCTCCCAACTGGTACCTCTTGTTGAGTTCAGGCAAATCAGCCTTCGTACGGGCACCAGATAGAAGAGGATTGATCGCCTCAACCAACAAGCTGTCGATGATGCGGAGCCTGGTCGCCGGAGGCTTGCTGGGAGCAAAAGCCTCCCCCGGAAGCCGGAACTCCTCGGTGACCTGCTCCGGGACGGGAACGAGCGTCTGCGGGATAGCGATCGCTATTCGGTCACGCGTCTCCTTCAGAAGCTCGGCGAGCGAGACAGCACGGCCGGATTCCTCATCCTCCTCCTCTGAATAGTCGGAGTCCTCCTCCTCCGGATCCCCGGCACCGGAGCCACTAAGCTGTGACCCGGTGTCCGAAGCCCGATCTCGGATTGTCCGTTTGAGAGGGATGCGGAACCCAGCGCTGCTCACCGGCGCTCGTTCCCCGACCGGAGCCGGTCCCCGGGGCTGCGACTGCACCGGCGCCGAAGCACCGGTGACCGTGGCCTTGGGGTTACCTGTGCCCCTCGACGTGCTCGGCACCGGAGTACCTTGCACCGACGAGGGGGCTTTGGTTACTTGCGTACGAGGCAGAGCCGGAGCAGTCTCTCGGATGCCTGCGTCGGGAGCCACTACCTTGCCGGGGCCTGCGCCCGGTTCAGTAGTGCCCCCGAGGTCATTACCCGCACGAGTGCCGGTTGACCCTCGGACATCAGGGTCCGGCAGGGCGACGACGGTCAACTCCTTACGGAGCTGAGCCATCATCGTCCCCACCATCCCCGTCATCTGCCCCTGGATTATGGCAGTGATAGCTGCCGCGTCCAGATTAGGGTTAGTGTTAGATTTAGGTTTAGGAACATGCAAGTGTGCTTGAGGTGAAAGAACTGGAGGGGGCGTAGAACCCCCCGCAGCAGGTGACCCCACCTCCATATCCACCTCATCCGATGAGGAAGAGGGGATAGGAGGGGAGTGCACCTTCTTACCCTTACCCTTGCCCTTACTCCTCTTTTCTTTAGAGGGGGGGATAGCACCTTTAATTTCCTGCCCTGCCTTCTGCAGGTTCCTATAGAAGAGCATGTCGATACCTCGCTCCTTCTTGGCCCTCGGGGTGAAAGCGATGCACAGCTTACAGGTGGTGTCGTCGTGCTCATCCTCGACAAGACAAGGCAGACACCTGTTATGCTTGTCGGCAGGGGGAATGCGGGTCTTGCACCCCACACATTCGGTGAAAGACTGCAAGTCAAACACAGAATGTTTAGGGGTGTGCATGTGTGTAAGTGCAATGTTTATGTTTCATAAATGTGCATCATACAAACAAAACGCAGAGGCGATACTATAATAACTAAGCACTAGGCAAGTAATGAATAGTAAGCCACTGAAAGAAATAAAGCATGAATATTCCTAGTACATGCTTGCCGACTGAGACGATGACCCCGAGAATGAAAAAATTCAAACAGGGAGAAATCCTCGTCAGTAAAGTGCTGCCCTACAATGCGAAGCACGATAAAGAACCTTCAAAACAATCAAATCTCAATACAAGAATAGCAAAGTACTAACACATTGCATTTTGTTTGAGATCCGCCATTTTGAGCGTTTTCCATCCGCCATTACTCGTTCAATTCGAAGCACGTGCGAATTGAAAAACGAAGTTACAACGCGACAAAAACCATATAAGTAACCTAAACATTCGCCTCTACGAATAAAAAGGGGTTACCACACATACAGTACTCTTTGTCTTGTCCATTTTCTCAAGTGGAAACTTATTTCAAAGTCAAAAACTTTCGGAGCAGAAGAACGTCTTGCTTGCTCGATGACAGATTGATAAGTGGCGAGATTAGAGTTACATCCCTTGGTTTGCACTGGGATGGGGCTCTACACAGGGTGGTCACACGTTCGGAAAACACTTATTTTGTGTTTTTTGAACTTATTTTTACTGTTATTTTTAAAAATTAAGTTACAACCTGTCATCAAGTTAAAAATTAGGATTTTTATGCTATATGTACCCCAAGGAGGATCCCTTCTGAAAAAGAATTGCTTTGTTGTGGCTTTAGTTTGCTGCAATCTTGGACTGAACTGAAACAAGGCTTCTGTACCGCAATTCATAACAACCGAACCTCAAGTGTACGTATCACCATTTCTAAATAAGTATTACTCACCAGGGTTGATGACCTCCCCAGGTGGGTTCTTGACCACAAGCTCCCGCCCGTCCAGGTGTTTGAGAGCGAAGTGGAAGCCACAGAGAGCCTCTGTGAGTCCGATACTGTGAGTGCAGTAGAGGTCGGTACCGTCCCGGGTGAACACTGGGTGATCCTTCATCTGCAGAACAATGATCACGTCTCCTGGCTCCATGTCCGGCTGTGGGGGAGGGAAAGTTTCTATGTTAGGACTAGAATATTGAAAATAATGTATTTAAATTGCCTGCCAATTGTTTGCTTGCTTGATTATTTAGAAGCAAATAGAATTTGGGCAAAATTATTTCAAAGGGTGTACTTGGATATTAAAATAGCAGTATTCGTTTCACATTACGTATTATTAATGGTAACAGATAATTTCTTAGTTATTTGGTCTTTTGCAGAGCAAGAACATTTGGCTCTCATTCGCTTTTGAGGAGTTTCAAAAGTGATACGGCAAGATATAGATACTCTAAGTTATCTAAACTAGTTCATGCCCAACTAAAATCAATAGACTTTAATGTCTATCATCAATATCCCTCTACAAATTATCAGAATTATACAAAAGAGCAAAATTACTAATATGTTTAATTACAGATCATCAAATAACAGACAAATAATTAGATGTTAATTTTAGGCCACAACAACAGCACCAGTGACTGTTCTACCATATTAGACGGGAGAGACCCCAAATCAGATGAAATTTCATACAGGTGATTTGCGACAGTCAGAATAGGTTTTATGATGGTGGTTTTTGACACTTTACCCACTCGCAGCGCTGATGAATGGCTTCAGTTCTCATTGTTTTATTTTTCAACAAATGTGCGCTTGTGTTTATCAAGTTGTGAAATGTCATAAAAAATATTACCTTTATTACTATCTTTCAATTTGACTGTTTTAATCATGTATAAATAATATGAGTAATCAGGAATATCCTCTTGAATTTCGTTTCCACAAAAAATACCCCGATCGAACCCTCCCTTTAAGAGCACTGTCATGTACCTGCTGGTCTCCCTCCCCACGGAATGGGATCTTCTGACCGTCCTTCATACCCTTGTCCACATGCACCTCCAGGATCTTTGTCTCGTTGGTCACCTTCTTCCCCTTGCACGTCTTGCACCGGTCCTTATCACTAACTGTCTCACCTGCAACAAGTGGATAGTGATCATAGTGTTTAGCAAATCTTATTCAGAAGTCAATAGTTAAGAAATGGCTAAATTGCATGAAAGTTAGGCTCCAGGATTCAGATCTTTGGAAGAAAAGCCATTTTTTAATTTTTTAGACTAGATACATCAAAGGCGAGGTGAGGTGATTTGTTTAATGCCGCTTACAACAGTATTTCACTTATATCATGGCTGTTAGTATTATGGCAGGGAGAAAGCCTACAATGCCATGGTGGCTATGTATTGCAGTGAAACCTGCCAGTATCGGTGTGAACTAGCGAACCATAGTGGTACTACGCTGAAATTCAGTGTAGCATTGCACCCAAACCTTACTGGGTGTAGAACAGTTCTCTACAGCCGACAGTTGCCGAGCCCCTGGCCGTACAGATACATCAAACTGAATGACGGCAAGTGAGGGTCATACGGTAAAAGGACCCCCAACAGGGTATACCAAAATTGGACAAGCTTGTCGGATTTGATGTTCAAACAACTTTTCACCAACCCGAGTTGTCGAACTGTTGGTAGAATTGGAACCTGTCTTTATTTGTATAAGTCAAGAGTCGTCTTCAGAAATAACTTAGGACTGGCATGTAGCTATGCATGGCACCACTTTGGCCTTAGATTGACATACGTTTGACAATACTTTAAGACTATAGGAGAATGGCGTGTAAAGGTTCAACTTACCGTCTCCATGACACTCGCTACATATACTCTGCATCTGTTGCACCATGCCGGGACCGAGTTGACGAAGGGTGATTTTCACCCCACGCCCCTGGCAGTTGCGACACTTCACTGTGGCACCTTGCTTGCCTCCTAATCTGTAATCATGATGACCAATTCCAAATTGTTAAGTAGTGGAGTGAAGTAGGTTATGTTCATTGGAACATTTGCATAGCTTCTTACTCAACTCAACCATTGGAGAAATTCTTGAATAAAAATCACATGATTTTTAGAACTGTATGGAAACATTTTCTCAAAGACATTAATATTACCCAAATGTAATTAATTACACAACTGACATGTTCTTTCATGGTTGCTTACTATAATAATTAACAGATGTTTTCATACAATGCTGAGAGACTCTACTCTAAGAATGTTTTAGTATTTAACTAGAAGAAGGCCATCAACAGTGTCAACTTCTGGTCTGGGCTAGAAAAGTTTTGACACTTCCAGACCACGCTAGTTTTCAAGCTCATTTATAGGGGTGCAACCATGCAGGTAGGTCACGATATGATACATATCTCGATACAGCTACCACGATTCGATACGTATCGCGATATACAAAGTGTTATTAAAACTTTGGCCTCAAAGTTCAGAAAATTTGGATCATTCAATCTCATGTTTCATTAGACAATTTGTTTTTAAAATTCCCAATGCGTTCATGTTGAAATTCTATAAAACTCTAATGAGAAAGCACTTACTGTATTTGATAAAATAAGATAAGAAATTTTGTTCGCTTTATATATAATTTGTAGCGTATCGTATCATATCGTGGCACTGGTGAATCGTATCGTGTATCGTATCGTACGCCTATGAATTGAGATGCACCGGTGTATTGATGCACCCTTACTCATTTATAAACTGCCATAAACAGATTGTTCGAAGAGTCAGAGAGATCAACTTACCCATTGCATTTCCCACAAATCACAGTTTTGCTTAGTTGAAGTTTGGCAGTTTTACCATTGTACAAGTCTTCTAAATTAACCCTGCAAGAGACAAACATATGATCATTCAATTATTCATCATTATAGGTGATGTGATTTGGGGTTAAATGCCGCTTTGAAGGGTATTTCACTTACATCACAGCTACTAGTATTATTGCAGGAGAAATCCCACAATGTCATGTGATTACATGTCAAGTAGAAACACAAAGTATGACTACAAATGTCACAGTATTGTTACTTAATTTACAACAGGGGCTTTCGAACAACAATCAACTGCTATCACGGACTTTCATAGAACTGTAATCAGTAACAAAGATTTAACCAAATGTATGTAAATGTTCATGTGAGCAGCAGTTTCAGAAGGAAAACTACATCTTCAGGACCACATTAACCCTTTACATGCAGATCAAAGAACATTCCTGGATAGCTTATGACTGGCTATTGGCAATCCCTGATTATTTGCTTGAAGAGATGTGATTTCTCCAAATTTACCACTCACATTTTCTTGGCACTAAAAAGTTGAGCAGCTACAGTGTTAAAGGCGCTGTAGCATGTTTTTTTTCATAGTTCTTTATTATCAAATTGATCATTTATTCAAGTTTATACAATAGAGCATCTCATTCCAGGACCTGATAAGCCGTATACATAGAAAATGGTTATACGTATTGGTAGATATTGGTGCGACGTATAATGTTAGTTAAGGTTAAAATATCTGTCATGGCTTAACAAAACCATGTACATTTCTCTTTTTATTGGTTCAGGAGATTTATTTAGTCATTGGTAACAGTTATTTGCCTTTTTGTGAGCAATTTATTTTAGTAATCAGAATGTGATACAGTGCCTTTAAACTAGAAAATACTCAAGTGTCTCCCTTTGATTACATTTTAATCTTTACATCAGCATAAATGTAAATGAAGAGCCAGACAATATGGGACCCCCTTTAAAGGGGCAGTAGCATGTTTTTTGCAAAATTTATTTTTAAAAATGTCCTATTTATAAGGATAGTTAGTGTCATTTATATTAACTTTAGAGGGCAAAACACCTTGTTAAACAAACCAACTATCCGTAGTAGTAATAACGGTGTTGCATATAAAGCAAAAATTGCATGGCGGCCATTTTATTGTGAACACATTTTATTATTTCGAATGACAAAAACGATCCCCATGGCCTTACTGCGCCACGTACACTCATTTTTAACTTGATTTTCCGAAGATAGAAGGGTGTTTTACTATTTGTGAAATTATTTTTCAAATACCTTTCATAGACTTATTTCAACGAAAAAACGTGCTCCTGCACCTTTAAGGACTGTACTTACTTGAGAGGGTGGAAGGTATCCTCCCCCCGCCGCCTCCGGTTCCTCGGACCGCCCCCTCCCATTCCAGGGAAACCAAAGAAGTTACCAAACAGGTCATCGAAGAGACCCCCACCAAAGCCTCCACCTGAAAGAGAATTTATAGAATAATATTGCAACTGTTCATTCACGTTCATCTCAGTAAATCTAGCATCACAATCAAAGTGATTCAAAGGCCCAATTTAGGAGTTCAAGTTAAAAAGGTCACATCAATAATGCTATAGCTGACATAAAACTCAGAAAATGTAATGTAAAAAAAACAAATCAAACTATACCGATCGTGCATGCAATAATGCAAAGAAAGATTTATTTGGAAGCAATCGTGAGCTTATTCAATGATTCCTAGTATTCTTTTTTTTTTTGTAGTACATGTACAATATGATATACAAAGATATTGCCACACTGGCTGGTGTATACATTGAACAAGATTTACACAATTGACTTTCGATCTGTTTACAATTGACAGAAAAAGATAAAGTGATATCAAAGATAAGATAAGTGATTATATTTAACATGTTTCAGTTTAAAAACATAAAAGCATCATTCTTTCTTTTGGTTTCGAAAGCGAACCAACAGCTGGTGAGTATCTAGCTGCAGGGGAGCAGGAATGTATAAATACAGAAATAACCTTTAATCATTTTGGAATAGTAATGATAAATTGACCAGAATTTCATGAATTTTGTGTAGTTACATGTTGAATATGCATTGTATTTATCAATATTGTATGCGTTTTGGAGATCTTGCTTGATGTAATTGAAGCTTGATTTTATTCCAATATGCCTTGATTTAAAGATGTTATATTTCGCGATGATTATAATCATATTCAATACTTTGTTTCTATTTTCTGGATATTCCAAACAGATGTCCCGTTTCGTAAGCTCAATCGTTTCATGTGTAATTTCTTCTAACCACTCTTTGATGTTGTGAAAAAGCCCAGTGAAAATAACTACTAAATACCAAGCAAGTCCAAATAGGAGTCAAAGTTAAAGATCATATAACCATTTGACTTAGTTGTCTGTAGATAGCTCTGCAACAATTTAATCACACAAATAAATTATTGAATCAATACAATGCAAAGGGTCATTTGGACACACTTGACAATTATAATCAAATTGGGGAAATTTAAATTGAGGAACATAGATCAAAAGACAAATGAGGTTTCTAGTGAGGCATTTTTTCAGAAATAGAAAATCTATTTCAAATTGCTTTTGATTTGAAAAGTAAATTTTTCAAACCCTGTTTTGATTTACAGTTTGTAAACTTACTTCCTGACGCTCCTTCTTTGAGTCCTTGCAGACCAAATCTGTCGTATGTTTCCCTTTTTTCATGGTTTGATAACACTTCATATGCAAAGCTTATTTCCTTGAACTGAAAAATAAAGGTTAAAAAGTTCAATAAAGTGCTATAACTTGGTCAGTGTTTTAATAGCTGCCTGTCGACAAGACAATTGTTGGTTATATTCAGATTTGTGTTTCAGGCGGCACTAGACAACCTGTTTGAGAGAGGACTTGGTGGGGATTACAACATGCGGATCCACTAAAGGATACACAGACGGGACCAAACCGAAGTTTGGGATAAAATAGAAGAGGATAAAGCCGCCATCAACGCATGGGGATATCCGCAAAAAGACCGGAATAGTGTGTTACATGTTTCGAAGGTGTGAGCCTTCTTCAGAAGATGGCTTCTGAAGAAGAAGGCTCATGGCTTCGAAACATTTAACACACTATTATCTAATATTCAGATTTGTTTTATTCATTGGTCAGTAAGTCAGTCTGGCCTTTGTGATTTTCAATAAACAAAGGGTCAATATCCTGCAGGGCTTGTTAAAAAGTTTAAGAAGAATTGGTCAACTTTACAAAACACAAGCCATGATTGCAAACAAATATTTCAAACACTGATCTTGGTCAAGACAAAAAGTAACTCACAGAACAGATTTTAAAGTGGTTAGTAAAAGATTAACACGAAAGTGGAATGTATACAAATTATCAACATTTAAAATATTGAAGGAATAAAATATTATTATACCTTTTCACCACTTTCAGGATTTTTGTCTGGGTGATATTCCTTCGCTAGTTTGTAGTAGGCCTGTTAAGAATAGAAAATGACATGGTTTTATTCAGGTCAAGAGGTCAACGACTCACTATAGTAACATGTACAGACAGATCATGATGTCACATAATTGTTACTGTAAGAGAACCATATTATACATTTACCATGCAGTATCGAAAAGAATTTGTAAGTATAATATTAAACAATGGAAAATTAGGTGTGCCATTGAAAATTTTCCTTAGGTGGAGTAAATAAACAATGACAATTTCTGGTTAGTTGCAGCAATGTGATATATCAAAGACAATAGCTATATAGCTTTGAATCCTATGTTCCAATGATTGTTATGTTTTTACATCATGAAAATATTGACGATCTAAATCATATCTGAACCATTAACATTAAAGTGACATCCAGTGTGTTTCATAATATTTTCTTTGGCTTTAACACGTGTCAAAATACCATATGTACAGATTTTAATTAAAACAAACGTAATTACATTTGCAGAAATCAAAACTGTATGTCCCATTTACATTCACAGTAGTTTAGAGGTGTAACGATACAGGGGGGTCACAATGTGATACGTATCCTGATAAAAGTGATATGGGGGTTGTGATACTATATATATGTATTCCGATACATAAAAATTATTTACACACATCTTTTTCTGTTAACAAGTTTTACACAACATGTCACAAGGTATGACTGTTTCTTGAACTGTTTTGTTATGAATTCCTGATTTAGATAAGTTCATTTTGTGAATGAACAAATTCACCTGAAGCTACTATGACATATTGTGTTAGTTACCTAACCACAACTTTAAAGTCTGGAAAGGATCTGTTTTGTTTCACTTAGTATGTTATACATATACATCACAGTTTTGTGAAACTGGAATGTACTATAAAAAGAACATTTATAAATATTGTCACATAATTTTGTGTATTTTGTGTATTACACATCCTGTAAAACAATACGATACCTAACAGACCTTGTATCACAATACAATACTGTATTGCCGTATCGTTACACCCTTACTGTTGTCGATCCCAAAATTACATTTGACTAAATGACGAGAACCAGCTGAGGTGAACTGTCCGGTTTTCCATCAGAAATCACTACTTTCACCTTTTCATTGTCAATTTTTCGGCAACAGTCAGTACATAAGATTATTATAATAAAACTTTTATTGTCCTCAACACAAAGTTAATTCTGTTTGTGCCCCAGACAGTAACAATTCAAGCCTTAATTGTTGTGTCCTTATAATACTGAGCGCCAAGCAAGGAAGCAACAACTCCCAAGTATTTTGGTATGACGGCTTGGAATCAAACCCAGACCTTCCGGGTGATAATTGTGTATGACATTTTGACAGTTTACTTTAAAATAACAAAATCAAAATATAAATAAGATCTTAATAACATCAGCCCAAACAATGATGGAGCAGATTTTGCATTATGATGAATATTTGACGGCCTAAGGCAAAATTCAGAAAATTCTAATAATAAATCGAAATCGAGAGAAACCAAATGTAAAAGTAAGAGGAATGGGATTTCCATAAGATGTTATTCCATGGGAGAAACCCATATGGGATTTCCCCATCCAATTTATATAAGGTTCAATAATCCGAACCTGTGGCTATGAATGACTATGACGAAAAAACCTTTCTAGAAACGGAAGAACATTCTTTGTCACGTGCGAAACAAACGGAAAAATTCATATTTAACGATGTAGCTGAACTACATCATGGTGATTTAACATAACATTAGTTATCTATTGTACAGATAGTACCAATACCTTTTTGATTTCGCCATCAGAAGAGTTCTTAGTGACGCCTAAAATATCATACAACTTTGTGTCGGCCATCTTACACGAGGTTCGAGAAGGATATGACTGACGTCACTTTGGTAGCGACCTCTGTTATGAAAAATCCAAGGGGAGTAACTCTGGCAATTTTACTAAGATTGATTTTTAAAACGACCAGCAAGACCGAAGCCGGTTCGAATCAATGACTAAACATAATTTGATTTTTTTTTGTAAGGTTGAAACATAATTTTTAAAGGTAAATAATTGAAATCGTCAATATTACCTATTTGACGGAAATAATATTTAATGATTATTACATTTTAACCAAAATACGAAAGTTTGAGAAGCGTCCGTAAAAGTGTAATTTCGACTCTTGAAGCTATCGTTCTGAGTATACGAATATCTGAATCGTGCATGGGCATGATAATGTTGTAATGTCTTACCTTAATTACGTGTATATTAAAACCCGTTGCTAGGAATATGTTTAGTTTCATCATTTTCTGTTTGAAAACGTATCCAATTACTAATATTGGGTGACTTGGATATTTATGACAATCACAAATCATTGATGACATGATTGTTTTCTACACATCGGGATATAAACTGCAAGGGAAAAGAAAGTACACACTTCTGTTGGTTTTACCATAAGTATGATTTTCAATTGCAAATATCTAAAGTTTTCGATGTCATACTCTTAAAGGGGCAGAAGCACGTTTTTTGCAAAATTTATTTTTTCAAATTTCCTATTTATAATGATAGTTTGTGCCATTTAAATTTACTTTAGAGGGTAAAACATCCTATTACACAAATCAATTATCCGTAGTAGTAGTAGTAGTAGTAATAACGGTGTTGCGGATAAAGCAAAAAATGCTTGGCGGCCATTTTATTGTGAACACAATTTATTATTTTTAATGACAAAACGTATCCCCATGGCTTTACTGAGTCATGTACAATCATTTTTAACTTGATTTTCCGAAAAGAGAAGGGTGTTTTTCGATTGGTGAAATTATTTTTCAAATACATTTCATTGACTTATTTGAGCGAAAACACGTGCTACTGCCCCTTTAACTGAGTAGTGCAGGCGTTTAACCAGCAGTCAAAGATTACTTCTACATGTTTTTAAGTATTTTAAGTAGTCAGGGCAATAGTTTTCATAGTCTGGTCGATTGACCCCATTTCAAGGAATAAAAGTTGCAAAATATTGCATCTACTAGAAAGCGAACTGATTCTATAGATTGCTTTCGGGGAATTTTTACACGTGATTTTGAGACGGTTTTTTAATAATAAAATATTGTATTTTAATTGATTAATAATTATTGAGCTTGTATAACATATGAAACGTTAGTTAATCGTATACCTTTAATGTCGTGTCACATTTTATATTATTTTGTATTCAATTAATTGAATTATTCTAGTTATCCAATGTATAATAATAAGTAATCTAATATCTTTCATTTGTAATGTGCATGCATGTATGTAATCCTATACGTTTCAATAAGCTTAATTAGTGTAATCTAAGCTGCCACCTTTAATGAGCATTATGTAAATTAAGACCCCCCCCCCCCCCCCCCCCCCCCCCACCAGCTACTCAGTACTCTGTAATAAAATCCTTTTTTTTCAATAACTGATCAAATGAAAATGATAATTTTATCCGTCTTCAAAGTGTTTGTTTACGATGATGACCAACTTAAAGTTTCACTTGTTTCCCAAATTGTTAATGATGAGCGGGAAAAATCACTTTGTATACATTGGTAATTTTTTGTTTTTTTTTGTTTGTTTAATTTTAGGAATACATGTTGTAAAGAAACACATGTAGTAGTAATATGTGCGAAATATGTATGTATTATATATTTCAAACTTCGGAGATTTAATGTTAAAGTGAGTATTCAGCTGTATTGCCTTGGAGAACACTATATGTACCGGTATGATAGTAATCTCCCTATTACTTCAACTATGATAGTGGTCAATGTAATGGCAATAAGTTGGAGACTTAATTATCGCTTATTTAAACATTCTCTAAATACTGAATCTTATGTTTCTGCTTCTCTTCAGCGTTTACTACTAGGTATATTCAGTAACTTACGACGTGGCACCCTTCCTTAGAAATATAACTAGATAGGTTTTCATTATGTAAATTCAGTAATTGTATAGAGGATGGAATTCACTTTCTCACTGTTTGTAATTTTTACTCAAATTTAATGTCATCTTCCGCACGCATCGGGCCATATATGCACTTTTAGAAAATGTATATTCTAAAAGTGCATATATGGCCCGATGGGCGCGGCAGATGATTTAATGTATGAATTCTGGAAATCTGTATCTTCTGCTGACCCTTCCTTTCTACAGCTCCATCCGACTGACCAGGCTGTATATTTACTATCTAGCAGTAGGTTATGTAAGCCACTGGCTTCCTTAACATATAACATGTATAGATGGAGGTTACGCCTCACTTAACTTTTATATTTACTCCATCCTTTTATACTCCATGTCTATCTATATTTTAATATGAACAAAGTAATATGGTGTCTCATAGGCCTTTGTAGGCCGGGTGCTATCTTTTTATTTGCAATGTCTTTTTTTTTTTATATCATATGAATATTGTTTTATTATGCCATATGTGAAATGTATGTAAGCACGAAATAAAATACCTTTTCTTCTTCTTTGGGTTTTTACATGAATTTTTATTTTGCTTTGAATTGTGCCAAAATAGCATGTGTGCTGTTTCAATCGACTTGCATATTCCATTCCCAAATGTCAAATGTATGCCAATTACCATTCTCTTCCCACAGAGGTTACTCCCTCCAGATATCCGAACCTAACCTCTGTTTAATAAGGTCATATTCCTCGGTTCCGGCAAAATCCCCTAGCGGGGAAAAAGGCTACCTCATACTGTATCCCTGCTTTTGATCCAATGAAATAACATCTTTCATCTGCTACGTCGACCGAGTGACTTCGAACATCTTAGCATTTGACTGAAAAGGGTCTTGCTAACTAGCATATGTCCTTAAATATGTCTGATATAAAACAAATAAACTATTTTCGGTTTCTGTCTCTGATTTGGTCTTCTTTATTTATCAGCATGTTTATGATGAGGTTTTTTTTTACAAAATCAAATAGCATATATCGAGGAAATTCGTTTATCTTACGTTTCTATTTTAAAATTAGCATTATGACGTGTCATTGGCAATTGTCACTTTTACAACGGCGTTGATGATTGCACAACTAGATTCGAATGGAACCAATCAGGACACTCCATTTATAGCCGAAAATCATGTCCTCATAGTAGAACAGAGGTAAGGATAAGAAATCTGAAGGGAGTAACCCATGGGAAAGAGAATGGCTAATTACTGGTTTTCAATAAGAATCTAGCAACAAGCAACAGCATTATTATACATATGCAGCCGCATCCTCGATAATCCAGGGTATACGTTCCGATAATCTAGACTATATATAGTGTAGATTATCGGAACGTATACCCTGGATTATCGAGGATGATGCAGCCGAACCTATAATCTTTTACAAGCGACTACAGCGAGCGACTGCTCGTACACTGTCCAAGTTAAAAAGAAATCAATTGGGGTTTTTTATTATAAAAATAACGCCTTTACACATTTTAAAGCTCGTCAGGCCTGAAGGCCCGATGGGCTTATGGCATGGTATGGCGCCTGGCGTCCGTTCATCCGTCTGTAAACTTTTTCGATTTTCGACCTCTTCTGCAGAACCAATAACTCTAGAGACCTGAAATTTCATGTGCAGACTCCTCGGCCAATGGGGATTTTAAATTATAGATTTCGTGACCCTGTGGCCCCAAATAGGGCCACAGGGGTCACAACCTTTGAAACCTATTTGCTTCTTCTTCTCCAGTTCCAAAAGGTCTAAAGAGCTGAAAAGTTGTGTGCAGACTCCTTGGGTAATGAGGATTCTTAATTGTAGATTTAGTGACCCAGTGACCCAATATAGCGTCACAGGGGTCATGACCTTAAAAACCTATTTTCATCTTCTTCTCCAGTACCAATGACTCTAGATAGCTGACCAGTTGTTTGCAGACTCCTTGGCCAATAGGGATTCTAAATTGTAGATTTGATGATCCTGTGACCCAAAATAGGATCACAGAGGTAACAACCTTGGAAACCCATTTTTTTCTTCTCCAGTTCCAAAACGTCTATAGAGCTGAAAATTGGTGTGTAGACTCCTTGGCCAGTGGGTCATAGGGATCACAACCTTAAAAACCTATTTTCATCTTCTTCTCCAGTACCAATTGGTGGCACGTGGTGGCACGTGGTCCTGTGCATAGCTCAGTCGACCGCTATCAGTTAAGTTCAGCAACAACGGGCGTGGCTCGCTGGATGGATGGGTTACCCGCCTCATTGCTGAATGAAAACTGAGAGTTTGAAGGGTGATTCCCTGCCCCACACTGAGACATGAGTTGAGAGGCTCATGGTGTCACCTTGGGCAAGGGACTTTATTCGAAATGTGCCTCTGTTCACTCAGCAGTACCTGGTTTGGAAGTGCAGGCAATGTGATGGATAACCTTCGAGCGCCTTAATTGGTAGCCCAGGTTGCATACTCCCTAGGGAGTTGAGAATGAAAAAGGAACGATGTTGGTCCTTACACCAGGGTAATAGTGTGTGTAGCGCTTTGAGCATGGCCCTTTGTGTTGTGGAGTTCAGCGCGATATAAGTATCCTCATTATTATATTTTTATTAATGGGGATTCTAAATTGTAGATTTGATGACCCCATGACGCTAAATTTGGGTCATAGGGATCACAACCTTGAAAACCTATTTTCATCTTCTTCTCCAGTTCCAATTAATGACTCGGAGCTGAACTGTTGTGTACAGGATTCTAAATTGTACATTTTGTGACCATGTGACCTACGCTCACAGGGATACAAATTAAAAACATAGTTTTTCTTGTTAACAAGGTTTTACTTGAGATAGCTTAGATCTTCAACCTTAGATAATAAATCACTGATGTCCTGATGAGGTACAGAGCCCATGGCTCTATTTTTAATGTTATTGTATACTTAAGCGGTTACCATTGAAAGGTCATTTTCAGAAACAAACAGTACTTCTCGATAGAATAACACCATTTATAACACTTGACACGTGATTCCAATAGCATAGTCCTGATAGCCCAACAAGGCAGGGTCTACACCTAACTTCAGTCATTAGAGGTGACTATTGACCCCAATCAGTCATGTATGGAACTGAACTATTCAAACAATACGGACAAGCTTACACAACGTGCACATTTTCGTCCAAAACCAATATTTAAATAAATATTTTTTTAAATATGAAAGTAAAACAATATTAATTATCTTTACAATTGAAAACGAAATCAATAATTTGGGTAGCATTGAAATCTACGAAAATCATTGTATCTGTCCTAGTTGTAATTTGTCCGGGTGGGTATTGTCCGGGCGACTTTTGTCCTGCTGCCCATTCAACATTATAACTTGTTTGATAGTTCTGATATGAAGTTATGTTGCAAAGAGTATGTGTTCAAGATGTATGACAGGATATTGCTATGATAATGTCAATGAAAATTTAAAATATACAAAAAGCATACGACTTGGAACAAAGCCCTTTTGAGTTTTTTTCCATCGGTCCTGACAGCTGCATAGAGAAAGTATGCTCACCTACATGTGTGTGCAAATAGCATGTAAAGTGACGTTCGTTGTAACATCAACAAAATTACACTACATACAATGACAATTTGATGCATTACCCTTGAGAGGGGGCAGGGATGGTGGTGTTGGGGGGGTGGGGGGGGGGGGGGGGGGGGGGGGGGGATTTATCACTGCTGTTCAGAGGATACTTTGGCGGGATTTGTATGTCCCAGAACGTTATGTTCTTCAATGATTTCGTTCTTTTAAATTGTGAAATCGAAATTGAATCATCAGATCTCCATGAACTGTTTGAGAGGCATTCTAGAAGTTGGTTTGATGAAGAAGAAATTGGTTTGATGTACAACCATTTATGTCATTTATGTTACCTCATCTTGTTGTATTTGTTATCTCTTTATCATACCAACATGTATCCTGTATATAATCTGCTGTTTCACCATCTATTCCATATGCTTGGTAACGGTATAAGGATCTATACCGAAACGTCGCCATTGTTTATAAAGAAGTTGATCATCCATAAAATAGTTGTCTTCTTCCTATCTCCATGAGTAAAATATTCATTCTCAAACTTATCTTGTGGTGTGGTGTATGTGTCTCTGAAATGAGCCATAATGAAATAGACAGATGGGATCAAATTTGGAAAATTCAAACTTAAGTAATTTTCCAATAAACGTTTTCTTATCGACTAATTGAGAACAATTTCCTCACAAATATTGAATGAGTATAAGAGGAAATACATGATGTATGTTTGACCCAGTTGATCACTTACTGAATATTTTATTGAAAACGATAAAAACTGCAGTTTTGGAAAGATTAACCCCTACGTGGTCACTTCAAAGAGGTGCCAAAACTAACTGTTTACTATCGAGGTATCAAAACAGATTATGCTATGGAACACTCAAAATCTTTATTTCTACACCGATTTCGCTCAAATTTGAAATATAAGCTCACCACATCGTATATAAACAGTATATGATTGCACAAATCTAAATTTCATAATATTGTCCAAACAGCGATTCGAACCCCTGTGGTTTGTACGCTGCCAGTTGCGCAACTGGACGATTTGCGAGGTGTATTGCAAGGAGAACGTTTCCACCAGAAATATAAACTGCCAGGCAAAAGAAAGTACACGTCTCAGTTGGTTTTGATTAATTCAATATTTTGAAAGAAATCAGATGCATTTGACTGTGGCACGATGCAAAAATACTTATCTGCAGTAGTTTGAATGAATTAATTTGTGATTGTGGTTAAATTTCAGTTAAAATATCTTTGTTTAATGAAGACGGGTAGGAAATGAAATTTACACCAACATGACCCCTACTATGTTTACAATGTTGCAAATATGTGCAGAATTAGGCACATTTATTAATTTTCACATAGAATATGTCTTATATGTCGATGAAGGGTTGTGTTTCATCAAAAAAAATTGGAAGAATTTTAAATTTTAAAATTTAATTTTGTTATTAAATTTAAAAACGTGTAAAAGTATTCTTTGATTGCTGACTAAACTGCCTGCACTATTTAGTTGTAAAGTATGACACCAAAAATTTTAGTTATTTGTTATTGAAAATAATACACATGATAAAACCAACAGAAGTGTGTACTTTCTTTTGCCAGATAGTTTACAAGCACTAGTTGAGTAAGGTAAAGACAATCGCATGCAAGAATTCGTGGAACTATGGGTAAAAGGGAGGCCCCTATAACCTTCCCGTGAGCAGAATGGTGTAAGTGCATAGTCTGATCACCTATTTACATATCTCAGTGCAAATATAGCGTAAGTTCAATCTCATTAAAATCATATCGTAAATTAGTTCCACTACGTTACACATATATACCGATTGTAGGCCTATATTGTGTAACGTAGTGCAACTAATTACGGTCTGATTTTAATTAGACTGGTGTAAGTTGTGAGGAACCATTGCATGGCGAAAACCGATATTTTTGTGAACGTCAGAGGTGACCATTGAATGTTCCATGACGTAATCATAGTTATTACCCATATGGTTGAAAATAATCGAGTTAATATTATTGATATGAGCACATGTGCACATATCACGTTTGCCTAGCAACCATTGTTTCACCACGGCTTCCCGTATTTTGTCGTCTGTGGCGTCATAAAACGATTGTTCGTGACGTCACTGTAGCTTGCCGTCGCAAAGGAAGTGAGCCATTTCCTGGCTAATTTTACGCGAATCAAATGAAGAAGAATAGGTAATAAAGAAAGTATTACACTCGAAAGAGTGCCATATGGCTTTTACGAAACGCGTGCAAATTTATGTATAACCCTCGCTCTCGCTCGGGCAATACAAAAATTCACACTCGTTTCGTAAAAGTCATATGACACACTTCCTCGGATAATAACGACTATGGCATATCCTTGAAGTGACCAGAGGTCTTCAGTTTTTATTTTTCGCTGTAAAAGCTCCAATAAATGACCATCAGCGCCAAACATTTAAGTCGTGTCTTTTCTTCTATTCTCTATACTTGAAATGATTTGCTTCTCTTCATTAATTTTATAATGTAAAAATTCTTCTAAAACAAAAACTACTGACACGATAAGATGAAAACGTTTAATAGACACATGGACAATTGTCATTACACTAATGCAACTGTCGTCCAAGCGAAATCCAAATTCCAGGATATTTGCAATTTTTACACAATTGGCTGAACAAACTTTTAGGATGCAGCTCCACATACAAATGAATGTACTCATATGTTAAAGGTGCATACATTGTGTTTCATAAACTTTTAATTGGTTTTCATACGTCCCAACACACCATATATGCTGTTTACAATACACACAAATTCACTCAGCTTGCGTGTTCATCCCCCATCGCCAAATATATTATTATTACAAGTTTCCAATTAAAATCGAGTAGCATCATTATGCATGTGCAAAAACCGAAAGTGCATGTCCTATTTACATGCACAGTAGTTGACCTATTAAACATTATCAACCCAAATTTTTTATTTTGTCTGGTTTAAATAAGATTTAAAAATTACGTTTGACTCATTGGCGCGCGCCACACGCGGTGCATTGTCCGGTTTTCGATCAGAAATCGACACTTTTACCTTCATATCGTCAATATACTAAATCGAGTATCATCAAAATGGTAGTTTTCGGTAACAGTTGGTACTTCTCAATAAAGTAAAACCATTTATAGCGTTTGGCATATTTGACCCAAACAACACAATGGGTGTACCTTTAAATGATTGATTTAAACTCTGACTCCCATTGTTTATGTATATTATTTGCATTTCTGCCTTAATGATCATTCGGCGTGTGTCACTGTTTGTATGTTTGCCGTGCATTGGGCCACGTCATGTCATGGACTAAGGTATTCATAAACATCCTCAGTGCTTAGATCATACTAAGGCCCTTTTCTCATGCACGAATTTACATACATGAGTAAATTTACACACTATGTAAATATACATACACGTGTAATAGTAAATTTACTTTTTGTACTCATGTAGTTAAGCAATATGTTGTATTTGTCAATTACATACAGCCATGTTATACATTATATAAACGAAAAGGTATGAATAGATTCATTCTCGCACCAGATTTCGTGATGTAAGACTTCTTACCTCCAAAAGGAAAAGGGATTTCTCCTTTTTTCAGGGTACATACATTGTCCTGAGTCTTGTTCAAGAAAAGAGAGTATGGTTCAAAGAGAAGATAAGGGTTTGGTGGTGTCATATGTTTATCGCATGAAAATATTACCCGATATGATGAGGTAATAAGTGTAGGATAAAACATGACCAGCGGGCATTATCTAAAAGTATGCCCGATTCAGCGGGAAATGCCCACGGGTCGATGATAAAATTTGCAAAGATTCCTTCCTTTGGCGCTTGTACTCCGCTTCTTTTTGCATTTTCAGTAGGTCCTTTTCAGGGTGTACAACCGCAACTTTCACTCTCTCATGTCCCTGATTCTTCATTTCTCTGGAAATTGTTTGATAAATGGTCACGTGACAGAATTTGCATGGGAAGTATATGTAAATTAACATTTACATGACCTCTTGAGGTGATGTAAATTTGCTCCTCGTGCAAAAATACTCATGTATGTAATTACATTCTCATGACACTTTTACATACTCCAAATACATTTACATACATACGTAAATTTACTCACCTAAGTAAAGGTGTGCATGAGAAAGGGGCCTTAGACGAGAAAACGTTAGACTAAAAACTCAGATACACACGTATATATTGAGACAGACATAACTTCACTGTTTCGAATGCTCCCAACTAATTCACAATCCTGCAAGACTCTTACTGATTAAGCAATCTCGATAGAAATTTCCCTATTACGTTTAACGTTTAAAGGGACAGTAGCACCTTTTTTCGCTCAAATAAGTCGATGAAATGTATTTGAAAAATAATGTCACCAATAGTAAAACAGTCTTCTCTCTTCAGAAAATCAAGTTAATAAACGAGTGTACATGGTTCGGTAAAGCCATGGGAATCGTTTTTGTAATTCGAAATAATAAATTGTGTTCACAATAAAATGGCCGCCATGCAAGTTTTGCTCTATACGCAACATCGTTAGTACCACTACGAATAATTGGTTCGTGCAATAAGATGTTTTACCCCCTAAAGTTAATTTAACTGTCATTATAAGTGGGAAATTTGAAAAAATAAATTTTGCAAAAAACGTGCTACTGCCCCTTTACTATATTATGTTATGGTCAATGTTGACAATTACTATGTTAAAACAAAGTTCTGTGGTTTTGGTTAAAATCACCCTTAGCTCATTAAAAATGCACCTTGGACATTAAAATATGTAATAGATTAAACAAACTTAACAATGTAATATTAATGTCAGTTGATGCCAAGACCACCAGTCTATTGGGAAGAGAGACGGGGTAGTAGACCTGACGTGCATTGATGTGAGTACGGTAGTCTCATCCTGCCCGAGGGAAGACAGACGGGGTTGTAGACATACATACATTAAAATAGGTAGTGGATACTAACAATGTAATATTATTGTCAGTTGATGCCAAGACCACCAGTCTATTGGGAAGAGAGACGGGGTAGTAGACCTGACGTGCATTGATGTGAGTACGGTAGTCTCATCCTGCCCGAGGGAAGACAGACGGGGTTGTAGACATACATACATTAAAATAGGTAATGGATACTAACAATGTAATATTATTGTCAGTTGATGCCAAGACCACCAGTCTATTGGGAAGAGAGACGGGGTTGTAGACCTGACGTGCATTGATGTGAGTACGGTAGTCTCATCCTGCCCGAGGGAAGACAGACGGGGTTGTAGACATACATACATTAAAATAGGTAATGGATACTAACAATGTAATATTATTGTCAGTTGATGCCAAGACCACCAGTCTATTGGGAAGAGAGACGGGGTTGTAGACCTGACGTGCATTGATGTGAGTACGGTAGTCTCATCTTGCCCGAGGGAAGACAGACGGGGTTGTAGACATACATACATTAAAATAGGTATTGGATACTAACAACGTAATATTATTGTCAGTTGATGCCAAGACCACCAGTCTATTGGGAAGAGAGACGGGGTTGTAGACCTGGCGTGCATTGATGTGAGTACGGTAGTCTCATCCTGCCCGAGGGAAGACAGACGGGGTTGTAGACATACATACATTAAAATAGGTAATGGATACTAACAATGTAATATTATTGTCAGTTGATGCCAAGACCACCAGTCTATTGGGAAGAGAGACGGGGTTGTAGACCTGGCGTGCATTGATGTGAGTACGGTAGTCTCATCCTGCCCGAGGCGACTTTGCACATATGTACCACACCGACTGCAGACCCACTACACGTTGTGTGAGGACAGGCCAACACACGCATCACAACACCGGCATCTGTTATCAACAACACAGACGCCTTCTCGAGTGCCGGTCATATCAGATGACGTTTGGCAGTAGTCTCGGGTCACGTGACAGGTCAAGCATTTGACCTACTTAGTGGCCGATGCACATTCTGTGCACATACTTCCTTGTGCGCAAAGAGACACGGCGTTCAGTTCTGCGCAGTGTGCACTTCTGCAAAACCGAACCAGGCAATGAGTTCAGACAGATGTTAATTACTTGCTGTCTTATTCTTACACGCTTGATTCAACAAGCATAGACCGTTCTGAATAATACATTATTTACTGGGTAAAATGCACAGCAACGTCTTGGCACAGATAGCATGTTATTGTTTGTCCATACGAGAATTGACTTCGACGGCTCCGGAAAAATAAAACGTTCATGGTCCGAGGTTGAGAATACATGTTAATCTGCTCCGATAATGCCATAAATGAGCTGTGCGGTGAAGCGAGGGTTGTGTCGTGTCTGCCCCTCAGGAAGGCCAACCAAGAAAATATTTAGAGTGTGTGTGTTCATCGAGGTCAGGGCAATTGTAAACAGGGCAATAGTATATACCAATTGAAATCGGGCTGCGACGCATATCTGTACAGAACCCAGATGGGTTAAATTGTCGTCTGCTCAAGAGAGCGTGGTAGAAGGCTTGGTTTTCCTTGTTTGTCTTTGGACTTTGGATTGTGATATCACAAGACAAGTGGGCACAAACTGATAAACAATCATTAATTCAATTCATTATCAAGAAAAAGACGTGGTAATAAATATGGCGTCCTGTAATATATGGGTCCTCAATTTGACTTGAAAATCATTGATGTATGACATTGTCGTCTGCTGATCAATATTGGAATCTGGAGAAGCAGACGATACCTTAGTCTCGCCGTACAAACTACAACAAGTATAGGCAAGGGAAAAGCCGATACAGTACAGCAGAGTAAGGTCTACCTTATAAATATATCATCCACCTCGGCTTTGGGTACTACGAGAATGCACAGCATACACTGGCAGGCATATCACAAACGTACTGTTCCAAATCAATGAGATCATGCCAGCTGGTTGGTAACCTAGTGAAACTCCCTACGTGAGAACAGTACACTACTCGCGTGCCCACGAGGTTTGAATGCTATTCACAATGTACTTAGTATATGCATGTGTTAGGGAAATGCGAAAACCCGATTGAAGGGCGTAGTGATTCAAGGTATTCCGTTTGCCGAGCTGTCTTACTAATGTATCAGCCTTTATCCTGGGGAAGACGATGTTTCGAGAGGAAACTGTCTGTCTTGCAGCGGCTCGAGATTTGTCGGGATGCTCGTTCGGGGCTGTATACGCACACCACTTGAACAGCCCCGTGCTGTGTGCACTGCACGTTGCCCAGTAAGGAACAGGCAGGGATATGTATCCTCACAGTCCTCTCATTATCGCACCATGATTTCATCCAAGTCAACAATTACGGTCTCCTGAAAATTGGATCTAAGATTCTGCAAATTGAGATTCATTGAGGCGCTCTTTCAATATCCATACAAGCTTGATCAGGCCACGGACTTACAGAAGGGCTTCAAACGTGTAGATCTCACTTCTCACTTCATCCTCTCAGTTAACATGGTAGCTGTCTGAAAGTTAAACTGATTTGAGAAAAATCCCCAATTACATTTCCTTTTCGAAGAGTGCACGAACAAACGTAATAACTAAAAAGATTCCTAAATAGAGACGAATATCATCGTATTGCATGGACCTGTTTAAAAACGTGTCAGATATGGTCGAAGTTTTCTAGCAGTTGCAAACGGCAACAATTGAATGATATCAGTATTTATGGTCGAAACCATGATGACTTAGCAAAAGACCAAGCACGTTACTATAATGTAAAGTAGACATATACGAGTGTGTTGTTTCACGATATAACAAGACATGTCATTGGATGTATATATCCGTCACGAATAGATTGACCAACGATATAAACGCACGTTTGACTGCGTCATCTCCTTGCATTCGTTGTCCATTTCATAACACCATTGTATATGGCAGTGTATTTAAGAAGTGATATAATTATCGAAAGATGAAGAAATTGACAATTTTATAGTCTTGTCTGTCTATGCCGTTGTCGCTGTTTTTGTATAGCTCTTCTTTTGTCTACCATCGTCTTTCAATCCTGCCTTCCTCCCACCTATAAGTCTAAGACTTAGACTGTAAAAAAAAATATTGGAAAGGAGCCCTATGATAATTCCATTTCTTAAGTCTACTTTTATTACATATACAATATTTAATAAAATGGTGATATTTTCAGAATAAATATTTTTTTCATAGTCTGAGTGTAAGACTACCCACCTACTTTAGTTTGTGTCTGCCTTAGCGCTTACGCGCCCCCTCTCTCTCTGTGACATGAGTCAAACGGCACAACACTAGAAAGCGGCATTTCATAGCAAAACGAATTTAGATAAAAATGTCTCCAATTCTATGAAAAAATATATTTATATTTTCACAAATGAAATGCAACGTTTTATATTTTCGGGCTCAGCCAATTGAGTAGCAATTACTAGAACCATGTCATTGAAAGAAAAACACTTTACATCAAAACATCTCAAATTCTATATAAATTAAACTGCATAAAATAATGGTGTTTTTTTCAATGAATGTTAATTGTTTGCAAGTTATCTAATTCAACAAAAAAATGTATATTAATAACCTAATCACATGAGTGAGTCACATCTTTGGCAAACTCATTTTCAAAACAAAACACCTCAAGATGAATTTTCATTAAAAAAAAACGTTATTCATTAATTTTATTTTATTTTTTAAATGAACGTTTTCAGTTTCCAAGTGATTTCATTTAATACCAAAAAGTGCATGCACATTTAATCACAGGAATGAATCACGTACGTCGTTGGTAAAACAAAATTCTATGTCATTTTAAAAACAAATTACCTTCTACATTTTCCACACAACAATTTATTCAAATATATATTTTAAAAACAAAATGAGCCGGTTGAGGTTTGCAAATATTGGGTTCAACGATACACTAACAATCAAGTTACAGAAATGATCTTCATCTATTCTTTGCCAGTGAAAAGTTCTTCAGTAGGCACTTCCAACTCTTTTCATAACAAAATGTCAAATATTTTTTCTAACGCAGATTTTAACAAAATATATATCATTTAAATACAATGTAGGCCATTTAAAGTCAGCACGCGCTTCATTAGGTCGAGTGATCGTCCGATAGACCACATGTGACATCGGATAAAAGACGCTTTCCGTTGCTCGTCGACAGCTCATGAATATGCAGCAGGCTGATTGACCCCTTTCCCAGCACACGGCGAGCACTGTCTGCTTGCGGTCCCTGGTGCCTACGGTTGGTTGTAGTCGCCCGTCGTGAAGCAAGAACGCTTTGGAAAGAAAATCTAAAACCACAGATACAACAAATAAGGTTCATCCCCGGTCTTTGTCAAGTTTTAGGCATCTCGGTGAGTTTATTTGGGAGAAATCGCAAGTTCTTTACGTTCGGTTGGCAACTGGGTGTTTCTGTACAAGCGACCAAGATGGCCACCATCGGCTAGTTCCGTGTTGAACCATTGTTCTTACCACGTGTGTAATTGCCCCTAACGACTCGTGGCACCGACTGCAAATGCTATTTCCATGCGACTTGATCTTATTGCAATATATATGCATGTTTTTGCATGTGGATTCGGCCTTGGTTTCGATATTCATTGATGCGAGTTACTGAAACCGTACGCGAGTTTGATGTGTACAGTAGGCCTATGGGTTGTGTTGTGTTATCAGCTTCTAAACCTCTACGCTCTATTGGCCTCAAGCCAGGTGGATGTGTGCATTCCATGTCAGAGATTACTAAAGCCTTACTTTCCTTTCTTTTAATGGTTTTAATATCAAATATTAATGTTGCTTAAAAATAATCTTTTAAAGTTACCTTTATAATGTTTATTGTATAAGCTGTTATGAACATATTTTATTCCATAGTTGTTCATTATATTTTTCATACGACCAACTGCTAACAAAATTAACACAGTGTTTTTTTTTATCATATCCATTTGTATATGTTTGGTGCAATGTCAACATAAGTTCTATATATAATTATTATAGTTCCGTCACTAAGGCCATTGATACAAGGGGTGGGACAACGCAGTAATAAGCGCGTTTGGCTTTGGATCAAGAGGTCAGGGGTTTGAATCCAGCCAGGGGCTTGACAACTTTGTCTGCAGTAGAGAACTATTCTACACGCAGTAAGGTTTGGGTGCAATGCTACACTGAATCTCAGCGTAGTACCACCCATGGTTCACTAGTTCCAGCCAATGCTCGCAGATTTCTCCGCAATGCATAGCCACATGTTACCAATAACAAAACAATCCTCCTCAATCAATAAATAGAATTCTGAAATAAATTGTTATGGTTTGGTAAAGCAACACATATCCATTTCTCTACTTGAATTATTAAAATGTGTTCACACTAAAATAGTTGCTAGCAGTTTTTGTCTTATACATGATAACATTTTCTATGACTCCAGATAATTGGGCCGTGTAATGGGTCGTTTTATCCTCTTAAAGGCGCGTTCCGTTGCTCGTTGCTGTAGCACGTTTTTTGCATGTTATGTTTTCTCAGAGTTGCCATTTATTATTAAAGTTAATACAATATATTGCTACGTTACTGAGTAAAACAACTCATTGCACGACCCGTTAAGCTGTATCCATAGAAAAAGGTTATCCATCTTATAAGAAAATGGTGTGACGTATAAAGAGACCGTGGTATTGAACTCTTCAGTGTGAGAGGTAGATCTGTAGGTCTCATGATAATTTGAGTATTCAGCCAGCAAGATGGTTTACCATTCCATCATTGAACCATGTTTACAACTCTACTCTGAGTGTTTAGATGTCACTTGAACTGCCTTAAAATGGTCAATTAATGGAAAATTGACTCACATAGCCGAACCATGTACATTCGCTTTAGAACTCTTATATTGATTCAGGAGTATTATATAGACATTGGTAACACTTATTTATATTTTTGTTAGAGCACTTTATTTCATTGAGAAAAATGTGCTGCATCGCCTAATAAAGATATACTGCATAAACTTTTATTATAAATAGCAAATATGAAAATGCATAAAAACATACTACTGGGGTTAAAAGTATTTCCCCACACTTGGATTCTCCATAGACTTACATGTTAAATAACCTTTCCAAAAAATAGTTTGAGTCAAATTGTTGTAAAATTTAACAAACATCTTTGAAATTATGTTAGCTGTGCATCTATAATTTCGTTCATATTTATGTTGATCACTCATCAAATGACATCCGACTGAAGAACGTATATACAAGTTCATGATCAAATGTCCCTTTGGCCGCCATGTTAAACTCTTGATGTATAATGTATATGCCTTGCTTATATATGAACACGATATTCTTGACTTTCAACGGAAAATAACATTGAAATTATGTACATGTAGCTGAAGTGATTTCCTATCTTATGGTATAAATTTGATGACCATTTCACTGAAAGTCTAATTATCAAAATTATTTTTGCAGCGGTTAATTAACATGTAACTCTATGGAAAATGGGGAAGAACTTTTGGTCCCTGGGTGTACAATGCCTTAAATAATTACATTTCGGAATTCTTAGAGTCCCTCTCTTCAGATCCTCTGCTTGTGTCTCTAATAGAAATGAAAAAAGAACCGACTAAATATCCGTCATTATAGGAAACATGCCCTAACCTTTTATTGCGAAAAAATTCAACTCCCATAATCACTCGTACCTTGTTGATTATTCTATACGTCTATCCATCCAAAAACGTTTACCATATTTCCTCTAATAATCATTGGCTGGGTAACACAGGGTTAGTCTGTTTGACTTAGGATAGGAGGCCTAATCCGTCATGGGTTTGGCAACTTTTTCTACTGTAAAAACTAATATTTATTTAAATCATGGTAATTGTAACTTTGGTGAGTTCAGTAGCTCCAGCTAACACATGCATTTCAGTTTTCTGGGAGTAATTATAGCTGCTTATGTGAAAAGTGAAATATGATACTCTTGAAATCAGTATATACTATGCTACCAATGGTATATGCACCGTATGCTATAAATGGTGTATGCACAGACAGCATGACCGGTGTACACACCAACAGCGTGACCGATGTACACACCGACATCGTGACCGGTGTACACACCGACAGCGTGACTGGTGAACACACCGACAATGTGACCGATGTACACACCGACAACGTGACCGGTGTACACATCAACAGCATGACCGGTGTACACACCGACAGCGTGACCGATGTACACACCGACAGCGTGACCGGTGTACACACCGACAGCGTGACCGGTGTACACACCGACCAGGTCATCAGAGTGCATGACATGTGTAACTGTGTGGTTGGTTTGATGTCAAGTTGTCAAAATCCCACAGAACTTGTCAACATATTTATATGACACGAGAAATTTTTACTTAATCATAAATAAAATCGCCACAAATGGCTGTGATATTGTCCAAGCGGTGTTTAACTATAACTCACTTGCTCAATCATGAATATCGAAAATATATTATGCGAGCAGTGTTCCATATACTGTAGCAACTTCCCTACACAAGGCATAACTCTTGCAAGTCTCCATTACTGGCTGATGTATAGCTTGCAGTATTCCCCTCACTTTTCCGTGCTATTAAAGTTAGTGGAGTGCTGCACCTGAAATGCATAGTGGGCTCTGATTTCCTAGCCCAGAAACCTTTTGTAAATGCGACAAGGCTTAAATCGGCCTCTTACAACAAGGAAGTTTAATGTAACACAGTACTAACACTGCTCATGAAATATGTGTTAGACTTCCCTGGGATGAATCTATTAATGTTTAAAACATATCTGTTACAAGTTTGTTCTATTTGTGTAATTAGGGGAACTTGAAACCAACTCTGATGTAAGTGAAATTGAGAAGAGAAAATTATGTGGTTGCTTCAAAGTGACAATAAAACCTTGGTAATTTTTATGGAGGTAAAAATTTGACTGAATACTCCCAGTCATTATTAGTTTCATTTGAATTTCATATCTGCAGATACCTTGCTCTGACTGTGCCTTTGATTAAGAAATAGAAGACGAGTTGGAGTGCTTTATCGTTGAATAAAACATAGCAGGGAGCATAAAACACGAAGGGACAACGAGTCTTCTATTTTTTATATGAGATGCCTTCAAATAGTTAATCGCTTTTATATAAAAACCGTGGAGATATTATGTTGTTTGTATAAACTATATTTTGAAAATATTAATGCCTCCTGTCGTAGAACACATCACTAGCATTGAACAATCAACATGACGAAACATATGACGTCATTTGCTAAGCTACGCTCAAACTGACGTCTAAAATCACGAGCAAGTTTTATTGTCTCATAAAGCACGCTGTCGGTCCCATTGACCGCCTGTGTTTTATTGCCGTGGGTATCTTATATTGAAAAATATATACATGATATCATATATGGTTATGTATATTGTCTGTCAAAACAGTGCTTGATAAACAATCCCGACTGGTTGGTTTATTATCCCCCTACTATATAGAAATGACCTACGTCTGTCAAGGGATGGGATAGCACAGTGGTTAGCATGTTCGGTTTCGGATTAAGAGGTTCAAATTCCACCAGGGGCTTGGCAACTTTGTCTGTTGTAGAGAACTGTTCTACACGCAGTAAGGTTTGGGTGTAATACTGAATTTCAGTGCAGTACCGCACATGGTTCACTAGTTCCAGACGATGCTTGCAGGTTTCACTGCAATTCATAGCCACATGGTGTTGCGAGCCCACTCCCTGCAATAATACTAGCAGCTGTGATATAAGTGAAATACTCTTGAAAGCGGTGTTAAACGCCATCTGACCTCACAACCTCAGTCTGCCTGAACTTTTTGTTTCTGGCCGGATTATGTCTCGTGTTTATCCAAGAAGCAGCATGGATATGGCTTTCAGGGTTTTCAAATACAAGAGATTTTTATTTTTGGCTTATGATTACCTTTCTAGACCAGAACTTGAGATAGGAAGAGTGATGTCTTTGAACCTTGGCATGTGGAACATCTTGTACGGTTCAAATTTTGTTTACCCCCTCCGCAATGTCAACCCCGTTCTTGTTTATGCAATACAAACAAAATTGGTAACCTTATTTTCAAGGTCACACGCTCATGAACTGTTGTACCGAATGTCTTCAAGTTTGGTGATAGTGTATATTGAAGGAATGTGAAGACAAAAGTCATTTTTGGTGACCTTGACCTTAATTTCAAGGTCACAATGCTGTTAACATGATATCTCATCACCCTTAGCACACAATATATCCAAAGCTGGTGACATCCTTCATTGGGCAATTACGCAGACACCAGTTAACTTTAGTGACCGTGACTTTATTTTTAAGGTGACAAGGACACTTTTAAAATTCTAGTTTATGCTTTACCTCATGAACTTTAGCACTCAATGTCTTCAAATCTGGTGGTCATCTGACACTTTTTACTAGTAATATAGAAGAATCACCTTTTAACCTAATGATAAAAAATAGTAGACACGTCTTACTTGACTCAATGTTGGCAGCCGGAGACATTGCCACGACATTATGGTTATACAGTAATTGTTCTATTGGTAACAAGTGTTTAACGCTAACATCATTTTAGCGTAATAAACTTAATAGCACTTAACTTAACTTAACTTAACTTAACTTAAACAAATAGCTTATAACCATAATTTTTAACAAAAAAATGTAAAATAATACTTTATAATTGTTTAGGAGATATAAACATACTGAAATTCAGCGGCATAGTACTGAATTATTATAGCTCTAAATTTAATTTAAAGTTGAACGCATAGTGTGAGGCTTTAAATGGATAATTTAGAGCTAAAATAATTCAGTTATATGCCGCTGATTTTCAAACACAGTATTTTTATCTCCATTCTACCATATCAGCGATGTAGTATTGAACTATATTCAGAAGCATTGAATCGGTAGTGATTTGTTTCGACACCATGCAGAAATTCCACTGCCCGACGTCTACAAAAATAATACGTATTTGGTAATCTCGAATGATGTAGCTTGTTATAAGGCTTTGGAAAACAGCGAAGTTTCCGAATGCATTAAAGGGAGGTCACTCTATTCTGTAGACGATAATGTTTAGCAACCTGCCTGATATATATCTGTAGTATTTTCAAAATTGATATAGGTATTATTGCGTCAATTTGTAAATAAAGTTTTCGTTAAGTTTATTCTATATCCGTAATTTTCCGGGTATATACTGTCCGGTTTTAACCCTTTTGTCATCCCAAACGAGTGTATTCAGGAACGTTTCTGAAATGCCAAGTTGTTGAATAAAATATTTTTCGAACTGCATTGTAACATTTTGCCGTTCCAGGTCTCATTTTGATTGGTTTTAGATCTAGTATCAAATTTATTTATTTATGTCATTTAGTTCACAGCAACAGCGTACATAAAATTTTTCGAGCATGCAAGTATTCGGCGAATTGATGCATTCGCTAATAGCTATTTTGTTGCCTGGCAACAGGCGTATTCTTGCGCAAAAGACAAAGTAAACAGAGCACTGTATAACCAATTTACACCGTCTCTGATTTTTCACAGTAGCCAATCAGAAACGACTATTTCGTTAAGTTATGGTCGAATGTTCAATATACGACACTAGACAAAGTAAATAGCTGACTGATTGCTTGTTCAGATAATAATGAGATCTCTGTGAATGGCCATTCTTGATGATTTTGCATTACTGAGCCATCAGCTTAAAGGTGCATCCATTGTGTTTCATAAAATTTTATTTGCCTTTAATACATGCCAACATACAATATGTGTTGATATCAGTTCAAATAATTTCACTCAACTTGCATATTCATCCCCAATTGCCAAATATATAATAAGTACTAGTTTCCAATTTAAATCGAGCAACATCATTATACTTGTGCAAAAACCGAAACTACATGTTCCATTAACATGCATAGTAGATATAAGACCTATTAAACATGTTCAACGTAACGTTTTCTTTTAGTCTGTTGTAAATAAGATTCCAAAATTATGGTTGACTCATTGACGCTCGCCACACGCAGTGCATTGTCCATTTTTGGATCTGAAATCGATACTTATACCTTCATATCGTCCTTATACTGAGCCGAGTAAGATCAAAATGGCAATTTTCGGCAACAGGCTGTACTTCTCGATAAAATAACACAATTTATATCGTTTAGCATATGTGACCCCAAACGACACAATGGATGTACCTTTAAGTGAAATTAAAAATTTCAATGAAAATGTTCTGAAACATGCCATGCAAATAGAGGGTATTTAGTTGCATTAACATGTGACAGTGTTATTATTGTGATTCATGTCTGTCATTTAAGTCTTTTAATGGCATTAAACAAAGGTACACTAAGTGTGTTTTGTATTGTCATGTCACAAGTTACCAAGGGTGTTATATTGACTGTTGTACAAAATTACCCTTTAAGTGCCAATCTATTCATTATGGTGTTAATATCAAGAATTTTATTAGTGATTATGATCGAAAACTGGACGATGTACTGTGGTTTGCACGCATCAATCATAAAGATGGTATACTTGTAAATGGGGCGCATGAATTCAGCTTCTCGTCAGGTATTTAGCTGTTGGTCGATTTTCATAGAGAGCAATTTATTGTCAAATATGTGGCATGAGGGGATGAATATTCAATTCACGTGAGATGATGTGCACGTTAATCAGCACATTTGATATTTTGCCATCCTAAACAAAATTTATATTATATATATATATTATCAATTTCCAAATTTCATAAATATTCACAATATTTTCCTTCTATTTCAGTAACAGACCAGAGGTCCCTTGATGGTCTGGGGGGAGCTGCCTCCGAAACGTCATGCCCAGAGGGAAGGGTTACGCACAACCTCTTGTAAAATGTGAACACTGCAGCTTCGCCACCAAGAATGTCTACATCTTCCGTCGTCACAAGAATAGGTGTGTACGTGAACAAAAAAACAAGGCCCTGAAGAAACTCGAGTCGGAAATAAGTGTAGAAGCCTCTAGTGAAATGGACTCCGAAATGGCCAATATGGAGGCCGAGGTTGAAGTTGATGTTACTGAGGATCCTGCTGGAGAGGAAGTGGACGAAGGAGGAGAGGTAGCCTTAGGACAATCCTCCGAGGGTGGTTGTCTTCCTCCGCCCCTGGTAAATAGAAACTATAGATGCTCCCAGTGCAGCTATGCCACGACCAAGTCGAAGATGTTCCTCTACCATCAGATTGAGAGCCATGGTGCAAAGATCAATGTCTTTCCTTGCCAGTTCTGTGAATATGCGACCAAATATAAGCATAAGGTCCGGAGACACATCCAGTTTGCCCACAAGGACAAGCTTGCTGAAGGAAGACTTATCCCAGGATTTGAAGAGGGTGGAGTTCTTGGTCAACTTGAGTCTTCAGCAAAGGCAACAAAATCTTCTCTGCCCAAGGAAAGGTCTGCAGGATCTCTGTTTAGAAAAGCTCTCTCCAGAGTCTCCATGAAGAGCAAGGCTATCAAGAAGAAGCCACTTATCAAGCAGTCTTACTGTCATATTGTAAAGATTAAAACATCCTCAGGGTCAGAGCTCTTTAAGTGTAAGCTTTGCCTCTACAGTGGAAAGAACCGACACCAAGCTGCAAAGCATGTGAGAGCATGCCATACTGGAAGCAAAACCTTCAACTGTCCACAGTGTTCATTTACAACGAAGAATAAGAACGAGTTCTATCAGCACAAAACACAACATGGTGAAACCTCAGCTCAGCATCAATGCCAGGAATGTTCATACGCCACAGACTTCAAGCCGAACTTTGACCGACACATGGAGAACCACGGAAGTGGCAGACCTTTCAAATGTAACCTATGCAGCTACTCCTCGGGACATGATGGTGCCTTGAAGAGGCACATGACAAACCATCATCCTCTCACTGAAGAGAACACTTCTCTCGTCTTTGGTGAGGAACTTTTGCAGAATGAGCTGGAAGAGAATGAGGTGAATACAGAGGAAGAGGATATGGAGTCGGGTTCCTTGGATATAGACGATGAGGAGTATGACCCGAGCAGACCAGAAGGAACACCTCCTAAAGGCGGGAAGAAGAGAAACTCATGTCAGCTTTGTGGTGTCACATACAAAAGAACCTCTGATCTTGCCAAGCATCTGAAACTAAAACACAACACAAGCTTGAGAGAACTCAAAGAGAACCCTATGCAGTTCGAGAACGAAACTTCCGATGATGGATTTGATATTGATGATCTTGGGGAATCATGGGCCAGCAATAAGAATATCTCATGGAAAGAAAAAGCAAAATGCAAATTCTGCTCCTACATTGCGAAGTGGCCATCTGATCTACGAAGACATATGGCAGTTCATTCTGTTGAGAAACGGTTCAAGTGTCCTTATTGCATGAAGAAGTATAAGTACCTCGGGGACTTGAATGTTCATGTGAGAAGAGACCATAACAAAGAACCAGAAGAGATGTCTGTACAGAGAGTGGCCATAGTGCCTTTGAAAAAATCTTCACCTCAGATATTCAGATGTCCTGCCTGCTCCTTTACTACCAAGTGGAAATCTGAGATGGAGAGACATTCACACATGCATAAAGAAGAAAAGGCCTACCAATGTAAGAAGTGTGATTATCAAACTTACTGGAGAGGTGACATCGGGCGACATATATTCCGTCACCATTCTGACCTCATGCCCAAGGACACCAAAGATGTTGATTTGAAGGATTTCATGATCATCAGACCGGACAGAAAGGCTGTAAAATCTAAAGTTCATGCCAAGAACCTTTCTGAGTCATTTGAAGAAATTGCAGACGACTCGTCCCTGATAATGAATGATTCCTCCCTGAACCAGAGTATTGATGATCCTGAATCCGATTCCATGAGCACCACCTCCAGCGTCACTCCTCACAAGGATCCCCATGGAACTCCGTCAAAATGTGACCACTGTGACTTCGTAACCAACGCACCGTCCAAACTTAAGGCTCACATTGCAACTCATTTCAACCTAAAGCAGTTCAAGTGCCCAATCTGTGGTCGCAGGTCCAACTGGAAATGGGATGTCCGTAAACATATGAAGAAAGACCATCCACACACTCTAGCAGATGTTGAAACTCTCTCACTAGATGAAGCTAAAGCTACGATTCAGGATTATCTTGACACCCAACCGAATGTCCGACGAGAGCATCACTTCAATGTCCAACTTGCAGCCAAGCTTGAAGCACAGTCCGGCGAAACCAAGATGAAGAAGCCGTATCAGTGTTCCCTCTGTCCATTCCGATCTGATTTCCGATGGAGTGTCAGCAAACATCTTCGTACAATCCATAGTGGGGAGGTAGGCAGCATCATCTTCCTGAAAGAAAAGGAGAAGGATGATGGTTACCTTCCTGTAGGCAAAACTGAGGTGACTGAAAAACTTCCACCGCCTCCTCAACCTCCTCCAAGCAACAAACATCATGATTTGAGAGCTCCAAACAAGAAGAATAACTTCAGACAGCCTGTACCTCCAGCTGAAACTGATCCTGACAAACCATACATGTGTGTAGAATGTGGAAAGAGAGGTGCATTGAAAGGAGACATTAAGAAGCACTACCACTACATTCATCCTAACAAGGAGGTGAGGGTTATGCATGTGCCAAATGGCACAGAGTTTGTATACGCTGGAAACATCACCCCTCTACCTCTTGAAGATAGCAAATCAACGTTTAAGAATTTTACCTCTCCAAAGAATTGTGTAGATAAGTCATTTCCTCGTCCAATCATAACAGAGCACACCAAGTACAGTGATCCAAAGACCCACGGCTACTGCAAACCTTTCAAATGCAGTGTCTGTCAAAGAAGATCCAACTGGAAGTGGGATGTTAAGAAACATCTTCGGGACAAACATCCAAAAGCAGGAGGATACGTCATTATGCTGGATTTGAAAACTGCCAGGGATACTTACCACTCAGAATGTTCCCCACAGCATGGGAATCCAATGCAAGAGCCACCACGCATCATTCCAAAACAAGAGGTTCCATCAAGCAGTGTTGAAACTGTGGATGCTGAAGGCTGTGGGATGTCAGAAGATCTGGATCGCTGCAAGAGGTTCATGTGCAGCTCCTGCTCCTACAGATCCAACTGGAGAACTGACATTGGACGGCACATCAAGAGAAGACATAGGTATGGGAAAACCAAGGTTATTCTCCTCGATATAAAGGTTGCTAAGGAGACCCTGTCAAGCTACTTCTATGAGAAATCCAAAAGAGCATCTCTGACAAACTCAGGTACTGTTCCATTGAAACGTCCATATAAGAAAAAAATTGTCAATGACATGAAGAAGGTTTGGAAGTGTTGCAAATGTCCCTTTGAGGCTTCTGTAAAATCTCACATCATCCGACATATGCAGAAGCACAACATGAAGCCTTTCACATGCGGTCTCTGTTCATTCGCAAGCAACTTCAGAAGTGCACTGTACAGACATCTACGATGCACCCATGGAAAAACTGATTACCCTTCTTTCACCAAGATACTCATCAAGTACGGAAAAGGCTTTTCAGGAGGCAATGTTCAAACCACAATGGATGATTTTGCCCCTCGAGAAGAGCAAGTTCAACAAGGAAAGACAATTGTAACGGAGCAATATGTTGACTCTTTCCTGTGTAGGATATGCAACTTCCAGTCACCCAGGGATTACCTTGCTTATCGCCACATGAGGGAGAAACATGGAGTGAATGATAAGAGTCAGGTGTTGAAGATTCGCAAGAGGCAAAGAATGGAGGTGCCAGCAGAGGAAGAGATACAGCCCTTGGAGGAACAGATGAGAGATGAGTCCCCCAATGAAAGAGGGAAGAAGTACATGTGCAGCATTTGTCCATACAAGGCGACCAAACGTGGACTTCTCAACTTCCATATGACCTACCACCAACCTCAGGCTGTAAACAAATACAAGTGTAAGTATTGTCCATATTATGTATGTGCACCCAGGCTCCTTCATCAGCATATGAGGCTGCATACAAACAGGAAGAACTGGCCAAAGGGACAGAAATCACCAACCGTCAGCCCGAAAAAGAAGAATGCAATCCAAGGTGTCATCATCACTCCCAAGAAGCATCAATGCCAGCAATGTCCATATAAAAGCAATAGCAAAAATGATATGCTGTATCATAAGCAGTTCCATCGTCCTAAGCCAACAGCAGAGTTCAAGTGTGAGCACTGTGACTATTGGGTGACTCATCGACGACTTCTGAAGCAGCACACAAAGATCCATGAGGATTTCCAGGCTCAGTTGATGATGCCCCCTCAGCTTCCGCTGATTCATGCTTCTCCCTGTAAATCTGAGATGTCTGATGCCAGTATATTCCTTGACCCTGTGGAAATAGCCTCTCTGAAGCAGCGACTCATTGGATCAAAGATCACAGCTAGTCTGTCCACAAGTCCATCCGTTTCACCGATGAAGATCGCCACCCAATGCTCTGTTGGTACAAGACCTGGCTATGTGATGAAAAATGGAAGCTACAAGAAGCTGCACAAATGTCAGTATTGCCCTTACACGAACATCAGGAACAGGAACGTGAAGCTGCATGAGATGATGCATGGTGCGAGGAAGAGTGACCATCCTCTGATGAAGTGTCCACATTGTGACTACTATGTTGGAGCTAAGGGCCTTCTGTCTCACCATCTGAAGGTCCACCAGCAACACTATGTACCTGACTTTAACGACAACCTGGTGAGGGACCATGCTCTACAGGAGGGATTGAATGGCTATGATGATGATGACAGGAGCTCAGATACAACAGAAATCATGCAAGAACACAAAGTCGACACTCTCCTTGAAATTGCAAGATTTAAGAAGTATTGCTGTGAGAAGTGTCCGTATGCAAGTGCAAAGAGGTCTCACTTTGAACGTCACTCAGAACTCCATGGAAGCAAGCAGAGATTTACATGTGACTTCTGTGACTACAGTGTCCCATCCAACAACCTGCTAGCTCAGCATCGTAAGCTTCATATGATGCCCAATCAGAACCTTCTAGCTGCCCAATCCTTGACCAACCTCCAGCATCTGGCTCATGTCCCGGCAGATGTTGCTCTTGCAAGTGCTTTGCCTCCCATAGACACTAAGGAACCCATTACCATCAGTGTCATCCATGACCATCTTGACCTATATGAGAATGCACCTCCTGAGGCAGATATTGAACCCAAGAAGTTGTACAGGTGTGATCGATGTCCTTATGCAAATGTACGAAGAGATCATCTTCTCGCTCATCTTAAATTCCACATGGCAAAGAGTGAACTAGCCTGTCCATACTGTGACTACAGTGTCTCCAAGCAATACCTCCTAACCCAGCACATTCGGGTCCACTTCTGTCCACTGCCTGAACTCTCAGATTGGCTAGCCCAAAATGGACAGACTGACCGAGCTCAGGAATATAAGGAGCCCGATATTTCAGAGGCAATTGAAGTTGCTCACAAATTTCAAAACGGTAAAGCAGAGACAGAATCAGATCAAAAAGGTGACCAAGTGGCTAAGAAAGACGAAGGGAAGACTACAGCACCAGGAACCTCTGCATCCTCTGGAGGTGATTCAGGAGCACCACCAGAGAAGGCTGTTCCAAGCAAGAAAGAACCGAGACCAAGCACAAGCAAGGCAGACTCTGACATGGAGGATGAACCTGTGGCCGGACCCTCGACAGCCAAGGACTCCCAGAGTGTCTACATCTGCCAGTACTGTGATCGGGAGTTTGCAGCGTCTGAGAGACTGGTCCGCCATGAGATGCAGCATCTGATTGGCAACCATTTTGAGGTGAGTTTGAGTGTACATGTTTTCTAGCCAATGTAAAATATATTGTGGTGTAAGCATTTGGGTCAGGATGGGTAAGAAAAAAATGAAATCAAGCATGTTGCCTTAATCTAGAGAATAAACAACTTCAAGACGAATTTGACAGTGACTTTAACATAAACCATAAAAGGTCAATACAAAAAGATACAAGCCAAGGTACGACAAGTGTTATTACAGGGATTGCAATATAGTGAAGTGTGTTATATTGAGGGATCCTAGTATAACTACTCTCCTGTCCTTCAATTCAACTCATGGAAAATGTAAACTATGTATTTACTTACATTTGCCGGTTAAAATCTGGGTCAGTTGCCAAACAATGGGGTTTGATTTCAGCAGTACCCATTACCAGCGTGTACATGAATCTCTGGACAGGAATAAGTGCTGCATTTCAGGCTCTTCTAAAGTTACATTTCTGTGAAAGACAATACCCATATCAACATGTTTTCTCATTTGAAAGCTCTATTACATTTAAAAAAACAGATCTGGAAAACCTTTGGGTTGTTTATGCTGGTCTTATCTCTCTGGAATTTATAGTTCAAATGAAATGGGGTATCATTTCTAGACAAATACATAAACTACTACTTTACCTCCGTATAATGTTCCCGGTATTACCTTCATTAGCGCCTGAACCAATCCAGCATCAGCTAGTATCTTGGTTACTTTCCTGGGAGTCCGACAGTTTTAGAACTATTTAATTCAGCTTTTAATAGGTAAAAATATTTATAGGACCGTATACTGAAGGTCCTAGAATAGTAGAATGAGTCCATCAACTTAAGTAAACAAAGCATCAATGTTGTCACAGAGCTTTTCTATAAGGTTACCTGAAGAGCTGAATTTGTGAAGATCTCTCAATAAACTGACTGCAAATTAAACAAATATTCAATGGGGTGTTTATTTGGAATTTGAATGGGCGCTAACTGAGATCAGTGTAATTTGTTTTGTCACCCAAGATGTTAGCGCACATGGATATAAGGGGACGTGTGCTGTAATGAACAATGAGGCTAATTTGGTGCACTTTGCGTATTAATTAATGTCAGTGCAAAGTTTGATGAAGGGGATGCTTATAATGTTTTTTACAATCGTCATTCCCTTTACTCTTATTTGAGAGAAATGGCTAAAAGAGCAAGACTTCTTTATTGTGAACTTCCAAGGGTATTCCTTCAGGTGGATTGTGTATACTCGATGTTTAGGAGTCTATACTTACTTTATCAGCACAGGTACCAGACCCTAAATATACACCTACGTATATCTACCTACCTATGTAACATATAAAGAAGGTATAACACTATCCGCCATTTTGAATCCTGGCATAGGACCGGAACTGGTATCCTGCCTCAAATACGCTTTGTAACATTCGTAGACTGATCCAAGTTTACATTTCTGGTCCTATGCCAGGATTCAAAATGGCGGACAGTGTCATACCTTCTTTGTATGTTACATAGGTAGGTTGATATATATACGTAGACCTACGTGTGTATATTTAGGGTCTGGCGCCTGTGTTTATCAGAAAGATCTTGATTTTCTAAAGTGTTCCACTTATAATTATCCCTCAAAGACTAAGGATGTTTGATCAAATTAAATTACGTATATGCTTATACTGCGAAATCAATAACTGGTTCTCACTATACCATGAATGTAAAATAATCGTTCATCTCTCCCCTATATAGAAATATTCCCGCAATGTCCCAATCCAACAGGAGGTAAGAAGTGCATGTATAGAAGATAGCGTCCTTTCTTCCTTGTCTGTTGCATGACCAAGTTTGGAATAGAGTAGCAAGAACCAATATTCTTGTCTGAAAACTTGTCTAATCTTTTTAGGGATCACGGTTTTGTCTTGTTGGGGATATTTTGATGAAAATGGTAGAGTGGTAATTTGTAACGAATGAGAAAGTAAGAAAGTTTGATTTGCAGTTCAATTTACATTAAACGTTCAGCAACATTGGGATTTGGTCAAGCTGAATGGGTAACCTCCCCTGAAGTGTGTATTTTAGACATATATGGTCTGAAAAGCCTCGGTTATCACCAAGGGGTAAAATGGTTTGGACTGTCAGTCTCCATCAGAATCTCACTGGATAATGGAGAGGATATTAACAATAACACAAATTTAATAGTGTCGTTAAAAGCTTGGAAAATGACTGATAGATGTGAAATATGAAAATAATTGGAAATCCTAGGAAGCTCTTCTTTCATAAACCTGAGGGAACTACACTTACCAGTGACTCGTAACTTTGATTTTAATTTTGTGTAAGATCCCAATTGACTTTGGCATGGAATTTTTGTTGTTGCATAATTTCATAACAATGTGGTAAAGAAAAACTGACTACATCCTCGGTTACCCATGGTTTTATATATGCTCCGTTACTCTCCACTATATCAGCCATGGGAAACTCTATCAGAGAAATCTGTACTCAAATTACCCGCCCTTGGCCGGCGTGACGAAGTCAGTAACCAAAGAAAATGCTCAATAGGATAAGACGGAAATGGTCAAGGGAGATAACCAGTGACGGATGGCTAACAAAATGACCTCGCATGTTTTGCAACAAAGTGATATGAATTGTCATTGGCTCGCAGGTCCATGCTGCGTAGCAGTTTAGTTGGCTCACGCCGGCCAAGGGCGGGTAATTTGAGTACAGATTCTTCTGATAAGGTTTCCCATGGATGATATAGTGGAGAGTAACGGAGCATATATAAAACCATGGGTAACCGAGGATGAACTGACTAAGGGTGCTGATGATTCTCAAGGCCTTCTACTGTTCTGAAGATCCGGCATATGATCTAAGTGAAATGAGTGACTCCGAACACTGTTATTGGTGTGCGGAACATGTTCCTGTGAAATAGTTGGTGCAAGCCCCACAGCACTAGAACATGTTCCGCATGCAAAGAACAGTGTTCGGAGCCTTAACTTCATGTACTGGATGTTCGGAACAAACTTTGGTAATCAAAAGGAGCACACCTTTAACCGTGACACGTTGAAGGAACAGAATGATGCTATTAATGCATGAGTAAAACAGCCCATTTAAAACATAACAGATTAAGTGGAAAAGCAATGGCTACTGTGACATCTGATAAAGCGTTTATTTCAAAATTAGAAGATACAGGCATGCACATTTTAATAATAAGTTTCATAAAACTGGTAATTAACTGTATTCTCTATATCAGTAATATTGATGAGAATTAAATCACACACTTTTCAGAATTAAATTGGACATATGAAGTCAAATATAGAAGATATCTGTGTGACCATGTTTATCTCATCGAGTGAAGTAGAAAGTTTATATTTTCTTTATCAGTAATATTGATGAGAATTAAATCACACACTTTTCAGAATTAAATTGGACATATGAAGTCATATATAGAAGATATGTGTAACCATGTTTATCTCATCGAGTGAGGTAGAAAGTTTATATTTTCTATATAAATATAAATATATAAATTTTCTACCTCACGAGATGAGATAAACATGGTATTTGTCAAGAATTGACAGATGTTCTATTTATTATATGAGGTTATCCTTGAAATTACAACAGGGTCGTTTTCATGTGGAGCGGCCGCTAGGAAGGGTCCGTCACCACAGTAACAATGTGACGTCTATTAGACGAATTTGTTACGTCAGTTCATTGTTTTATGATGTCAAACACTTGAACTTTAACCTTTAAGTAGTTGTGTATTTTATCAGTCACTGGTCACGGCGAAAATATATAGAGGATATTATATGAGTGTCTATGTCATGCTATGTTTAGGACACGAGTGCCTGAATATTAGCATTTCCCGAGCGAGAGCGAGGAATATACCAATATTCAGGCATGAGTGTCGTAAATATAGTATATGGCATAGACATGAATATTTAGAGGATATTTGTCTTTTCTTGACTAATACCATGTTTATCTCATCGAGTGAGATAGAAAGGTTATATTTTCACGAGTGGCTCAGCCACGAGTGAAAATATATAACTTTTCTACCTCACGAGATGAGATAAACATGGTATTTGTCAAGAAAAGACCAATTTTCTATTTATTATATGACCAAATCCTTGCATATTCACCGAAAAAAACTTGCATTTACTTTATGTCCGCTCCAGAATGAGCCTGTCGCCTCAGCAACAATGTGACGTCATGAACGTGTCATGACGTCGGAGCATTGTTTTATGACGTCAGGTCATTGTTATATCAGTCACTAGTGACTGATAACACGTTCCATTGTTATTTTCACTAGTGACTAATAACACGGTTTATTTTCATTGATAGATCCCGGTATTTCACCTGCAATCATATAATGAAATATTCTGTGTATTACCGAAGTCGTAAAATTAACGAAAACACGCTAAAATCCACTTTCAACCATAGGCTGGCGACCCGCCGTCACGCATTTAGAACGCAACGTCATAGACGAAACGTGAAGTCATAGCATTGTTTATGACGTCACATCACCATGACAAAGTGATATGTTGCCCTAGGGCATCGTATGAAAAATATGAACCCCGATATGATTGCCCTCGTAGGTAATAATCGTTATTTTCTCTGTAGATTGATAGACAGTTTATTTCACTGATATATCCCAGTATTTCATTGCTCGTCATGTAATAAAACAAGTAGCTCATCAGGATATGCATGATTTATTATCCAAGTTTTTGCAATAATCACCGTTTTTTTTTGTTTCAAGATTTAGTTGCAAACCTTACTGGGCAAATCTTATTTATGAAAAAATTCATATGATTTTATACAATTGATCATATCATGGAAATAGTTATTCTGCTTTGAGCGTTAATGATTTAATGTACAGGAATTGCTTGCCGTTTTTTTCCCCGATAAAATTACCTTGATTGTTGCTTTTGAATTTTGAAGTTTGATTGGAATGCTCATGCACTGTACTTTAAAAAATCTTTAACAAAAACAAATTAGAAGTCATATTTGCCCATTGGCATGTACGTTTATCACAATCCAAAATCCAAAATGCCATTTATTTAATTACAATTTCAGTAACCGTATGTTTTAAAAGACAAGGATATTTATTGATGATCAACTTCTTTATTTTGATTGTCAATATAACTTCGAGAATGCCATTTCAGTTATGTAGCTAGTGAAGAATATAACAATATATTCATGTCATGATTCAAGTAAAAGTGTTTTTTTCTTAGGCATCAGGCTCCAAACATGAAATAATATTGTATAAAAATAAAATGTATTGTACTAAATTTTGATGTTGAAAGAATAAATCATGTTATATTACAATTTGCTGTATTCGAACCAGGTCTGCGCAGTGTCTACTAATACTAGTAGTGAGGAAGGTAATATATTATTGTTGTGGCTTCCATTTTGTTACCGTCAGTATCATTTGCTTGCAGAAGTATGCTTAATCTAAGGCAGGTTTTTTGGTTTTAGTTTTTTATTTGGTTGATAATATTCCTAAGAAAATACAATGGTATTTAAATTGATTATTTTATTTCCCCAAAATTTTGGTTATTTGTAACATTTCTATATTTTTGGTAAATAAAATCTGGTTTTCTCGGTTATATTTCTGAATTGGTATGTAAGAGCATGGTTTTCTGATATAAGTATGACCATTATGAAGTATCTGTTATTTCATTCTCTTCCTACAGAGTTTACTCCCTTCAATTTCCCATCCTTACCTGCTATATTAGGCCATATATCTTAGTTCAGCAAAATTCCCTAGCAGGGAAAAGGGGCACCTCATACTGTATCCCTTATCCAATGAAAACAAATCTTTCATCGACTTCTGTGACCGAGTCACTTAAAAAATCTTAGCATTAACTGTAAAGGGTCTTGGTAATTATCGTATGACCATCGATTATGTCTGATGTAAATAACACAGATAAACTATTTTTGTTTTTCTGCCTTTGATTAAGTCGTTATTTATCAGCAAGTTTATGATTATTTTTTTCACAAAATCAAATAGCATTTTTCACGGAAAACACATTAAACAAGAAATGTTTATCTAACGTTTCTGTTTAAAAAATAACATGACGTGTCATTGGCAAATGTCACTTTTACGACGGCGTCGCTAATGCACAACTAGATTCAAATGCAACCAATCATGACGCTCCATTTCTAGCCGTAAAATTCCTCAATATAATAGAAGTTAGGGTCGGAAATCTGAAGGGAGTAACCTCTGTGGGAAGAGAATGCTGTTATATAAAAATTAATTTGTTTATTTAATAGAATTCGGTGGCATGATTATTGTTTTGTAGAATTTCTTTGCATGACTTAGTATTATCAGTTTGAACAAGTACACAACTCAAAGTGTCTAAGAAATACTACTGTCCCTGACTCACTTCCTGTTGTGTTGTTTCTATGTTAGAATTTAATCTTAGGTCTGGATTTTCTTTCAGGGAAAAACAAATCATCAAACATTGTTTATAGGCTTGAATGTTTTGACATTTATATTTAATTCTGTCTGACTACGAATGTACACTGCAGCTGCATAAATAAATTAACATTATCCCTAATTGTACAATTTTCTACGATGCATGTGTACCAGTTTTATATTAAATAATTGCTCCAAGTGTCATAGACAACAGGGGGCGGGATAGCGAGTGGTTGATATGTTTGGCTTCGGATCAAGAGGTCAACTTTGCTGTTGGGAACAGAGCAACATAAGGTGCAATGCTACACTGAAATTCAGCGCAGTACCACCTGGTTTGCTAGTTTCAGCCAATGCTTGCAGGTTTCACTGCAATGCACAGCCACCATGGCGTTGCTGGCTTTCTCCCTGCAATAATACTAGCAGTCATGATACAAGTCAAATAGTCTTGAAAGCGGCATTAAACGCGAACTCACCTCATTCACAACATTGACATCTTTCCGCGATCATGAGTTCAGTGTGGCTGAAGTTAGAGGCTGAATCTGATTTTGAATTGTTAGCTGTAATACCAGCTGGTTATCTATCACTGTTTATAGCATCTAGTTGTGATTTGAAGGTTGACGATCGCTCATCAGTATTTTCATTTGGGCGGATTTGAATATAGCTTGATTTTAAGTGATTTCATTGGCTGGTTATTTATAGCATTACAAGTCAAAAGGGTATCAGACATTCAGGGTATTGTGACAGTATTGCTGATGCAGGGTGACGGTATTCACTCTGAAATATTCCATTCTTCACAAAACAGAAGTTGTCATCACAAAATCTTATTTCTCAGATTCACTTCTAAATGTCCTTCAAAGACCCTTGGAGTGATGTTAAAGAGCCATCAAGTATGTCAGGTGTTTCAAATACAAAATTATTTGTGGAAAATATACTTATAACGTCAATCGCTAGAGAAATCTTTTATCTACAAAAGGATAAATAATTTTATATCACAGCATTGTAGTGAAATTTGGTTTCAAAAAGTAGTACCTCTTCGAGTAACGCGCGTCAAGGGTATCTGACGTCTGACCTTCGTGCTGCACATGCTTCTCTTGAAAGTTAGGCTACCCTTGTCACACATTACTGAATGTGACGATTGTTTTATAAACACAGATTCTAAATGAGAACATACACATTATTGCCTCTTTAATGTATTTTTTATTGAGCTTAAACCAGCAAATTATGACAAATATATTCTCATTGATTATATTATATTATTACCTAGTTGGGTAAAACATTTATTCCAATATCTGTAGAAAATACATAATTAAATGAAATGGTAACTAAATAAATGCCAAAAATTTTAAATTTCAATTTTTTTCATTGATCATAAACTTTATTTTTCTTTCGTTTCTTTGTATACAGTGTGTGAGCTAGACTACAATGCTTTGCGCTTGAAAATAATATACTTGATCTATATTTAGACTGGAAAACACCTTTACTAATTAGTGCAATTTCTCGGCTTATTTTGGGTCGAAAAAATCTGTGAAAAAATTAAGTGTATATATTCCACGGAGATAGATTTAAGGCAATTTTCCGATATGTTCATCAACATCCTTGATGGCTCTTTAAGCTTCCGGTTTTCAATACTTTATGAAAAATACAGGATAGAATAAAAACATATATATATATACCGGTACATACATCTACACATATTCACATTTTGTTTGGATATCAAATACAGTTATTCTTGATTACATACTCTAAAGTTTCAAGTAATCCTCAAGTGTTTTTATTTTTTTAAGGGATAAAATCAGTTTCCATTACATTTAATGAACACTTTTTCTTGCAGATTTTCTAATGGATATAAACAGCAATTAAGGAATTTCATCTGTTTCAGGTTCAAATCCCACCAAAAGAAAGTTCTACATCCCAAGACGACCCCGAAGGAAAATCCGAAGACCCTTCAAACTCTCCAAGTGATGATGTTCCTCTTCTTGCTGAAATAAAGAAAGAACCAGAAGAAGTAGTAGAAGAACCAGTTGAGGAAAAGGAGGAGGAGATGGATGAGGAGAAGGAGGAGGAGATGGATGAGGAGAAGGAGGAGGAGATGGATGAGGAGAAGGAGGAGGAGATGGATGAGGAGAAGGAGGAGGAGGAGGGGGGGGGAATTGAAGAAGAGGAGAAGGTAGATGAGGAGATAGGAGATGAAAAAGAAGAGGAGGAAATTAAGGAAGAAAAGGCCAGTGAAGAGCCCATAAAGGGAGATAACTCAGAAGACATGAAGGTGGTTGAAACAACTGAAAAAGAGGATGACAATGTTGAAGATGAACCCATGGAAACTGTGGTGAATCTTGCTACTGATATCGAATGACATGCTATGTGACACGAGGATGATGAAGAGCTCGTAAAGGGAGATAATTCCAAAGATGTCGGGGTAGCTGATATCACTGAAAAGGAGGACTTTTAGTGTAGAGTGTCTTCTGTCATCAGATGTGATAATTTATTTTAATGATGATTTGAACAGATTTTGTATGAGACTTCACTGTTTTTCTATATGATGTTAAATGAAGAGTCCATAAGGGGAGATAACTCTGAAGGCGTTAAGTGGCCGAACAAGGAAAGATCATAGTGGTAAAAATGACCACGTGTTAACTTGTGTTATTCTTGCAAGAGATTGCAGTGTATCATGCGATAAGTTGACAATGGAGAGCGTGTATTCCCAAATGAGGACAAGAGAGTTGAAGAGGTTGTAAAGGGACATAACTCTGCAGTTTTACAAACAGGAGAATGCTGTTGATAATGAATCTAGTGACATGTGATTTCTTGTTACTCAATGATGACTGAATGGATGAATTGAATTGAACTGATATTGCAAGGTATCAAGTTCAAAGGGAGATCACTCTGGATTCAGTGATACAAGATGGAACACAAATTATGTGTGAGAGTTGAAATAGCACGACTTAAACTAAATGTCTGGAAGTATTGTTGTCGCTTTTATCCATGGCTTGTTGAGGTACGTTATTGTTGTTCACAATCAGAACACGACAATCTTGTCGGAAATTGAGAGGATAGTAAATTAACTTATACAAGCTTGTGATGAGGAAAATCATAAAATTTGAATCCCTGCAAAACTGTAGGCATATCTTTCACCCTTTTGACTTACTGTTCCTGCAAATTTTAGAGAATGGATAATTTCATCAATTGTCCCAATTGTTTAATTTGGCAAAATTATCCCTTCAACTGATCATAAAATGACATGTAAGATATTTTAATTTGTAAATGACATCCTTTTCATCCAATGCAAAAGATCCATATGCAAAAAATATACCGGTAACCATCTATATGATATGGATTCTTAACTTCATTGTGTATGTAACTGCCATTTCTCTGTGAAAAAAATACTCATGTATGAATGGCAATGTTTGTAATACTGAAGTTCCAACAATGCCAAGGATTTGTTAATTATTTTATCAATTCCTGCTTCAAAAGTGAGTGAATTTTAATTTCTGAGGGACATATGGTTTGGGAATGAAAGAGCATGCTTTGAGTGTATATGATGACAATAATTGTAAATGGTTTGCACATTACTGAAAGCTGAACTGGCCAGATAACTTTATCTAGCACAGCAAAGATATAAAGTTTACCTCAGGAGGATAAGAGTTACTTCCCCTGATACTAACTTGATGGGTTGACTTTGTTGATAAAAAGGCACGATTTGTGTAGATTGTGACAGATGAAGTGTAAATGATTTGAGAAATCTCAAAGACATGTCTTGCATAGCAAGTTGTGAGGTGAGAAGAGTTACTTCCCTTGAGAGGTTGAACGTGTTCCATGATTGACTTTTCTCTTTCACAGTTTGTATGTATTGAACAAGATTGAGTATAATTCAAATGAGATCTAACGATGATATTTTCCAATCGATGTGTAATTTGTGAAATAAGAAAGCATATTATGGTATATTTGACTACATAAGTGAAGGTTTTGCATGTGCCATTTAAGTTAATTTTAGGCTAGTCATATTATTTTCATAGTTTCGCCTAGATTTAGTTGCGTATAGATTTATTTTAAAGATATATAATGTTATGCCATATGGATTTTTGTGGGTTTATAAAATTGCATGTGTTTGTTTTTTGGTTAGATATTTGATTTTATCCATGAAATTGTTACTGATGTATATAAGTAACAAAACATTTGTTTTGGATAATATTTAAATGTAAATTGAAATTTTGTATGAACTATTTGCTAAGTTTAATCTAAAAATAAACAGACAATTATAGATATGAAATATTTTATTAAATATGTTAAATGTCGAGGTAATAGTTGCTGAAAAAAATAGAGATTTTGGTAGAAATGAAGACAAAATGATATTTATAGGTTAACTTTTTGTATTATTTAAAGTTTTAAAGCTTTAGTATATATATATATCTATCTATACCTATATTACATTTATGCTAATGAAATATATCATAAACATATATTTCTTTTCTAAAACAGCAATATTCTTTCATCTTCGAAAGTAAATTATATTGTTTCAATGAGACACTGATGTTAATATATATACTCTGATCATTCTCAGTTATTTTACATAGAAATGTAAAGCACATTTTCATGTTTACTTGTACACAGAATTGTGAAGCATATTTATGTATCATATTTAATGCATTTCACATTGAACATGTGTATTTGTAATATAAAGATAATGCATGGATATGAAAGGTAGTAATTCAGTTATTGCCCAAAGGAAGAGCTGTTCTAAATACAGTATAAAGTGCAATGTTTCATTGTCCCTAATACCTTAATTCCAGATGGCAGGTTTCATTACAATATATGGCTATAATGGTGTTGCAGGCTTTCTCCCTGCTAATAATTTCTGCTAGGATTATAATTTTGAAATAATCTTTCAGTGATGTTAAATCTTGAATTGTTGTGGGCAAGATAGAACAGTGGTGTTAAACTTCGATCAAGAAATTGAGAATGAAGTTGAGTTTGAGAAAGCAAGAGAAAGTAGATTTACATTATTATTAGGATAGATATGGTATTTACTATAATACAGTAGAATTTTGAATCTAGTCTTAAAGTGCTGTGGTAGCCCTGGTTACTGTGATGTCAGAGTAATATTATCGCAAATCATGCAGTCTGATTAAAATCGACCATGTTCCGAGGAATAAATTCGTCTGAATAGTTCTGTACCAGTTTGGTGCAGACAAACCCAGTCACGTAGCTGACCCATCCTTCATAGTTTTTATCACTCGTTAACATGTTCCTTTTGTTGCTGAAACAGACGAAAATATCGAAGTTTGGAGTTACCTCCCCTAGCTTCTCGCGCCGAATGCTTTTGTTTGAGGCCTTGTGATTGGTTAACTGAATTGCGTCAGAACACGCTAGTATACAGACCATCATCAGATGGTTTGGCGTGGAAACCTCCGAATGATATGACGTCGTTTTCCAGTAGGTGCACCATCTTGCAAGTTTTTGTAACAGTCTATTTTAATCAGACTGAGTAATATTATACAGTGTGCACTTTATTTGTAGCAGCATGGCTTGTCACATTGGATGATCACAAGCTGAATGAATTGAAATTATGTGATAATTATCGTCATTATTAGAGGTCAGCCATGTCCAAAATCTAACATTCAACTAATCATGGACTGTTTTTTTATTATAACTTACCAAATATATTTTTGAGGGGAATTATAAATCAGATTTAATTTTATAATATTCAGATGAATCAAAAATTATTTTATGACTGTTGGGCTTATCTGAAAATAATTCTAATCTTTTTGGAGGTTTGGGATAGTGAAGTGGTTAGCGAGTTCAGCTTTGGCTCAAGAGGTCCGGGGTTCAAATCCTCCCTGGAGTTCGGCAGCTTTGTTTCCTCTGGTAAGCTGTTCTTCATGCAGTTAGGTTTGGATGCACTACACTGATTTTCAGCGCATTGTTTTCTAGTTCCAGCCGATGTTGCAGGTTTCACTTCAATGCATAGCCACAATAGTGTTGCAGGGTTTCTCCTTGCAATTATACTAGGAGCCCTGATGTAAGTGAAATACTCTTTCAAGCAGCTTAAAACTCCCAACTCAACTCACATCTTTTTGAAGGAAAAACATAGTTTGTGACTCCTGCAAAAGAATGAAAACCAAACAAAACATATGAATTGATGTTATATAATTTTATGATTGATTTCGTGTACGTGAGATCAGCTTTACTTCATTCAACAGTACTTTGTCTCTTAAAATCTCTTGAATCATTTATGAATTCTTTCCAAGAAATCTGATACAATGATTGATGAAGAATATGAAAGGGGTCTTTTGAATTTCATTATTTATAATTTCAGTATTTAGAATGAGGATTTTTAAAAAAATTATTTAAGGCTATCCTCATAAACATTTGTCAATGTATATATTCTTAAGTTTTGCTGCTTACTTTTTATAGTTAATTTAAAATATGAAACATAAATCTTGTGTGTTCAGTATAATGAAATAAGTAATTTTGTAATAGAAACATGACAATATTCACCATTATTGTTGGTTTCAAACACTTTATAATATTTATTTAAAAAATAATGATATTTATTTTACAGACAACTATTTAGAACAATTCGAAGAAAAGTGTGAATTAATACAAAGTATATAACGTATTAATAAAATTAATATTTGGAAAAAAGATGTTCGTTTAGCTTTGCAATAAAACTCTAAACCAGGGACCCTTTTGGTTTTCTTGGGCGTTTTGACTTTTCTTTGGACGGCCCTTTTGTATGGGACTGGTTCAATTAAATTAAATGTGATCTTTTATTAAACTTGTGCATCATTTTGTTGTTCTGCAGATGATTGGAACATTTTATTTATTTTAAAATGATATAGGATATCTGTATCTCTATTTTGTTCTGAGTTTTACTTTTGGTGTTCAATTTCAGTTTGAAAGGATTAATGCATGTTGAAGTGTTTGCTGTTTGCTTACAATTGTGTATATGGTTGCAAGAGTTGTCTCCCTTTAACTGAAAGCTTTGGGGTGAATGAGTACATACTTCAGTGGGTTTGTCAGAAAATCGACTTTTTTAAGATTTTTCTTTTGTAGATAATGTAACCTTTGTGCCTCACATCATAATAAACTGCATATTTTCATGAACTTTGTTTTTTATGTATTTTTTATGAACTTTGTCATAAAAAAAGACACATTGACTGCGTTGTTTTGTGGAGATGAAAAGTTGGTGCAGAGCTACATCCCGTAGTTACTCTTATAAGAAAATAAAAAAGCAGTTGTTAATGAACTAGCTATGGGTCTGCCATATGTGGGCTCGGGAGTTTCAGAAGCAAATACTTAATGCTGATGTCAATAAACCGATCCATTAAGCCCCGCCCAATAAGGCTTTCAACCAATTGAAGGATATGGTGTGATTATAAACCTTTTGTATAGATAAAGACGTATATCTAATTCCTTCATGTAGAGTCAAGTTTTGTAGAATGAAAAGATGATGTCCCTTTTGTATTGTTTGTATTTTGTCCTAATATCTTTTCTAGTTTATTTTTCCCATCCTAGGTTACCAGTGTTTAATATATGCTCCGTTACTGTCCACTATATCACCCCTTGGTCACTCTATCAGAGAAATCTGTACTCAAATTACCCACCCATGGCAGGCTTGACGAAATCAGTAACCAATGAAAATGCTTGATAGGATAAGACGGAAATGGTCAAGGGAGATAACCGGTGACGGAGGGGTAACAAAATGACCACGCCCAAGAGGAGCGTGCTTTGCAACGAAGTGATATGAATTTTCATTTGCTGGCAGGTTCAAGCTGCGTAGCAGTTTGATTCACTCGCGCCTGCCAAGGGCGGGTAATTTGAGTACAGATTTCTCTGATGGAGTGTCCCAGGGGTGATATAGTGTGTAGAGTATGGGAGCATATATAAACCACTGGGTAACTAAGGATGATTCTTCCAAGCATCTCATTCATCTCCACAAATGTAGCTAAGTCAATGGAAGAGAGTGTGTTCAGTGATTAGTAAGCTCTCTTCAATAAGTATTACAAAATGATGTTGAAATGAAAACAAGTTCTATGAATAGTCAACTTCTTTATTGTTATGAGTGTGACATTTCAATGCAGATACTAGCACCGTTATCAAGCAAATGATGGGCATTGTAGAATCTGTAGTCTGGGTTCCAGTAGGCTCTCATTAACAACCCAAGCACACTTGATTGATAACGGTGCTAGTATCTGCATCTAAGCGTTGCACTCATAGCAATAATGAAGTTGATTATCCATAGAACTTGTGCTAGAGGTTCAATGTTACAGCATGTGCGAGAACTGGCTTGAACTAGGGATCTTGAACATGGAGCATGTTGCAGCCATGCATGGAACAAGAGTCTTGGTTGTTAATGAAAGCCTAACTGGAAGCCAGAATACAGATTCTACAAGTATTGCATACAAGCCAGACTGAACACAAACACAATTCTCTCACCACAGAGGTTACTCATCTCATTTCTTCCCATGTAACCTCTGTTCTATCCCTTGTCTTCACAGGTTTCAGGGGGCGGGATAGAGCAGTGGTTAGCATGTTCGGCTTCAGATGAAAAGGTCCGGAGTTCGAATCCTGTCAGGGGCACGGCAACTTTGTCTGCGGTAGAGAACTGTTCTACACACAGTAAGGTTTGGGTTTATTGCTACACTGAATTTCAGTGCAGTACCACTCATGGTTTGCTAGTTCCAGCCGATGCTCGCAGGTTTCACGGCAGTGCATAGCCACATGGTGTTGCAGGCTTTCTCCCTGCCATAATACTAGCAGTCGCGATATAAGTGAAATACTCTTGGAAGCAGCATTAAACCCCAACTCACCTCACCACACAGGTTTCACCCTCTCAGTATTCCAAGGCACAGACGCCAGACTCTAAATATACCGGGTATATAAATAGAGAATCTCACCCAAGTGCCTTCTGATATCAAATATATCAACACGAGTTGATTAAAGTTACAAATATCTGAGGCTTGCCGAGGATATTTTTACTTTAATCAACGAGTGTTGATATATTTGATATCAGAAGACACGAGGGTGAGATTTTATCTATCATTCAAAATCATTCTTCAACAATTATTAGCAAAAGAATGAACAGAAAACTGCCATTGAACTTCTTCAGCAGTGATCTCAGTGAGGTCATAGCATTGTGACGTCATCAACTTTGTGACGTCATAGCATTGTTAGCAGTGTTCTCAGTGATGTCAAAGCCTTGTGATGTCATTAACTGATGATGTATTAGGACTATGACGATTTGATTGTAGTGATATCCACAATGTAGATATTGCTTGTAGATATTGCTTATTCTCACACAAGCGCGATATCTACTGTGGGAACCAGTTTTGGATGATAAGTGTACCTAACTATATAACATAAAGGAGGTGCACATGACACTCTCGATCCTGCCATAGGACTGGAAATGGAAACTTGGATCGGTCTTCGAATTTTACCAAACGTATTGGAGCCAGACAACCATGATGTTCATGATGTCATGTCATTGAGACAAAGTGATATTTTATGAGAAATACTAACCCCAATTGAATTCCCCAACATGTAATAAAATAAATGCATGTCTAGCACCAACTTCCAAACGCAAGGCATCTCTTGCTAGTCTGCATTACTGGCTGATTGAACCCTTGCGGTATTTCCCTCGCTTTGTTGTGTCAAGATAGTGAATCGCTGCACCAGCAATGCATAGCGGGCCTGGATTTCTAACCACAGATTTCTTAAGGAACTACTGCAAGGCCTAAATCAGCCAGTAATGGAGACTGCCAAGAGTTATGCCTTGCATTGGGAAGTTGATATATAGGTAGGTAGATTTTTTAGATTTTTTTAGTGTTAGGTGCCTTTGTTCCAAGGTCATTTGGGTTGTTTTTATTAAAAAATCATGTTTTCAAATTTGATACTTATGGCAGTGTTTTGATGTCAACATTTGATAAAACCATAATGCTGAACACATATGCCCCAAATATCAACAACATGCTTGACAAAACCATTTATAGTAGGTTTGTCAACTTTCCCTTTCAAAGCCCAACTTGTGCCAGTCCGCATTTCCTTTACTTTTGTACTAGTGCTGCGGCTCACAGCACCTGAACTTCACAGTGCTGCACCTGCACAGAACAGTAAAGGAAAGCTTAAATTAACCAATGATGGAGACGGAGAGATGTGAGGGGAAGTTGACAATTTGTGTCTCAATCTGTATGTATATTTGTATGTTACTTCTCAAGCTTACTCTCCTCTCAGAAATTGGCCTTGACATTTCTTCCAAAACATGTTGCAAAAGCTTACAATCGGACCACATTATCTCTAATACAAATTCTCATGACGATACAGAGAAATCCATGGTGGCCACGCCTCAAGCTTTTCGGACATTCAGTACTTGAGAAAAATGCTGGATTTGGAGGAAGTGGCAAGTCCATGCCAGGCCATGATGTAAGGAAATAATGGTAAACACAACACAACGTTTTTCAAGTTGATATAAAGGTTTATTCAGAAATCTTTCATATGTACAATATATTTACATAAAACTTGCATATGGATTAAGAGTAAATCTTACTGAAGAGGAATAATACGGGTAGTAATTGAGATCACATTGGTCCATGGGATTTTATAATACAAATCAGTAACATAGATCATGAAAATTAGCATGAGTAATAACAATGCAGTTAAAATTAGCTATGTTATCTACCAAGTCAAAATTACATCTGAAGAACTTTTCATCAGGTTCATCTCTAGCCTTAAAATTTCTCTTGTTGATTAAAGGTGCAGTAGCACGTTTTTTCGCTCAAATAAGTTGATGAAATGTATTTGAAAAATAATGTCACTAATAGTAAACCACTCTTCTCTCTTCGGAAAATCTAGTTAAATAATGAGTACAGATGGTTTGGTAAAACAATGGGAATCGTTCTTGTAATTCGAAATAATAAAATGTGTTCACATTAAAATAGCCGCCATGCAAATTTTGCTTTATACGCAACATTGTTATAACTACTACGGATAATTGGCTTGTGTAATAAGATGTTTTACCCTCTAAAGTAAACATAAATGACTATCATTATAAATGAGAATTTGAAAAACAAAATTTTCAAAAAACGTGCTACAGCCCCTTTAAACATCAATAAATGGTACATTAACTTTTCCATGCACCAATACATAAATGGTCAATTATACACACAAATAGACCAAATATGACACTGGTCTATCCAAAGTGAGTGAGTGAGTGAGTTAATGTTTAACGCCGCTTCGGCAGTATTGCAGCCACGGTCTAACAAAACTGCCATGTATGTTCTTGAAGGTCACCTGGACATACCCTTCACCAGGTACCCAGTTGTACTCCTGGGTGAACAGAATATCATTTGAATGAAATTCTTGCCCCCTTGACACCACAAGTCTTTTTACTCATTTCTCAGTTTGGGCAGGGGAATAACCTTCAATCTCACAGCCATGAAGCTGGTTACCCATCCGGTGTCACACTTCTCCCATTGTTGCTGAACTTAATTGAAGTGGTCAAATGAACTTTTGACAGCATTATTTGGCACAATTTGAATAATCTTAGCATGCCAAATACCAAACCAACAATAATAATTGGTGGATTGCGCATTCTGGAAATCAGCAAGAGACGATTTCATCAGACGTAATTTCGACTTAAGGGATACATGTTTAGTGATCGTATCGAAATATTGGCACCATGACTATACTATACGGTAAGTTAAGCGATGTGGACACAAATTGATCACATGGTTGAGATGCCTTTTTCAACAGCATATCAAACAAGATGACACAAAATTTATGGACGATCAACTTCTTTTTCACAATAGCAACTGTGAAAGATTCTTTCAACCATCCATCTTGCGGGATCTACACTGAAATATTGTTATTGTGAAATAACAATGATCATCTTTAGACACTACCAGCTTTCTGAAGGTAACTGAAACACGACATCTAGCTCATCTAGATAAACGTGTTATTCGTCAAAGCACATCTTGGTATACTGTAAAATCGTCCAGTTGTATATAGGACATCCTGAAAAGTGTATATTTATTTAAAGGATTATCAAACATATTTTAGGTAGAAATGTAAATAGTAATGAACCTACCATGTACAACAGTAAGCGGTTATAGGTAACTCTTATTGCAATAATCTGACCCCAAGTTCCCTATATTTTGCAATTTTAGTACCATTTCATGCCTCGAGAGTAAAGGGACATAACTCTTGCAATACAGAAGTCATACAGATATTGCTTTGTAACAGCACCAAAAGTAGAGACCTTTTGTTGAAATGCATTCATTTGATCACATTTCTCATAAGGTACAGCAAACTGGAAATAGCGTATTTGTCATTATCATGCATTGATGACACAACAAAATTGATTCCAAGGCAACACAAGTCAAACAGCACCAATGAGTGTTCCCTTGAAGTTATGTTCTAAGCAAAGTATGAAACAACTTTTAATCCTCACTGGCAACAGGGCTTATGATTTGATGAACAACCAGTCCTCAGAATGAGACAGGCCCGCTGATATTAAAACTAGACAGATCTACACACTCAACGGTGGATCCAGAGGGGGGTTCGGAAATCTTTTGCATGTAAATTTAATTTCTTTTCAGTAAGTGAACCGTCTCCCCTTTTAAAATTTCTGGATCAGCCCTTGACAGACAGGCAGCCATTTTGAACACTGGCTTATAAATTGAGTTTGGGTTGGGCTATTTAACTCTTAACTTGCGAGACCTAGGTTAGTCCGGGATAGAAATAGTGAATTCATACATCCCCGCAGACGAGCCCCGGAAGCGAACCTTCGTTGAGATCCTGGCCAGCAACCCCTGGTTGATTACCGGTAGATAGTACCAAGTCGCTGTCTGGGAAATTCGGTTGGAACAATGCAAAACCAAGCACCAAACTTATATAGCCATGGGGGCTAAAAGGGATAATACAGCAACTTGGGGGTTAAAACTATCATAGGTTCTATAGTAGATATGAACTGCAGGGGGCCTAGACACGTCTAGAGGGCAAAGAACTTTTGCTTACGAGTTACTAGTTTCGTCCTTAGGTTAGGACTCATCAGACTGAAGAAGCAAGGTTATCGGCGCTCCTTATATACTCTAATGGTAGGTCACGTGACCTCCGGTGGACTTCCGGCGGAAGTTCCGGTGGGATTTCCGGTGGAACTTCCAAAGGGACTTCCGGTTTGGTCCGGTGGAACCGCTGGTTCCGGTGGACTTCCGGTTTGTCCGGTGGGGACTTCCGGTTCCGTTATTTCCGGTGGAGTTTCACGGGAATTTCTTCCGGTGGTAGAATAGATAACTTCCGGTTTGAAAAATTTATTTATTCATTATAGGAAGATGTGACTTTATTGTATGTGTAATATATGAGATTATATATTATAATTTTTTGTTGTTTCAGATGGTGCCTCTGTTTTGCTGTAGCAGTTCGAGTTTTGATACTGTACATTAAAGTTTTAAAAAAAGAAATCTAGTGTGTGTTTTCTTTGATAACTGTTTGAGCTACAGAGTAGATATTAAAGAGCAATTAAGCGATTTGCTAATTGGTACCAATTAGGAAGTGAGTTGATGCACTTAGAGTTGCGTGGGTGTAGACCAGCTGTCTAATTGGATAATTATTAATGTAAATAAAAAGAATATTTTATTTGTAATAATATACCTATATTTCTGATACACTCCCCTTTGTCTTTTCAACATAGGTTCTATAGTGTTGAGAATCGGAAAATTTGCTCTGTTCTACTATAGAAAAATTTATGATTATGTCTTTAAATAACCAACATATAGTCTATATCGCTATAAGATATACAACTAGCATATTTATCTCTACAACGGGCAAACATCTTATACCTATATATAAAAACAATATTGGACAACAATGGACAATTCTTTGGAACATATATACCTGTATTTCTCACCAAATTACACATACATGTATATGCAATGAATGCTATTTGCACCGACTATCATATCACATTTAAACATTTATAGGGCTTCAACGAGTCTAGAAAGTTATATTATGGGTCATACGTGACTCAGATGGGAGTTGTCAAACTTCATGCAACTACTTCTGTTGAATATTACTTTAATACAATAATAATCAGTCTTTTAGGGGCATTTATGTGTGGAGCACAGTGGTGTAGTGGTTAGCGTGCTGGCTTCTCACGCCAGAGACCCGGGTTCGAATCCCGGTGGAGACACCACAAATTTGTGATCTGGGTCTCATGCTGTGTTGTGTCCCTGGGCAAGACACTTCATCCACATTGCACTCAGTCCACCCAGCTGTTTAAATGGGTACCTGAACACGGGAAGTACGGACCTATATGGTCGCGCGGAGCGCTTAGAAGCAGCACCGAAAGTACAATTTCCTTCAGGGTGATAATATGTGTAGCGCCTTGAGCAAGCATTCAATGCATGGAAAAGTGCGCGATATAAATATCCACTATTATTATTATTATTATTATTTAGAAGTGGAATACATAAAACCTTGATTCCACCTGATCAAGAAGTGAACATATACCCCGAAACGTTGTGTATCTACAAAATATGGAAATTACCATCCAAAACATGGTTTCTGAGTATTAATTTGTTTTGCATGTTTTTCAGAAACTTTGACTTTTAGACATGTTATTTGAATTTAATAATGGATGATCGCTTTCATTTAGTGAGTGAGTGATTGATTGAACGCCGCTTTGGCAGTATCGCAGCCATTTGAAAGATGATCAGTTTTGCTCAGAGACGTAATATGTGTCACTCTGCGAGACAGAGCCATCTCC